>CM021106.1:523625606-524295044 GCA_007115665.2 Sequoiadendron giganteum | reverse complement strand
TGACTTTTCAGTTGAGTAGTCTTGTTGTGAAAATGTAGCATGATGCGAGTTGGTCAAATATCCCAACATCTCTTCGAAATGATTGACATCTAAATCTGTAGGAACAGTTGTATTATGTAGAGCTTTGTCAAGAATGGACCGATGCTGAGGTGATAAGGTCAACAATTCCAAGATAGATATTTGCACGGGAGTTTTACTCAATTGATCAAGAAGGTTGTACTTGAACTTGGGATTTTGCGTAGATGGCTCAGAAGAAGGACCAGGAATAGTAATCTTAGTTTTGTGTGTGGTTATATTACATTCTGGATGCTTCTTGATGGAGAAAGTATTGACATTCTCATTTGCGGCTCGAAGGTGGTTTATGATCTTTCCTTTACCATATTCATACTTGGTATTGTTATAGTTGGCCGATGGATTATTCTGGGGTCCCGAATTGGAGGCTTTTCCTTTTGTGTGGTCATGTAAGAGGTCCGTGAAGACCTTATGATCACTGTTCTTAGTGTTTTTCTACCCACCAAACTCTATAGTTCCATTTTCAACAAAGTCTTGTATGATGTTCTTTAATTGGCGACATTGTTGTAGGTTGTGCCCTTTCGTTCGATGATAGTCACAGAAAGCGTCATCAACCCACCATGAAGGTTTGAATTGTCCAGGATCATACTCTCTTGGTTCCAATGGTTTGATAAGATTATGTTTGACCAATTCTTTGAAGACTACCTCAATTGGTTGCCCTAAAGGTGTAAATTCTCGCGTTGGAAATCTCCTTTGTTGTGAGTTTTGGACATAGTTAGTCATTTGATCAGGATTGTTCGTCATGTCTACTTGTTGATTGTATCCTCTAAGTGTGATAACTGGTCCAGTATGTATGTGCTTAGCATCAACTATGCCCTCATTTGTGACATTCTTGTTCCTAGACCAAAATTTTTTTCTATCATTTGACACATTTGGATGTTGGACAATCGGGCTCTTGCCTGGTACTTTGATTTCGCCTTTGTCAATAAGGATTTTTTCAAGGATGATCCCCTTTTGTACCAAGTCAATAAATGAAGTGCAACAGTGTACCCGTAAGTCACCTCTCAGTTTGGGGTTGATGTTTTCAAAGAAGATAGTGACCTTTTGTTTTTCAGGTATTTCGACTAGACAGCGGCTAGCTAGACTCCTCCATCTCTAGAAGAAAGTGATAAATGTCTTGCCATCTTCTTGTGTCGTGTGGCACAAGGTTGCTATGGTTGCTTCATTGTCTATGTTAAAGGCAAAATGTTCAACAAACTTTTCAACCAATTCCACCCAGGATCGTATACCGTATGGCAATTTGGAAAACCATTCCAACGCTATCCCTATGAGGGTTCGTGGAAATAGGTGCATCAAGTAAGTGCGGTCATACGATATGTCCCTGCATGCCGTTGAAAATTCTCTAATATGTTCTATAGGATTCTTCCTCCCATTATACTTAGACAAATTTGGTATAATGTATCCATGGGGAAAAGGTGTCATATAGAGTGCTTTGTCAAATGGGCATGGACATAGGTCTTGTGCTGATATAGTTCGTTTGCTTGACATAGACATGTCGTCCATCTTTTGTTGTAGAGTCTGCATTTGGTTTTGAAGGATGTTGACTTGTGTCAAGGACATGGTGTTCATGTTATTTGGATCAATGTAGATGTTCTGATATGCCATGTTTTGTGACTGGTTATGATTGGGCGAGGGGATATATCCTGTCAAAATATTTTTCTTCGGGATAGGGATATTCCCTGTCTGAATTGTTTGATTCGGTATAGGAATGCTTCCTGTCTGAATTATCTAGTTTGGAATAGGAATGCTTCCTGTCTGAATTGTCTGACTTGGTATAGGTATATTTCCACCAACCTTGGTTCTCTTACCAGTCGTGTTGGTGCCAAAGGGGTTGGAGGAAGTTGCTCCTGCAGTGAATTGTAAACCTTGTGTTATGTTAAAAGGAGTTGGGTTTACAATTGACGATGTTTGTGTTGGTATAGCTGTGGTTATTTGAGGAATAGAAATAGTAGATGTCGCAGTTTGTGTTGGTTGAGTTGATTGTGTTGTCAAAGAATGGACATCAAATCCTGGAGGTAGAGTGGCACCTTCTACTAGCAATTTTGCTAAGTAGCATTGTGGATCATTTAGCAAACACTCATCCATGAAGGATGCAAACTTAGGATCTTGAACTGCTGCATGTATGTCTTCTATGTAAATCTGCCCATGTGTGTCCCTAGTGACGTATTTTTCAAGTAAAGGCTTGTGTGGACGTTTGCTCCCTGACGGTTGGTTTCTGAATGGATTGATGAATTCATCGGAGTCTGTCATTGCTTTGTATTTCTTTTTGGACCTTGTTTCGACCATGGAAAAGTTGATCAAAAATTTCTAATGCAGACTATGCCTAAAAACCGATATGACCTATGTCTATGTTTTAGGATTTTTTTGACAATAAGGATGTTGCTAAAGATCTAAATGATGTATGACTGGATGGACAATATGCAAAAATTCTAAGTGGACTAATGACGACAAATGAGTCTAAGATGGGTATAATCTACCAGCTAATGGAATAAATGCATGCAAAATTTTGTTCCTAATGATGGAACCTAAACGTATGACAAGAAAAGTATGACAATGTGAATTTTCCAAAGACAAGGAAAGTTATCTAACTGTGATATGCAATTTCCTAGGGAGTACCTATATGTATGCAAATTCAGATGATTATGACTAAGACGTTTACTGTGACCAAGACGTATATGACACCTAATGACGGTAGTTAAGATGTATATGACTCCTAATGATGGTAAACTAAGACGTATTTGATGCCTAACGATGCAAGGTTTTTGAGAAAATTTAACCAGTTTTTAATCCAAGGTTGATCCTAAAAACCTAAAGCAAATAGTGACAAAGATATTTTAGACTCAGCTCATGGCTTTTTTGAAATTTTCCTGTTGATAGGCAAATGCGGTTCACCTAATAGTTGCGGTTTTTCCTCTGACAGATGCAGTTTTTCCAACATATGCGATTTTTCAACTGACAGACGTGACTTAACAGGACACATGCGGTTTTTGAACTGACAGATGCGGTTTGCATGCACACATGCGACTCAGAATGTAACAGTTGTGACTCGTAATATGAATACTGTGTAGAATGACTATTTTGAAAGCCAGATGCGGCGTTTCCCCTATCAAATGCGACTCACTATGACACATGCGGCGATTAAACTGACAAATGTGACTCTGTTTTCTAAAAATTGAAATTTTTCCCGAAAGTTGTTTGACTGACTTTGTTTGTTTGATCAAGATTTTGATGAATACAGCAAAAAGAAAACACAACAATCAATGTATCTTCCGTTTTTGTGATGTAAGGACTATTAAGATTCGAAAACATATACAACCTAGGCTTTTAGGATAGTATTTGCTGAATTCTTACTTGGATTTCTCCAGCTACGCACATTCAAGGCGGATGACTAGTAGCTTGACCCCACTGGCTCCCCTCCACGGCACTCACTTATACGGGGCAGCCAAGCTACTATACCCATGAAACTCCCATGGCATACGTGTCACCTCAACACAAGAACCGTAAATTTGTAAGATGGCTTCACAGGTTATACACCTGCTGTGCCAGCAAATAGATAGGATTTTGGTAACTCTATAACAAGGTGTTTAATAAGGGAATTCCATTCATGGGACACTATCCAACATCGACGAGAGTCCATTTCTGTCCATCTCGTCGGAATAGTGCACGTGATTCTTGGGCTTTCCCCAAGAATCCACTTTTATATACCGGCTGGAAGTTGCTTGGCTTTAGCGTGCTACCGGTCTGAGTTGTCTTGGGGTGAGTACTTTTTCCCACCAAGACAGGCCCAAGTTCTAGAGTCAGCAACTGTTTCTCTTACACCCAGGATTGCATGACTACGCAAGGGGAGAGGATACTTTGGTGTACTGAATCGTGGGGTTCTAAACTAACAATGCAGACACGAAAAACACTGGTAAATTATTAAGCCCAAACGCGATTATTTACACTACCAAACAGAAGTTCATTTTATTCCACATGACGATTATCTATCTATCAAATGAAAAGCTTGGTAAAAAGACAAAAGCATTAGGTCCTGCATGCAAATTTGTCAGTAGTTCATTGTTTGTCTTTGGATTTTGTATTGTCTTCTATGCTTCATCCTAAAAACACTTGTTATTCCACCTTGACACAACTGTAACAAACATTTGTGAAAATCCAAATCACCTAAAAAGCGAAAAATAAAAATATGGATGCACAGAAATCGATAAAAAAATGAAAACTTTTACCAGCCAGATGCAGTTCGATGGGTGACAGGCAGATACGATTAATGGAGTGTCTGATGCGGTTCTGTAATTTTTTGACAGGCGGATGCGGCAATTGATAGGAAGATGCAGTAATTGATAGTCGTATGCGGTGATTGACAAGCAGATGCGGTTTATGGCGTGATAGATGTGGTTCGTAATGATAGTTGCATCGCTGTTTTTGACAAATGCGGTTCACTGGATGGAAAACCTACAAAAAATGAAAAACAGAAAATGGAAAAATAGAAAGATGTGCAGATTTTGAAGTGGATTCACGTCGGGTTCACCAAATGTAACTCAGTTTTTTCGAAATTGTGGATGCTAAAGCTGCATAAGATTAAACATCAATTCTAATCTAAATAAAACAACAAAGAACGATAAGTAAGCATGATTAATCTAAACTAATAAAACTAGAATGATCTCACCGAATATGCAAATACTTCATCGATTTATCTCAATTTCCCTTCTCCATCTTGTTGTCTTGTTATTCTTGCCCTCAGATATTTGTGTGTTTGAATGCAAGCATAACTTCGTTGAGTGTCTCAGCAAAATATCGAAGATTGTTTCTTCTCAAAAGTGTATAATGATTTCGAGAGGAAGAATAATGATTATGACAGGCCATTTTATAGATTTTGTGTTTTTGACCGATCGGCTCAGATTGAAAGAGAGATCGACGGATGAGATTGATGAATGCCATGCGATGTGAGTTCTGTCTCAGATAGAACGTGAGTTAGAACATGAGTCAAGAAAGACTAAAAATAGAACAAGATCTTAATCTTTAGTTAAGAATCTTTGAAAATAGAAGAAATAGACTTTGTATGCCAAAGACAAAGTCAGAACTCGAAGATGAGGAATTTGAATGCATAATTAAATTAATTAATTAAATAAAAGATATTTAATTAATATATGCATACATGCATATGAGTTAGAACTAGTTAATCAACTAGTTGTGATGGAGAATCTTCTCGTAGAGATAAACTGGTGTTGAATTCAGAGATAACTGAAGAACTAAAAATAGGTCTCAAGTCAAAAGGTGAGTGAATGATTCAGATAACTGAATGATAGAGGAATGTGACATAAATGAATTAAATGTGAATTAAATGTTAATTTAATTCAACATTCAAAAATAGAAGATTTAATTAATTAAATAAAGTAACTTATTTAATTTGACTTTCGAAAAGGGTGAAATTGAATAATTAAATAATAAATATTTAATTATAGTTGAAAAGGGGGTTAAATGAATAATTAAATAAAGATATTTAATTATAGTTGACATATGATAAAAAGAGGGTTTAATTAAATAATACATTATTTAATTAAGAAGGAAGAATTAATTAGTTAGGGACATAATTAAATAAATATGATTTATTTAATTAATCAAGTTGAATAAAGATTAATGATGAATTAATGAATTAATTAAAAAGGAGTATTTAATTAATAGAGGAAATGTGTTAGAAAGGGTAATTAAATAATTGACATTATTTAATCATGACCATGGACTATAGAATATTATTTCGATTATGTACTCGCAGGCCTAGACCAATTTTAGGTATCTACAACTCCAATCTTCCTTGAGAGTGCCCAAATGCACTTTCCTTGATTGTCTCTAATTATGCAACTTGCGCTGGCTTTTCTAGGATTTCCTTTGGCTGCGCCGTCAAAGTTTACCTTATACCCCCCTTGTTTTGGTCCACACCATTTGGCTTCTTTCCTGATTTTTTATTTGTTTGTGAATTGTCCCTTGGGCCTTCTCAATGTGACCCATCTTTTTTGCAGCTCCTCATCCCATTTCGTGTATATGGTGCCAGTATTGATCGTGCATCTCACATTTAAGAGTTCACACATGCTTTCTTCTATTTTTGCTATCATCACACTTTCTTCCATGCTTTTTTCTTGAAAAATTATTCGATTTCTTTCTTTCCATATATGCCATACTAACATGGAAGGTGCTACCACCCATAGCTCTGACCATAAAGTGTTTTTCTTTCCCTTTGGCCAACTGTTCATCCAGTCAATGAGGTTATTTGGTCTTGCTCCACTCCAACCCAGAATGTCTTGGACCCAATCCCAACACTTAGAAGCATATTCACAATTTAGAAGTAGATGATTGGTTGTTTCGTTGTTTTTACAGCACATGATGCATCTATTGGGGCCATGTATACCCCTTCTTTCTAGCCTGTCTGCTGTTACAATTCCTTTATGGAGGGTTGTCCAGAGAAAGGCTCCTACCTTGGGTAGGATTGACGTGTCCCAGCATAATTTCGATGGCCAATTGGGTTTATCCCTCAAGGAACTTTGAATTTGATAGCCCAATTTAACCGAGTATTCTCCTAAGTGAGCACCACACCAAATTATCTCATCTTCTTCTTCTGTTACTATAATTTTCCTACCTTGTAGCTCTTGTCTTAGCTTTGTTTGCATCTCTTCTGGAATTGGTAGAAACCTTGTGTTAATCCATTCATATTGATTGCCGAACTTTGGATTATTTACTTTTATGTAATCTTTGACCTTGTTGCCCACTTGGTTTGTTATTTGTTCTATGTGGTCCTTAATGCCTTCCATTTCTTCCAATGGCCTGTGTTCGTTCCAAGAATCTGTCCAGAATTTGGCGAGTTTTCCATTATTTACTTTCCAAGTGATATGATCAGTTATTATTTTCCTACTATTCCAAAGAAAATTCCAAACAACCGAGCCTTTTTTTGTGTCTCCGATTGTTAATATTATTTTGGATCATTGCTATCCAAGTACTTTCCCTAAAAGATTTTGCACCATAACCGATTTGGTTCTTGGTACATCTTCCATGTGAGCTTAGCCCCTAGGGCTAGATTTTGTTCTTTCATCCTTCTTAAGCCTGCTCCCCCTACTTCTTTGGCCAGACAAGCTTTTTCCCACTGCACCAATGGTATCTTTTTCTCTTCTATAGCACCTTCCCAGAGAAATTTCTTAAGAAAGATTTCCATAGTAGCTTCTTCTTTTCGAGTTAGCTGAAAACAAGACATTACATATGTAGGTATAGCCGATAGGACAAATTTAATCATTAGTATTTTGCCAGCTAGTGTTAGCCACTTATTTTTCCATGCAGTTGATTTATTTCTGCATTTTTCCATTGTCTCTGTCCAATGTTGGGATTGACAGTTTGTAGTGATTAGAGGAGCCCCAAGGTATTTTGTGGGAATGGTAGCAATTGAGAATCCAAGATACTTAGCAATTTTGTCCTAGACTCCTTTGCTTGTGTTAAAGAAAGTAACAACAGACTTTTCTTTATTTACCACTTGTCCTGAGCATCTTGCATAATCATTTAATGCCTCTTTGAGCACATCTACCTCACTCATATTGGATTCCCCAAATAATACTGTGTCATCTGCAAATTGGGTATGTGTTACTGAATTGACTCCTTGAGTAACTTTGATTCCTTTCCATCTGTTTTCTTCTCTTTTTTGCTTAAAATATCGTCCCATGGCTTCTACCATAATTATGAATAGGAATGGTGATAGAGGGTCACCCTACCTTAAGCCATTTGTTGCAGGGAAGAAACCGCACATAGATCCATTAACACATAGTGAATATCTTACTGTTGATACACATTGTTGAATAAGGGCGATCCACTCTTTGTAAAATCCAAAATTTTGAAGAACTTTAAACAAGAAACCCCTTTTCACATTGTCGTATACCTTACTGATGTCCAATTTGATCATCATCCCTTTTATCTTCTTTGTGCTCATTGTGTGAACTGTTCGTTGGCTACAATTATACTATCTATTATTTCTCTGCCTAGACAAAAGCCACTTTGCTCTTCTGATATGATTGAGTTCAGAATCCTTTTGAGTCTATTTGCCAATACCTTAGAGATTATCTTATAGATTGAGTCGCACAAAGATATCAGTCTATAATCATTATAGGACTCACACACCTGCTTTTTGGGTATTATGGCTATAACTGTATTATTGATGTCTTTCACAAACCTCTTCTTTTTCTTGAATTCTTCGGCTACCTCCCAAACCTCTCTTCCAATTATATGCCAACATTTTTTATAAAAGCTAATCGAGAAACCGTCAGGCCCTGGCGCTTTATCTGGGTGTAATTGAAAGGTGGCCTTTTTGACATCTTCCAACGTTATAAGCTCTGATAGCATCTTGTTGTCTATGTTTGAGACACATTTTGGGATACATTCTAGTAACTAAATATTATTATCCAGTTCTGCCCCCGCTTCAGTGCCCATAATTCTCTAGAAGTAACGGATTGCTTCAACTTCTATGTCATTCTTGCTTTTAATTATTTCTCCATTCTCTTTTCTAATTTCTTTGCCTCTATTTTTAATCACCGGCATTTTTGTTGTTGCGTGAAAGTATTTTGTGTTCTTGTCACCTTTTTTTACCCATGTTTCTCTGCTTTTGTCTCTCCAATAGGTTTCTTCTCTTTCCAATAGCTCCTTGTGGTAGGCTTTTAGCTTCTGCTCCAAAAGGTAGTCTTCCTAGAACATCCCAAACTTAATTACCTTGTTATTTAATTCTTCTAGCTCTTCTTCCACCTTTTCTTTTTCCTTGAAGATATTTTTGAATACTTCTTTGTTCCATTCTTTCAATTTCGCTTTCAACTCTTGAAGTTTTTTTATGAAAATATAGCTAGGTGTACCTTTGATTTTACTCTTGTTCCACCAGGACTCAATAGTAGGTAGCATACTTTCCTCTCTCCACCACATGCTTTCAAATTTAAAATAGCTCTTTGACTCATTTTGTCTTGTGTGAATTCTCAACATAACAGGATAATGATCTGAGGCTAATACTGGAAGAATTTCCGCATCTATTGTGGCCACCCCTTCCAACCAGCTAGAGGAAATACTAAATCTATCTAACCTCTCTGCAATGTTGGTAAAGCCCATTTTGTGATTGGTCCAGGTGAAGATCCCATTGGTTGTTTGGCAATCCACACCTTTTATCTCCTCTAAAAATTCCCTGAGATCCGGCATGTTCCTATTAACTTTCATCACACCTCCATTCTTTTCTGAGAGTTCGGTGATGGCATTAAAATCTCCACCAATGATGTAAGGCTGGTCATTCATTTGTCTTATTCTATTGCTAATTGCATTCCATGTTTCCTTCTTGTCCTTTGTTTTAGTTGGGCCATAGACATTAAAAAGGTTATAGTTCATATTGTCTTCTGATATCATGCCTTCCTTCCAGTTGTTTTGTATTTGGGTTATGTTAACTATGAGTCTGTTATCTTTCCATAATATAGCCAAGCCACCAGATGTTCATGTAGCTTCCTGACATACTCCTGCCCATGGTTTGCAATATTTTAAGAATTTCTCAGCTTCTTGATTATTTAGTTTGGTTTCTTGTAGCATTACAATGTCTGCCGACATTTTCTCTAGATAACGCTTGATTAAGCGTCATTTGTTAGGGGCATTCGGACCCCTAACATTCCATGTGACGATCTTCATTGCCCTCCAGTTTTCCTCCCTTGGTGTTCAGAAAACTAGAGATTCTTTTTAGTCCTTTTTTCTGCTGCTTCCTCCTCACGCTTCTGTTTGTTTGTTTTCCTTCCTCTACCTTTTTTGCTTCTGCCCATAAACTTTGTAGTCATTTGGCTGATACTTCTTGGGTCAATGATATCTAGTTCATCAATGTCCAACTGCTCTTCTTCTTCAATTAAATCCTCTAAATCTGTTTCCGCTACTTTTGGATTTGTAGGGTTTTCTGTATTAGCAACCAAGGTGTCTGCTTTATTATTTACTACTACCTTTTCACTTTCTATGTTGTTGCCTGTTTTCCTTGAATCTTTCTGGATCCTTGAAAGGATTTCTTCTTTCACACTTCTTTCTTTGGTTGTCAAGTTGATGTGTGGTGTAAACATTTTGTCTTGTGGATTGGTATTTTGACTTGCAAGATTGTTGTTTAATTTTTTTCTCCATATCAACCTCTGCGGCTGCTTTTTCCTTGAGGCTTCCTTGCCCTTATCCTGTGGCTGCTTCTTTTTCTGGTTTTCCTTTATCATACTCTTTTTGCAGTCCTTCTCCTTATGCTTCCAACTTCCGCAGTTGATGCAATTTTTTTAATTTCCTCAACTTCTATTGCTTGCTTCCAATGTCCGCCCTTGGTGCGCAAGAAAATTTCCTTGGGGACCCTGTTAATAGCTGCTATTTGTATCCTGGCATAGATGCTTGAGTCCCCATTAAATATGTCTACATCAATTTCCATCAAAGTTCCCAAAGATCGACCTATCTTCTCCAAACACCCTTCTGCCCAATATTCCAGTGGTAGGTTATATAGCCTGATCCACACTGGTCTCTCATATGATTCGGTAATGAGTGGGTTAAAATTTGGTATCCATTTCTGCATATACAATGGGTGCCCCTCCATCTCCGATAGTCCACCCTGTAGTATTTTTTCTTTTTCTTCCTCTGTGGAAAAGACTGCGATGAAGAAGCCTTTGGGCAAAAATCTAAACAATACTGGTGTTTTCCAAGTCTTTTCACTCCATTACCTGATCTTTTCTCTTGCAAATCTTGGACCAATGAATTTGCATATTATTGCCGAGTCTTCTAGAATCCTTGTGTCTTCCACTATGAGACATCAATTGTGTAGAGTTCTGAATATTCCCATGCCTTGCACTGGTATTGGGTTCCTACAGATGCTTTTTCTTTTTGAGTTTTATCTGGTTCCAAATTTTCCATTGCTTGCAGCCTTTTTAGGCCAGTTTGTCGGTTTTTTTGCCTGCAATTGTTTGGCTAAAGAATAATAAAAGTAAATTAAAAATAGAAATATTTACCTGTTTTTGAGGAAACAAAAAAACTAGTAAAAAATCAAAAGAAATCGCTATATTCTTTTTATCTACTGTAACTTCCTTTACTGGTCTTGCAGCAATTTGCGGATAGATATGTGAATTCGTGAAAAAATTATTTTCTGTTTCCTTCTGCTCCTTCTGCTAATATCATAATTATTTAGAAGACCAGCAATTCTTTTTAATATATTTGTCCCAAAGTGGATTCGTATGACATGCGTATAATTCGTAATTTGCTGTATTGCTTTTTCGCATTCGCTAGATATTGTCAGGCAGAATAAAATTTATATGATTCTATACAATATATTTTTAATGTATTAATTAATATATATAATTCAAAAACTACATTGATATTATAATGCCCATTGTAATTATTTATAATATATTATTTATAATTATTAACAATATATATGATTTATTTGTTATAATTAAATATATTATTAATAAGTATATTATATATTTTATAAAAATTAAAAAATATAATATTAATATTATATTATAAAATAGCATCTATAATAGTTATAATTATTTAATTATTATTTATTAAATAAAAAAATTAATACGATATATTTGTTATAATGTTTGTTAACTATATATAAATTTAAAAGTTTAATATTATATATAATAAATAAATAAAATACATATGATATAATTTATTATAATATATGTTAATTATATAAAAAATAATAAAGTGCACTATTAATATTATATTATAAAATAACATATATAATAGTTATAATTATTTTATTATATTTAATAAATAAATATAATATATTTTATTATAATATATGTTAATTATATTATTGTAGACACTTAAAACTCTCTTGATAATATTGCATACTTGATTTCTCATACTAACATCATTTCTAGTTTATTTCACTTAACTCATCCATTTAATTAAATAATGTCAATTATTTAGTTAAATTCACCTTTTCTCTTATTAATTAAAAAAATCAAATTTATTTAGTTAATTCATTATTCTTCATAATAATTTCATTCCCATTTGATTATATAATGCAAATTGTTTGATTAATTGTCATCCTTCACACTTTGATTAAATAATTCATGATTATTTAATTAAAGCCTTTCTTCCATTCACTTGCATAATTAAATGATTTTAATTAATCATTTAATTGGCTAATTTCTTTCCAAATCGTCCAACTTTTCCCACTTCTATTTTCAAATTCAAATATTCCCTCCCCAATGGAAATATCTCGAACATCTCTCCAACACAATTCCTAAAAATTAGGGAATTGGTTGAGTCTCTCATCAATTTGAGACCCTTGATTTGGTCTTTGATCCATGCCTCGTGGATTGCCAATCATTTGATTCATCCTTGATCCATGCTCATTCCTCTCATTCAATTTCATCCATTGATTATCCTTTTTGATCTTCACCATTGATCTTGATTTCAAAAATCTATAAATAGTAAGCATTTTTCCATAATAATCATCCACAAGCTTTGAGTAAACTTACTCTCTTGAATTGAATCTCCAATTTGATCAATTTGAGAGCACTTGTGAGACATTTGAATTTATCCATTCATCAATTATTTTGCATCAGCAATGGATTTTGTTTAGGTTGAAGCACTCCACATCTAACTTGGACATAATCCCTCAATGGGATTGAGGGTTTTATTCCTTAGTTAGAATTCAATTTAGTTTGCTTTGTTATTCAATGCTTTTGAATTCTAGTTTGGTTTTGTGAATAATTTCATTGGATTGCATGATTAATTGATCAACTGTTTAGCTATTTTGGTTTAATTAATGTCATTTGATCAATTAATTTTATACATTCACAAAATGACACACACGATGGGACCCCACGTCCCTAACTAATCATTTTTGTTTGAGTTTTCTCGAACATTTTAGGAATATGAAGCAGGGCAACACACTTGTCAGTTTACATAACGATGCAGTTGAAATATTGTGACACACTTGGATATTGTGACGCAGATGCAAGTTAAAGGTTGGCTCACTTAAATATTGCGATGTAGTTGTTGATTTATTTCTTTTTGTTGGTAGGATTTTGCAAAGCAACGCATTTGCATTTGGGTGACACATTTGAATTTTAGCATAGCGATGCATCTAATAATTGTGATGCATTTGTAGAAAGGAAAAGTGACACACTTGTTTGATAGTTTGATGCAGTTTCAACGACAAACTGACACAGTTGCAGGTGAAGCAGAGAGTAAAACATTAGGGTTTTCATTTAAATTTCAACTTAATTTTACATCTAACCCTAATTTGTTTTCTATTTTGTTGTTTATGGTTAAGACTAACATTTTTTTCAAAAAATAGGTGAGGTATCAAGCATGGAGAAAAGTGTTTATTAGTACTAAATCATGAATTCATAAAATTCCAAAGTGTTTATAAACACTTATGTGAAGGATAAATTTAGAGCTTTTTACTTTCATGTTTTAGATTGGAATCTCACATTTACTTTGGGGATTAATAATTGAACAACTCAACTTTCATTTTAAATTTGGTTCTAAAATTGAATCACACAATCTCACCTTCATTTGGGTTTTAAAAAGAATAATACAAATCTCACACTTCCATTGATGATTTAAAAATTTACTCATATTTATCTTTGGTGCACCTAAAAAGAACAAGAGTGTGTGCTTTGTTTTTCGTGTTTGGTAGATTAGCAAGTGTGTATCCTCTCCCCTTGCGCTCCGTGTGATCTTGGGTGAAGAGAAACACTTCTAGTTTGCACTATTTGTTCATTGTAAACCCTATAAGGTCTTTCTATGTATCATCTCCCCTTGCACTTTATGTGATCTTGGGTGAAGAGAAATAGTAACACCTTCATTTTATTTTCTTTGGAAGTAGGATACTGCCTTAAGACACATCCTAATGAAGAAATCAAGGGTTCTATTGAACACCTAGAATATTGAGAGGAGGGGGTAAATCGGTATTATTTTAAACCATTTAAACATTAGCCATCCAATTACCAAAACATATTCAACTGCAATAATGAATAAAAGCATGAAACATCCACAAAATCACATAACACATGAGCACCAAGATTTTTACGTGGAAAACCCAAAATGGGAAAAACCATAGTGAGGGTTAGCTCACAATATATTATATTTGAATGTAGTATATTACGAAAATTCTCATTGTAGGTGGAGTCACTATCCAGTGGAATCTCTGTCCATAGGGAATAAGATAGAAGAAAGAAGGGGTGGCTCATAACCTATTGAATTCTTACAATTGCATCTACAATATGTTGGATTATAGTTCCAATGAAGTATAAAATCAATCTTTACACTAATCTAGATCAATGCACTGATCTACTTTGAATTCACATAATTCACACAACTATGATCACATTCACACCATACATCTCATTTATCGCTCATCACTCCTACTACTAAACACCAAAATCAATCTCCTATATATATCCACATCAAGTGTAACATCAATTAGGTTAGCCTAATTGGAAGTAACACACAAAATTGAACTTTTCATCCTCAAAACATTTCATCAAAATCTCGTGACTTAGTGCAAAATTTAAATTACCTCAAGACAGGTCGAGATGAACCTAATATAGATCCTACATAAGATTTCAACACATATTAATCCTTCAAACATGTTAGGTCAGCCCCAAATAAGACCTAAACACAAAAAACTTCATATGTTTTCCCAACTTGCCACATGTGGAACTCAAAACACGATCCCATATGGAATTCCTATTTGAATGAAATATAACAAATTTTCTTCAACATTTCAACTCAAAATAATCATCCATGAAGGAATGCAAAATCTCCCACGTTGACACTTTGTTATAGAAAATGATTGCAATATACAAAACTAAACTTTGTCATTCATATCTTCCAGGATACTTCACTAAACAACAAAAATCTTGGATTTAGATGCATTTGATGATCACCAAAAAAATTTAGAATCGTAGAGTGATATCTCTATTTGTAGTGGAGTGCAGACCCAAAAATCGATGCACTGAACCATTGTACTAGAAGATTTGATACTTAGACAAATTTCTATTTAGCTATACTTTCAATACCAACTTATCTTGTACAAATATCTTCAAACATACTTCTAAATCATGCTAGAATGATCCACAATAATGTTGACATCAATGACAACACTGGATCATACAAAATATACATGCCATGCTCATGTTGCTAGAAAGCATCATTAATGACAATCTTCCAACAATCTCCCCCTTTGCCATTGATGACAACTTGCTAACCAAAAAAAAATCTTAGTTTCCCCAAATATCTCACCAAGTAACTTTCTAAATATCTCTTCCCCTTTGACATCAATGGTAAAGGGTGTGCTAATTAGTACAAAAAAACTTTGTATACTCCCCCTTAGATGTACAAACAAAAATAACTAAAAGAATGTGCTAATGCCCTCTTAGGAAGTTGAACAAAAATTTTTGTATCATCCACATGTATTTACAAAAGAATTTGAAAACTTGAAAAATTGAAAGATGCGTAAAAGTAGAAATGGTCAACTTGAAGATGTTGACCGTTGAAGCTTCTATAAGATAACTTTCCAAGGAGATTTACCTTCTTCCCAATGTTTCTTTGCTACTGCAAGTGTTCTATATTGTGACTCAAGCTCCACCAAGGTTACCTCTCCTTCTTCCTGAGTATTGGGAGTAAGATTTATCTTTGAAGTCCTATCTGTACTAGCAAGGGCACTTGAGATAGGTATATACTTCATCTTCACCAAGTCCCTTAGCTTCTCAAATTTCTTGATTATTTCATCTTTCTAGCTCTGCTAAGTAAAGTATTTTTCATGTAAGTCCACTATAGCAGTCCAGATATGATCATCTCTATCTTGTACTAGATCATAAGCATTTGATGCATTGATCTTATTTATGTATCAATTGTATCCATGGAATCCTTTATGCTTTATGTGGCATTCGACCACTTCATATAATACAAAAATAAGGTCTTTGCTTCTTCCTCATAGGCTAGTATATCCTTCAAAATTTCTGCAAATTTTTTGTGTGCAGATGCACACTTCTTTGTGATATCCATCAATTTATTCTCTGCAAGCCTTGCCTCAACTTTTTTTTCAACTTGATCTTTTAGTTTGGAGGAATATTCTATGAAGGAATCAATTAGTAGCTTGAATTTTTCCATTGTAGGCAAGGAGGAATCAACGTTTTTGCTAGGTGTTATCTATTGTAATGCCCTTACAACTTCATCCATTAATTCACTACTCATTTGATATGTTTAATGATTTATTTTCTTGTTGATGTGTGAAACACATTACCTAGCTGCAACTTATGTATGGGAGAAATTTTCTCTAGATCTACACTGCCTTCTTACATGGGAAATTGCAACAATTGAGATGAGACAACCAGTAGGAATCTTACTTTCTTAGACAAGAGATTTTTCAAAGGATTATTGGAGGAAGATTCAGCAGAAGGCTTAGGTAGCTCTATTTTCTCAGTTTCTTCATCCTTCCCAGACTCAATGTTCTCCTCTTCTCCTTATCTTTATCTTCATCATTCTCTTCATTTTTGTTTTCTTCTCCTTCCTTCTCAATATCATCTTCTCTTTCCTTATCCTCATTTACTTGCATTTTTTTTTGTATCTAGAGGATTATTTTATAGATTTTTCCCTACATCGGTAACTCCAACATTGATCTCATGCTCATGTTGAGCATCATTTGTGTGCATTTATCCTTCCATGTTTGGTTCTAGGGCATTGGAGTCAACATTCAAATCTTCTTCAAATACTAGTAGCAGACCCAAATTTTGTACAAGTTCCTCAACCTTATCATTATATTCTTTCTAGACCAAATCATGATCATTCTAATCCATTTCGATAAGAATATTTACGTTCTATTTTTTTCTTAGCTCCTTGTTGTAGATGGTAGCAAATATGGTTCAGTCTACTTTAGACAAGGGAGCACCAAATATCTCAAGAGCTTCATCTTTCATCTTTTCACACTCCATAATTGCATCATCTCTTCTTTTCAACAAGACATACCAAACATCATATGGTATATCCTTCTAGATATTCTACATATCTACCTCAAACACAACAATGTATTGAACTATAGCTTCAATTATGCTAGCTTGATCTAACTCATGATCTTCCTTGTAAAGTTTTGTTATTTCCCTTAGCATCTCATTTTTCATTATACTTTTAAACAATGCTTCAACCTTCATAAGGAGTGAGGTATCTCAGATTTCCTCTACTTCTTTTCTTTTTTCAAAGGCTTCTTTGTTTCTTTTTGCCTCTTCTTCAGAGAGTCCTTCTTGGCTTCCTTCACCTTTTCCCTCATCTATATTTTGAATCCTTCGTTCTCTTTCTCCACTTCCTCCTCACTCTCTCTATCCACAATATGAATTCTCTTTATTTTTTTGATTAGAGGGGCTTCATCATCTTCCAATTCTTCTTCCTTAGCAAAATTGATGCCAATTTATTTTTTCCTTGTAACTTTCTACTTGACTCTCCTTGTGGCAGCAATAGGGGGTACTATGGTTGCAAAATTCTTTGCTTCTACCCTAGTGGCATGGACTACCGGAGGGGATTTTGTTGAATATCCAAGATACTGAGAGGGGGGGGGGAGTGAATTAATATCTTCTTAAACTTATTGAGCACGCATCATCCAATTACTCTAATGCATGTAACATAAATGATGAGCAAGAGAAATAACAGAATATGAAACCACACAACACATGAACACCATAATTTTATGTGGAAAACCCAATGAGGGAAAAACCATGGTGAGGATTAGATCACTATATATATTAGTTCACCATGGTGAGGATTAGATCGCTATATATATTAGCTCCCCTGGATAAAAACGAGGCCCACTACCAAACTTCTAGTTTATGTGAAATTTCTACAAACTTCAATGTTTCCATAGTAAAATGTTTTCAAATTACCTTCAAACAACAATTCCAAAAAACTATAGTATGCAAGGATTGCTAAATACCTTTTACTATACTCTATGAGCTAGGGTTTTGATGCTCTGCAACTTGAAAACGCTTTGAATGCTTCAACGCCACTTCTTGCTCCTTAATTCTCCTTCAAATGATTTTGATGAAATGAATTTTCCTTAGCAAGTTTCCTTTTAACTCCCTGAATTGACCTAATTATACAATAAGTACTTCAAACCATAAAGCTAGTGACCCAAATAATTGTATGCACAATCAACTTCTCAAGATCCGCAAATATCCACATTAGCATATTTTCTTCTACAATTTCCTTTAATTGATCAAACATTCCATTCTACATGACATATCCTTGTGTTATAGCTCCAACACATCTTTTCTAGCAGGGACATAAGATATCATTAAAGCTCCCCTAAGCCATAGCTCTGGGCTTAGTTATCGAAGGAAACATCTGCATCAGTACAGATTCTCCCTTATCCTCATTCTCCTCTTTCTTTCTCCAAATATTTTCCATTTCCTTCTTTACTTCAACTGGATCAATCTTTTTAACTGGTTCATTCTTCTTTACCAAATGATGCTTCCTTGAATTTATAATTCTACAAAATTCAGCAATGTGTCCAGACCTACTACAATTGTTGCATATGACATTTCTTTGAGCATTATTCCTTCCATTCATTCTGGATCTACATTTATTAGATTTGTGTCCAAATCCATAGAATGTATAATAGTAAGTTCCATTAAAGGATTGAATCATTCTACTGTTGTTATATCCATTCATCATTTGACTTCTGCATTCATTTTCTCTATATCAATTTTTTTTTAATGTAAAGCATTGACCAGTAAAGGATGGAGCATTTTGATTCATTCCACTTCTACATTCCATTTCTATATGACCAAATTTATTGCAAGAATAACAAAAACTATTGAAATATGGGTACCTTTGAGTATTTGGTTTTCTGATAGGGAGTTTTCTAGCATTGCTTCTTTGATTCTTGATCTTGCCTTTGTTCTTCTTCAGTCTTTTTTGGTTCATTGATCTTCTTTTCTATATTAGGTGTTTGAGCTGCTTTTGAGCTTTCTCCTTTTTCAAGTCCTAGACCACCTTTGTCTTTAGATGCTTTCTAACCTGTGATCAAAACATCAAGAATTGTAGAACTTGTCTTGAACTTATCTTCATGACTTTCCTTCTCCAAATCCGATCTTAGATTTACCACTTCTTGTTCAAGCCTTATGCATTCATTATATTTTCTTTCCACCGTTGTATTTAGACATTCCTCAACTCTTTTCTTTTCTTCCAATTGCACTTTTAGTCTGGTGAGATCTTCATTTTCTTGATTCAATTGTTCATTGACTTCCTTATGCCTTTTTCTAAACTTCTTGATCTTCTCTCTTATTTTTTTGATGCACTCAATTGCCTCTTTAAAATTTTCCTTCAGATCTCTATTTTCATCTTCAACTTTGTTAAGATCTTCAAGAGAAACTTTGAGTTCTTCTTTGTTAATCATGCAATCTTCTTCTATGTATTCAATAGTAGGAATTTCTTTTAGAGGAATATGAAACTTTCTATCAGCCATGTGTTCAATCTCCAAGATCTTCCCAAAGCGATGAAGCTCTTCCAAGGATCCAAGCTTTGATACCAATTGTTGAACACCTAGAATACTGAGAGGGTGGTGAATCAATATTCGTTTAAACCATTCAAACATTATCCATCCAATTACCAAAACATATTCAACTGCAATAATGAATGAAAGTATGAAACATCCACAAAATTACATAACACACGAACACCAGGATTTTTACGTGGAAAACCCAAAAGGGGAAAAACCATAGTGAGGGTTAGTTCACAATATATTATATCCAGGTATAGTATATTACAAAAAATTTCATTGCAGGTGGACTCATTTTCCATAGATAATAAGATAGAAGAAAGAAGGGGTGGCTCACAACCTATTGAACTATTATAATTACATCTACAATATGTTGGATTGCAGCTCCAATGAAGTACAAAATCAATCTTTGCATTGATCTAGATCAGTGCATTGCTTTGCTTTGAATTCACACAATTCACACAACTCTAATCGCATTCGCATCATACGTCTCATTTATCACTTATCACTCACGCTTCTATAACTAAACACCAAAATCAATCTCCTATATATATCCACATCAAGTGTAACTTCAATTAGGTCAACCTAACTGGAAGTAACGCACAAAATTGAAATTGTCTTCCTCAAAAATTTTCATCAACATCTTGCGCCTTAGTTCAAAATTTAAATTACCTCAAGATAGGTCAAGATGAACCTAATATAGGTCCTACATAAGATTGCAATCCATATTAATCCTTCAAACATGTTAGGTCAGCCCCAAATAAGACTTAAACACAAAAAAAAACATCTATTTTCCCAACTCGCCACATGTGGAACTCAAAACATGATCCTATTTGGAATTCCTATTCAATTGGAATCTAACATCTTATCTTCAACATTGCAACTCAAAATAATCATCCATGAAGGAATGCAAAATCTCCCACACTAACACTTTGTTGCAAGAAATGAATGCAACATACAAAAATAAACTCTATTATTCATATCTTCTAGGTTACTTCACTAAACAACACAAAATATTGGATTTAGATGCATCTAATGATCACCAAAAAATGGTTAGAATTGTAGAGTGATATCTCTACTTGTGGTGGAGTGCAGACCCAAAAACTAACACATTAAACCACTGTACTAACATATTTGATACGTAGACAAATTTCTGTGTAGCTATGCTTTTCGGTGCAACTTATCCAAGTTAAGGCTCTCTGAAACCTTGAAAACATTAAACCAATTTAAAGTCTTCTACATCACAGTACTGTGGAAGTCTAAACTAGAGCTTGTGGTATCATCGGGAACAATTGTTACTCACCACCCTGCAATATTTTTTTAACGAGGACTGTAATATAGTGGTAGCTAGCAGGTTAGTGGTAAAGGTTCAATCCTCTTCACTGTAGTATCATGGAGTTCTAAAATAGTGTTGGTGGGTTGGCAGTAAATGTTCATCTAATCCTTAAATACTATCTTGTGACAGTCATGCAAGGGAGCTTGTAGTATAGTAGGTAACTTGAAACCCCATGACAGTTTGATGAAGGGGTCTACGGTATGGAAGTAGGTAACCCGCAACCTTGCGACAATCTGATGAGGGGGGTTGTGGCATAGTGGTAACCCGTGACACCATGATGGTCATTTGGATGGACTACAGTGGAGCCGTATCTTGTGATATTGTGGTAATTGGCGGTGTGGTGAAGGTTAAGCGCAACAAAGTGATTGTTCAAGCTGGTCTTAGTGTTATTTTGGTAAAAAAAATTAAGCTTTTTTGTGACTGTTTGGTTGGTGTGGAAGTTGGAATGATGGTTTTATGCTTGAGGAGTACGTATGTAATGTCATAGTGCATTGGAACTGAGTGAGGAGAGTTTTAATTCAGAGGGGTTATGGTACCAGATTTTCTCTAGATGGAATAAGATGTAAATCTCCATGTAAAGGCTCAGAGCCTGTAATTGTATTGTAACTATGTATTTGGTTGCTAAATAATACAATGAATTTATGCTTTTGGAGTGTGGGATTTTTTACCCGAAAGGGTTTTCCCCACGTAAATATTTGTGTTCATATCTTTTGTTCTTTCATGTTTAATGATTTTGTTTATTGAATCTGTTTAATGCATGTTGTTGAAACTGGTTGATCTTGAAAGATCTTAAATTGCATGAAATTTCCTTTGAGGATTAATGGTGGGAAATAAACTATGTCTGATTTCGCTTTATGGCATAGTAGTACATGTTTTTGAGGTTTTCTGACGAAGAATGAATGTTACCAAAGATACTTACTAATTTCAAATGTTCGTTCTAGGAGGAAACAATTTTCTTTCAATTGGTATCAGAGCTGATGTTTCTGGTTCTAGGCATTCCTTCTGTGGAAGATTTGTTAGTTTGGAAAGCTTGAGGAAAACTGAAGGAATCGACTGAAGATTGATCCTTTGGTGAGTTGAAGTTTTTTTATTTTTTTGTTTTAGTTTCAAGATATGGCACATAGCTTGAAGGATGGTGAAGATGGAGAAAATGGAGTTGGCCATATTGAAATGATGTGATCTGAAGCTTGTAGTTCATAATGGAATTATCCTTATGCATGGGGTGGGATTTTTTGCTTTGTGGTTATGTTGTGGCAAATATTTCATATTGGGTGTTTGTGTGAGAGGCTCCCTGATGATATGGAGAAGCTTGGGTTATTTTTTAAGCTATGGAGTTATGTGATTATGCTAGGTGTTTTTTCCTGGTATTGGAAGGAATTATTTTTGTTACCTTGATTGCATGTAGGCTATGGAGTTGATCATTGGATGATCTAGAAGCTTCTGCAATAACTTGTCTCCCTCGATTGCATGTGCATGTTGGTGGTTTTGGAGTTGGCCTAATATAGGCCTAGAGTTATTGAGCTTATTTAACTTTTTATGGATGCTTTGTACTTGCATGGCTCAGATTCATGTTCCTTGGATATGAGGGTTTTATAGATTTTCGTAAAAAATCTATGATTATGCTCATCTAAGATAATCCATTATTCTAGTTCAACTATTATGGTGTTTTTTTTTTCAAACTTTCGAGTCTTCCAGATGTGAAGTGGGTGTGGATGTGAATGGGTTTTTTTTCAAACATAGTGGTTTTGTAGGTTTTACAAGGTCAAGAAAAAAATTGTGGTTTTGTGGAGCTGCGGTTAAGTTATTTTCTAGACACTAGCTTTTGGGGTGTTACTAGATGAGATAGTTGCAATTTTGCATGCATGCTTCACGCATGGTGTGAGGAGTTGAGATTGCTTTCTTTGCATGAGAGTGTTGGTACATTATTAGTAACTCAAAATTTTTGTGGTGATGCTTGGTGGATTCCTTGACTATGATGCTCATTGTGGACATAATTGTCAAATTGGATATGAGCTTGATCTGGTGCTTAGTCATGTTGTCTACATGGTTATTCTCTTTCAAATCTCAATTTTTTTGTTTCTAGTGTGAATGATAAGTTTTCATGTTTTAATATATTGGATCTATTATTGATGCAGTTTTATAGGTGTGTACAACCTATTGATTGTAGTGGGATAACTCAAAAGTGGACTGTCTATATCCACAAGGTTGATTCAGTGTTGATGTAGACTATATTAGTTGGCCTTGTTTGTGGCCATTTGTGCATTGGTTTGTTGCTTTGGGATGAGAGAATGGATGATGTCGAGTACCTGGATAGTCAGTTATGGGGACCTATAACATGTATATCATGATGTCATGAACAACTTGGTGTAAGTTTTTGAAAGTGATGGTATTTCTTCTTGGTTTGGCGATCTTGGTGCCACTTGGTATTATTATAAGATGTACATGTTGATGTGTGGACTTGGAGGATTTTCAAATTATGAGATGTTTGGTCATGATGCTTGGATAGATCGATTGTCATGGTTCAATGGGAGCTTTAACAGTGACTATGGATGAATGATCTTCTTTAGTGTTGTAGATGTTACTAGGAGGAGCTCTTAGATCCTGTTGTTGTAGAAGGGTTATTTTTCATTTTCATGGAAACTATTCGAAGATGTGTAGAATCTTAGAGCCATGGATGACTCTTGTGGTCTTTGGGTTGAGGTTTTGGTGGTGCTTGACAAGTGATGTTGGCTTAGAGTTTGTTTGTTTTATGTCATGGTATACTCTTGATTGTGCATTAGTGTTTTGGCATGATGCATTTCTCTTGAGACCATGGTATTTTCACTTGGACCATGGGATATCCTAAGGGGTATGGTAAGATCATGATGTCATTATAAGTTCTGGATTCAGATGATTGGAGCTTTGACAGTGGTCTAGTGATTTTTTGTGTTTTGGTTGCATTTTTCATATGCTTGAGAACTTCATGATATTGCAATGATGCATTTTGAGTTTAGCATGAAATTATTGTCTACAAGTTCTCATGGATACATGGAGAATGAGGTGAGGTTGCATTTCTTTTGAGATGAGAGAAGTGTTGTTGAGATGGTTACTCTTGATGGGATTTCAATAGAAACTCTAAGGAGCCTACACCTTGGTTGGATGTGAGTTCAATAGAGACCTATGAGGAGATTTATCTTGGAGGATCATTCTCATTCCCCACTTTTGGTCTACTTGGCAGCTTATCACTTGAGAGGTAATACCCATTATTTATCTTAGGTGCTTTATGATTTCTTTCACATACATGGATCTTGAGTTGCTATTAGATGGTTCTGGAGGATTCATTGTGAGAGATGGATAGCATGGTTATCTCCTTGGGTTTGCATTTTTATTTATGATGATTATAGGGGATGGAAGTGGGCTAATTTTTTGAGATGGGAAATAGAGTAATTTGATCTTCTTTGAGAAGCTTACATCCATGTAGATACATGATGCATATGTTATGTTTGATCTCTTGAGGTTGAATGGGTTTGGATTTTGTTATAGATTTTATCTTGGTGTTTTGAAGGAGATCTTACTTGACACAATTGGCATTTAGATGTGTATGTAGAAGGGCATGCTACATGTTCATGATTTGCAGATTTTTCTCTTTAGTCTAGCTCTTCTTCATGTATGTTCGGATTAATATGACTTTAGATGTGATATTTCTATGTGGAGTTATGGTAATCGCTAGTTTTCGGTCATGTGTTGTCACTTGGCTGATGACATGGAGGTTTTTGTATCTCTTTCTTCTATCAAATATGGATTACATGGGAGAGTTGTGGAAGATTGTTGAGAGAGATGTTTCTTGCAGCAGTTGGTTACAGGATTTGTAAATCATTGTGGATGGTCCTTGGTACTACATGGCTAATCTTTCTATGTGTTGTGATTGGTAGACTCAGTATGACTTTGATCTTTTCAGATTTGGCATTACCCATGTAGTGGGAGTTCTTGGATGTGTTTGGTATTCTTCAATTGGTTGGCACATGGAGCTTGTATTTGTAGTTGGTGGGTTGGCTATGTAGGTGGCATGAGTTTGTTGATGTGGATACCTTCGAGGTATGGGTGATTGTATGGATTAACACTTGTTGTGGGTGTTATTTTCAGTCGTGCAAATTTGGTCAATTGGATGGGAGGATCTAGTTTCTTGATTGTTGCTCTAGCTAATGTTCTATCTTAGTTTATGGAGGATGTCTTCACAGTTTTGTTCAGGTTGAAGCTTTGAAGTTGATGTTGTTGATGATTTTGTATAGCTTGTGAGCACAGTGGATTGGTAGCAATATTTTTTAGCCTTTGCTATCAATTCGATTTGATGCTTGTGTCCTTTATACTTGTGCATATTCACCATGGTGTGTTCCTTTCCTTTGGAGGATAGTTGGAATTACTACCTGAAATGGTGGACATCTTGGATGTTTTTGTAGGTGTCTTGGGTGATACAATGAATTCAAGCATTGATTGGGAGCTAGTAAGTTCTTCATCAAGTGGGAGAATGTTGAGAAATAGGTGTCTCAAACTTACTAGTTAAGGCTCTCTAAAATTAGGAAAATATTCAACCAAGTCAAATTCTTCTACATAGCATTATTGCGGAAGTCTAAACTAGAGCTTGCAATATTGTGGGGAATAGTCACTACCTGCCACCCCGTAGCAATTGTTTAATGAGGACTATGATATAGCGATAGCTGGTGGGTTGGCGATAAAGGTTCGGTCTTCTTCACTATAGTATTGCATAGGTCTAAAATTATGCTGGTAGGTTGGTGGTAAATGTTCATCTAATCCTTACCCACCATCCTATGAGAGTCATGCAAGGGATCTTGTGGTATAGCGGGTAACCCACAATCCCATGACAACTCAATGAAGGGGTCTATGGTATGGTGGTAGGTAACCCACAACCTCGTGATAGTCTGATGAGGGGGATTGTGGCATAGTGGTAACCCACAACACCGTGATAGTCATTTGGATGGACTATAGTGGAGCAGTATCTTGTGGTATTTTGGTAACTAGTGGTGTGGTGAAGGTTAAGCACAACACCATGACTACTCAAGTTGGTCTTGGTGGTATTGTGGTAAAGATGATTAAGTTTGTTTGTGACTATTCTATTGGTGTGGAATTTGGAATGATGATTTTCCTATAACACTTGAGTACATATGTAACTCCATAGTGCATTGGAATTGAGTGAGGAGATTTTGAATTCAAAGGGGTTATGTTGTTAGATTTTCTCTAGATGGAACATGATGTAAATTTCCATGTAAAGGCTTAGATCCTGTAATTGTATTGTAACTGTGTATTTGGTTGATGAATAATATAATGGATGTATGCTTTTGGAGTGTGGAGATTTTTACTCGAAAGGCTTTTCCCCACGTAAATATTTATGTTCATATCTTCTGCTCTTTCATGTTTAATGATTCTATTTATCGAATATAGTTAATGCATGTTGTTGAAATTGGTTGATCTTGAAAGATCTAAAATTACATGAACTTTCCTTTGAGGATTAATTATGGGAAATTAAATGTCTCATTCCACTTTATGGCATAGTATTAGGTGTTTTTGAGGTTCTTTGACAGAGAATGAATGCTACCAAAGACACTAATTTTAGATGTTCATTTTGGGATGAATCAATTTCCCTTCACTTGAATGATCCACAAAAATGTTGAAATCAATGACAACGCTAGATCATGGAAAATATGCATACCATGCTCATGTTTTCGAACAAAATCATCAATGACAATTTTTCAATAGGTTTGACCTCAAGCGGTGTTTAGGGGCACGCTATATAAATTGGCTGAGAGCGAAAGATGTAGGTCAAACCATGCATGCAGAACTTTGAACTTACGTTATGAGACTACATTTTTCCAGATCTCAGAGGTGATGTTTGATAGGTCGATAGTGTTCATCTAATGCCCACCAAAAACCTATTTATTTTAGAGACATAAAGGCCATTGAATATTCTTCTTAAGAAGGTGCAATGGAATCACATCATTCCATGAAGTTATTTGCCATGTACTAATCATAGTTGAGGTAACAAAAACCTTGTAAGGAACTTTACCTTTCAAGGAAAGAGGTGTATCATGTACATGTGCATTCTCTAATTACTCACTCTATGGGAAATATTTTATCATGCAAACCCGACTTAAGAAGATAAACCCACTAGAATAAATAGGATTATGCTTGCTTTGTGTTCTATCGATATTTTCTAGTGATATTTATGGAAGAAATCTTATGAAATATTACCCCTTACCTATTGAGTGAGTGAATACATTTATTTTCATCAAACACTCAAAACAAACATTTAACATGGTTATGAAAAAACATCAAACCCTTTAAATACTTTGTATGCACTTGAAGGACATTATACTATTGCATGTATCTAAGCATATTTGTTTTTATCAAAACAATATCTTAGTGTGCTTCCTATTATTTTATCTATATCTTTGTGCATGGTGTCAAAGTAAATTTAGGAAACTATAACTTAGCATTTTGGTTTTCACAAATTTGGGCTTTTATGGAAAACAACTTGCTTTGTTGTGGACATCTTAGTATTGGACAACTCATAATTAAGATCTTTTTTGTGGTTAAAAGAATTCATGCTTAAATCATATTTTAAAAAATTGAACCTCAAAGCAACATTCAAATCCACTTGGTTACTTGTGTCAAAAAACACTTGGTTACTTGATTTAAACAAAGCAAATAAGGAAATTCATACTCAAGATTGTTTTTATCAAAAAAAAAAATTGAGTTATCATTAGACATAAACATTATTCTCCATCAAACATTAAAACATTATACAAGGTTATTTATCAAAATCATTTGGAAGTTGTCACACATAATTTTAGGTTGTCATTTGGGACAAAGAGATCAAATTCATTCAAACATCAAACATCCACTATCCAATCAAAAATCACAACATCTCACATCCAATCAAACAAACTTAAACATTGGGACATAAATCACCCAGGTTTGAAATCTTTATATCACATCAACTAATTTAGCCTCATACTTGAAAATGATCTTTTTTCAAGGTGTTTAGGTTGAGTTAACAAACATCATTTTGTTCTAACTAAATTTGGAGTCATAAGTCTACTCTCAAAGTAGTGAATTCATAATCATCAGAACATGTCAAATAAATCAATCAAATTCTAAGTGTAGTCCAAACCAAATATTTCATATCATTCATATCAACCATCATCATCATTGATCCAAACCTGGCCTAAAAGCATCATCACTTGACAAAAAAGGAGAATGAAAAAAACATTTCAAAATCATTTATCTCCTAGGATTGGTAAAACCTTGCACAGTCACAACTAGGGCCCAATAAAAAAGGCTATGGAGTTTAATCCCAAGGAATTACGGGATCCTAGTGTTAGTGATCAACCATATGGAAGGCCTCAAACAAGTGAGATTCCTCCTACTACAAAAAATCTTCCAATTACAACTATTAAAAATATTCCAACTACAACACCTCTAATTACAAACAAACCTCAAGTGGAGACAATTTAAATTATAGAAGAAAAAAACCATGGGAGCTTACTCAAGAGGATGTACTAGAAATACAACAACAAAGTAAAAAATTCCTTCATGCAGTGGAAGTATTGATAAAATAAGATCCTACATAATACATTCTTAAACTTGTACAAATGGGTGCCAAACTTCCATCAAATTTTTATCTTAACACATTGAAGGAACAACCTCTTGAACAAATGACACAATCCCAAAATCAAACTTCAACAATACATATGACTACACAAGGGGTTTCTCAAACAAGTCATACAAATCAACATGGTAATCCCTTACAAAATACTCAAGTGTCAAATAATATCAATATAAATGCATCAAATCAAAACTTGGTAGTGTATGGGGTTAATCAATCATCTTCCACTATTCATCAACCCTTGGTTCAAGGTCAAAATCAACCACCAACACAACATCAAGGCCTACCTTTGCAAAATCAGAAATATACAACTCTACAAAAATTGATGTTACAATGAAATCGGCAACTATCATTATACATCAATTTTCGACAACCAAATTTACCAAATCAATACATTTCTCAAAATCAAGGTAACATAGTTCCAAATCAAGGTCAAAACATGGGTCCAAATAAATACATTGCTCAAAATCAAGGTAACATTGGTCCAAACCAAACAAATCAAAGCAATGATCCAAATCAAAACATGGTTCCAAATGCATACATGGGTTCAAATACAAACATTGATCCAAATCAAAACATGGTTTCAAATCAAAACATTGTTCCCAATCAAAACTTTGTTCCAAATTAAAACATTGTTCCCAATCAAATTCAAAACATGGTTCCCAATCAAAATATCGTTCCTAATAAAAACATTGGTCCGAATCAAAACCTTGTTCCAAATCAAAATTTTGTTCCTACTCAAAACATGAGTCAACAAAAAGTTTTTTCTCATGATCAATTACAAACTCAATAGTAAGAACAAGCCCAACAAATGTATACTCAACAAAAATTTCTTGCTCAACATAATTTGCAATATGGTTCTCAAGGTCAACAATATCTTCAAGGTCAACAATACTTTCAATATCAAGGAAACAAGACACCACAATACTAATATGGGGGAGAATATAACACACCTCCCACACCACCATCAAATTCACAATATCACTCATATCAAGATCATACATATGCTCCACCATTGATTAATACAAATATGGGAATTTCATCACAAATACAAATGTTGACCCAACAGATACAAGATTTTCAAACTGGGGAAGCAAGGAAATCATATGTGGTCCAAGACTTATGTCCCTATCCATTTGATAGAAGCATCATAATGATACCTTTTCCTCCAAACTTTGAGATCCCAAAATTTGACAAATATAAGGGAAAAGGAAATCCAGAGGAACACATAAGGGATTTTTATGTTGCTTGTATGGAAGTATCCTACAATGATTCATATCTCATGAGACTACTCCTAAGAAGCTTGGGTGGATTGGCAATGGAATGTTTTTCACATCTCCCTCAAGGAATTAGGACATTTCAAGAGATCATATATCGATTCTTCATGCATTTCTCTTATAACATTGATGCCAAAATAACATTAGAAGAGCTTTACACACTAAAAAAAAAATAGAGGTGAAACATTTTCTACCTTTTTATAATGATGGACACACAAAGCAAGAAAAATTAAATTGCCTATTCCTAAGAGACAACAAGTTGAAATCATTGCAGGAAATGTGGACACAGATATAGCCTTTCAATTAAGAATGTAATGTGTAGCATCATTTGAGAAACTCATATAAAAAGGTATCAACATTGAAAGATCCCTAATTGCTAGGGGAACCCCACAAACTCAAAACCAACCATCTAATTTCAGCGAAAACCCTTGATTTTGGGCTAAAAATAAGACAGTTACTAATGACGGTGGGGTAGATGCAAAGGTTGTTATTAAGAAACCTTCAAACACACAGAACACACAACAAAAAATGCAATAGAACAATCAACAAAATGTTAACAATACCAACACTTCAGGAGGACCACCACCAAGACAAAAGAGTTGCCTACCAAGGAAAAACAATAATCCTCGGTGACAATTCACTCCCTTAGGGGAACCTATTGAAATCTTGTTAATTTTTTTGATTCAATCAAACCTTATCACACTCCTAGAGTTCAGAAACTACCACGAACCTAAAGTCAAACCTCCTTGGTATAGAGATGAAGATCATTATGACTTTCACCAATATAAGGGACACAAAACACACAAAAAATTTAGACTCAAACATCTTATTGAAGACCTTATTGAATAAGGAGAGATCAATTTTGATCAAAAATCAAGAAATGAGCATATAGGGATCTACAAAAATCCTATGCCTAATCTTGGGAAGGAAAAAGATTTTGGAGAGGAATCAAGCTCAAATAGTGTAAACTTGTATAGGAACAAATTTGTACACCTTATAAAAATTCCCCTTTTACACTTTCTCACCTTAGAAAACCAAATCCGAAGGAGAAATTCCACATCAGCAAGTTGCCTTCGTTCCACTTGGCATTCATCTTTTGCGTCGATAGAATAATAATTGTCGAGGATTCCCATGCGATACATAGATGTCCACGCAACGCGCTTACATCCTTGATGGATTCCCACATCTGAAGTTGGTAGAGGCATTACACTTCCTATTGGGAAAGAATTGTAGCATTCCTCTTTGACCAGCTAGCCCAGAAATAGCTCTTTCCCCCCTATTTTGGTCTTGAAATGCCTATCTGGCTCATTCAATCCATCTTCTTCGTATTTCTAGATCTCTTTTGGCAATCTCTAAGTGTCCACTTCACATCCATCACTTCAAGCAACACTTTGGCACTTCATAGCAACAACAATAACACTCCATCAACTTCGTAGAGCAAGTGTGGAACAAGCCATTGCAGCAAGGGCTTGAGGTTTTTGCAACACCTCCCTTCACCACAGTTAAGGTTGTGGTGATTGTTCAAGATCTCTTTCTCCACCATTGGCTAGTGAGCATCTCTTAGTGGAGGTGGTAATGCTTTCACTCCTCTTTTTTATGATTTGGTTGAGTAGCACTTCATTATTTTGTAGTGTTTATTGTGTTCTCTTCTTTCTTTTCTCCTTTATCATACATTTATGTATCATTTCTATCTTGGCTGTCTGTGGAGGTGGAAACACTGAAATGGGGGTCTGACTGAGGCAGACCCCTATAAAGCCCCTAACAATTTTCCCTCTTTCTTGTGTGCAGGTGAGAGAATGTGTGGAGCTAACTGGAAAATGAGTGTCTTTGTGAGATTATCTTTGTCACCCTACTCCTAGTCTACTTGCTTTATCATTTTAGCATCTACTTTGTATACTTTATCATTTTGTTTCACCATCTAGATTGAGCTAGCTAGGTTGTTAGTAGGTATTTTTGGAAATTTTACTGTCCACTGTTGTCTGATTATATGGACTTTAGCGTGCTGCAGTGACATCCCAGAATTGTGTTGTTGTCCTCGAACAGAGAGTTGTTTGAGGCAAAAAACTAACTCCAAAAAGCCAGCTTGTCTAGCCTAGATTATATTCTAAGCTTGAAGAGTGGTTGTAGGACCTTATAGTCCTCATCATTCTCATCCCTCATTTGAAACATTCCTTTAGAGTGAGGTAAGTTAGGGCAGCCTTCCACTCTTGTCTCTCTGTGACCTAGGGCCTTGAACGTGGTTGGTCCCCCTTTCTTACATTTTTGGTGAACCCGATGTGAACCTACATCTGTTCTTTTTTCAGTGTTGAAATTTATCCCATGTGCCTTGTGATCATCATGTCCCTGAGCATTGTGAAGGTTTATGAGAATCACAACCTACTCCACAACCTCTGGGTATGTTGTCAAGAGAATTATATGACACCTTCCAATGGATAAGACGAGGGTCGCCTCTAGTTTCTCTACAAGCCTTTTCTCTAGACTGGGGATGGGTCTTTCGACTCATGAGTAGTTGTCGAGGGGTGAGGTAGGAATCTTTGACAAAACTGATCACATCCCCACTCCTCCTGCATCTCCCACACCTTTGTCAATAGATGATCATGAGGTTGTTCATATTCCTTCAGAATATGTCTCTACCCTTAGCAAAGGGTTGGGTGACTTAGAGAATTACTGCGAAAGAAACCCGAAGTTGGCTAGGGTTTCTCAGGTTATTAGTGAATTAAATTATATGGTGGGAAAATATCGAATAGGCATATAACTCTTGGCTAGCCTCTCTAGTGTAACCGAAGCATGTGCCCTTTTGAATAATACTAACATTATACAAGGGGCCAGTTTTGAAGAACATGAGAGACAGTTAGGAGTATCAATGCCTCCCACGTCTGTATACATGACTAACATGGTCCCTTCGATCACCATACCTTTTGCCTCTGAAAGATCCAAAACTATCAAAGAAAACATGATCCCCTTGGGTTTCAAATTCACCCCTCTTGTTGCCTCTAGCAGTGGAGGTTTTGGTGGGATGAGTGGTGGAGGCTTTGGTAGTGGTGGTGGCTTCGGTGGCATGGGTGGAACTATTGGAAATGGTTCTAGTGGAGGTCATCGTAGTGTCTTCAGAAGCTAAGGTGGCTCTAGTGGAGGCCTTGCTCATGGCGGTGGCTCTGGTAGTGGTTCTAGTGGTGGCCACAGTAGCGGTTCCAAAGGTGGCTCTGATCTCGGTTTTGGAGGAGGTCTCGCTGGTCCTATGTTATCCAATGACCCTATTCTGAATACTCTCCTTTAGAATATGGGTAAGATGTAGAGCCAGTTGTCGAGTCTCTCCCAAGCCTTTTCCCAACCTATCTTCCAACCCTTCTTCCAACATAGCCCACTATCAGTAGTGATTTTAAACACTCCCTTCCCCCAAGGAATGGAGATCTCGAAGTTTGAAAATTATGGTGGAAAAGGGGATCCACAGACACATGTGTCCGCCTTTAATGCCCTATGCATAGAATTTTTCCATCATGACGCGTTAATGGAAAATATATTTCCCCAATCTCTCAAGGATACAACACTTGAATGGTATTGTTCCTTGCCCAATAATTCCATTTTATCATTCGATCAATTGGTGAACCAGTTTCTTTGATAGTTTCAATCCAACATCAGATTGAAGATGACCTTTTCAAATCTCGTCTGATGCAAACAAGGAGATAATGAAATGATTACTAACTTCATCACGCAGTATCAAGTGCTCTTCTCACAAATCTTGTACTGATTGTCCAATTCAAATGTGCAGAAGGTATTCATAGGAAACCTGCAAAGACCTTGGCAAGAGAATTTTTCACTTATGGAGTACCCTTCTTTCGTGCATTTATGTGCAGCACTATAGGAGTATCAAAAAATAGTAGTTCATTTCAAGGGATCCTCCTCACGCTCTCATTCTGAAGGAAGATCCATCATATCAATCTCTGGGAAAGGTAAGGCTATTGCGAATGTACTAGCAGTTGTGGATGACAACAGCCTCAAATGCAACTGAAATTTCACAAAGTTGGCAGAATCCTATTCCTCCATCTCCCAAAATTTGGTGAAGGATAAGATCATAACCTTGTAGAATCATAAGCCTCTTAAGAAACATTACCCTAGTTGGTACGATGAAAGTACCTACTATCAATACCATTGGATCAACAAACATGATATTGAACATTGTATGCACCTATGTCACAAGATATAGGATCACATCGAGGATGGTACTATCCATCTTGATGGAAGCAAAAAAAATACAAACAAATCGATGGTGAAAGAAAACAATGAGTTGCAGATATACACATACTTGTTTCTGTCACATTCTACCAACATCATTATTGATCCCTCTGATTCTATCACTCAACCCGAGGCCTATGTCAACATGGTCATGGTTACTCCCACTAAATAACTTGCGATCGGTTTGTCGGATGTGACATTCACCTTGCAAGATATGCCTATGACCAATAAGCCTTCTCCCCTCTACATTCTCCCTTGCCTCAAGGGAAACATTGTGATGGGGGTTTTGGTTGACCCCGCTAGCTGTGTGAATGTTATTATGGAAGAAAAATTGTTATTGAATTAATTATAGAGGGAGGAGTACGAAAAAAAAAACCCACCATCCGTGCACATGATGGTCTCTGTCTCAAACGATATGGCTTGATAAATTTGCCTATCCTAGTTGGACCTAGGGTTGTTGAAATGGTTTTCGATGTTATTCTGGAGTCAGATTTGTTTAGGTTGAAGGTAGGAATACCTTGGCTAGCTTCCATGAATTGGATCGCCTCTATAATTCATAAATTTTTAATTCTTTCCCATGAGGGTTTCGTGCAAGTAGTGCATGACACTGGATACCAGCCTCTAGTGTCCCATTGTGGATATTCATTGGATCACTTTTGGCCCACCCTGATTGGTCCACTTCCTCCATGGATGAACCTAATTTATAAGAATTACATAAAGTATAAAACTAGGGGTAAGGGACAGCTGAAACTGACCCTTTCTATAACACAAAAGCCTCCCACCACTTCTACTCCCAAAGTAGTAAATGGGAAGAGGCCCGTTGCTGAAGCACTTGAGCCAACTCCCCCTATTGCTTCTCAAACTATCCCTCCTAATCCCATTCAAGATTATATTCCTCCACTAGAAAAATTTATAGTGGATACTCCCATGGCTAAGTAGGAGCCTTCTATTCCTTTGTAGCCTTCGGCCTCTAGCTCGAAGAGTCAAAGAAACTGCCTTGCGTGTAAGCGTAAGCATCAATGAAAGGCTCTCATGGCTAAGCAGGCCACTTTGCAGACAAAGGACAAGGAAATGACCACCCCTATGCTAGGGCCTCTTATTGTGTCTTCCCCTCTCCTTTCTCTCCTGCTTTTGTTCAACCTAGTTCTATCTCACCTCCAACTTCCACTATGAGTGCGCTTGACCCCAAAAAGGTGTAGGTGATCATCGCTCCTTCAGTTGAGCTGCCCTTGCTGATGTCCCTTCCGAATGTCCCTCCTTTGTTGAAAACCAAAGATATGACAAACAATTCAATGGTATCTATCGAGGTTTCCTCCTCCTCTTCCTTTTCACCTCTTGGCTCATCTGTAAGGAGTTCACACGCCCGAACAGAGTAGAAGGTAGAGGTTGGTCCTTCTAGCAATAGAAGACGTAAGAGTAGCCCACCTTCTCTGAAAGGTGGTCTTGTGCTGACTTGTTTTGTCCTAGTAACGAAACCAGTCTCGACTTCCCATGAGTTTTTCACCACTCTTGAATCACTCAGTGAGCTTAGCAATGAGTCTCGGGCACAATCTTCCCCATTCGTTGAGGTAAAACCTAGCACTCCAGTAAAGTGCATGTTTCACTCTCTGGATGATGTTTCAGCCTTGTTAGCGATCTTTGCAAAATTTCTGACCCTAGCTCCACAAGAGATTAGTGGAGGGGACCTTTTGGGGCCCTCTTCCTTAGCCCTTGTTGCGAGAGGGTTAGAAGCTCCTCCCCTCAACATTCCACCACTGCAGGCTTGTCCTCCTTCCCCCTACGATGATCTAGAGTAGGAAATAGATTACCTCTTGGTCAATCAGTGTTAGGGGGAGGCCCCTTCTTTATCTTTAGATTAGATATGTGTGTGTGTTGTGATGTTCTCCCCTGTGATTGTGCCATGTGTTCCTAGATGACCCTTGTCACCCCTATTGGTGCTCGGATATAGGAGTGATTTTTGTGTTGTAAACCTTATACTATTTGTTTCATCATTCTTCCATGTTTGTGACTTGACTTTCGGAAAATTGGTGACGATGCAAAGTGTTGGAGGCATTTAGGCTTCCCTTCCATGTTGATCCATTTTTTTAATTTTTACTTTATCTTTCATGCATTCTTCCTGATCTGGTGGGGATTGATGATCTTTTTCCTTGCATTGTGGTTACCTATTATTTATAAATGCATGAGAAGATTTGATCCTACAAAACCAGATCCCCTTAAGTCCTCTATTTGTGATTATTTCCTTTCTCTCTTTCCTTCCTCTCTCTCTCCTTTGCTTGGGTTGTCCCTCTCATGTGTGATAATTCCATCTCTATAATGCTTTGATTTTTAGAAAATGCATTCGTTGCCAATGAATCTTTTCTCAAAATTTCTCATAAGCACTTATTTTCAAAAAAGTATTCACAACTTGGATCCCTTATGGAGCATGTTTCCTTTATCATGGGTTCATAAAGAAATAACTTGAGAACCTTCCTCTCAGGTGGGAACCGCTTTGACCTTCCCCTTGCGAGGGGGCATTTTTCTTCCTTTCAAATTCCTTAATGAAGTGAACATCTTTTGAAAGGATTCCTTGATGATGAATCAATTTAAGAAAGAATGTCCTTCCTACACTTTCAAATAACGCATCCCTTGAGTGGACCTCCTCTTCACATCGGGCTCTCAAGGGACCCCTTTAAAGGTTTTCCAACTTGTCAATGGTCTCTGTGATTGTTTGCTTACTTGATTGTGTGGCCACTTTTTGACATGTTCTATCTACAAGTAAACATGTCACTTTGTGGGTGCACTTGTGAAGCCACTTCTTGACTTTTTGGAGCCCCCTTCCTTTGGTTTCCTCCATGTGAGAGATCTTGGAGGATACCTCCCTATAGGTCTTCGAGCCTGTAGGGCTCTTCCTTTGAGTTTCCTCCATACAAGAGATCTTGGGGGTCGCTCCCATGTAGGTTTGTGGGTCTGTAGGGCAATTTTCTTAGTTTCCTTCATGTGAGAGATCTTGGAGGATACCTTCCCTACAGGTCTGTGGGTCTATAGGGCACTTTTCTCAATTTCCTTCATGTGAGAGATCTTGGAGGACACCTTCCTTACAGGTTTGTGGGTCTGTAAGGCACTTTTCTCAGTTTCCTTCATGTGAGAGATCTTGGAGGATAGCTTCCTTGTAGGTCTGTGAGCCTGTGAGGCACTTACTTCTTGGGGATTACTTCATGTGAGAGATCTTGAGGGTCACCTCCTTGTAGGTCAATGGTCCTATAAGATGCTTTCATTCTACAACTTCATGTTTCTTTGAGACTATGGATTCTTTTGTTCTAGCCTGTTCTTTTGAGCTCGTCAGATTGCGGTCTGCTTCCTCGATGGTTTAGGTATATATTTCTAACCCTACTACCTTTTTGATCTACTGTACCAAAGCCCTCATCATTATTTGTGCTCACTAAACTGGGGCAAAGTGTATAGGCATGAATTTTCACCCCTTAGCCAAATTACCCTTTTACACTTACTCACCTTAGAAAACCAAATCCGAAGGCAAAATTCCACATTAGCAAGCTACTTTCATTCCACTTGGCATTCATATTTTGCATCGATAGAAGAATAACTATCGGGGATGCCCATGCGACATGCAGATCTCCACGCGGTATGCTTACGTCCCTGATGGATTCCCAAATTTGAAGTTGGCAGAGGTGTTACACTTCCTATTGGGAGTGAATTGTAACGTCCCTCTTCAACCAACCAACCCGAAAATTACTCTTTCCCCTATTTTGGTCTTGAAATGCATAGCTAGCTCATTCAATCCATCTTCTTAGCATTTCTACATCTCTTTTAGAAATCTCTGAGGCTCCACTTCACATCCATCACTTCAAGCAACACTTTGGAACTTCATAGCAGCAACAACAACACTCCATCAACTCCATAGAGAAAGTGCAGAACAAGCCATTGCAGCAGGGGCTTGAGGTTTTTACAACACCTTCCTTCACCATAGTTGAGATTATGGTGATTGTTCAAGCTCTTTTTCTCCACCATTGGCTAGTGAGCAACTCTTGGTGGAGGTGGTAACGCTTTCACTCCTCTCCTTTATAATTTGGTTGAGTAGCACTTCATTGTTTTGTAGTGTTTATTGTGTTCTCTTCTTGCTTTTCTCATTTATCATACGTTTCTCCATCATTGCTATCTTGGATATCTATGGAGGTGGAAACACAAAATTAGGACCTAATTGAGGCAGACCCCTATACAACCTTCAAAAATTTTCCCTCTTTCTTGTATGCAAGTGAGAGAACATGTGGAGCTAACTAGAAAACAAGTGTCTTTGTGAGATTATCCTTGTCATCCTAGTCCTAGTCTACTTGATTTATCATTTTAGCATCTACTTTGTATACTTCCTCATTCTATTTCACCATCTAGATTGAGCTAGCTAGGCTTTTAGTAGGTATTTTTGGCAGTTTTATTGTGTCCACTGTTGTCTGGTCGTATGGATGCCAGTGGGCTTGAGAGACACCAATGCACCGCACTGACGTCCGATAACTACGTTGTCATCCTCAAACAGAGAGTTATCTAAGGCACAAAATCGACCCCAAAAAGATAGCCCACCTAGCCCAGATTATAGTTCAGGCCTGAAGAGTGGTTGCAGGATCTTATAGTTCTCATCATTGTCATCCCTTATTTGAAGCTTTCCTTTAGAGTGAGGTAAGTTAGGGAAGCCTTCCGCTCTTGGCTCTCCGTGACCTAGGGCCTTGAATGTAGTTGGTCCCCCTCTCTTAGAAAGCCATACTTATGATAACATGGTAGAACACATTCATGTCACTCATTCATCACAACATGAGGAATCAAACATGCATCAAGACACATTCTTAAAACTAAGTCGAGATCAATCAATAGTGTCGAACAATGTTTCATATCAAAATGGCATAAAGTATGTATCAGATTGCAATATCCCTCCCTCATATAATTTTATGATTCATAATATTAAAGAATTTTTAAAGCAACAAGAAGCATCCCTTACTATATTCCTACCCATTAATGGTTGCAAAGAGTTTGTTACAAATGCTATACCAACCCAAGAGTCATGTCAAGCAAATAATGCTGAGTATAACAAAATTTGTTCCAAATCAAGTCAAGGTCAAGATCTCATACCCTCAAAGCATTATCATGGTCTACCGAATATCTTCCAATCCATAATTGATAGTTTCTCTACCACAATTCAATATGAAGAGCTCACTTCTCCAAAGTAGTATCATGATTTGATATATATTTTCCAATCCATTCAAAACCTCAAGGATATGCCATATATTACCCATAATATATTTCCTTTTGATGGAAACATAGATGGTCTTCATCCAAAACAAGGGTCTCCCATGCTTGACATTATCACATAAGAGAAAGCAATGGTATAAATCAATGATTCTTACAGTGACTGTGAATCATTAACGTATCTTGAATCAACATCAAAATCTGAAATAGCCCAAATTTTGATTCAAGATATTGAGTACAAAGATATCAACATTATCCAAGAAAAGGATTATCAGTGTAGATAGTTAATAGTCCTAAGAAAAGTGTAGAAGAAGTAACTTCATGTGTCCAAGATAAGTCATACTCAACAACCATCTATCAATGGGTACATTATTAGGGTAAAGGATTAGGCCTTGTTAAAAGTGATCTTGAAATCAACAAAGATCGTAAGCAATCTTGAGTAGTAAGGGAATGGTTTTTCAACAACAGTCAAATCCACCCATGTTAGTAATACCTCTATAATACTGGGGCAACTTTATCTAATACAAACACCAACATGGGGAGCACAAGGGGTCCTTATGATGGAAAAATTGTCAATGCTACAACTATTCATATCATGAATCCTCATCCACACATCATTCCATCCTCAAATTGGGACTAGCGCAAAAGGAAAGATTCCTACCAAATAAGTGAAAGCATTGTCACAAAAAAATAAGTAGTGAAGCAAGATGGAAAAAGAAAATACAAATGTGTACAAAAAGAAAACAAAAAAAACCATTCCTATAATACTCCATTAGTCAAAGAAACTATGGGGAAAAACCAAAAAGGGAAATCTATCTATCAAAGATGTCCATAAATAAAAAATAAGGCTTGACACATGACATAGAAAGAATATCAAGCAGTTGATCTTAATTCTACTCAAAAATTCACATCCACCCATTTTTTCTCATCTTCCCAAGTTTGGAGAGTCAAAGATTCCAAACTGTCAACCAATCCATCTCCATTTCATATTCCTCAACGCACGCCACCATCCACTTCATCATTCATGATATATAATTCTTGCATTGACTATGTCTTGGTAGCAACTCTTCATCATAAAAACTCTAAGTGCACTTTATCGTGATCTGCACACCTAGATGAGGTTAAGTTTGGTATCAACAAGGCAGATGAGAATATTCAAGGGTTGTATTCAAGCACTTGTGTCCTAGAAAATAAACTCCTCTAGGTAGGATATCATTGGCACATTATGATAGTTGCATCTATATTGGTACCTTCAGGGGGTTCAACATGAATATAAATCTTTTAAAAAATCAAAAAATTCAAAAATCTAGAAAAATATTAAAGATAAAAATCATCCTCCAATGAAAACACCATGATGGTGCTTTGGGAAAGTACTATGATGAAAACCTAGAAAAAAAGCGTCATTAGTAGAATTGAGCATCTATGTGTATCATTTCAGATGGAAGTATCTCATCCCCTTCATGATAAATCCATGGTCCCCTCCATCCATCTAATCCATATTTATCCAGGTCTTCCACAATATCTTGATCTTGACAAAGGTTTGGGGTACATTTCAACCTTGCTCATGAAAAAAGAATCTTGACATGGTCTTTACCATTTTACCTCATGTAGTCTCATGGCCTATCTAAGCATTGTCTCAATGATCCAATTGAATGATAAAAATATTTCCAAAATCTTCTCATGCTTATTGATTTGTTCATGAAGTATGAAACATTGCTAGACACTAGGGGCAGGTACTTAAACTTATTTTTGAATAATTCTTGATCCATGTATAATATCTCACAACATGACATCAACATCATGATCTATGTATCGTTTATTCTCTATAAAATCCAAAAATATCATAAAACATCAAAATATCTAAACATTTGCAAAATCATCAAAATCCCTAAAATTTGGGAAATTTTTAAAGCTCATAATTTCAAAAACATCCAAATCATTTATAAAGTTCCAAAATTTCAAAACATCCAAACATTTTTAAAGTTTAAAATCCCAAAAACATCCAAAATTTGAAAAGTTAAAAATCTCAAAAACATCCAAAAAGTTGTAAAGTTCAAAACTCCAAAAATACCCAAATCATCTTGAAATCCAAAAATATTCATAACATGTCAAAAATCTCAAAAACATCCAGATCACATCAAAACCCCTAAATAGGTCTAAAACATAAAAAATTCAAAAACACTTGTTGAACTACATTGTCTTTGCGCTTACTTAGGCAAGGTCATGATGAGTCCCTAGCAGATTAGGTTAGTCCCTCTTAGGTCCTGCTCTTGGCACTAGTATTAAAACAACAATAAATGACTTAAAAACTACTAAAAAATGCATATAAATGACTAAACTTGGTCATATGACCATTAGTAGTTTATTGCCAGTCATTGAAAACGTGACCAAATTTATGACTAAACCATTTTTATTCATTTATTTGGTCATTTTGATTGATCAATTTGCTAGTATATTTAGTCATTTATTTAGTCATTGATTTAGTCATTGAGCTTGGTCACATGACCATTAGTATTTAATTTCCCATCATTTATAACATGACCAAATTTATGATTAAACTATTTTTAGTCATTTATTGGTTGTTTTGATTGATCAATTTGGTAGCATATTTTGTCATTGATTTAGTCATATTTATTCACCGATTTATATCGATTGGTAGTATATTTATTCACTGATTTTTGTCAACTCGTAATATATTTAGTCATATGTTAGTCATATTTATTCACTTAATTCTATCAATTGGTAGTTTATTTAATTGTTTTTGTTCACTAATTTCTGCCTAAAAGTTCCAAAAATGAGACAATGCTTTTGAGGTTTAAACATAAAACACGAGAAAACATAATCAATCATTCATTTGCACAAATGAAACAGCTATTAACAAGGAAAAATAAGTTGAAATTTTATTGAGAAAAGGTATTCTTACAACAGATACAAGACTTAAATATGTGTCTTTGCTTTGAAAAATTTGTTACAAAGTGTGTTTCTAAGTGCTCTGACTGAGAAAACTGAGTTACAATGCTCTATTTTTTGCTTATACAGCTCCAAAACATGAAATAACTACTTGAAAAATGAAGCCTGAGGGTTCTATATCTCATACGAAGCATGGGAGAGACTATAGGAACTAAAATTGACTAAGTTCTCATGCTTAAAAATAGGGAAACTTGTTTTACAGAGGTCTTCTTGCTTGACATGTAGGAAGTGCTCTGGATTATTATTTGTATCAATAATGATTTTACCCAATGAATTATGTACATGTACATCCTAAATTACTTCACTCACAAGATGCTCTAAAAATTATGTCAACAATTGAAGACGGTTCCTGGAATAAACTATGTGCAAGTGAAATTCCCCATTCTAAGAATACAAAACAAAATGAATGCAAAACAAAGAAAACACTACAACACCTCAAGATTGGCCTGGTTGAATTCAAAAAAAAATGAGAACTTTTAACTTGCTTGAAGTGTTGATTTGGTTGGCTCTTTTGATGCTTGATTTGTATGCTCCTTGCTTGGCAAACTGGCTTAAATCCTATTGCAAAATGAAGCTAAGATGATGGAGATTGCAATGGTGGATGTGGGTAGTTAATTAGATGCAAGATGGCTCTAAATGGCTGCAACAATGGAGGTATGCTTGAGTATGTGTGAGAGCATAAAAATTAGCTAAATGTATGCAAGATTGAGTGCTTGTCCAAAATGAGGGAAAATCCACTACTTTTAGGGGAAGTGCCTCCAAATGAATGGAGGGATGATGCATCAAAGGTGGAGAGGATAAAGGGCTCATATGCATTTCAACCTCACAATCCATCACATGAGGACATGTAGATGGTGAGGTGGAAAAAATGGGATGAAGTGGAGGTGAGGTGGAGATACTAGAAATTTCTCTAGGAATGGACAAGATCTCCTCATAAAGGAGATTTTTGTCCACATGTACATTGAGAGGAAAAGTGATGAATAAAATTCCTTAAAATGCATGGGGAATAAATGTGAATTTTAAATTCACATGGGGAAGAGGATGGCTTCTCCAAGAGGAGAAAGAATTTAATAATGGTTGACTAAGGACACATGCCATAAATGGCATGAGAATTAGGTTAGCCTAGGTTAGTGATTAAGGTTGCAAAAATGTAGGCTTAGATGGGCTAATGAAGGATTAGAGGCAAGTGAGAAATTATGGAGGATGTGACCCTAATGATTATGAAGAATGTGCACACCCTAATCACAAATTAATTAGATTAATTTGGATTAAAAGGGGATTATGGAGGATGTTGACATGAGGAGAGAGAGGGTGAATTAAAAATTGATTTGATTCATTTAGACAAAGTGACTAAATTAAATAAATTAACCCTTTATTTAATTTAGAGAGGAATGAGGTAAGGTATTTTATTGATTAATTAAATACCTTAGGGGACAATATGCTGAGATGAAATATTAACCAAATAATAAGTTATTTGATTAATACGGCTTAGGGATGTGGGATAGAGGAATGTAAGGGTGAATTTGACCATATGGGAGTGGTCAAATTCAGGTGTATACATTTTTCCCCTCTTTGAACTAGTGTTATTCTAGCAGTGTTTCAAAGAAAAATAAAGTGTGGATGACTCAATAGAAGAAAAGAATATTATACGATGCCCTGGTATCACAAGAAAATGAGTGGGAAGGAAGAATTGAGGAATCTAGTAGGGTATGCCCCCTCAAGAGGGTGGATGGAGAAGAAAAAGGGGCCCCAGGTGACTTCTCGATATGGAGAAACAAAGGGTACCATGCGGTAGAGCATGGAAAACAATGAAGAATGGATTTTGAATGGAGGAAAATGAGCATACGGGGTGCAAATGGCAGCCCTCAGAAGAAAATGGGGAAGTGAATTAGAAAAGGTTAATTAAAGGGTAAAAACTATTAAAAATGAAAAGGCTAAATAGGGGAAAAAATGAAAATTATAAATAGTAAATTTAAAAATTCACTATTCACATAATTTTCATTTGCACACTTGGCATCACACGATTGAACGAGAGAGAGAGAGAGAGAGAGAGAGAGAGAGAGTGACAGTGATTGTTGATGAGATGAGTGATGTGGAGGGAAAAGATGAGCTGATCCACTGGGGAGATAAGGTGCGCACCTACTACTACGAGTGAGTCATACCCCACTAGGTAGGACTTGAATCTAAGCTTCATGATTTGATTTGAAATTTAAGCATATGTTTTAATTTTTGGGTCCGTAGCTAGGTCATACGGGTTTGCCATGGAAGGGCAGATTCACCCTTCCGGTGAAGCACATTCACCCGTCAAAAAAATTGGCAATGGAAGGGGTGGGTGCATATCCTACAGGAGCAGATACATTGGGAGAGGGGTGATTGCAAAATCACCTCTCTCCAGAAAGGGTGAACTTGCACATTTAGGGGCGGATGGGTAAAGGGGATAGGCAATTGCCGAATCACCAAAAGGGGATAAGGGTAGGAACATGGTTAGATAGGGGCGATTATGCCTTGGATAGGCAATTGAAAAATTGCCTTTTGGAAAAAATGATGGACACAAAGCCACCCAAAAGGGGAACTGATGGATATGAATCTTCCCATCGAGGAGAAAGGCGAATACAAATTTGCTACTTTAGGAAGAAAAAGCACAAGGGCGAGTGTGCACTCGCCTATGGGGGAAAAGGGAAAACATGAGTTCGACTCTGGGATAGAAAGGGAAAATTTGTTCCCAGACAAGAAAGGGGTGGGTGCGCTTGTAAAATAGGCAACCCACGAAAAGAAATCACAGGGGTGAGTACGCGAGCTCGATAGATGAACGCACCTAAAAAGGGGATAGATAAACTTGCCTTACATAGATGCAAACTCGCCAAACCGGGGTAGGGATGAAAAAGAAGGAAGATAGCAATGAAATGTTAGAAATTTTGACAAAATAGTTGGCATGGATGCAGAGTTTCGAGACTCTGAGGACACGGGAGAGACACACAATCGTACTTGAGGTGACTCAGGAGGCTATGACCCAGGATGACCACATGGTGTTGGATCAGGTGAGACTACTACATGTTGGGATATCCCAACATTACGGCACACAAACCTTTACTAACAATGTTGATGGAGCACTGGAGCTCCAAGACTTCCACATTCCATCTCTCAACAAGGGAAATGACAGTGACATCGGAGGATGTATGGCAGATCTTAAGGCTGTCAATTCAAGCATGCTTGGTTAGTGTGATTCCTACCCATCCAGTGGAAAGGAGTCTATGGGCAGTGTTCAGAGATGTGGTCCTTCCCATCTAAGGGAAGGACTTGGATATTGATGCATGCATGGTAGTAGTGCATGCACCACTACCTTTATATTTGTGTGGACTCATCAAAGGGATCCTCCTTCCTAACAGGAGTGGTCAGTTCTTCAGCCTTAAGATGATTGAGGTTGTCAGGCATATTGTAGAGAGGTGAGACAAAGTATTTTCCTAGGGGTTGTGTGTATGGCCTAGCTGTATTGAGACATGCATGTGGTGTGCTATAGGTGGGTGCTCAACATGAAACATATCACATTGCTTTAGGAATGGGCCTAGTAGCACATTCAAGTGGCATGACCAGATATTTTGATTGTTGGGGATATGGATGAGATGCTTACAAAAGCTTATTGGTGGGGTTCAGAGTATAGATGGAGGCTGCATTACCAAGAGCTAGGGAGCCTAGAGTTTTGGAGGCAGAGGATTGATGGATTGGTGGATGGGGACATCATTTGGAGGCCCTATATTGGATGACATTTTTAGGGATGGTGGGAGGATGATAGGAGATAGAAGGCCTATCTATACTCATGATCCTATTTGATAGGAAGAGATCCATTTATCATTGAGTTGTATGGGCCGGATAGGGCCACTCACCAATACAAGATAGAGCAGGACACCCCTGTAGGGCCCTAGATCTTTTGAAGGATCAGTAGGGAGTTGGAGTTGATATGGGGATAGAGGTTGATAGTAGAGTACACAAGGCAGATGTGGGAGGAAGTCCCTATTACTGTATGGCTATGGAGGGGAGAGGTGGCAACAACAATACTTGATGTTGAGATGGAGGAGGAGGAGAGAGGGGAGTAGGCCATGGAGGTAGATGCCCCTATAGTTGATGTGATGGCCATAGTTCCATATGAGGCACCTCCACTAGAGGATCCAACAATTTTGTTGATAGGATCCCTGGCTAGGCTGCACATTGCAGAGCATAGATTGAGAGATTTGGAGGTTGATTGGGATCAACTCTAGATAGAGGTGGAGAGACTATAGGGGGAGGTGTGGCGATTACAAAAGGAGAGGGATGACCTATGGGAGGTTGGGGATAGGGAGATGTTTAGAGTGGTAGGGGACCTTAGCGATTAGAGATAAGAGTTGTAGAGGGAGAGGACATAGCTTTAGGAGGAGAGGGATGATCTATGAAAATAGTTAGAGGAGACATGAGGGGTGAGGGAGGAGTCCATGGAGATGGAAGAGGGGGGAGTAAGTGAGATAGATACCCTAAGGAGGGAGAGGGATGAGGCTCGAGAGAGGGCAGAGTGCGCGGAGGCTACTACTAGAGAGGCTAGGGGACTACTAGAGAGATCAGAGGCAGATGAGGCCCAAATGCAAGCTCTACATGGTGAGAGGCATGAGGCTATGAGGAGGATGGGGAAAATGGAGTCCTAGTTGAAGTCGATGAGGCTGGCATAGGAGGCTTGGGATTTGGAGAGGAGACTACCGAGACAGTAGGATCGATACCGCATGGAGAGGGAGCAGTTTAGGGTAGGGGTAGAAGGAGATGTGGATGCATGGATGGAGGAAGGATATTACATGTTTGCATACTTCTCAGTCATCCTAGACCTAACACAAAGGGTTCCACCCTATGTTAGAGTAGTGACACAAGCACCAGTAGGTCCACCACACTCAGGGCGACACACACCCGTGGCTATATGGATTACAAAGAGATACCCCCATGGCCAAGGTCCTAGTGTAGATTCCCCATAGCGCTCAGATGTAGGGAGCAGTGGATAGAGAGAGAGGGGATGGGGATAGGTTTCTAGTTTTGATAGGTGCAAGATGGATATGTTGTACATATAGGCAGAGACTATACAGATTTGTATGCATAGATTGCAAAGATTGATTCATTCATTCATTATTTATTCTTTATTGATTCAGGACACCGTGACATTTCAAATGTAGTTATCTATATTTCATTAGTTCCTTGCACTTGTATGGTTTTTTGATGAACTTTATGGACTATGGACTTTTATTATGATTGTTATGGACTTTATGATATTTTTTATTGTGGACTATGATGTACTTTTATGGACATTATATTTTTGATACATATTATGTGATGGACATTGATGATGCCATATGATTATTATGTGATGTTGTGGATATTTATTATGCTCATGTGTATGATTATGATTATGATGTATGCATGTGATTATGATGGTTTATGCCTAATGTCTTTTGATGCAGGATGTGATGTGCCATGATTTATGATTTTATGATGTATGTTATGCACATGATACTAATGGTGTGTGATGCAGGTGGTGATGGGATTGTGATTTATGATTCATACATGTATAGGGAATATGATATTATGATTGATGATTTATGAATGATGAATGATGTATGGATTAGTGATTGCATTGCAATGGTTAATTATGCATGTATGATGTATGAAATATGTGTATGTGATCATGTTATGGATGGATGTTATGAATGTAATGTATATGATAAATGAACCTAATGCAATGGATTAAAATATTTAGAATAATGACTCTAAACAACCTAAAATGATAATGAAAATGAACTTAATATGCTTAGAATAACAAATATATGTTAATCTAAACAAGTTAAGATGATAATGAAAGTGATAATGCAATGAAATGATATTAAATGGAATGAACTTAAGATGCTTATAATAACAAATCTATATTAATCTAAACAACTTAAGATAATAATGAAAATGATAATGCAATGAAATGATATGAAATGGAATGAACTTAAGATACTTATACTAACAAATCTATATTAATTTAAACAACTTAAGATAATGAAAATGATAATGCAATGAAATGATATGAAATGGAATGAACTTAATATGATTAGACTAACAAATATATATTAATCCAAACAACTTAAGATGATAATGCAATGAAATCATATGAAATGGAATGAACTTAAAATTCTTAGAATAAAAAATCTATATTAATCTAAACAGCTTAAGATGATAATGAAAATGATAATGCAATGAAATGATATGAAATGGAAATGAACTTAATGATGGAAATGAAAACACAATGAAATGATGTAAAATGCAATAATGAAATGGGTCAATGTCATAGTTAGTGAAATGAACCTAAATTATAGTGAACATGCATAATGAGATAAATGATGATGGGCGTGATAGTGTACCTGTCAAAATCGTAGGAACCCTGGTAGGAAGAATATATGGTGGGGGAACATTTCCACAACCAAAAATCACTAACCATAGGCTAGAGGAAGAATGGATGGGGATAAATGAAATGAAAATCTAATGCCATTTTTCCATATTAGGAGAATTTATTTTTTCTATAGCACAAGACACAATACACCAAGGTATGAAGAACCAAGGCCGATTAGTGTCAAATGTGTAAGACAAACACAAAAAAGAAGGTTACCCCAACACCACAGAGTTGCAATGGCTTTGGTTGGGCCTGATGTTGGAATAACCACAAACACAAAGTATGCCCCAACATAACACAAGACTGTGAAGGCCTTGGTGGGTACTACACGAGACAGCCAGAAAGACAATATCATGCCAAAAATAAAGATATGTCCCTATGTTTACCAGTCAAAGTGCACCATGATATGATGGATCATGGCAACCTTGACGAGGTATAATAGGAAGCTCAAATGATAAAAAAAATGTAAAAAGAACGAAAAGATCACAATAAATTTCAAACATCCTTTGCCATAGGACCAAGAGGTGGATGGGATTGGTGTGGTCTGATGTGAGGAAGCATACATCCTACTAAGACCAAATATGGACGATAGATTAAGTGATCGAAATGACTCAGGATACTCAAAATGGATTGAACCTCATGGTACAAATGGATTTTTTTATTATGAAACAACTAGATAGGGACACACTTGAAGACACAACACAAAACCAATACACACCCGAAGGATAGAACTAGGGTCTCAGGGGCTCATCAATTGATGGCCTTGCCTACGTGAAAGTCTAGAGAGCTTGTAATTCAATAAAATATTGACGGTTGACCATGGATAAAAGTGGAAAGAGGACAATGGAGACTCTGATGGATGACAAAGACTGGACAAAAAGATGTTTCGAGGGCTGATCAAATTATTAGCCTTGCCTACGTGAAAGCGCAAAGGCAATTTATTTCGACAAAATTATTGAAGATCGATGAAGACCCTGAAGGATGATGAGAACTAACACAAAAGGATGGACAAAATCCTTGGATTCTCATCGATGAGATAAGACATACCTTGTGGAAAAGGATGGTATGTGGACTAGGTGAAGCTCAAGAATGGGATAGTTATCCAAATCATCAAAAGATGAATTGGGAGGATGATACGGTGGATAGGTGAGTGATGAAAAGGGATACGAGGTTAGGAAGATGTGTGAAAGAGGTGGGAGTGATGATGGTGAGATAGATGGAATTGGATTACATGGGGGTAGCCTAAAGCTAAATACCAATGACAAATGATTATGCAATGGAATGAGGATAGAGAGGGATGGATAGAGAGATAAGGATGTGGGATGGAAGGGATGATATGATGGATGGATAAGAAGATAAGGATGAGGAGATGGAAAGTATTTTTGGGTGTCTAGGAAGAAAATTATGTGGAGAGGGAAGGGATGACAGGATGGATGAATGATGTCTCCAAGGACAAGGTCACAAAGGAAGTAGGTTCCCCACTCTAGATATATCATGTGTGATGAGGCAAGAGGGATGATAGATAGGAGAAGGACTGGGTAATGGAAGGAGATGGATTGTAGCATGTTGGGTGGACAAGGGAAGGAGATGGATGTGAATAGGATGCATGGGTAAGGAAGGTAGATGGATGTGGATAGGATGCATGGGTAAGGAAGGTAAATGTGTAGGATAAGGAATACAATAGTGTATGGATGAAGGAAATGTATGCCAATAGGTGTCCAAAGCATGTATAAATAGGTTCCCTATTGTTATCAAGATCACAAGGAGGATAGAGGGATTGGGATAGATGGGATATGATAGGTAGGATGGGTAATATAGAATGAGTGAAGGAGATGGAGGAAGGGGATTCTTAAATGGAAGTTGCCCCCAAGTCTGGAAAGAAAATGGATTATGGATTTTACACAAGACCTATTTTCTATGTTTTCATCATGGTACTTATCCAAGGCACTTTTTTTCCAAGTTTTCACCATTAGACAAATTATTTCTCATTACGTTTTTTTCTTTTTTTTTTGGATTTTTTTGGAAAGTGGGTGGATGCAGATGGATAAAGATAGGGATGTGGATAAATGTATTTGGAAGATATGTGATAAGGAAATGGATGAAGGACTCAAACATCAAGCTCCATATGAGGTAATATGAGCCCATGTTTGAAGTGAGCACCAGAAGTTGGTTCAACCTTATTAGGTCAAGTGGATTATGCAATGGAATGGATTAAATGGATTTGATGGGGGAGATAAGTGGGATAATGGATAGGATTTTGGGAAGTGTATGGATGGACTGATGGATTAGATGTGTGATGGGGGAATGTTTCAAGGACCAACATTGGCACATATGGTGGGGGATGTGAAATGATAGGAGGATTAATGGATGGAGAATGTGGGGATAATGGAGGAGTTGGGATAGTGAATTTTGGTACACAAGGACCCAAAATAGATCTAGGATATGGAGGGTGAGGATGTGTATCTTTTGGATTAGAAACTTTGGATGCCAATATGGATTTTCCATCTAAATTTACTGTATCTTTTTTCTTTGGGATCCACATAGTTTTGATTTTTTCTTTAATAGGCTACTGTAGCCCTTGGGATTGATTGAGACTAGTTTTGATTTTTTCTTCAACATGTCATTTTGAGGAGACATGGGGATCTTTAGATTCATGTGGATGTTTGGATTTATGCATTTTTACTTTGGAATCCAAAGTTCTTTTAATAGAAATGGGTTGGGTGTGAGGAAATAGATGATGTGGATGAAACATAAATGGAGTGATAAAGGTAGGATTTTGGAGATGGTGTGTGGATGGGGGAGGTATAGTTATGTGCCTTTTTTGAACCTAATTATGAATTATGAGAGGGTTTATATGATGTGTGATATGGATAGGTGATTGATTGTTATATGGTCCTAAAATGGATTTGGTATATGGAGGATGTGTGATGGTGGATGGACGGACATAAGAACCCAAAATAGATGGAGTAGATGAAGAATGGGTGATGGTGGATGGAGGGGCATAAGGGCCCAAAATAGATGGAGTAGATGAAGAATGAGTGATGGTGGATGGAGGGTCGTAAGGTCCCAAAATAGATTTGGAGAAAGAAGGATGAATATGGATGGTTGTTTTGAGGTGATATGGAGGAGGAGGAATGGTGAAAAATGGTGTGGTGGAGTGATGGGGAGAGCCTATTATTCTTTTGAAAGAGGCTCGTTTAGGATGTACAGAGGTTGTACCAACATTGTTGGATTGTGAGTTTTGAGATATATATCCAAGACCTTGCACACATGGATTTTCTAACATGGATGGGCTCTAAAATACCTTGCTCATGAAGGCATTATCCTTTTCCTTAATAGTTCATGATCTTGATTAGTCAATTTATGGTAGGATGCTTGTTATTTTGGAAACATGATGCAAGTCCATTATTAGGAGGAGGAGGAGGAAGGGTGGTATATATGCTATGTTCTTCTTTTGCAAGAAAACCACCATGAATGAATGTAAGAGGATCAAGGGGATATGGAATTGGTGTTGGGATAACTTGGGTAGGTGGTGATAAAGGATCATGAGATGGAGATGATGGGATGGTCGGATCTTCTTTAGAAGAGTGAGTGATAAGGGATCATGAGAGGAATTAGGTGGTGTGATTGGATCTTGTTTTATAAGGGGATCATGGGATGAAGTGGATGGGCTAGTATGATCTTGATATGGAGTGGATGAGATGGTAGGAACTTGATGGGGATGAGGGGATATGTTGGTATGCTTTGGATAAATCTCTTGGCATGTTTCAACTTGTGTGGGTGGTATGATGATAGAGGAGTGTTGGATGGAATCCTTGGATGGGGGATATGGAAAGATGGAGGATTCATGAAGTTAATGAGAGTGAATTTTGGTGATACTAGGACTAGGGGGAGTGGATTGGATTTGGGTGTCTTAAATGGGTTGGTCGGTTCTGGGAGTAGAAGATGGGGGTTCAATGGATTCAATGGTTTTGATGGCTTCAATAGTTTGGAGGGTGTTAGGAGTGGTAATAGGTGTGATAGGTGTAGTATGGAGAAGGGTCTCATCACTAATGACCATACATGATAGAGTGGGATGGAATGGATCTATGACTTCAAGATGTGGAGTTGGGGATGCTTTCTTTTTCATGAGTCCTTGGATGGAATCTAGAATGAGAGACTTGTGTATGTAGGCTTAGATTGGGTGATGGGAATAGATGAAGGATTATGAATAGGTGGAGTATTAGGATTATGGATTGGTGGATTAGACTTAGATGAGTGGATGGGATTGGATGGAGGACCAAGAGTAGGTGGAGGATTAGGATTGGTGAGGGGATCAATATTAGATGGAGGATTACGATAGGATAGATTGGAGGGAGGATTAGGATATGATGGAGTGACATAGGAGGATATGGATGGTGGATTAGGATCATGGAGTGGAGGGTTAGGATTATGAATTGGGTTTGGAGAATAATGATATGATGGATTAGGACTAGATGGAGGATAAAGGTATGATGGATTGGAGGAAGTCTTAGGATATGATGGAGTAGAATATGGGGTGACATAGGAGGATATGGATGGTGGATTAGGATAAGAGGCTATGGATGGTGAATTAAAATAGAGATATGTGGATGAAGGATTGACATTGGAGAAAGTGGATTGGGAATTAAGGTAAGATTATTTGAATAGTGGAATAGAATTGGAGGATGTGGATGGTGGATGAGGATAGGAGGATGTGGATGGTTGATTAGGATCATGCATTAGAGGATAATGAGATGGAGGATTTGGATTGGGGGTGAAGGTGATAGTGTTTTTGTGCAAAGATGGAGGTTCAGATATGGCTAGAGGAGAAGATGGAGGTATGAATTTTGGATGAGAGGGATGTGTGGGTGATGGATAAGAGGGATATTTGTATGATAGATAATATGGAGACATGGATGAGGGAAGTAATGGATTTTCCTTGTTAAATGTAGCATAAGGATTGCTAGCTGGCATGGATGAAGGTATGATGGGATAACTTGGATGAGTGATTAGATTTTGGAAGATGTTCAAGGAAATCTTACTAAAAATGATAACATCAAGGGGGTATATATCATACTCATCATGATCAACAAGACTTTCACTATCATCATCAATATAATTGGGATTTACCATGACTACTATTTTTGGTTGCATTGATGGAGGATAAGGATTCATGACATTGGAGTTGATAAATATGGATTGAAAATATGGGAATAGATGATTAGAAGAAGAGGGGAGATGATGGAAAAATGAGTGGAATGGATTAGGAGAACATGGAAAAAGAGATCTTAAGATTTGTTTCGATATCAAAAGATCTTGGATGTGGATGGAATAAAGCTCAAATTGGGATGTAGATTAAGTTTAGCTTAGGATGGGATTTAAGCTCATATTAGGATTACATTGAAGCTCAGATTAAGATGGGGTTTTGGCTCATATTAGGATTTGATTCAAGCCTAGATTAGGATGATTGGATTAAATCTCAAATTAGGATGATTAGAGGATGTGATGGAATAGATTCCTAGGTTCAAGGATACAACTAAAATGATGAGGGTGATTGTTGGGTGGAATAAAGTGATCATTTGGAGATGGATATGTAGAGGAAAAATGATTGGACTACAATTTCATACTGAGGAAGATATAGGCTAATTGTGACACAAATAATTGACTTGCTGGATTTTGTATGGGAAGCGAATCCGCCTCTACAATTAATGGGTTCGCTTGTCTAGATAATAGGATTTCCTATCGAAAGGATCATGGAATCACCTCAGTGTGTCATAGGATCACCTCTCTAATTTATAGGATCGCCTATATCTTGGGCTTTATGAAAAAAAAAAAAAAATTCCTATGGGGAGAGAGAGATCACCTATTTCTTTGGGTGTGCAAACAAGAAACGTAAATGCCTATGGGGAGAGAAAGATCACCTATTTCAATAGGTGTACGAAAAGGGATGGTATGAAATCGATGTAGAACCACCCTTGTGGACAATAGGTTCACCTATTCTAGGGGATGTATAGATGGATGATGGTACAGACTAGATACGGGATCGCCCCTATAGACAATAGGCTTTCCTATTCAACAAGATGTACAAACGGAAGACGAGGGGACACAAACATGAACTCACCTATGAGGATCACAAGATCACCTATTCAAGGAACAAGTGGAAGCAGGGTCACCTATCTAAGAGACCCATGAGCGAATTTTCCCCTAACTAAAGTGAGTTCACCTATCAAATGACTTGACTAGACTAAGACATGGAATCACCCATTGAGGGCAGGGGTAGACTATGGCAAAGGATTGAAAACATGAAAAACAAGAAGAAATGGGTAAGACTGGCTCAGACTAAAGACAAGCACTGGTATATCACAAGAATACATGCCATACAACACAAGCCTAAAATTAGTAGTAAAGGTTTGCTAACTCAATGTAGGCCCACCAACTTGAGGGGACACCCAAGGTTAATACTTTGTGATACCAAGGTGGTTCTCTAGATCACCCTTTCTCGTGAAGGTGGACAACTAGAGATCCAATGGCACAAGGTTATCAATAGACACCATAGGCTCACCTTCTCTCTCTCCTCAAGAACTATCATAGTTCACCATGAGTATTTCTATCTCAACCTAAGAGATTACGTGGTGAGTAACTTCGTGGTGCCATACGCAATCCCTACACTACACCAAGCCATGGTTGAACAAAGGTCTCCATATAGGATATACAAGTTATCTCATGAATCCTCGATACACCAAGAGGGTGTATGAGGCACAATCATGAACAACAACATGTCATAAGCATGGATTAGGAGCCCCAACAAGGTACTAGAAACTTGGACCAACTCTGTATGTCTTAACTAGGTATCACCCTAGCTTTGATGCTTCGTTATACATGATATGAATGGATTGGGGTACATCTTTAGCTCACCCCCTTTATATACCCCGTCAGTAACACGTGGTTGAGATCATCCCCTGAGTGATGAAATCCTAGGAAGGTATCACTAAAGGGAAGGAAGTACTAGACATTTTTGTTGATCCCTAGGCTTGCACATAGCACAGGAGGAGATTGTATGCATACTATTACTCCTAGGTGAACTCAACTGGACTGGAATGAGTTACAATTTTTGGTCAACCAGGATCACCGTACGGTGCAAGGGGAGAGCATACGTCAACAACATGCTCCCAAACACAACAAACAAGTTAATTGAACCTTTAATTAAATCTATGTGTGCCTAGATAGTATGAAAAACAACACATAAATATAACTAGGAGCTTCCACCACTCGTCTTGCAACACACGAGTTACTAATTTTGACCTCTGAGCTTGGACAGGTGAGGACAAGTTATGAAAAAAGATGATTAGATGCAAAAAAAATGATGAGAAATAGATTATTGCTAGTCCAGGGGGGTGGAACACCCAACCTAACAAAAAGGGGGGTGTGGGGAGACAATCCAATCCCCTATGGAAGGGGTTCGAGGGCGAAGCCCCCAGATAATTTTTTTTGAAAAGGAAACTATAAAGCGCTATGAATTTTTTGTTGAAAATTGGGATTTTTATACCTTCCATAGCCCATGCAGATTCACCCCTATAGATCATGGATTCACCCTTTAGGAGTGTAAGTTGACCCCTAGAGAGTGTAGGTTCTCCTCTGTGAGTAGGAGCAAATTTGCCTCTGTACTTAGTGAAGTCACTCGTTCAAGTCGCAGGTTCGCCCAAATGTAGGATTGCCTATCTGGGAAGAGTTGAATGCATCTTCACCTATCTTGATGTAGGTTCATCTATTTGAATGGAAGATTTCCTATTTGAATGTGGGTTCACCTCTACAAGTTTGGTCCTAGATGGTCGAGCGCACAATTGCCTATTTAGAGGGGAGCGGTAGCAGATTCGACCATTGGGTGAAAGGGCGAGGATGCAATCACCTTTAAATTGAAAGGGAGAATGTGCAAACGCTTGTGCAAGTCAGGGTTTTTTCAATAATTTTAGGGTTGCCTATTGCATTGATGGGTGAGCGCACACTCACCTATTCAGGTAGTGGGTTTGACCCTATAACAAGGAGATTTTCCTATCTAGGTGGATTCGCCCCTTTGGTGAAGAAAATTTGGAACCTGCAAAATGGAAACATCAAAAACCATTAAGGACCCATGATGTGGGTCCCACCAGGCATACTAGAAATGTGTGCAAGTGAAATTCCCTATTCTAAGAATGCAAAATGAAATGAATGCAAAATAAATAAAACCCTAAAACACCTCAAGATTGGCCTAGTTGAATTCAAATTAAAATATGCAAAAATGATACCTTTTACCTTGCTTGAATTGTTGAGTTGGTTGGCCCTTTTGATGCTTGATTTTTGTGCTCCTTGCTTGGAAAAATGGCTTAATGCTAGTACAAAATGAAGATAAGATGATGGAGATTGCAATGGTGGATTTGGGTAGTTGATTAGATGCAAGATGATGGCTCTAAATGGTTACAACAATGGAGGTATGCTTGAGTATGTGTGAGAGCATGAAAATTAGCTAAGTGTATGCAAGATTGAGTGCTTGTCTAAAATGAGTTTAAATCCACTAATTTTAGGGGAAGTGCCTCCAAATGAATGGAGGGTTGAGATGCATCCAAGGTGTAGAGGGTAAAGGGATCATATGCATTTTAACCTCACAAGCCATCACATGAGGATATGTGGATGGTGAGGTGGACAAAAGGGGATGAAGTGGAGGTGAGGTGGAGATACTAGAAAGTACCTTGGGAATGGACAATATCTCCTCATAAAGGAGAAAGCATTTAATAATGGTTGAGTAATGAAACATGCCATAAATTGCATGAGGATTAGGTTATCCTAAGTTATTGATTAAGGTTGTGCAAATGCAAGATTAGATGGGCTAATGAAGGATTAGAGGCAAGCGAAAAATTATGGAGGATGTGACCCTAATGATGATTAGGGATGTACACACCCTAATCAAAAATTAACTAGATTAATTTGGATTAAAAGGGGATTATGGAGGATGTTGACATGAGGAGAGAGAAGAAGGTGAATTAAAAATTGATTTAATTTATTTAGATAAAGTGAAAAAATTAAATAAATTAACCCTTTATTTAATTTAGAGAGGAATGAGGTAAGGTATTTGATTGATTAATTAAATACCTTAGGGGACATTAGGCTGAGATGAAATATTAACCAAATAATAAGTTATTTGATTAATATGGCTTAGGGATGCATGACCGAGGAATGCAAGGGTGAATTTGACCATATGGGAGTGGTCAGATTCAGGTGTCTACATAAACAAAGACAAAACAAGAATTATTAGCTTAATATAAACCTTATGTAAATTTAAAAATAGCTTTGAATATTTTATACATTACCTTTTTATCGCATTCTTCAACAAGTGGTTCAATAGGAAGGAGAGAATGAACAAAAAAAATACAACCTTTTATGAAGTCCTTGGGACAATCATCATCAAGTAGCTCACCAACAACTAAAGGAACATTGTTTGGATTTAACTAATCAACAATAAGAAAAGAGTAAACAACTTAGTCATGTTCATCAGGGTGTACTGTCAACAAGACTCTGTACTATTATCACATCAAAGTTTATTTCAAGAGCACAATCTACTAGCAGCTACTGACACAAGAGTTATAAGTCACTGTCATAAACCAAACAACTAATATCACTGTCATGTCATATCAACACTATCAAGTCAAGAAAATAAAGACAACTATCACTATCAAGAAACCATTTACTATCTCCATCTCAGTTGGAAACTCAAGAACCAATGCATCCACAATACCACAAGCCTTTATTCATCAAAATCACAGTGATAGCAAGGAAAATGGAATGTACACTAGCAAAGAGGCATATCATTAGCAAAGATAGAACAAAGACTTCATGTTGTAAGACCATCAAGATACTCCACTCTACTCCGCATACCACTACACTATGCTATACAAACATTCATAACACTACTAGTAGACACCTGCAACTAATCATTTGAGTATAAGGGATACAAGGACAAGAAACATATAGAAGCACTATCTAAAATCATGAAATAGAACCGTTAAGTTAGAAGGCTTAATGTCACACCATCAAAGAATTGCTTCCATTAGGAACATGAGGCATAATACACATGGATTTGTATATTGTATGTGTAATCACTACCATTACAAACCAACTGCAACAAAGACACTTATGTCTGAAACTAATGAGGAAAGCATTCATGTTTGAAACCAAGTAACCACTGTTAGAAGAAAATGAAGTAAATATGCCATTGTTCAGTGTGCACTGGCAATATAACTATCTAAAAAGACCATATATATTCACCTTTGATCGTATCAAAACATGACATTTACAAACCTTGTATTGACCAAGAAAGATAAAATGCATGGACCTTACATATAGGTTTTCCATATTCAAAAAAAATAAATATTAAAAGACCATATCTATTCACCTTTGATCATATCAAAACATGACATGTCCCAACTATGTTTTTTATAGAAATGGAGGTGGTGATGGTTCCAACAAAAAATAAATAGGAATCTTTATTAACCTCAATTGCAAGTGCAATAGCAATAGCAATGATACTAATCATGTTTATTCAAATTATTCAATCTTGGCATGTATCGAACTACACTCTTGGGAATCACTTTTTGATTTCAATTAAAGCAATTTCACATAGAGAATCTAATTTGTACATGTCATTGGTGATAGGTGTGGTGGATCACCACCATGTTATGTATGGATACCTTCATCAATAGCTACTATTGGTTGGTGGTTCATAAGATGTGGTAGGTTAACAAATTTGTATCTTGATTTATAATAATCTAGTATTTACCATAAAGTGATACATGTGGGCAATGGTTGGAATTTTATTGAGTCCAATAACTAGGAGACATAGGCTACTATTATTTCTAAGCCATATTGTACACACGCATATGCACCCACACACCTACACATGCATTTGTATTCTATGCAATCTAATCTAGAAAGCTTACAATATAAAATTGTGGAGCTCAAAGAATCCATATCATGATTAATTTTGTAGTCGTCACTGAGTAACCATCAAAAATCATGTTCATGATACATAAAAAATGAACTATATAGAACTATGACACTTCTACCACCATACATTGTAGGTTTGTGATGTAATTTTATTTGATATACTAGTACAATGTCAAGTTATTACATGTTCTATGTACTATGTAGTGACCAAATTTATAAACTGGATATCAAATATAAAAAAAAATTGTGTTGATGTAGGAGAAAAAATATAGAACATAACTTGAGAAACATAGAATTTATTACATGAAACATCCCTATAAGAGTCAACGCACTTATCTTTCTGAAAGAAACAACACTTGAACAAGATAAATAATCTAGTATACATCTAAATCATAGTGCTCTTACAAATCTAGGCTAGAAAAATAATAGATGTCAGACACATATCTGTCATACTTTTCAAATGTCTTTGCCAGAAGCCTTAGATAATACCTATGAATATAAAAATCATTAAGTAGAAGGCCTACACACAAATGGGAGCATTTATTACTAAATTAATATCATGTATTTTAATCCAAATGCTTGATTGTCCTCTAAGTAAAAGAGGTTAGAACATTAATCAAGCACAAGAAAAAATTATAAAATCTAGATGCAATCACTAACATATGGTGGGAGTTAATGTTCACTTTCTGCTATTGGCTTAGTGAACACTTACAAATATGCCACTTGGTTGGAAGAAATTCATATCACAAATATTTATAAGTGTAGACACCTAAATTTGACCACTTCCATATGGTCATAATCCCATCATTTATTCATCTAATCCATCTATATTAATTAAATGACATGTTTAATTAATATTATCCCATTCTCCTAAGGTTCCCAAAAGTATTTAAATAAATACTTTATCCTTTACCATTTCCTCTCTAAATTAAATAAATAAATCAATTTATTTAATTTATTCAATTATCCTTTTCAATTTTTAATTCATTCTTTCTCTCATTATCCCATCCTCCATAACCCTTTCACTAATCCGGGTTAATTTAATTAATCCTTCATTAAGATGTTCATATCCTTAATTAGGATTAATGTCACATCCTCCATGTCTCTCCACTTGCCTCTAATCATCATTAATTAGCCTAATCACCTATTTGCATAATCATAATCCTAATCACTTCACTTTTCTAGCATGTCCTTAAGTCAACCTTCTTGGTACTTACCGTTTTTGGGTTGACCTCTTCCCCATGTGAATTAAAAATTCACACTTATTCCCCCCATGCATTTTTCTTCCCCATGACCTCTCAAAAGTCACATTGTACCCATGGGACAAAGACCCCTTTTAGGGGGAATCTTCTCTTACCCATTGGTTTCTTCCAAAAAAGTAAATTAAAAATTCACTTTTATTCCTACAAGGCCATCTCCAATCCCCATGGTGACAAGAGTGGACTTTATAAAAGTCCTCACTTGTCACTTTAAGCCCCATATGGGGCCAAGGAACACCTTTTTTGGGAAATCCTCTCCCATCCCAAGGTACGAGTACCTTGGGACCACATGGCATTTTCCATGTCACTTTTACCCTTACATCTCACCTTGTCCTTTGGACACTTCACCTGCCACATGGAAAGATGTGAGGACTTGTGAGTCCTTAACTCACCATAGCGTTCCATCTTGGCCATGGTGGCTCAATCTTGACTGTTGAATCCTCTAGAACTTTTTCTATAAATACCTCCCTTTTCACTCATTAATGATCTTAGAATTTATGAGCATCTAGATTTTAGAACTTGTTACTTTCGTGCATTCATGCTCTCAAGCCAAGCATCTTAGTCATTTATTGCAGCATCTTATCACTTCGATTTTCATTCTAGCATCCATTATGGCATTCAACTACCACCATTAATCCTTCAACCACCATCTTTTCAAGCTTATCATCCAAGGAGCACACATCAACAATATCATCAAGGGCCAACCAAGGATCAACACGAATAGAAGGTATAATTGTTTGTGTTTTTATCTACCTTTTGTTTGTGTTTAACATGGCCCATCTTGAAGTGTTGGGTGTTATTTGCTTCCCTTGCATTTTGTGTTTTTAGAATAGAAAATTTCTCCTGATCACATTTCTAGCACACCCGGTGGGACCCACGTCACCTGTCCATTGCACTTACATTTGTTGTTTTTCGAAGTTTTGCAAATTCTGAAACACAGGGGTGACCTTGCCTAGGAGGGGCGATCTTGCCCAAACAACCAAAATGTTTTGTTGTTGTTTTTACTTTCTGACTATTTGCAGGTTCACAAAATGGGTGACCTTGCCCAAACAACCAAACTGTTTTGTTGTTGTTTTCTATTGTTTTTACCTTCTGACTGTTTGTAGGTTCACAAAACAAGCGACCTTGCCCAGGAGGGGTGACCTTTCCCAAATAAACAAACCATTTTATTGTTGTTTTTTGTCATTTTTACCGTCTGACACTTTGCAGGTTCACCAAAAGGGGCGAACTTGCCCAGGAGGGGTGACCTTTCCCAAAAACACAATTTTTTACTTTTTGTTTTATTGTTGTTTTCTGCTATTTTTACCTTCTGACACTTTGCAGGTTCACCAAAAGGGGCAACCTTGCCCCAAAACATAGATTTTTGCTTTATGTTTTGTTGTTATTTTATATTGTTTTTGTCTTTTTGACATCTTGCAAGTTCACAGAATAGGCAGCCACACCCAAAATGCAAAGGTGGCCATGCCCAAAAATAGAATTCGCTTGTCAAATACAGAAAACAAAACTACTGACAAGTGTGTTGCAAGTGGAGAAACTGTGTTTAGTTGGCTTTATGCTTTCATTTCTTTAAACTAGGAACATAGGATTAATTAAAGGGTCAAAGAATATTCCTATTGTGTTTGAGAGTGGACTATTCATGTATCCAAACCCCTTGCACCATTTGGTGATCCTAGGTGAAGAGAAATCATAGTCCACTTAGTCCTTTTACCCTTTTTTATTTTATTAGTGGGACCTGCTTGGGGATTTCATCACCCCAAGGGATGATTCTAACCACACATACTGGTAGGGTATATAAAGGGGGGAGGCACAAGTTATACCTTAATCTAGTAATGTCATAATTTGCTAAGCGTCAAAGCTAGGGTGATACCTAGCCAAGACGTGAAGAGTTGATCTGAGCTCCCAGTCTCTCACCGGCTACTCCCAACTCACGCTTGTGACAAACTGGTGTTCACGGTTTGGGCCCCACGTACCATGCATATATCGGGGATTCCCTTAGCAACCTTGTTTAGCCTAGATAGAGGACTCTGTTGACCATACCTTTAACACTAGAACTAGGCTTGTGTTGTTTGAAGTGTTTGCTTGTGAAAAACCAGTACTTGTCAGTCAGTTTTGGCCTTTTACTTGTTGTTTTCATCCTTTTCCATCACTATTTTTGACTAAGTTAGGTTTAGACCAGTGCAAAAAGGTGACCTTGAGATCAAGGGGCGACCTTGCCCCTTTTTTGGGTGACCCTACCCTAAGTTTGGGTGACCTTGCCCAAAAGGGGTGACCTTTCCCTAAAGGGGCAACCATGCCCTTCCGAACAACCCTTTTCGACCTTCATTCGCTAGTTGTTCACCTATTCCATGAACTTGTTTTCCCATTCCAAGTGATGTTCCCTCATTCAGGGTACCCGTTTACCCATCCTGACCATCCGTCTATCCATTCTGGATATCCGTTTGCTCGTTTTGAGCATTGTTTCCCCTTTCCAGCCAACTGTTCACCCGTTCCAAAAAATCGTTCACCCTTTTTGTCAACCTTTTTTCCCATTCTGAGTGTTATTCCCTCGCCCAGGGTACCCATTTACCCATCCCAACCATCCGTTTGTCCATTTCAAGTATCCGTTCACTCACTCCATGTGATCGTTTGCCCATTTCAATAGTCTGTTTGTCCATTTTTTAACATCGTTTGACTAACTAGAGGTTGTTTGGGAGTCCCTTCCCCATTGGAAAGGCATCCCTACCCCCTTGGATAGGCAACCCTTCCCTAGACAGGCATCCTTGCCATAGACAGGCGACCCTGCCTTGGATAGGCATCCTTGCCCCATTAGAAAGGCATCCCTACCCCCTTGGACATGTGTCCCTGCCCTTGACAGGCATCCCTGCCATGGATAGGCGACCCTGCCCTAGACAGGCATCCTTGCCCCTTTAGACAGGAGTTTCTACCCTCAGATAGGTGACTAACAACCTTCTTGTTCTCTGAGTCATTCACCACAAACGAAATATCTTGTCGTCATCCTTCTCATCTAAAAATCTCATCATTTCATTAGTCAGATCATCTGAAAGTATCCTAGAACCCCCTTAGATCATGTGTTTGTCATCATTTCATCAATTTGAATCATCTAGACTTCATTTTGAGGATTTTGATTTTTATGTAGAAACTTCTGGAGGCCATAACTTTTGACTCGAGTGTCCGATTGGGCTGAAATTTTACGGGGGGTTGTTTTATGCAGTGGCATGTAAATTGTTTGAGTTGGTTGGACCTCGTTCCGACACATTTTTGGGGCCTCAAACTTTCATCTTGACCCTCAAAATTGTAATTTAGTGTTTTTTCCTATTTTTGAAAAATCATTTTCGTTAATAACTCGGAATGCATGTCTCAAATTTGGGATGTTAGTTGGCAATTCATCCTACCTTAGTTTTGGGTAATTTTTGGGAAAAAATTGGACTCTCAAAGGTATGCCTATGAAGTTTCCTAAAATGGCAAAATTTGACAATTTTTGAAAACCTCCAAATCTAGCGAAAATCTGATTGTCAACACCTTACGTCCTCTAGTTAAAACCCCTGAACTTGGTTTAGAATAAATCTGATCATATCCTCCGATCCAATCCCAATCTGAGCCTCAATCCAATCCTAATTTGAGCTTTACTCCATTTGCAGGTCATCTGTTCATCATCTAAATCAAATAAACACATCTTAGAACGACTCTAGGTTACATATCCATCATCACTTTCCCCATCAAAATCCTCTGAAATTTGTTTGATGTTATTACCCAGATTGACCTAGGTTTCTAAATTTGATTGTCATCATCAAGATCTTCTTAGGATTGTCATCTGTCTTGAGTCAATCAATCATCGTCGTCGGCTCAATCAATTTGCTTTCAATCTCAAGGTGGATTTGGTGCCGCAATCATCCATTTATCCTTTAATTTGATCAATCATCACCCTAGGTCACCCAGGGTAATCTTTGAACTTGGTTTAGACCCCCTTTTCATTATCCTATCTGATCCATTATTCGATCTTGTCAATTGTCTCATCAATCGATTTTATCCAATCTAATCCAATCACATCCCTATCCAATCACCTTCGACCCAATCAATCTACTTCCATCTTGAAGAAAATTCGGTGTTGAGATCATCCTTTGGTAATCAAATCCGATCGCCAGAATTAATCCCATCATCCTAATCTGAGCTTTTAATCTAATCTCCATTTGAGCTTACCCTGAATCTCGATTTGAGCTTTCATCCATCTTTCGATATTAAAAGATCACTTCTTCCTTCATCCTCCAATCCATCCTATTTATCTTTTCAATCCATATCCATTTCCTCTAACGTCATGCATCCTTATCCTCCTACTGCATGACCAATAATATTAGTCAAAGGGAATCCTAACTACGTTGATGACAATAACGAAAATCTTGTTGATCATGAAGAGTGTAATATAGATCCCCTTGATGCTATCATTGCTAGCAAGCTTTCTCCAACCTCCCCCCAAAATCCAACTACTTCTTCAAACTATCCCCCCATGCCTTCATCCACATCTAATAATAGTCCTTATGCTACCCTTGATGAGGGATATCCAATATCCTCACCATCGACATATTCATCATGTCCTCCCTCTCAACCTCTATCCTACCCAAAATCCACATCCTCCTATCCTTATCATCATCAACAATCCCAATACCTCCACCTTAATCCCACATCCCAATATTCTCATCTTGATCCAACACTCACACATTCCTATCATAATCCACCATCCCAATATTCCTCTTATCTTAATCCTCCATCTCAATCTTCTTATCCTAATCCATCATCCATATCCTTCTATGCCAACCCATCATACATGTCTTCCTATGGCAGTCCACCACCTCAATATTCCTATTCTAATCCAACATCCACACCTTCCTATCACAATCCCCCATCCCAATCTTCTCATCCTAATCCAACACTCACACATTCCTATCATAATCCACCATCCCAATATTCCTCTTATCTTAATCCTCCATCTCAATCTTCTTATCATAATCCATCATCCATATCCTTCTATGCCAACCCATCATACATGTCTTCCTATGGCAGTCCACCACCTCAATATTCCTATTATAATCCAACATCCACACCTTCCTATCACAATCCCCCATCCCAATATCCTTACCTTAATTCCACATCTTTCCATCCTAATCCTCCATCCATGTCCTCCTACAAGAATTTGCCACCCACATCTCCCCATCCTAATCCATCACCCACATCTTCCTACTATTATCCATCACCCCAGTATTCTCATCCTAATCTATCATCCACATCTTCCTACTACTACCCACCATCCCAATCTTCCCAACCTAATATAGCATCCACACCCTCTTAAATCTCCCCCCCTTTACCGCATTATATCTTAATCCTCCCTCTAATCCTAATCCACCAATCCCTAACCCTAATCCTCCATCTCCCCCTAGTCCTCCATCTAGTCCCATTCACTCATCTAATCCTAATTCACCAATCCCTAATCCTAGTCCTCCAACCACTCCTATTCCTCCATCTAGTCCCATTCACTCATCTAATCCTAATTCACCAATCCCTATTGCTAGTCCTCCAACCACTCATAGTCCTCCATCCAATACCATCCCCACATCTAATCCTAATCCACCGATCCTTAACCCTAGTCCTCCATCCATTCCCATCACCCCTACATCCCTTCCAAATGTTGCTCAAGGACTCATGATAGAAGAGACACTATTCCCTCCCACTCTATCATGTGCAGTCACTAGTAATGAGGCCCTCCTCCATCCTACACCTATCACTTCCATTACCATTCCTGACACCATCCAAATGATTGAGCCCATCAAACCCATCAAATCCATTGAATCCCCATCTTCTACTGCTAGATCACCCCAATCCATTGGAGACATCCAATCCACTCCTCCTAGTCCTAATATTACCAAATTTCAATCCCATGACCTTCATGAATCCTCCATCCAACAATCCCCCGTTATCATGCCTCCCACACATGATGAGCCATGCCAAGGGCTTGATCCAAAGCATACAAGCATATCCCCTCCTCCAACTCCATATCCTACCATCCCATCTCATGCTTCCTTTCCTCAATCGAATCCTGATCCTACCATCCTATATACTCCATCTCAATATCACACTAGCTCATCTTCCCCATCCCATGATCCCCTTCGCACCCAAGATCCAATCACGCCATCTCATGAGCCCTTATCACCCACTACCAAAAATATGAATCTTGTCATACCATCTAATTCCTCTCCCGATCCCTTATCACTCATTCCTCCTGATTAGGATGTTGCTCTCTCCTCATCTCCATCGCATGATCTCCCATCACTGAATAGCCTTGTCATCCCAATTCCACCCTTATATCACCTCGGTAATATTACACTCATCCATGGTGGTCTCCTTGTAGAAGAAAAACAAAGTGTGTGCACCACCCTTCCTACTCCACCTACTAACAGACTCGCATCATGCTTCCAAAAGAATAAGCATCCTACCATAGATCACATACTCAAGAACATGAACTATCAAGCAAAAGTTTTAGGCCTTCATGAGCAAGGTACTTTAGAACCCATCCAGGTACACAAGGTCTTGGATATATCTCCCAAGAATCACAATCCAAAAATGTTGGTACAACCTCCATACGTCCTAAGAAAGCCTCTTCCAAAGGAATGAAAATCACTTCCCATCGTTCTACCAAATCATTTCTCACCATCCCCCCTCCTACATCATATTACCTCAAAACAACCGTCCATCTTCCTCCTTCATCCTCTAAGTCCATTTTGGGTCCTTATATCCCTCCACCAAACTTCACACATCCTCCATATACACAGTATATTTTGGGTCTTTATATCCCAAAATCACCTATCCCTAATGCACAACATAGAAATTCTAACTTCATAACTCCTAATCAGGATCAAAAAAGGCACCCCACCATGCATGCTATCTCACATCCTCCATCCACACATCATCATCAAAATCCTACCTCTATCACTCCATCCATGTCCTCTCTGCATCATCCATCACCTCTTTCCATTGCTACTACAAGAACTTTGGATACCAAAGAAAAAATGTATATATCCAAATGTCCACATGAATCTAAAGCTCCTCATGTCCCCTTCAAAAGACGTGTTGATAAAAATAAAAATCAAATCCAAAATCCAAATCAATCCAAATGGCCACAAAGGCCCACTAAAGAAAAAATCAAAACCATGTGGATCCCAAAGAAAAAAGATGTCATACCTTCGAATGACAAATCTGTAATGACATCCAAATTTTCAAATCCACTAAAAAATCATTCAACTCCTCCATCGCCCACATCTATTTTTGGTCCCTATGTCCAAAATTCACTATCACAATGCCTCCATTATTGCCACATTCTCCATCCATCAACCCTCCTATCATTTCACATCCACCACATGTGCCAATTTTGGTCCTAAACACCTTTCTCCATCACACATCCAGTCCATCATTCCATCCATACACTTTCCAACACCCCATCCACTATCCCCCATATCTCCCCCATAAAATCCCTTTAATCCATCCTCTTGCATAATCCGTCCATTCTCATTAGGTTGTACCAACATCCAATAGTCGCTTCACATATGGGCTCTTTTTACCCCATATGGAACTTGATGCTTGAGTCCTCCATCTATCCGCTTTATCATATGTCCATCCGTATTTCCATCCGAAAAGTCCCAAAATATCAAAAAAATAAAAAAGGCAGAAAAAATAAAATCAAGAAACAAAAAGAAAAATAAAATAGTAAAGAGAAAATAATTTGTCCAGTGGTGAAAACTTGGAAAACAAGCGCCTTGGATAAGTACCATGATGGAAAATTGGCAAATAGGTGTCATGCATAAATCCCCCATCCAGTCTACTTCCACGATTGGGGGCAGCTTCAACCTAAGCATTCTTTTCCTCCATCTCCTACATCTGCCTATCTTCCACATCCTACCTATCATATCCCATTTGTATCTAGTCCCTCCACCTTTCTTGTGATGTTTACCTTGATAGGGGATAACATATATACATGCTTTAGACACCTCTTGGCATATATTCCCCTCACTCATACACTCTCATATTCCTTATCCTCCCCATCTACTTTTCTGATCCATGCATATTATCTCCATCCATCTACCTTCATCATCCATCCAATCATGTTCAACTCACTCCCTTATTCACATCTTCCATCCCTCTTGCCTCGTCAGACATGACACATCTAGAGTGGGGGCATCTCCTTATTTGTGATAGAGTCCTTGGAGACATTGTCCATCCATCCCTCTAGCTAATCCTTTCCCCATCCTTCCCATCCTAACCTCCCCCATCCATTTTTCCATCCTTCCAAGTCCTTATCCCTCTCTTCACCTATCCTAGCATCTTTCTATCTATCCATCCATCCATTTCCCTCCATCTTTCCTTCCATCTCATAGTCCCTTGTCATTGATATCTAGCTATAGGCTACTCCCATGCAATCCAATGCCATTCACATGATTATCATCCCTCCTATCTATTTCTCACATCTTTCTAATATCTTCTCAATCTTCATCTCTCATTTATCGTCTCAACCTCCCGCTTTATCTTTTGATGATTTGGATAACTATCCCATCCCTGAGCTTCATATTATGTGTATCGACCATCCCATCCACATGGCCTATCCTAGCTTATCATATCTGCTCCATCAACGTATCTCCTTATCATGGTCATCTCATTGTCCTTCATCCACTAGCTTTCTTTGGTCTTTTGTTGAACTACATTGCCCCTGCACTTTCACGTAGGCAAGGTTGATCATTTGATCCACCCCTGAGGTCCTATCTTTTGTTTGTCTTGTCATCTTCGATCATTTGTCTTTGGCCTTGTGTCTAACGACGTTGCCTCTGTGCTTTCACATAGGCATGATCAATCATTTGATCCGCCCCTAGGGCATTGGTCCATCCAATCTACACAACTCATCGAGGTCTCCATTGTCCTCTTTCCAATTTTATCCATGGTCTTTTATCGAACTACGAGGGATTTATGCTTTCACATAGGCAAGGTTGCTCTTTGATCAACCCCCAAACCCCTACGTCTTTAGGGTGTATCGATCTAGTGTCTTGTGTCTTGTGTCATGTTTTCAAGGTATGTCCTTATCAAGCTGGTACCTCCCAAATGGAATCCATTCGTGTCATGAGGTTCAATCAGTTTAAGATATCCCACATCATTTCACTCAACCAATCTATCCTCCATATTTGGTCTCAACATGATGTATCCTTCCTAATAGACCACATCAATCCCATCCATTATCTTGATCCTATGGCAAAGGATGTTTTGAAATTGATTGCAATCTCTTGATTCTTTTTACTTTTATTTATCATTTGAGCTCCCTATAATCACTTGTCAAGGCCGCCATGATCTATCATATTATGGCGTGTTTTGACTGGTTAATGTAGGGGCATATCTTGATCCTTGTTTTTTGTTGTTTTCTTGGTTGTCCCGTGTAGTACCCACCAAGACCCCTGAGGTCTTGTGTTACGTTGGGGCATCCTTCTGTGCTTGTGTTTATCCCAATACCTGGTCTGACCAAAGTCATCACAACTTTGGGGTGTTGGGATAGCCTTCTTGTTTGTTGTGTTTGTGTATGCATTAGACACTAATCCACCTTGGTTCTCCATACCATGGTACCTGGTATCTTATGCTATAGCAAAAATTAGTGCTCTAGAAATGGAAAATTTCATTGCATTGCATTCTTTACCTCCATCATCTTCATTCATTTTAACCATCTCCCATCCCCATCCAATCCTAATCCATACACTCTAGCACAAATCATCTACTCACATCATTGGTCTTGCTCCCAGCCTTGCTACAAGCCTTGACCCAATCATTGTCATCATCGAGATGTATCCTTCCCTATCCTTTTGTGTTATTTTGAGATGTATCCTTCCCTCATCAACAACACTATCATCATCATCATCATCAACGGGATGTATCCTTCCCTATCCTTGATTTTTTTGGGTTGTATCCTTCCCTTATCAACAACACTCAATCGATCATTAGTCCATCCTGGCTTGTAGCTTGACTGAGGCAACATCCTATTTGTCCTGGAATCCATTTGTGCTTGCCTTTATCTCTTCATATCATCATCCTCTCTCATCCATCATTTTGCATCATCTTCCCCATCTACCCTTGCATCCTCTCATCCATTTCGAGAGTACACCTGTGTTCTCTTAAACCCACATGTCCTCTCGAGGGGGCATCCTCAATCCCTAATCTTCATCTCCGCTCCCATCATCTTTCCTCCTAGTCACTCCTTGAATTACTGGGGCATCTTCCTTAATCTAACCATCTTCTTCTAGGGGCACCCACACACCTACACATGCATTTCTATTCTACACAATCTAATCTATAAAGCTTACAATATAAAATTGTTGAGCTCAAAGAATCCATATCAAGATTACTTTTGCAGTCATCACTGAGTAACCATCAACAATCATGTTCATGATACATAAAACTTGAACTATATAGAACTATGACACTTCTACCAACCTGCATTGTAGGTTTGTGATGCAATTTTGTTTGATATACTAGTACAATGTCAAGTTATTATGTGTTTTATGTACTATGCAGTGACTAAATTTATAAACTAGATATCAGATATAAATAAAATTTGTGTTGATGTAGGAGAAAAAATATAGAACATAACTTGAGAAACATAGAATTCATTACATGAAACATCCCTATAAGATTCAAAGCACTTATCTTTCTCAAAGAAACAACACTTGAACAAGATAAAGAATCTAATATACATCTAAATCATAGTGCTCTTACAAATCTAGGCTAGAAAAATAGTAGAAAATGTTAGACACATATCTGTCATACTTTTCAAATGTCTCTTTGCTAGAAGCCTCGGATAATACCTACGAATATAAAAATCATGAAGTAGAAGGCCTACACACAAATGGGAGTATTGATTACTAAATTAATATCATGTCTTTTAATCCAAATGCTTGATTGTCCTCTAAGCAAAAGAGGTTAGAACATTAATCAAGCACAAGAAAAAATTATAAAAGCCAGATGCAATCATTAACATATGGTTGGAGTTAATGTTCACCTTCTGGTATTGGCTTAATGAACACTTGCAAAGATGCCACTTGGTTGGAAGAGATTCATATCACAAATATTTATATGTGTAGACACCTAAATTTGACCACTTCCATATGGTCATAATCCCATCATTTATTCATCTAATCCATCTATATTAATTAAATGATACATTTAATTAATATTATCCCATTCTCCTAAGGTTCCCAAAAGTATTTAAATAAATACTTTATCCTTTACCATTTCCTCTCTAAATTAAATAAATAAATCAATTTATTTAAGTTATTCAATTATCCTTTTCAATTTTTAATTCATTCTTTCTCTCTCATTGTCTCATCCTCCATAACCCTTTCACTAATCCGGGTTAATTTAATTAATCCTTCATTAAGATGTGCATATCCTTAATTAGGATTAATATCACATCCTCCATGTCTCTCCACTTGCCTCTAATCATCATTAATTAGCCTAATCACCTATTTTCACAATCCTAATCCTAATCACTTAACTTTTTTAGCATGTCCTTAACTCAACCTTCTTGGTACTTACCCTTTTTGGGTTGACCTCTTCCCCATGTGAATTAAAAATTCACACTTATTCCCCCCATGCATTTTTTTTCCCCATGACCTCTCAAAAGTCACATCGTACCCATGGGACAAAGACCCCTTTTAGGGGGAATCTTCTCTTACCCATTGGTTTCTTCCAAAAGTGAATTAAAAATTCACTTTTATTCTTCCAAGGTCATCTCCAATCCCCATGGTGACAAGAGTGGAATTTCTAAAAGTCCTCACTTGTCACTTTAAGCCCCATATGGGGCCAAGGAACACCTTTTTTGGGAAATCCTCTCTCATCCCAAGGTACTTGCAAGTACCTTGGGACTACATGGCATTTTCCATGTCATGTGTACCCTTTCCATCTCACCTTGTCCTTTGGACACTTCACCCACCACATGGCGAGATGTGAGGGCTTGTGAGTCCTCAACTCACCATAGCCCTCCATCTTGGCCATGTGGCTCAATCTTGACCGTTGAATCCTCTAGAGAATTCAACTTCTTCTATAAATACCTCCCTTTTCACTCATTAATGATCTTAGAATTTATGAGCATCTAGATTTTAGAACTTGTTATTTTCATGCATTCATGCTCTCAAGCCAAGCATCTTAGTCATTTATTGCAGCATCTTATCACTTCCATTTTCATTCTAGCATCCATTATGGCATTCACCCACCACCATTAATCCTTCAACCACCATCTTTGCAAGCTTATCATCCAAGGAGCACACATCAACAATATCATCAAGAGCCAACCAAGGATCAACACGAATAGAAGGTATAATCATTTGCGTTTTTATCTTCCTTTTGTTTGTATTTAATGCAGCCCATCTTGAGGTGTTAGGTGTTATTTGCTTCTCTTGCATTCTGTTTGTTTTGTATTTTTAAACTAGCGGATTTCTCTTGATCACAATAAGAAAAATTTATTCCAAAAAAAAAAATTCCTTGACGACAATGATTTTCTCCTCTTTGATTTTCTCATCTTCTGTAATATCATAAATATGTACAATAACAAGAACAAGTTGAGAAAAATCATGTAAAGCCAGTATATTTAAAATTGAATTTGCAAGTCTTTAAAATATTGGATGAATGTTAGAAATTTGATTTTGTGGGAGTAAATGGTGACTCCCCAACACCCCCAGGAATAGTTGCTAGAACAAAAAAACTACCACAAGAGAGAAAATTGGCAAGAAATCTTGCTTCAACATGCAAGATTAAATAATGGTTGAATATGCTTGAATAAGCTTGAATTGATAGACTTTCCAAAAACATCAACAATTTTTCAAAATTCTTAAAGAGTAGTGAACATATGGCAGGTGGTTTATGAGGATTAGCAACAAAGACCTACAACAATGAGATTTATCCACCATATGACATGACAACTAACAACAATAGAGAATACCCAAAGATATCATGCAATGCAATTTTTTATTTTCACCATCTTCCTTTGGTAAAAGAGAATGGTCATAGCCACATAGAATTGCTCCTTAGACTATATATTTTTGATGCAAAAACTTAACAAGAGCTAGATGAAAAAGCCAAAATCAAACTTTATAGCGGAATATGAACAAGGCAGAAAAGTGCAATTTACATTTTATTTAAAGAAAACTTAAATATAGGATCATAAGTGAAAATTCATGTCATGTCATCCAACACATTTTGAGTTTCCCTCCCCTTGCTATCTTTGAAGCCTTGTTGGTATACAATGATGAAATCATCATACAAAATAACAAATCTATAACTTCATTAGTGACATCCAAAAAAATATTTGCTATCGTGGTCCATTTGTAAACTATGGGATGACTTTTATTTGCAATTCAATAACAATATCATTATTCTAGTAACATGAATCTAATCAACATTCAAAATGAGATATTTTTCACTTAGAAATCAAATGTAATTGTATGATATATTCCTTTCAATTTTCAAGCTAAATAAATTATGAACAATAATCATTAGCAACAAATGTTCCTAGGGAAAAACTATCAAAAAATAGGACACTCAAAATAGACCCTATGTATTAAAAGAGATATATTTTTTAAAATTCACTCATTCTTGCCAATCCATGATTGCAACTAGCAACCCATATATTTTTTTTAAAAGATAGAAATTTTCCAATATGTCTTTGTACGTTTGGAAAATTTAAATGGATATGATCACTCGAAGAGTCAAAACAAGAAAAATATTATACTAAAAATCCTTCTAAACAAATATGCTAATGCAAACATGCATTTACAAAAGATTTTTAACTAATGTGTGTTACAACTTAAAGTCCAAAATTGAAAATTAGTTATTGTATTGGCACTCCTACCTCAATTGTATTAATGAAAGGAACACTATATCAATAGAAGCAACAAAAATATGAAGAATGTAATGAATAGATCAAGAAAGAGCTTCAAGGGCTGAATAATCCATCACATATAAAAGCATGATAAGCTCCCATGCCCAAATCATCAGTGATTACCATTTTCTTGTGACAAACAGTGCAACTAGACTTTGTAATAGTGCAAGTAGGTTCTGTCAAAATATGAGACTTTGTAATAGTACAGGTTTTGAAACAGATAGATTGTCATTATACTTTTGGTGCAAAGGGGGTTGTGTTTTCAATTAGAAAGCATCCCCAAATGATTATTGTCCTTCATAATCATTCTCTAGTTCAATATACTTGCCTTAATACGGATATAATCATGTAATTTATTTCTGGTATATCATTTATCTTCCTCATCCTATACATTTATGGATTGGAAATCCATAGATATTGCATTAATTGCAAGTGCAAATGAAAACTTAAAGACCGAAATCATGGTTATAGTCGAGGAATTTATAAATTTAAGATGGTGGCATATGTTATGGATGAATTCAAAATTCAAGCTAGCCATGTCAGAGTTTATAACTGGTTTGTACAAAAATAATTCCTTTGCTATGAAATCCTCATCCCTTATCTATCTCCATGCTTTCCATCCATGCCATTCTCTAAGGGGGATCTTTGTGCCATTGATATAGGAACAATTCCCAAATAATTCCAAAATCCATAATGTAAACAATAATTAATTCAAAGGGGGATTCTTTTTATAAGTACCTCATGCTGGAAAAATCCAAGTTCAAAACAGTGAATAAAAACAACATAGTATGGAAAAAAATTCCTACAACATTCATTCAACCATTTTACATGTCCATCTTCCTAAACATTAAATCGCTATTAAAAATCTTGCAGTACTCAAAGGTAGATAAATTCTTACCAAGCCTTTAGTTATTACTTGTAGCGCATCCTCTGGTCTCCATAATCTACTACGTTCTCCAAGGTAATTGAAATGTGGTTATTGAAAGAAACTCAAGTCCATCATTCATTCTGAAGGGTACAAGCTCACACCAAGAATAAATCAAATAATAGAATTTCAAACTGTAAAATTTCAAACCATTGGATTTCAAACCCTAACAAAACCAAACCCTAAAAAATAGGGGATAGTACATGTTGATGCACCCAAGTTTTGTATGCACACTTAATTAAGCATTTCAAAATATCAGTGTTTTAGCGCTACTCAATTCTTGAGTTGAAGACAAAAAATTTGTAGGCTTTTACACAAAAATATTGGTTGTGAGATAAAGGTTGTTTTTAGGCATGGGGTGAGGAATGTTTCAACTACCTAAAAGTTGTTTTTCCTAGCATGAGACAAAATTTTGGAGAACCAATCCCTTCATTTAATAGATAGCAACATAATTGTGTTAAAATGAAATAAAACACAACAAAAATGATCTAGCAGCATAAAGATTCCAAAAAATAAAATTCAGTGAAACCATGGCAAGTGACTTACCTAAAAATTATGCTCAAATTGTGTCATGGTGTCAAGATGCTAATGATAAAAAAAGGGAGAGCTTACAATAAAAGTACAAAATCCTAACACAACAAAATATATTTAAATGATCCGAACCAAAACCAATCTTCGTACAGTTGTTACTTCAATCTATTCACACTAAATGAAATATGAAACTATCAAGGTTTTAGGGCTTACTTAGATTCTTGAGCTCCAAAAAAGAAAAACATGAAATGGCATCCACAACATCAAATACGATGTAGTCTAGAGCCATGGCTGGAGATAGGTGACCCAAAAGATACATACTCTAAAACCCTTGTCAAAACCTTATTTTTAGGTTGTAGCTCGCCAAATTGGAGAAGTGAAAGGTCAATACTAGTGAGGAAGATTTTGGAGGAGTGAGAAACCAATAGTGGCAGGTAAAGTAGCAAAAAATAGTTGAAAAATGGTGAAAAATGATAAATGATTGAGATTCATTTAATCATCTTGCATTGATATGGAAACAATTTTATTAGTTAATTTCTATGAATAATATTATTGTTTTAAAATAGATGAAATTTCATAATTTTATATTTTAGTCTATGGTACAATTTAATAGTTTCAATTTAGTATATGTAAATGGAACGAACATGTGGTGTTAATAGCATATGTAGTTGAATAATACAGTTTTGTCTTTATATGTGGCAAATGGTGTGAAGCAATGGTAAATGAATTGGAATTTTTAAGAAGAAACTCTTCTAAAATAAAAAATGTAATGTGTTTCACATTCATTCATAGAAGCTTCAAATTTAATGTGCTTCTAGCCAATGCTAAGTGGCAATGGTAGTAATATATACCTATGCAATTTCTTTTTTTATTTATATATGTGTTCATTTAAATTATGTATGTTAATATGTTAGAGAGTATGTGTTGAAGTTAGGGCTCCCTAACATGCTTCATCTTTGACCCCATCATGGTGGACTATAGGAATATCACTATTGATTCTTGATTCTTTAAATGATCTATTCAAATGGATTATGAGTAAATAAATGACTAGTTATTTACCCAATGATCAAATTAGTCATTTATAGCTCTGTGTTGCAAAAAATGACTAGAATTTAGTCATTTTTAGTTGTCGTGACTAAATATTTTAGTCACGTAGTCATTTATTTGTCAAATTCTCCTAGTGTGGTCTAACCTTGGAAAACAAAAAAACATTAAAAAACCTTGGAAAACCCTAAACAATTGTAAATATTAAAAACAGAAAAACATCTGGATAATGTTCAAAAATCTCAAAACAACCTCAAATAACTTGGAAACTTTAAAAATCCAAATAATAGTAAACCCTAAAAAGCCTCAAAACATTTTAAAACATCAAAAATATTGAAATACTCCAAAAATCTCAAAACCACCCCTCTCATCTCACTTTCACCAGTAATAATAATCTTCATTCATAATAAATTGGTTAGCATTCCCATCGTTTGGTGAAGCAAACATAAAAAAGTGTAATATTTAAGAAAGTAAACTTTAATCAAACAAATCCTGAGTTAAGGTTAATTTTCAAAAGCGTTAATGAAATTTGTATCAACAGCCTAGTTAATTTAGTACAAAATAATTATCCAATGAATGTCCTAGGATATATCATTCTGACAATGGGCATCATTTTGGATATCGTCTAAGAACATCAAAATCTCTTTGGCAATCGATGTGAATAGCATTAATTGTTTGTTCATTTTGATCTTTTTCTATAATTTATCTTGTTGGTCCATTCTGATGATCTCTCAATGATGTATAACAAAATGATTTAGAGAGAAAGGAATGGGGCATTGATCATTTCTTTCATTTGATGTGCTTGTTGGATATTCTTGTAGTACAATCTTGGCGAATACTTATCTTGCATGTGTTGGGATAGTCTCAAGTAAAATAATGGCTAAGATAAATTAGGTTCTTCATACCTTTTTGTATATTAGTCTCCTTACTTTGGTGGCTCATTCTTTCATGTGGTCAAATAAGGTTTTGTATGTCAGGTATGAACAAGGATACTCCTATTTGTTTACAAAGTCAAGGTCCATCACATTAGATAAAATGTCGCTCTAGTTCTTCATACCTTGGTGCATCATATCTATTTTCTATATCAAAAACAAGGATTGCTATGATGAATTAAATAAAGTCCTAGAAGTAAAACAATATCATCTCTCTCATCACCAAATCCAATAAAGTCTCAGAATAATTATAGATTTATCAAACTTGTGAATCAATATCAACATAAATGAAAATATAATCAATGAACATCTCATTCTTCTATCTATCATCCATATTTTATCTAATCCTTACTAACATCCAAGTATCATGACAAAAAATATAGTGCATCCATAAACCATCAGCATATCATAACCTGCATCTTACATATGAATAATATTCCATATAAAAATACAAAAATAATGGTATTCATATCATCTATAACATGAGCATAATCTACATATACATTTGCATCACATTAAATCATAAGTATAATAAATACATCACAATTGAATACATGCATCCATAAGGCATCATAAGACATCCATCACATAACATCACGAGCATAAAATAAAGCATCATATATCATGATCACATTGTGTTAGTGTGAAAGAGGTACTTTATCTAATTAGTTCATTTCCTAGCTAGTTCACTTAAGTCCTCTTCACACTAGATTAACTTTACATAAGGATAAGGTTGTGGACCTTTAATCACCCGAGTTATCACACCTCATAGGATGACAACACTTATCATAATCTGGTTACATCCTATCTCTCCCCTTGGCCTATATAACCAAGGAATTCCCTTTGTAATCACACACCATTCATTTCAATTCTCAAGCTCATAGAAGCTTTACATTCTCTTGAGAGGAATACAATTTATTCTTTCTCATCTCTTATTTTTGTATTTGTTTTCCTTCAGTCATTTATATCTTGGGTAGACTATTTAACAAATCTTACATGGTATCAAAGAAAAATGAGTTATGGATTAGTAATATTTTAGGAAATTTGAGAATGTAGAGCTGTTTTTTCTCAAAACACTAAGTATGCTCTTCTCTTGCATCCTTGGATGATCTGGAGAATCAAAAAAGTGTAGACAAAAAATCATTTTCTGAGGGGGGGTTCATACATTGACTTGTTAGTTGCAAGTTTTCTAAAGCTTCCTAGAGAAATTTTGAGCTCACCATTGAGACTAGAGTAGCTAAAACAGTCATATATTCCCTTTATTTCATCTGAATCAGACACCGAAGGCCAGATCTACAGGAATTTGAAATGAGAGGTTTGCTACCAAATCCAACAAAGAGTTGTCATTTCAAAGTATTATGGGTCAGATTTGACCCTGCCATCACGCTTAGAAGGTTTGAAAATGCTAAAATCAACTATTAATTTGTCGATTTTTGCTGAGTTTGCAAAAATATTTTTTTCTTTTTCAAAATCTAAACATTTTTTTTTTAAAATCACTTTTGAAAAAAATATGAAGTTTAAAAAAAAAAACACAACTTTTTGAAAAAAAGAAATGCAATTTTTTTTTAAATGTTTCAAAGAAAACATTAAAAAGTAACACGGAGACCCATGGGGCCTCATGCCTTAATGGGTCTCCCACTAACTTTAATAAAATTTTATTTATGATGTGTAGCTTTTTTAAAAGCTCTATCATTAAAGCTCACATGGGGTGTGGGGAGGCCTTAGGTCCCCACAAAATGACAAATTTAATATTTTTAATAATTAAAAACAAAAAAATAAAATTATGTTTTTTATGTTTTTCTTTTTAATATTTTGATTAAATTTTTTTAAATAATTATTTTTAATTAAATAAAACTCTAAAAACGCTTTCTTTAATAATTTTTAATTAATTTTTTTAATATTTTTAATTAAATTTGTTAATTTTAAATTAGGTTTTAAAAATCTAAAAATATAATTTTCTTTATTAATATTTTTAATAATTTTTTTTTAAATTTAAAAAATGAATTTTCTTTTATTGATATTTTAAAGAAATTTTTATAATAATGTTTCTTAATTGAAATTTTAATTAAGTTTTTTTAAAAAAACATTTTTTTCTTTAATAAGTAAAACTGGAAAGTTTGTTTTCCTGATTGACCGTCAACCCTTGTATTGTACCATTTGTGGCATTCCAATAGTGAATCTAGAAGCCTTATTTTTTTTATTAACTAATATTTAGTTGATAAAGCAATGTCTTTGTATTGAGAACACAATCTTTTTGTATTCAGAGGATCGAGTTCTACATTCAGAGACTTGGTACATGTATTTTCAACAAATATTTAGTTGAGCAGTGTCCAAAATCAATGATACTCATACAAACAATGTACCAAATCTATAATTTCGAGTATTCGAGAATATCTAGTTGATACTTGTGTTGTGGTCTCTTTGATTCTAATCTTATTCCTATTGCAGTGTGGGATTCATCATCAACTCTTTATTGATAGCTACAACTTCTTCAACTATTTTTTGGAGTTTGGACATTAGTGGTTAGGAGTTTTGTTCCCAATAGGATTTCTCCTTTCCTATTTTTGTAAATGGGTATATTTAGATCCTCTTGCTCCATCTTCATATTTATGAGCTTTCACAGTGACATATTCTGCAAATACTCATGAGTTGACAATTTTAACTTGGTTTCCATTCATGTTGACATCTTCTGCAATGGTACCTAATTCCTTATATCAATGCTTGAGAATTGGAATGAATGGTGCAAGATTACAAAGATAGTGTCTTGGTTATATATGCCAAGGGGAGAGATAGGATGTAACCAGATTATGACAAGTGTTGTCATCCTATGAGGTGTGACAACTCAGGCCATTAAAGCTCAACAAACTTATCCCTATTTAAAGTTAAGCTAGTGTGAAGAGGTGTGAGATTTGATAACTAGCCTACCTAGGAATCTAATGACTAAAAGAAAGAAAAACCAAAAATATGAGGAGGAATAAACTGCATACCTCTCAAGAATGCAAAGCTATATTCAACTTGAGAATTGAGATTACAAAGGAAATTCCTTAGTTATATAGGCCAAGGGGAGAGATAGATACAACCAAATTATGACAAGTGTTGGCATCCTATGAGGTGTGACAACTCATGTCATTAAAGGCTCAACCACATTATCCCTATGTAAAGTTAAGCTAGTGTGAAGAGGACTTTAGTGGAAAACTAGCTAAGAATGAACTAGTTAGATAAAGTACCCCTTTCACACTAACACCCCCCTTAAGTGCAACTTAGGGAGAAGTATACAATGCAAAGATGAAAATATGGGTTCCGGGTACTAGGCCTGATGAGGTACCCATGTACATAATAACCTCTCAATGATAAAAGAAGGAGAAAACCCAGTGGGGAAAAAATCTTGCCCATGAGAGGGTGAATGAAGAAGGTCTAAGTGACCCGCCCAGAAGAGATGTGCCTCACCCCTAAGAGAGACCGAAGATGAACATACTTGCTCTTAGTGAATGGTTTAGTGAATATATCTACAACTTGATCTTCTATAGGGCAATATCGCAAATCAATGACATGCTCCTGAATCAGCTCCTGAAGAAAATGCATATGGATCTCATGGTGTTTGGTTCATTGATGATAGACCAAGTTCTTTGAGATCTAGATGGAACTTTGATTGTCACAATAGATGACCGATGACTTCTAAAAGGTGATGCCAAGTTCAGTGAGGATATTCTGAAGCCAAATAGCCTCAGTGGCAACATTGACAGCTCCTTGATACTTAGCCTCAGTTGGAGAAAGAGCAATGGCATGTTGGTTCTTGCTCTGCCAACAAATGGGGCTAGAACCATAGTGAAAACTATAGCCAGATGTGGACTTGAGATCATCAATATCACTAGCCCAATTAGAATATGAGTATCCCAGTAAGTCTAAACTTGTGCCCGTTGCATAGTGAATCCCATACTAATGAGTGCCCTACATTAGCGCAAGATGTGTTTGGAAACTGTCCAATGAAGCTCATGTGGTTTCGTCATGAAGCGTGAAACAAATCCAACTATAAAGAAAATGTCAAGGAGAGTATGAGTCAAGTAGATCAGGCTACCAACAAGTTGACGATACAAAGTAGCATCAACTAGTGGTGTGGGACATTTTTCCTCAAGCTTAACTCCAAACAAAAAGGGAGTTGGTGCAAGCTTACAATCAGCCATATGAAAACGTGACAAAATAACAAGAGCATACTTGGGCTATGCAAGTGAGATCCCAAAAGATGTCTAAGTGATCTCGATCCTGAGAAAATAGTGCAAGAAACACAAGTCAATCATGAAAAATCTATCATGCAAAGTAGTCTTGACAATTGAGATGATGGATGAAGTGCTCCTAGTGACAATCAAGTCATCAACATAGAGATCCAAGAAGAGAAGAGCATCCTCCAACCACAATATGTAGCCATTTGTATCTAAGTGGTATCTAGAGAACCCAATGGAGAGAAGAAATGAGTCCATTTTGGCATACCAAGTTCATGGAGCCTGTTTAAGGCCATAGAGAGACATCCTTAGTTTACAAACCAATGAAGAATCTTGAATGAATCCTTGTGGCTGCTCCATGCAATGTTCTTCATGTAGATTGCCATGAAGAAATCCACTCTTCACATCCATTTGATGTACAACCCAACCATGAGTTACAAAAATAGCAAGTAGCAAGTGAATGGAGTTCATTTTGGCAATAGAGGCAAAGGTCTCAATGTAGTCAATAACTGAGACTCGAGAGAACCCTTTGGCCACAAGTCGTGCTTTATACTTGTCAATTGAGCCATCCGCTGCAAATTTTGTTCAATAGATCCACTTACATTGAACTAGTTTTCTTCCCTTAGGAAGTGGAACAAGATCCCATGTTTTGTTCCACATTAAAGAGTTGTACTCTTCCTCCATTGCGGAATCTCACTCAGCAATACCAGAAGCTTCACGAAGTGATTGTGGATCTGAAGCTATGGCGATGTAGGAATGTTGAATGTTGTGATATTGTGACTGAGTCCTTTGTGAACTCAAAGGATCCCCAACAAGAGTTCTTGTAGACTCAAGTGTTTGGTGAGCCCAACGAGGCATGGTAGGGGATGCATAAGGAGATTCTAAACTCTTTAAAGATGAAGATGAAATCTCATGATCAACTCAACGACTAGAAGAATCTTGAGGAAAATCCTCAATGTCAGAATCCTATAAATCCATTGTGGAGGAAGGAAGAGTAGAGGATGAGCTAGAAGAGCTTTCCTCAAAATGCACATTGTGCTCAATGAAGAGCTCATGAGCTTTAGGATCCAATAGTCAATATCCTTTGACACCATCAGGTAACCAACAAAGATACAAGGCCGACTTTGAGGTTCCAAGGATTTGAGCTCCTCTAAAGGAATATGTGCCCATGTTGAGGAGCCAAAAACTCTAAAGTGCCCCACAACATATTTCTTGCCACACCAAGCTTCAAAGAGAGTGATGCCCTTTAATGCCTTATGTAGAACTCTGTTCTAGATGTGAGAAGTGTGCAGTTGATAGATTCTGCCTAATATGCAAGTGCAAGTAAGTGAGCATGGACCATGCAACCAACCATCTCTTTCAGGGACCTATTTTTTCCTCTCAGCAACACCATTTTGTTGTGGTGTGTAGGCAATAGTATGTTGAAGATCAATCCCTTCAAGAGTACATAATTGTTCAAATTGATGGTTCACATATTCTTTGCCATTATCAGTGCGAAGAATTTTGACACACTTTCTAGATTGCTTCTTAACACGAGCCTTAAACTCTTGAAATCTATTAAAGACTTATGCTTTGTTTCAAAGAAAGTAGACCCATGTATATTTGGAATAGTCATCAATGAAGGTGAGCAAATAATGAGCCTTATTGAAAGATAATGATGGAAAAGGACCCACCAAGTCACTATGAACCGATTCAAGGACGTTTGAAGCCCTCTAAGCCTTCCATTTGTCAAAATTTTCTTCAGGATGTTTTCCCAAGGAACAACCCGAACATACACCATCTAAAAAATTAATTTGAGGAAGACCTGTGACCATATTCTATTTGCTGAGTTGTTGAAGATAGCGGTAGTTTAGATGGCCAAACCGCTCATGCCATATTTTTCTCACAACATTTGAATGGGTGGGCAATGTAGTGGAATGTGAATCAAGTACAAAATGAGAGAAAAAATATAGACAAGACTCATGATTGGCCTTACCAACTACAAGGAGTGCATTATCTTCAAGATTCTTGATGCTGATAGAATTTGGAGTGAATTCAACTTTTCTACCATTTTGAGTGATTTGGTAGATGGAGAGAAGGTTGGTTGATAGATTGGGCACACAGAGGGCATCCTCAAATGTACCATTGCCATTATCAATTGAACCCTTTCCAATTACTTCCACTAGAGAGTCATCCCCGATGAGAATGTGGGGCACAAAACAAGGCTCTAACAAAGAAAACTATTCTTTAATAGAACCCATGTGATGTGATGCACCCAAATCAAGAATCAACTCTTTTGAAGAATTAGCAATAGCAACAAGTACAATTGCTTTTCCTTTACCTAATTTTGAAGGAGTAGAGGATTGTTGAGAAATAGAAGAAGGCAAATTAATGTTTTTCTTTTTGAGAAGATGCTTTAACTCATCGATCTTCTTCTTATGACAAGAATGTTCCTCATGACCAAGTTCCTTGGATTAGATACAAGTTGGCCTTTCCTTCTTTTGAAAATTCCCCTTTGAAGAGGAGGACTTGTAGGAAACTTTTTTTGTTGAAGATGATTGTGCTTGATCTCTTTGTGACTTCTTCTTGAATTGCTTTTGTTTGTTGTCAAGTTTCCTTGATTCTTTCGGACCCTTTGGTTGACCAACCATCAAAGCTTGTGAGTGTGAAGGCTTAAGAAGACCCATTGAAATAATCTTACCTTGCTCTTGCATCAACATTTCAGAAAATGAAGCAAAAGAAGGTGCAGTGAATGTAGATCCCATTGTCAACCTATGAGTATGAAAGCTAGAAACAAAAGTTGCATATTCAGGTCCAAGTTTGTTTAGAGTGTTATAGACAAGTTGAATGTCTTTCTTCTCTAAGCCACATGATTTACATTGTGCTCTAAGGTCATTGACCTTTGTTGCATAATCTTCGATGTTATCAAAATACTTCGGATCAAGACCCATTAGTTTGTTGTCAATTTGATAACCACAAACTTCATTAGTTGTTGCATAGAGAGTTTTTAATTTGTCCCATGCATCATGTGAATCTTTACATGTTTCAATCTAAAACATTATATCAAGAGAAACAAAAATCCTTAGACAACCAAGAGCTTTTGTATGTTCTGAGTAGTTTTTCCTTATCGTTTGTGGGTTTAGTTACCTTCTTCTCAACATAAGGGATATATCCTAGTTGCATTAAGGCATTCCATGTATTTTGATGTCAGGTGTTGTAGTTGTAGGGCGTGAGCAATAGTAACTTAAATGTACCCATAGTGAAGGAAAAACAAAGAACAAAGTATGAGATATGTTCAAGCACAAAGACAACAAGAGACCCCCCTTATTTACTCAATCAAAGAATCCCCCCAAGAAAAAAATTATTTGACACTTTATATTTAGTGTAGTCACAAATTTTTGGATTTCAATGCTTTTACAAATCCTCAAGAAATGAGCATGTGCTGAAAGTATACATTTGGTACTATTTCATATGAATTAAATAGCACCAATGTAAATTACACAAAAAATTATGCACTTTCAATTAAAGAATCAACTCGATCCGAGGTCGTATGCAAAAGTTATGCAATTTTGAAGTTTGGAAAATGAGAACAATGAGGAGTCCTCCTCGAGAATAAGAAAATTCTGAAAAATCCATGCACCAAAATTTGAAATTGTCTTCACTAGTGCATAGAGCATGAAAAATTAGCCCAAATAAAAAAAAAATTGCACTGAAAACGGAAGTCGAGAGCCTGGGCTATCAGCTTTCAAAGGTGGCCTTGAAAAAAATGATTCATCAACGGAGAGGGGCCGTGAAAAACTTCCACCAAACTTAGCGAAACTGCTGCCAAAGTTAGTGGTCCGCCATAGATAGATGTCCGCCAAAAACTTCACCAGATAAATTTAGTAGTCCACCAGATAAATTTAGCGGGCTTCCAACTTAGCTGCCACTAAATGTTCCTCCAAATTTGGTGCCTTATGAGATTTTTATAATTTTTAATTAAAAAATTATTAAAAAAGTGTCGACAGCATTCATTTTTTAATCAAAAAACATTAAAAAAATATTAAATGACTGGCACTTTTTAAAAAGTTATAATAATGTATATTTTAAAAAATATTAAAAAAACTTTTTTTAAAGTCAAAAAAAATGGACGATATTTTTATAAATATGAAAAAAAAAAAATTAATATAAAAAATATTTAAAAAATAATAAATTGTGTCGGCAAAAATAAATGAGGCGAACTTTTTTTTTAAAGTTGAGATTTTTTTTAATATTTAAAAATATTAAAAAGTTTATAAATACAAAAGATTTAGAAATTTTTTGTTGAGGCCCGAAGGCCGAGAGAGCAAGAGTTGTGCAGTCCTGCGTAGGTACTGCGGAGGTAAGTTTTTTGTTTTATTTTTGTATTTTTAAAAATTATCAATGAAGTTTTTAATTTCAATTTTTTTGTTTTTTATTTTTTATTTTAAAAAAAATATAACATATGTATAAATATATTTTTTTGCAATATCAAAAATATTGTCTAAATATATTTATTTTTTGGAGATTTAAAAATATATATATATATATATATATATATATTTTGGCAAATTTTTTTTTTTTTTAAATATATATTTTTACAAATGTATTTTTTACAATAAAAAATATATTTTTTGCAATTTTAAAAATAAAATATATATATATATATATATATATATATATATATATAAAATATTTTTATTTTAAAATAAAAAATATTATTTTCTAAATTAATTTAATCATGGGGTCAAATGGCTCTTTGGACAATTTTTTTTTCCTTACCTTGCAATTTTGTCCAAAATTGATGTTTTGATAGTCAATTTTATGGTTTTTAAGCCTTTTGAGCACAATGGCAGGGTCAAATTTGACCAAAAAACTTTGAAATGATAGCTCCTTGTTGGATTTGGCAACAAACCTCCCGCTTTAAATTGTTGCAGATCTAGCCTCTGATGTCTATTTCAAGTGAAACAAAGGGCAGATCTGAATGTCTTAGTTACTCTAGACTCAATGGTGAGCTCAAAATCTCTCCAGGAAGCTTCAGAAAGACCTGTAACTGACAAGTCAATGTATGAACCCCCCAAAAACTTATATTTTCTTCACACTTTTCTCTACACTCTCAAATTTATTAAAGGAATGCTAACCCACAACTCAAATTTGGCTCTGATACCCTGTGAGATTTGCTAACTAATCTATCCAGAAATTTAATGACTGAAGGAAAGCAAAACCAAAAATATGAGGAATAAACTATATTCCTCTCAAGAATGCAAAGCTATATTTAACTTGAGAATTGAGATTACAAAAGAAATGTCTTGGTTATATAAGCCAAAGAGAGAGATAGATGCAACCAGATTATAACAAGTGTTGGCATCCTATGAGGTGTGACAACTCATGTCATTAAAGGCTCAACCACCTTATCTCTTATAAAATTAAGCTAGTGTGAAGAGGACTTTAGTGGAGAACTAGCTAAGAATGAACTAGTTAGATAAAGTACCCCTTTCACACTAACAAGAGGACTTAAATGGAAAACTAGCTAGGAAATGAACTAGTTAGATAAAGTACCATTTTCACACTAACACCCCCTTAAGTGCAACTTAGGGAGAAGTATACATGGTATGAGAGTAAAAGTGAGTTGTGGGTTAACAATATTTTAGGAAAATGGGAGTGTAGAGCTGATTTTTTTTTCAAATCACTAAGTATGCTCTTCTCTTGCATCCTTGTATAATCTGGAAAATTAGAAAAGTGTGGAAGAAATATCATTTTTTGAGGGAGGTTCATACATTGATTTTCCAATTGTAGGTTTTATAAAGATTCTTGGAGAAATTCTGAGCTCACTATTGAGTCTAGAGCAACTAAGAAAGTTAGATCTTCCTTTTATTTTGTTTGAATTGAACACCGAAAGTCAGATCTACAAAAAATTGAAGTGGGAGGTTCATTGCCAAATCCAACAAACAACTACCATTTTAGAGTATTCTAGGTAAAATCCAACTCTGCCATCACACTCAAAAGATTCGAAAATGCTAAAATCGATTATTAATTTGTTGATTTTGGTTGGGTTTACAAAAAAAAACTTTTTTTTTCAAAATCTAAACATTTAAAAAAATTAAAATTCATACTTTAAAAATATATATATATATATAACTTTTTTAAAAACATACAACTTTTTTTTTAAAATGTTCCAAAAAAAACATTAAAAAGTAAGATGGGGACCGATGGAACCTCATGTCTTAATATGTCTCCCATTAACTTTAATAAAGTTTTATTTATAATGTGTAGCTTTTTAAAAAGTTTTATCATTAAAGCTCACATAAGGTAGGCCCCACAAAAGGACAAAATTTAATGTTTTTTAATATTTACAAACCAATAAAATTTTTTTAATGTTTTTAAAGTTTTTCTTTAATATTTTTATTACGCCGAAGGCATGTCCTATTTGAACTTTCGAAGCTCATTTTCTCATTGAACGATTTAGATGGAGGGATACGACATGGTTGACAGTACCTTCAATGCCAACATTTGATCATTTAAAAAGCTATAGACATTTGTCTATCACACCTCCAAACGCACTAAATTTTGCATTAAATTTTTTCCCTCGCATTTACTACGGTAGATGTGGAAATATCTGAGATTGTCAATGCTACATTTACTTGCATTTTTTCCCTTGCATTCAGGTAGATGTGCAAATATCTTAAATTGCGAATGCTACATTTGCTTGCATTTACTTTGTTTTACTCTCTTGATCTTCAATCTATATCTGAACTGCAAGGTTTTTGTAATATCCTCTCTGCCTGTTGTTGGCATCACTGGAAAAATACACCATTAGTGCAGATTTCTAAGGTAAGTCATTTGTCATTGCTTCAGTAAGAGATTTTGGCAAAATCTACACAGCCAACTCCTTTTAATCTGTTTTGTTATCTGTACGCAGTCATTTGTCGTTCTTCCAACAAACTCTACATAATTTCCCATAAGCATCTTCCTGGTAAGTCACTTGCCCTGGTTTCAATGAACTTTAAAGAACATTGTTTGCGGATTACATAATGTTAAGACCTAAATGTGCTCATTATGAGGATCTTGGCCGTTATTTCCATTTTAATAAACATTCTTACAAACCCTGATGATGTTGCCAATAATTTTCATTTTATCGTTGGCGTAATTTCCATTTTACTAAACATACTCTATAACCCTCGTCGAAACCTTATCTTTAGCCTATAGCTCACCAAATTGGAGGACTGTAGGTCAATACCAGCGAGGAAAAGCTTGCAGAGAATAGCCAAGAATAAAGCCAAACAAAGGAGAATACAGGAAAAATCGTGGTGGAAAATAAAGCAAGAATCAGAAATGTTGAAGACAAAATGGCATGGCTGGAATGATGTGTCGCGCAGGTCTCTGATCAGAATTGGGCCCTAAACCAGAGGCGTCTAACCCCAAATGTCCCACTCGATTAAAATCGAGGCCAAAAACAAAGCCTCTCCTTTACACACAACTAGCTTGTGATGGAAAAAAATGACCTGCAAAGGCCTCCACAACACTCGGCAATGCACAACAAAAGCATTTTTACATGAGCTACAAAACAACGGTGATAAACAGCCAAAAAAATGGCAAAAAATGGTGAGTGGCGAAGATGCGTGAATAGAGCAATTAATGACTCTTTGGGAAAAAAGGAAAATATGCTTGTGCCCTACAAAGGCATATATACTTTTTCCCTACAAAGACATATATGAATTGTATATACCCATTCTGTGAGAGTACTGTTCCTTTCGTTTTAGGGCCGAGTTTTTTTGGTTCCATGCACAGAACAAAAGAGGTCAACATATAATGTGCAAGACATACTATAAACATAAATTTATTTTTAGGAGGAAATTGTTGTTAAATAATAGCGAACGATTATAAGGATTGAAACATAAAAATATGTAACAACTTGACATCGGTGTGAAATATTTATTAACACAAGACAAAATTCAATCGCAGGCAACTTGCAGAAGACATTATGACGCTGATATGTTGGACAAAAAATTGTTTTGACCACAGACTCCATGGATTTTGAAAAACAAACCTTTTCCTATACTATAGACAAAGTTTGAAGAAAAATAGCTCAAAATACTCAAAAAATTTTGAAGAAAAATAGTTCAAAATACTCAAAAATATTTACTGATTTGTCAATACTTGGGACTAGGCATAGGCTGACATTAACAAGAGAATGAAAAAAAATAGAGGTGATCTTATTAATATATTACACCTTTTCACTATGCCCCCTTTTTTCTTCCACTTTTATCTCTGGACTATAGAGCAAACATACTCCAGAGAGCATTCTTAATATGAAAACTACAGAGCAAATGCAACTAGCAAATAAAAACAAAAGTTTCTATAAACTAAGAAACCATCCACAAGACTCTTCATACTCATAACAAGCAACTCCTGAGAAGCATCAAGTGAAGGGAGTACATACAAAGTAAGAGTTACATTTTTTATAATGAAAAAATGAAATGTTGCGACTAATAGACCAACCTCAGCACTATTGAATTACAACAAACATTTGCAAGTGATAGGAAAAATAGATTTCATCTACACATGGATAAATCTTCCAAGAGCATAGGTACTCATACAGAGATGCAACCCCAATTTGTTTAATCAATAGTGCAAAAACTCATAACAATATTTCTACCCAAATGGTTGCAAAGATGCTAATCACTGCACATTACATGGTGGCGTTGGTGAGTGCAAATGATTTCCTTGCACAGGAGAAGATGGAAAGTGACAGCAAACAGGAGATGCCTCAAGAAACTTATAATAGACCATTTATGAGCCTTGATAACAAAGAATATGGTTTGAAAGATTGAATGATTATTCTTCTATGAATCTACTATAAATTATGAGTAGCAATTACACAGAGGGGATGCAGGGATATGTCGATGCTTCATATTGACACTCTCCCACAATTGTTGCTTCAATCCCCGCCCACGTTAAACAAGCTACAAATATAGTTAATTGTCACGTGTTAGTAAGACTTGGCACCTCCTAGCACTCAGGCGCACCTATGCACAAACATGTTTCATTTATATATTTGATTATAAATTCATGATCTATACTTCAAATTTGACACATCAAAACTAAATTTTTTCTTTGGTACTTTTAATGCTTAAGCCTCACCTTGTTACCTACATATCATATTAGCTCTACTATGCACTATTGTCTCCATAAACAAATTATTTAAGCAATATAAATTATATAGCAAAACTTTAGTCAAACTTGGACTATACCAAAAAAGCATCCAAAAGCTGACAACAAGATAAGTGAATAAATGAAATTAAAAGTGAGTGTATATAGACCATCATACATATTCTTCGAGAATCTTGTAACTTATATGCCATTATTGTCACCCTTCGCCTTCTCTATTTTCTCTTATCTGCAAATTATCAACAAAATTGATTACATAAATCTATATATTAATATAAACTAAGACCGCCTACAAGTTCACATACTAGAAGGCTATTAAAAACATGTTAGTAAAATAATAGATGGGCTTATAGCTCTATAATTGAGTGTAATCTCCTTGTCAAAATCAAATTATCAATTTCAGCTTAGAAGATAGAATATTAATTACCTGAATCTAATTACATATAACTAAATATATCAAGATATAATTTCTTATTAATATATTTTCAAATTAACTTATTTTTATACTATATTATTACTATTCAATTTAAATAAGCTAAGCTCTTAATATTTATTAATTTATGAAGTAAAAATAATATAGCTTAGTTAACAATAAAGATGTAAGATCTAAATTTAAAATTAAATAAAATGATTCAAGATTATATTTTATGGTCATTTTTTACATGGATCGTATATTTCAAATGTCTATTTTAATAATTATTTTATTTATTTAAGAGTTTTTGGGTGAGGATCAAATAATGTTAGTTAGAATAAAATCTAATACAAATATTTTTTTAATTTAGAAACAAGATTGTATGTATTTCAAAGTTTTGTTACAAAATTATATATTCAATAAAATATTATTATTTCCACTTGATAAGAATCTTTTTTCCTAGTTGGACTATTAATCATTTCAAATTTTGTCAATATCATTAGTGAGCAGGTATTAGTATGTAATTTAATTTTCCTTTTAATGATCCAAATGGTAGATCATTTACCAATTATGTATTCACTTATATCTAAATAGTTGCTCAGCAGTTGTTTGTATGTAAATCTTTTATTTCTTTCAAAGCTTACAATGTCTTCAAATTATGGGTCACTTTGGGAAAAAATTATTTCAATTAGGAAGATACTTTCAGCCAAATCTATTATATGCAACCATACTTACAACAAAATGTAATGGGCCAATATTCCGTTTTAATAATTTGATATGAGGGTTATTACAAATTATATAGATATGATGTTTGCTACAATTAATTTTGTTCATCATGGACAAAGCAAAATACCGAATATCAAACTAAACTATGCATTCTTACCTTTCACATATACCACCACAACGATGTCCAGCGAACTTTGATTACAAAAATAATACCAAAATCTCTCCCTAATTCACCATCCACAATCTCTTCAGCGTACCCATTGCACACTAGGGTGCCATTGCTAGTTTAAGTTTTATTTATGATGTGTAGTTTTTTTAAAAGCTTTATCATTAGAGCTCTCGTGGGGTGTGGGGAGGCCTTAAGCATCTAGAAAATGACAAAATTTAATGTTTTTTAATATTTAAAATAGAAAAAAAAAATTAATATTTTTTAAGTTTTTTTTAATATTTTTTAAGTTTTATTTATGATGTAGTTTTTTTTTTTAATTTATGGAGTGGGGGAGGTCTCCACAAAATTACATTTTTAATATTTAAAAAAATAAATGTTTTTTAAGTTTTTCTTTAATATTTTTATTAAAGTTTTTTAATTAAACTTATTTTTTTATAATCTAGGGTGTCCCTACTATCTAACCCCGCAACCCCCTCAATGGAGTAGTGGGTGAGTCGGGGAGAGACTAGTACCTGGGGATGTGCATAGCTGCCCGCAAGCCACCCCCATCGAGTGAGTCCGAGCCTCTAAGTCGAACCTAGACCTCAAAGAGCAAATCCAAGACTCAAGCCAACTCAACTACCTGTGCGAGCTCTTAAATTAAACTTTTAATTAAATAAAAAATTTATTAAAAAATCTTTAATAATTTTTTTATTAAAGTTATAAAATATTTTTAATAAACTTTGTTAATTTTTAATAAGGTTTTATAAAAATTAAAAATATATAATTTTTATTAATTTTTTTAATAGTGTTTTTCAAATAAAATTTTAAAAATAAATTTTCTTTATTGATATTTTTAATAATGTTTTTTAACTGAATTTTAATTAATTTTTTTAAAAAATCATTTTTTCTTTAATAAGCAAAATTGGAAAACATTTTTTCTTGATTGACCCCGCCAAACTTTGTATTGTATCATTTGTGGCATTCCTCCATTGACAACCAACAAAGGTTAGTTGTTCCTGACATTTTGGCGACATCCCGATTGAAAGGAATATTTAGCAGTCACATCTGGCTATCAACTTCAGAGTTGATTTTTGCTAGGCTTCTTCAATAGAGTTTCAACATTTGCATTATTGATGTTGTCCAAATAACTCCTATATGTAAATGCACTAAAATAAAGTGTCAAAATGTTGTCACTTTAGTGTAATTTGCCAAATCTTTCATATTGCAAGCTTCTTAGGATTGATCTATGTATCAAGTGTTAGTTCCTATATACACAACGAATGTAGTGGTTGATTACCCATGTATTTCAGTGTGATGGACTAAATAGCATATAACACTCTTGTTATGGAAGCAATCTCCTTGTATTCAGAAGGTCAGGTTCTACATCCAAAGACTTGGTACCTGTATTTTCAACAAATATTTAGTTGAGCAATGTCCAAAATCAGTGATACTCATACAAATTATGTACCAAATATGTTATTTTCAGCATTTGAGAGTATCCAGTTGATACTCGTGCAATGTTCTCTTTGATTATGATCTTACTCTTATTGCGGTGTGAGACCCATCAGTAATTCTTCATCAATAGCTACAACTTTATCTAAATTTTGGTGTTTGGACATCAGTGTGTAGGAGTTTTGTTCCCAATGGGCTTTCTCCTTTCCTATTTTTGTAAATGGGTACATTTAGATCCTCTTGCTCCATCTTCACATTTATATGCTTTCACAATGAAATTTTGTATAGATACTCATGAGTTGATAGTTTCAACTCGATCTTCATTCATGTTGACATCTTCTGCAGTGGTACTTGATTCCTTATATCAATGCTTGTCATCATTGGCATATTTTGGAGTAGCATTTGGAGGACTCATCATCATCTTTGGTTGATTCTCTACATCAACCTTCACATTGTTCTACATTGTCACTTTCTTCAGTTATGATTGGAACTCTTGATATTGTGACATTTGAGTCGATTCTAGAGACTTATTCCTTTCAAGAATGAGAATATATCATGCATGCATCATTTTCTTCCTAAGGGAAGGAATGTTTTCTCAATGATCTTGGACCATCTTCAAAGTTCTATGTCGAGCATCCACCATCAACACACGATATTGTATATTCAGGGGGGTTCACTTGACCTTCTCTATTTATTCTTTGTTATGGGAGGGATATTTTCATCGCATAGGGTTTTCTCCTTCACATTTTCTCGAAAGCATTTTCACTATTTTCTCTCTTTTGGAGAGGAGTTTTGTCCTACTGGGTTTTCTCTTTTTCTCTATTTATGAGATATTTATATGTACATGGATACCTCATTAGGCCTAGTAGTCGGGACCCATATATGCATCTTTGCATTGTATACTTCTCCCTAAGTTTCACTTAAAGGGGGGTATTAGTGTGAAAGGGGTACTTTATCTATTAGTTCACTTCCTAGCTAGCTCTCCACTTAAGTCCTCTTCACACTAGCTTAACTTTACATAGGGATAAGGTTGTTGAGCTTTAATGACTTGAGTTGTTACACCTCATAGGATGACAACATTTGTCATAATCTAGTTACATCCCATCTCTCCTCTTGGCCTATATAACCAAGGCATTCCCTTTGTAATCTCACACCATTCATTCCAATTTTCAAGCATTGATGTAAGGAATTGTTGCATTGGTGGTTGTTGTTGCACCAAAAGATCAACCTGTTAATGTCTAATATAACCGCTAGATTTATACAAGATCCATAGGAGGCAGTTAAACCATGTCACAAACCCAAGTGCCACACTGAACAGAGGAGGCCAAGGGACACACCATCTTGCAACAATCCCCCCTAGCGCAATCGAGGGGTTTGAACCTAAGACCTCGGCTCTGATACCAATTATTGCATTGGTGGTTGTCGTTGCACCAAAAGATCGACCTGTTAATGCCTGATACAACCACTGAATTTATACAAGATCCACAAGAGATGGTTAAGCCATGTCATGAACCCAAGTGTCGCGCTACACAGAGGATACCAAGGGACACACCATCTTGCAACAAGAATCAAATACCACTGTAGAAGATGTCAACAAGAATGGAAATCGAGTTCAAATTGTCAACTCATGAGTATTTACAGAATCTCACTATGAAATTATATAAATGTGAAGATGGAGCAAAAGGATCTAAATGTACCTATTTACAAAAATCGGAAAGGAGAAATCCCATTGGGAACAAAAATCCTAACCACTGATGTCCAAACTCCAAAAAATAGATGAAGAAGTTGTAGCTGCCAATGAAGAGTTACTAATGAATCCCACATTGCAACATGAATAAGATTAGAATCAAAGAAACCACTGCATGAGTATCAACTGGATACTCTCAAATGCTCAAAATTATAGATTTGGTACATAGTTTGTATGAGTATCATTGATTTTGGACACTGCTCAACTAAATATTAGTTGAAAATACAGGTACCGAGTCTTTGGATGTAGAACCCGATCCTTTGAATACAAAGAGATTGATTTCTCAATACAAAGAGATTGTTTTCTCAACTAAATATTAGTTAATAGGAAAAATAAGGTTACCGAATTCACTATTGGAACACCACAAATGGTACAATACAAGGCTTGACAGTCAATGAGGAAAAAAAGTTTTCCAATTTTACTTATTAAAGAAAAAAATATTTTTCAAAAAAACTTAATTAAAAATTCAATTAAGAAATTTTATTATAAATATTAATAAAAGAAATTCATTTTTTTAATTTTATTTTCAAAACTTTATTTAAAAATAATAAGAAAAATTATATTTTTTAATTTTTAAAACTCTTATTAAAAATTAACAAAGTTTATTAAAAATACTTTAAAACTTTAATAAAAAATATTATTAAAGAAAAACTTTTAAAAATTATTTAATTAAAAAACTTTATTTAAAAAAAAACTTAAAAAACATTAAATTTTGTCATTTTATAGGGGTCTAAGGCCTCCCCACACACCACATGAGCTTTAATGGTAAAGCTTTTAAAAAAGTTGCACATCATAAATAAAAATTTATTAAAGTTAGTGGGAGACCCATTAGGTCCCCATGTTACTTTTTAATGTTTTTTTTTTAAAACATTTAAAAAAATTGCATTTCTTTTTTTAAAAGTTGTGTGTGTTTTTTAAAGCTACATATTTTTTTAGCATGAATTTCATTTTTTTTAAATGGTTAGATTTTAAAAAGATTTTTTTTTTTTTACAAACTAAACCAAAATTGATAGATTAATAGTCAATTTTAATATTTTTGAACCTTTTGAGTGTGATGGCAGGGTTAGATTTAACCCAGAATACTCTAAAATGACAAATTTTTACGCGATTTGGTAATGAACCTCTCAATTCAAATTCCTGTAGATTTGGCCTTCGGTGTCCAATTCAAGCGAAATAAAGGGCAGATCTGACTTTCTCAACTACTCTAAACTTAATGGTGAGCTCATAATTTCTCCAAAAAGCTTCAAAAAAATTACAACTGGCAAGTCAATGTATGAACCCCCATTAGAAAATGATATTTTCTCCACACTTTTTTTATTCTCTAAATCATCCAAGGATGCAAGAGAAGAGCATACTTAGTGCTTTAAAAAAAATAGATCTACACTCCCATATTTCCTAAAATATTGCTAACCCACAACTCATTTTTTCTCTGACACCATGTAAGATTTGCTAAATAGTCTACCAAAGATACAAATGGCTGAAAGAAAGCAAATACAAAAATAAAATATGAGAAAAAATAAATTGTATTCCTCTCAAAAGAATGCAAAGCTTCTATGAGCTTGAGAATTTGAATGAATGGTGTGTGATTAAAAAGGGAATGCTTGGTTATATAGGCCAAGGGGAGAGATGGGATGTAACAAGATTATGACAAGTGTTGTCATCGTATGAGGTGTGACAACTCAAGTCATTAAAGCTCAACAACCTTATCCCTATGTAAAGTTAAGCTCGTGTGAAGAGGACTTAAGTGGAGAACTAGCTAGGAAATGAACTAGTTAGATAAAGTACCTCTTTCACACTAACACAATATGATCATGATATATGATACTTTATTTTATGCTCTTGATGTTATGTGATGGGTGCCTTATGGATGCACATATGTAATTTTGATGTATTTATTATACTTATGATTCAATGTGATGCAAGTGTATATATAGATGATGCTCACGTTATGGATGATATGGATGTATTTCTATTTGTATTTTGATATGACATATTATGCATATGCAGGATGTATGTTATGATATGCTGACAGATTATGGATGTAGAATGGATGCACTATATTTTTGTTATGTCATAATACTTGGATGTTAGTAAGAGTTAGATAGAATATGGATGATAGATAGAAGAATGAGATGTATATTGATTATCCTTTCATTTATGTTAATATTGATTCATAATGTAATAACCAAAGGCGGTGCGCTTACGTCCCTGGTAGATTCTTGCGATTGGAGACTGCAGAGATGTTACACTTTTGATAGGAATTCGAAGTGTAACGCCCCTCTTTGGTTGACCGACCTGAATATGGCCATTTTTCACCCCTTCCTTCATATTCTTCATCCATTCATTCATTGTTCTCTTCAACAAAAGTTTTGCAAGATCGTTTGAGCACTCTCTCCATTCCATTCATTCACTTCAAGCTTTGTGGCAGCATTCTACACTCCATTGCAGCAATCTACCACTCCATCACTCTGATAGTGCAAGTGCATGACACACACCATTGCAGCAAAGGCTTGAGTTCCTCTCATTTTATCCTCCACAAGCCTTGATCACTTTGGATGAAGGTGGTAAGCTCCTCTCTTCTTCTCTATCATCTTGGTTGAGTAAGCATGTATTGTTTTTTAGTGTCTTTTGTTTACGTAGCTTGTATTCCTTTCTTTATCTTTATTCCTATCATTGCAAATTTGGTTCTCCATGGAAGTGGAAACACCTAAAACGGAGGTCTGATTGAGGCAGACCCCTAAATAGCCTTAACATTTCCCCCTTTTTCTATGTGTAGGTGGAGAGATCTTGAAGCTAGTTGGCGAGAGGATTGTTCTACAAAATTATCTTCATCACCCTTGCGGTAATATATTTCTTTTATCATATTCATATTTATGTTCCATTCTTCTTAATCTCATTCTATTGTTTAGAAAATATCTAAACTAGGCCAATAGTCCTTTCATGAGGTTTTAACCTCGTCTCTCTATTTTTTTGGCCATATGGACACCAGCGCATGTGTGAGACACCAACACACCACGTTGTCATCCTAGAACCACACTTTTGTCCTCTGACAGTGAACTACCTGAGATGTAGAGTTGGACTTAAAAAGTGACTCACCTAATTTCCCTTCAATTCTCGGGATTGTAGAGTGATCGAAGGACTTCATAATCCTCATCATTCTCATCTCGTCCATCCTAACTTTCCTTTAAACTGAGGTAAGTTAGGGCATCCTTTTCACTCTTGGCCTTTCCTAATCTGCGGCCTTGTAGTGGTTGGTCCCCCTCTATTACATTTTTGGTGAACCTAACGTGAACCATTTTGGTTCTATTTTGTGATACTGAAAGCTCCTTTCCTCGTATCCTAGGAGTGTTGTAGGTGTGAGTGTTGTGAGGCTTTCACCTCACAACCCAACCTATGACCCCTAGTAGGCATAGTTGGAAGGTTCCAAATTATTGTGTAACGAAACCTTAATTGGGTCACTACCTTATCTCATAAATCTTAGGAGGCTCTATAGATGTACTATTTGGTGTGCAGGATGGCCTCTTTCTTAAATCAACCTATTCCCTCTGTGTAGACTGTGAGTAGTGGTACTAGCATAACCCTCACTTCATAGGACCTACCTATGGGCTTCAATAGAGATCTATCTCCTCTTTACATTCCTGCAAGGATAAATGAGAATACTGTAGCAGGTGTTTTTGTTGATCTGAAATCCCAAGTAAATATCATAACTGAGGAGATCATGCTAATTAACTTCATGCATAAGGATGGGTATGATGCACCTAAGAGTACCGTCTACACACACAAAAAAAAATTTGTACCTCCTATAGGGAGTATTGTCCTATCGGTCCTCGTTGGGCCTAAATCTGTTAGCCTTAGGTTTGACATCATCTCAAGCTCTGAACTCTTCAGAGTAAAGCTAGGTATCTCTTGACTAGTAGCTATGAACGTAGTTCCCTTAGTTGTGCACAAATTTTTGAATTTTGTTCATGGAGGTTTTCTACATGTTGTCCACGACATCAATTATAGACCATCGGTTTCCCGTGGCAGTTATACCCTAGATTACTTTTGGCTTGTGTCTCTTGGTCCTCTCCCGCTTAGGAAGGACCTCTTGTACCATACATATCAAAACTATAAGAAAGGGCATGTTAGGCCAAAAGTGAGGTTCCCTCCTTCACCTTATGTTGTTTTGCATAGAGCTTTCTTAAAATTTGATAGTGATGTTGTCAAGGCGTGTAGAAGAGAAGTGGTTCTAAGATCCTCCTTCTTCCCCTTCCATTGCTCAACCCGATGCTTTCTCTCCCCCTACCGTGGTGCCATCTGCTTCTATCTCATGCTTGTGAGAGAATCCCATGGTGCCCACTTGGCGAAAGGCCAAGCGTCTTGCATTTGAGCTTCCTATCTTACCTACGGAGCCTAGGCCTGTTCAGTATGGAAGACAAAAAACCCCCCGTAGAGAGTCCTCTTTACCTCGACCCCCGTGGCCTCCTATTGTTCCTGTTCTCAAAATAGTGAATGAGAAGAGGCCCTCTGTCAAGGTGCTAGAGTCAATTTATCCCACCATTTTTGAACCTACCCCTTATGCTCCCATTCAGGAATCTGTCCTTCCACTGGAAATAGTTGTGGAAGACACTCCCATGGCTGAACAGGATCCTTTCATCCCTTCGCAAACTTCGACTTCTGATTCGAAGAGTCATAGGAACCGCCTTGCATGTGAGCGTAAGTAGCGACGAAAGGCTCTCTTGGCTAGCAAGCCTCCTCATAGAAGAACAAGGAGGAGAAGATGACACCTCCTACTGTGTCGTCTTTCCCCTCTTCTACCTCTAATCTAACTAGTTCTAAATCTCTTTCGGCTCCCGTTGTGAGCGCACATGCGCCCGAAAGGGTGCAGGTGTTTATCGCTCCTTCCATGGAGCTGCCTCTATTGACTTCCATTCTATATGTCTCACCTTTCCCAAAACCCATGGATATGGTGAATACATTGGTTGTATCCACTTTGGATCTATCCTCTTCTATCCACCTTGCTTTTCCTATGGGGAGTTCACCTCCTCCAATGAAGAAGAAGGTAGAGTGTGGTCCCTCTAGCAAGGGAGGACATAAGAAGGGCCTACCTTCTCTGAAAGGTGGCCCCACACTAACTTCTTTTGTCCTAGTCATGGAACCAATCTCGACCTCCCCCAAGTTGGTCACCGCTCTCGAGTCTCTAAGTGAGCCTAACGATGAACCTCGGGTGCAAACCCCTGTGTCCACCGAGGTGAAACATGGCACTCCATTCAGATGTATGTTTATCTCGGTGGATGAAGTTTCAACCTTGTCAATGATATTCACGAAGTCATTGACCTTAGACCCACAAGAGTTGAGCAATGGAGACCCTCTGCCTTAACCCTTGTTGTGGGAGGATCAGAAGCTCCTCCCCTTAATATTACACCATTGTAGGCTCATCACCCTTCCCCCTATGATGATCTAGAGTTGGGAAGATTAAGACCTTTTGGTCAACCAGTGTTAGGGGGAAACCTTCTTCTTGATCTTTAGATTAGGTGTGTATGTTGTGATGTGTTCCCCCATGATCATGCTATATGTGCTTGGATGACCCTCGTCACCCATGTTGGTGCTTGGATACAGGTGTGGTGATGGTGTTGTAACCCTTCGTCTATGTGTATCTTCATTCATTTGTGTTTGTGATTGGCTTCCAATAAATTGGGGACGATGCAAAGCGTTGGGAGAATTTAGGCCTCCTTCCATGTTGACCCAATTTTTTTATTTTACTTTGTCTTTCATGTATTCTTCCTGATCTAGTTAGAGATTGATGATATTTCACCTCTTATCGCAGCTACCTCATATACATATAAATAAAGGCAGATCTGACCCCACGAAACCAAATCCCAATATACCTTTTGTGTGCAATATATTTTCTTTTTCCTCTCCCATTATCTTTCTCTCTTCTTTGCTTGAGTTGTCCCTTTTATGTGTGACAATGTTACTTCTACATGGCATGATCTTTGGAAAATGCATTTTTTTCCAAATGAATCTTTTCTCGAATATCTTTCACACACTTCTTTGTTAGAATTGCATTCTCGACATGAAACCCTAACGAAACATGTTTCCTTCATCATGGATTCATAAAGAAAGGAATTGGAAACCCTCCTCGGAAGCGAGAACGATCTTAGTCTTCCCCTTGTGTTGGCGCATCTCCTTCCTTTCGAATTAGTTTATGAAGTGAACATCTTTCGAAAGGATTCCTTGATGATGAATTGATTCGAGAAAGAAGATGATAGCTTTTGGATAGTGTTTCCCTTGAGTGGAACCCTCCCTTTCATCTTGGGTTTTCATGTTGGGTTCCCAAGCAATCCCTTCAAAAGCTTTCAAAAAATTCTATGATGTCTAGCCTGGGGGCAACCTGACTAGACCGGTTTCACATCCTTGCATCTAGCTCAGGGGCAACCGACTAGACTGATTTCACTTCTTTGTGTCTAGTCTGGGAGCAACCCGACTATACCTACATCACATAATTAGGTCTAGCTTGGGGGCCACCTGACTAGACTTCACTTTTCAAATAGTGCATCCCTTGAGTGGACCCTCCTTCCTTTTGAAAGGTTCTTGAGGGACCCTTTTGAAAGTCTTACAACTTAGCGATGGTCTGTATGACTGCTCGTTCACTGACCTGCATGGCTACTTCTTGATATGTTCTATCTACAAGTAAACATGTCACCCTCTCTGACTTTGTGGAGTCCCCTTTGCTCGATCTCCCTCATGTGAGAGTTCTTGGTGGATACCTCCCTTGCAGGTTTGCGGGTATGTAAGGTTCTTTTCTTGGTCTCCCTCATGTGAGAGTTCCTTGGGGATACCTTCCTTGCAGGTCTACGGGTCTATAAGGGGATCTTCTTGGCTTCCTTCATGTGAGATTTCTTGAAGGATATCTCCCTTGCAGGACTATGAGCCTGTGAGGTTCTTTCATTTTTTAGCTCTATTGTTCCACGAAACTATGGAGTCCTTTTCTACACTTCTGAGTTCACCAGATTGTGCTCTGCTTCCTCATCGATTCAGGTATACTTCTCTTACTTTGTTACTTCCTTACTACTCTACTTTACCGAAGCACTCATCAATATTCATCCTCGTTAAAGGGGAAAAAATGTATAAGCATGAATTTGCACCCCTAATGCAAATTCCCTTTTACCCCCTTGCACTTTAGAAAACCTAAGGTGGAGGCTTAATTCCACTTAAGCTTGCTATCCACATTCCACTTGGTGCATGTTTTGCATGTCGGTGGGGGCATTTCTATCAGGAACGCTTGCAGAGCATGCAAAATTCTGCACGATGCACTTACATCCCTGGCAGATTCTTATGGCTAGAGACTGCAGAAACGTTACACTTTCGATTGGAAGTCAAAGTGTAACGCCCCTGTTCGGCTGACCGACCCGAATATGGCCGTTTTTCATCCCTTCTTTCATATTCTTCATCCATTCATGCATTGTTCTCTTTAGCAAAAGTTTTGCAATATCGTTTAAGAACTCTCTCCATTCCATTCATTCACTTCAATCTTTGTGGCAGCATTCTACAATCCATTGCAGCAATCTACCACTCCATCACTCTGATAGTGCAAGCACGAGACACACACCATTGCGGCTGAGGCTTGAGTTCCTCTCATTGCAAACTTGGTTGTCCGTGGAGGTGGAAACACCTAAAATGAGGGTCTGACTAAGGCAGACCCCTAAACAACCACAACATTTCCTCCTTTTTTTGTGTGCAGGTGGAGAGATATTGAAACAAGCTCGCGAGAGGATTGTTCTACGAAATTATCTGCCTCACCCTTGCAGTAATATATTTCTTTTATCACATTCATACTTGTGTTTCATTCTTCTTAATCTCATTCTACTATTTAGAAAACCTCTAAACTAGGCTAGTAGTCCTTTCTTGAGGTTTTAACCTCGTCTCTCTGGTTTTCTGGCCGTACAGATGCCAGCACACCTGTGAGATGCCAACGCACCACGTTGTCATCTTCAAACCGCACTTCTGTCCTCTGATAGAGAACTACCTGAGATGTAGAGTTGACCTTAAAAAGTGACTCAAATAGTTTCTCTTCAGTTTTCAAGATTGCAAAGTGATCGAAGGACTTCATAATCCTCATCTCATCCATCCTAACCTTCCTTTAAACTGAATTAAGTTAGAGAAGCCTTTCCGCTCTTGGCCTTTCATGACCTAGGGCCTTGCAGTGGTTGGTCCCCCTCTCTTACACATATAACAACTACAACTTTGAAATTAAATAAAATAAAATTTATTAACAACATCAAGATCCCAACATTTATAACGATACATCCATTGAGTAAGGCTTGCTCACTGCCCAACCGTATTGGCACCGTTAAGCCACGTGGGCTCTAACCAAACCCCTGAGCAAGTAAAAGAATACAAATAACACTTAGATGTTAATTGATAATCTAAGAACTAAATTAGTGGGTATGCAACCCTTTCTAGGGTCTAGCCCTTCCCAGATAGTTTCTCGTTGGTTTCTACCCACTCAGGTAACAACATCCATCAAAGAAATCTTCCATATTACTTGGTTAATAATCTAGACTCAAAGTGTCTAGTATTAATTAAAGAAATTGTTGGTCATTAGATTGAACCTTGTTTTTTGATCACCAAGATCCATGTCGACAAGGTGAGAGCGTACAAAAAGGGTTGATCTTCGATAAAATAATTTAAACATAAGTAACATAATTTTCTCATTTTCTAGATTAATATCAAATAAGGACACACCTAATGAACATAGAATTCTTAATACCATACTATAACCATAGACAATAGAATAGTGAGATAAGAACATAAGATTCAAAGGAAGAATAAAATATAAGGTGTGGAACATCTACTTGTCAAATCACATTATAAATTAATGGATCAATAAATACCTTTTTGATAACAATCCATCTTGAATATCCCACTTTTGTTGTCCTAGATTGATTTATCACCTTGAATATTATAATGTTTGAAGATATGGCACATGATTTCCTGTTATACTAAAAGAAAATCACAAGTGGTGAACATCTAAATAAGCTTGTTGACAATTTAAAAGTCTTAATAAAGCACCTAGGTTCCTCAAATTTTCTATGAAGTCATAATAGTACTACCCATATAGGATTTAATAATTTGACATTGTTCAACACATACTAACTAGTATATCTATTCAAATCCAAAACTTTAATAACTATAATCCAATATTGATTAACATTCTTTACTATGCCAATAAATACCATTATCTTGAGGCAACTATTGATAATATTTGTCAATTATAAAACATATAATGTTATAATGAAACTCCTTCCACTAGGAGTGATTCTAACTAGAGTTAATGATACGTCAATTACACACATAACAATAGAAAGATCAACTATGATTCCAAATCCTAATATATCCATTAACAAGATAAATAAACTATGGTTTGTCTAACTCACAATGAGGTAAAAATCATTACTTCATCTCTATAATCTTAAACTATGTTTCTTGATATCGACTAAGCAATTTGGTTCATAATCCATTTAATCTTAAATGTTATTGTGACTATGTATATATTTTTTCTGTAAAGTGAAATATACGAGATATTTGATAACCTTCTATCATAATTAAAGGGAAACTCCTCTCATTGATTAGGTTTGATTCCCTATAAAATGGATCAATTACTAAAAAGAAAGAAAAATAAAATACTTGGGAGAGTCTATTTGTTTACATATAATTCGATGGATTCCATCCAAGTTAGCCCATAGATCATATTCTAATAAAGAAGATCAATCAACTAAACCTTTGACCTACTAAACCCATTTCATGCATTCAAACCAAGGTAAGAATCTTATTAGTCATTCTCAATACTCATAGCAATTAGTTAGAGACTCCTAAGGTTGTATTCTCATAAGACTTTTTAGTTTTTGATAGTGACTTAATGAAAAGATTTAGTCAAGTTTGATATTTGTTAACAACTAGGATTGCACCCGAGATGCAAAGCTGGAAAGCTCAGCAATCCTGTGTAACATTGGAATATCTTTAGGTTATGGGTACCCTATAACAAAGATAGACCTCTAGATTATGGGCTAGTTCCCTTTTTATTTTCTAATGAATTAATGATTTTGAAGGAAAAGGGATAGAATGCTCTTAAATGAACGTGCTAAAATTGAATTTAAAAGGATGGTAGAACTTGCACACTAATTCAGAACAATTTTTCAAAAAAAATGTTTACACAATTCAAAAATGCGCAATTTGATCACAATAACATTTCCAAAGGCCAAACAATCTGTCTTTTCAAAAGGAAAATATTTTTTCACAACTTGAAGAATAGAACAAACATAAGCACAACCTAAAACCTATGATGCATAATTAATTTTGTTGATGTACAATAATGAATGAGACAAAAATCGAGGTTTTGATAATTAAAACACAATAATTTCATCAAATCATTCAAAAAGATATTTGCATTATCTGAAGAGATATAACTAATAAATCTTGAATTAAGATAGCAAGAAAATACTGCATAAATGACAAATAATAATAAACTATAACTTGTTGTTCTATATAAATCTGTAAAAAATGAATTACAAAGAGGAGTCAAAACTGAAGCAATTTGAGAAAAAATAGGCTCAAAATCCCTCTTGTAATTAGTTTGACCAAGTTGGACCCCAAAATCACTCCATCAACTAAAAATTAGACTCAAAAAACTCTTGTTGAACTCCACCTCTAATTTTTGCATGATTTGACATGAAATTAATCAATTTGAACCAATAATAAAGTAATCAATGATGAGTTACTTTACTAGGTATTGTGGGTTTGCTTAAGTTTTTTATTTTCATGACAAATAATAAAGTAATTTATAACTCATTACTTTAAAAAAATATTATATTTTAAATTTGTTTCACTGTCATGCAAAATTAAAGGGGAGTTGACTCGATTTTGTTTGAAACTCATGCAAAAAATAACATAAGAGGAACCCTTTAAGACATTAGGCAAAATGAAAATGCCCAAGTATAACACATGACACCCAATTTTTAAAATAAAGTGGAAAACCCCCCCTTTGGGGTCAACCAAATTTAGGGCTCAATGAAGCCCCAAAGTCAAAACACCCGCGACCCATATGCAACATTTCATTATGCTTTTTTTTTTCTATTATGTTGTTGCTCCACTGCACCATGCTAGGGCTTGGAAGTCTTCTAAAGATTTTTTGCAATGATACACACTGGGATTACGTGGTAAGCTATCACCCTACATAAAAAATGTTGGATTTTCTTTTACATTCTATTCTCTATCAAAAATTAAACTTCTCCCTTATTTTTTTTGAAAGGAAAAAATGATGAAAACCCTCTACTCTTTGTTTTAGTAAGCATAGCTACAGGCTTTCAATATGGGTTTTATTATGGTTTTCCTCCTTGATTCATGGATGCTTCTCTGTATTTCTTCACTTCACTGAAAGGAATGATTAATTTTGTTTGTTTACTTAGCTTGGATTTTAAGCTCCATGCTTGGCCTTGATTTTAAACTATGATAATCATTATTGTATTCTCATTTCACTACGATATTCCTATGAGAGATGATAAATTTTTTTGAGTTTTCCACAAGATTTTCTGGGCGTATTGAGGGCTTCACTTTATTTGGATAACTCTCGAGGGTTTTGATAGTGAAGCCCTAGCTTGATATCTTCATTGTTTTTGAGAAAAATAAAGAAAATAACTCCTACTCACAGCCTTGAGATTTGCAAAATTTAGATTTGTATTTTGAAACCCCTCCTTAAAACTATTGTATGTTCTGGGTGCTTTTGTTTCTTGATAAAACAATCCATAATTTTAATGATCTGCACTTGACACTATGATGTCTTCTTGTGATTGCCTCTTCTACTCTATGGGTTGTTGCTACATATTTATCATTGACTCATGGCTCGACTATCTTGAGTTTGAACATCTTCCTCATTTGCTTTATAGGTTGCATTACTTCCATTATTTCCATTGACATCCATTTGAAAATTATTCAACGTTTGTATGTAGTTTGAGGAGGATATCCACAATCAGGTATACCATAGATTAATTTCCAGAATGAATTCCTTTGCAAATTGGCACGAACCTTTGTCTTCATTTCCACTGTGAATGATATTTTTATCCTTTGTATTAGACAGTCCATGGTATTATCTTGTATCAAAGAGGTCATGATATTGGGACTGTCACTATCTATGTTCTACAATGGATCAAGGATGGATGCTTCATGAGAACAATCACCTTTATTGCTATAGATAATGCCACTCTTCATGTTATACATTTAATCATCATGTGACAATGCTTTAAAAATCAATGAAGCTTAGATTATTGCCTTTCCACAAACTCCAAACTCATGTTGTTAAGGATTTGAAAGAGTTAAAGCTCTTAATGTTGCATTACCATTCTATCAAACAAATAATGATTGTATTTTCCTTTTGTGCTATGTCTCATTGAACTTGATTGACTATGACTATGTTCATTTATATTTTACTGCACTTCCATTCGTATGTTTTACCTTGGACCTTTATCTAAAGAGTCATGACTTCTCAGGAATTAATGGGACTATTCTTTGCTCATTGATGTCTCACTAACCATACAGTATTTGTAAGTACTCAAGTTCTTCACACTATTTGAATGACTAGCATGAAAGGAGAAGGTTGAAAACAATACAACCTTGATTGTGTATGATATTGGATGCTAAGAGTTGCCACAAGTAACCAACTCTATTTTTGACTACCTTCTTGTATAGATTGTATCTTCTTTGCTTGGGCAGTAGAGTAACCTCTAACTTTGAATTGAATCTTAATGAAAAATCTTGATTGTTGCTCATATATGATCATTGTTATTCCTTTCATGTGATCATATATCCTTTAATGTGCTTGATGATTGTGGACTATGGACTGGAATTCAAAAAGCCACCCCATGACTGTAGCATAGTATGGATTGCTTTTACAATTTATTGAGCCTGAGACTGCTATGGTTATGTTTCCTTGGTGTTCATTGTCTTATTTGAAATGATTGTACCATTACGTTAGTGACTTGGTGCCTCATGACTATATAGTATGCTTCACTATGCATGTCATTAGTATATTGACAATGCATCTATTTTCAACAAATAGTTACCAAAGCAGGGGAAAATGCTTATCTGATATAAGATTTCATATTATCTTGAATCCTCACTGTTGCATTGCTCTCCAAGCTTTGATGAAATTTTTCTTCGTTGTGGTAACTATTTAATATCATTGCTTGCATTATGTATCCTTTTGACATGATGAAGACCTAATTCCAATATCAATGCCTTGACTATCATTTGAAGAATACAATATGTTGGGCTCAACCCTTTTGGGAGCCAAATTTCCTCCACATATTGATGTTGAAAAAGGTAACCCTGCAATGGCAAATGTACCTATACCTTCACAGTGAACAAATAAGTTAATAAAAAAATGAATCTCAAAGCCTGGTGATGCATTGAATCTCATGCTCCTGAATATTCATGAAATCTGCATATTTGATCAAATGTTTCATAGGTGTAGATTGTATATCTATTGATGTATGCATATGAGGAGAAATTTGATTATGAGCTATAACACAATCTATTTCTATAGGTATCTCCGAAGCAACCAACGAAGGAGTTGGAGCTAGAGCTAAAGCTAAAGACACAGCTGTCAATTTTGTTATTTGTCATTCAAGCAATGACGAATCAAATTTCCTTTCCTGTTCTCACTTTTTTAGTTTTATAGTTACTCTTCATTATTCATTTCATCATGTATGTTTAGTTACTTCCACGGCTTGTGTGGGACATCATGTTTCTTTGTAAAATGAATAAAGACAATAATACTATGCAAATTTGTGTAATTTTCTGTTCTAGAGAACATTTGCATAATAAAACAAAACTTCATTTGAAAACATCCTCCGTGAAATGACAAAACATTAACAAAAATCTGTTACCTTTCTCTAGCTGTAAATACTTTCTCTAGCTCTACCTGATTGAGTTGTGAGCAAAATTAGGTAAACAATATTAAGTTATAAGGTAATGTAGGTCATAGGAACAATGGGTCATGGATCAAGAAACAAAGATTCTACAGGTCAAAGAAAGAAGGAAGTCATAACAATAGGGAATGGAATAAGGTAGAGCATCTACAATTCATTGGACCAAGGCTATGAACTTGTAGTTCATAGAATTAACGATTAAACACTTGTAGGTCCATAAAACATTTCTATAGACTACATAAACAAAATCAAATATAGGTTGTTGTAAATCGCATACAGGGCAAAGTGAATCATCATATTATCATATAAGAATAGTTCAAATATTAACAAGGTATATGACAATACAATCAAATCAAATTCATACCTTAATGTACGATTGGAGTCTTCTACGCATTCCTTTGGTAATCCATACGATGCTGCAAAATATTTATTTTTCCTTGACTTATCCATGTTTCTACAACCTTATGTTTGGCTTGAGTAGGACAATTCAAAATAAAATATAGCTCACACAAGCATTACAAATTTTGATAGACCAATTCTGAGAAGAATTAAAATGGTTAGAAGCTGCAACATGATACACATTTCATAGCTAACTACAACACAATGATTATGAACTCATGATTGCATGTTATGACAATATCATTTTTCAGTAAAAGTCAAATAAAAAAATTTGGGCTAATAATTAAAGCCATCGGTATCACATGAATTCTTACCTTAATGCTTGAAACCTTGGTCAGCCTTCTCCTCTTGCGTCCCTCTTATTTTCCCCAAACTCAACTTTATTGCATTTCTTCTTATCATGGAGCCCTGATGAGAGACCACACCGAATATGTCGAATGCAAAAGACCCTACAATTCAGATGTCAGTGAAGAGGAAAATCTTAGAGGATGATTGGAACTTCTGATTTAAATCTTCTTGTAAAGCTCTAGGTACATGATCAAAGAAGAAAATCTTCTGCATATATCCAGTCCTGCCAAAAATAAACCTACAAAGCTTTATGAGCTAAACTCCCCTTAGATCATCTTTTGAGTATATTTTTTAGCAGATGCCTCCTCTCTCCCCTTCTGTGGGTATCCCAACAAAATGTCCCCCATTCCATACCACGAAAATGCACAACATGGATTCTTTATTAAAACTCATAGTAACATCTTACTTTGTTGTTTCTTGTAACTGCCAGATTGAAATGTATTAAGACATTAATATCCATTTATAAATTTGTAGATTACAATTTTATTTACATAATATTTGTTGATATTTGTTTTCTTTTTCCTCAAAGAATTTTAACTTCCTTGAATGCCATTGTGAAGAATAATATTATTTGTTTCATAGGCAAACAAAAAGGAAGTCGTGATAAAGAGTATTTCGTCTCTTCTTTCTTTTTTCTTATATATTTATATATCTATATTTATACATAAATAATTCCCAATCAAATTATCTTTCTTAATTCATGCACATGACACTTAATATATGAAATCATTGAAGTATACATAAAAATAATAGAGAAAAATAAATTTTAGAGCTAAAGGAGGGTTGTGACACATAATTCGAACAAATTTATAACTATTATGAGAATTTATTGGATATGGTGATGAGAGAGATGATATTTCTTTGCTTCTAGAAATTTATTTAATTCATCATATAAATTCATATTTGTGATATAGAAAATAGATACGATGCACCAAGGTATGAAGAACCCCAAGGTGACATATCTAATGTGATGGACCTTGACTCTACAATTAGATAGGAGTATCCTTGTTCATACTTGACATATGAAAACCTTGCTTGACCACGTGAAAGAATGAGCCACCGAAGTAAGGAGACTAATACACAAAAGGTATGAAGAACTTGATATGTCTTAGCCATTTTTTTACTTGAGACTAACTTGGCACATGCAAGATAAGTATTCTATGAGGTTGTACTACAAGAATATCGAACAAGCACATCAAATGAAAGCAACAATCAATGCCCCATTCCTTCCTCTCTAAATCATTTTGTTATACATCATTGAGAGATCATCTGAATGGATAAGATTGGGACTTCAATTAGCCATTGAAGTAGCCATTGAAGTAGCCATTGATAGGAAGATTGGGGGAGCAGAGGATAGCTCCGATATAGACACATTTTTTATATAGCCTGATTGTTGATGTGTATTCATTCATGGGCTCATTTTTTATAGCCTCGTGTGTATATTTTCATGTATATCACATATTTGACTTGTATCATGACACATATGATTTTGATATATATGAGATGACTTTCAATGTGTAAGATTTTCTAAATAGCCCATTGGAGATAAAAATGACAAAAAGGAAAAAAAATACGAAAATAAGAGATGAGAAAGACTAAACGGTATTCCTCTCAAGAGAATTCAAAGCTTCAATGATCTTGAGAATTGCAATGAATGGTGTGTGATTAAAAATGGAATGCCTTGGTTATATAGGCCACAAGGAGAGATAGGATGTAACCGGATTATGACAAGTTTTTTCATCCTATGAGGTGTGACAAATCAGGTCATTAAAGCTCAACAACCTTACCACTATGTAAAGTTAAGCTAGTGTGAAGAAGGATTAAGTGGAGAACTAGCTAGATAAAGTACCCCTTTCACACTAACACCCCCCTTAAGTGCAACTTAGGGATAAGTATACAATGCAAAGATGCACATATAGGTCCCAACTACTAGGCCTAATGAGGTACCCATGTACATAGAAATCTCTCACAAAAAGAGAAAAGAAGAAAACCCAGTGGGAAAAAACTCCTCTCCAAAAGAGAAAAATAGTGAAAATTCTCTCAATAGAATGTGAAGGAAAAAACCCCATGTGAGAAAAAATTCCCCCCATAAGAGAGAATAATAGAGAAGGTCAAGTGAACCCCGCTAAATGTACAATATCCTGCAATGATGGTGGATGCTCAACATAGAACTTTGAAGATGGTCCAAAATCATCAAACAACAACCCTCCCCTTATGAATAAAATTGATGCATGAAGGATATATTCTTATTCCTGAAAGGAATAAGTCTCTAGAATCAACTCAAATGTCATAATGTTAAGATTCCCAATCTTAACTAAAGAAGGTGACAATGTAGAACAATGTGAATATTGATGTAGAGCAGCGACCAAATATGATGATAAGTCCTTTAAATGATACCCCAAAAGATGCCAAATGATGACAAGCACTGATATAAGGAATCAAGTACCACTGCAGAAGATATCAGCATGTATCGATACTGAGTTGAAACTATCAACTCTTGAGTATCTGTAGAATCTATCATTGTGAAATCATATAAAAATGAAGATGGAGAAAGAGGATCTAAATGTACCCATATACAAAAATAGGAAAAGGGGAAATCCCATTGGGAATAAAAATCCTAACCACTAATGTTTGAACTCCAAAAAATAGATGTATAAGTTGCAATTGTTGATGAATCTCACACTGCAACAAGAATAAGATCAAAATCAAAGATACCACTGCACAAGTATCAACTGGATACTCTCGAATGCTCAAAATTATAGATTTGGTACATAGTCTATATGAGTATCATTGATTTTGGACACTACTCAACTAAATATTAGTTGAAAATATAGGTACCAAGTCTTTGGATGTAGAACTCGACCCTCTGAATACAAGGACATTGCTTCCATAACAAGAGTTTTTATGTGGTATCTAGTCCATCACATCGAAATGCATGGGTAACCAGTCAATGCATTCATTGTGTATATAGGAACTAACACTTGATACATAGATCAATCCTAAGAAGCTTGCAACATGAAAAATTTGGCAGATTACATTGAAGTGACAAAATTTTGGAACTTTAGTTTAGTGCATTCACAACATCTTTTACATACAAGAGTTATTTGGACAACATCAATAATGCAAATCTAGAAACTCTAATGAAGAAGCCAAGAAAAAATCAGCTCTAAAGTTGACAACCAAGTGTGACTGTTAAAATATTCCCTCTAATTGGTATGCCACCATAATTTCAAGAATAGTTTGTGGGACAATACAAGGCTTGGTGGTCAATCAAAAAAATTATTTTTCTAATTTTAAATATAAAAAAATAGTAAGATCAGGAACACCAGTAATGATGCAATATTTAAGAAATAAATCTCTTTGTATCCAGAGGATCAATTTCTATATCCAGAGACTTGTTACTTGTATTTTCAATTAATATTTAGTTTAGAAATGTCAAAAACTAGTGATACTTATACAAACTATGTACCAAATCTTTAATTTCAAGCATTTGAGAGTATCCAATTGATACTCGTGTAGTGGTTGTTGGCTCTTTTAAAATCCAACCAGATCTCACAGGTAACATATGGATTTGTCATTTCCAATAATCAACACCCTGAAAGGGGTTGGCCAATGAATGAGAGAAATAAATTCAGCTTTCCTTCTACACTTCGGGCTCTGCAAAATTCGGGAGGGTACTCCCACAATGTATTTATAACACTATTTTATAACTCCTTCATATACATTGTAAATTCAATGGATACATTGTCAATTCAACACTTGGAGTACAACAACTTGTGATAATTTGGCAAATCCTTCACACCCCTTGACTCAAAGCAGAGCATGGGCAAATCAATTGATAACTATGACAACCATCATCATTCTAAGTAAGGTTTGATTTAAATGAGTTGTTCTTTGACACTATTCAGTTGGCCAGATACATATAAATTTAACTAATGCATGGAACAATGCCTTATCATAGGGTGACGGGGTCAAATTCACAAATAACAGTAATACGACAACTACAACATTGATATCGATAGATTATTATGGATTTGCATTACAAATTCATAACTCAAAAAATTCTTAGAGATCCTATGTCATAATGCATGAATCAATGATCACACTAGAGCATTTAATCAATTCTTTGAATTGAAGAACGTAATGCAAACACACATCTAATCACAACAATTAGAGACCAATGAAACAATCCTTAACTATTTTATCACTAATTCACAAACCACTTCATTGGAGAAAATTTACTTCGAACTTTCCATTAATTGATTCCCAAATGCTACAATTACTGTACAACTTCTAAGCAAATTGTAAATACAAACTCATGACCATAGACTCGGCAATCAATTTTATCTATTTTCATATTCCTGACAATGTTCTCAAAAAATATCAAAGATCCAACAAAATTTCAAAGACCCTTGCACAATAGCCTTGAATTCCCTTTTATAAGACCAAGGGATCAAAACAAGCATCGAGCTATTAGGCAGTCAAATTACATTTCACAATATTTCATTTCATTTCAACCCCCTAGCAGTTATATTTGCATTTCATAGGATGGGGGAAAAAACCAAAAGAAAAACACCTGGATGAGCATACAAAAATGGCTCACATGTTGCTTTAAAATTCCACGTCACCACATCACTCAGCAAGTGAACCAAATTGAAACAAAAGAAAACAAAGAGCGGAGTAAGGGAACCTTGATTGGATCTCCACGTGTATATTTTTCTAAGAGGATATAGAATTCTTTTACAAATTTTGTTTCAAAGGCCAGACCTGTATTATACTAAACCATGTTATATATCAATCCCACCACCCCTTCATGGTTTACTCAACACATTTATCCAACCATCCCCTATATTCTTCCTCTGTGGGCCAATTGTCATCAAGCAACTTCTGCACTTTAACACTATACGCATTATATCTTGCATCTAGTATGACTCGGGCCTCTTTCACAAAAGTATCCATTCCTATCTCAATTTTGATGAAGTCATCAATCAGATCATTTAGTACTGATAGGTCCAATTTATTCTCAACATATACCATTTCAGGACACTTAGCCATCTGATGTTTGAGCAGATCCCTCCATGAGTCAGAATCCTTCATCTCCCCTGCTTCATTGAGAATCTTGGGCATGCCTTTCTCTTCCATGTCCCTAAAGGCCTTCACCTTTCCTTGCAATAATCCTACAACTCTTTAATGGAAGCCTATAATTTATCCAACAGTCTCAATCCTCTTGATTACCTCATAGAGATGCTTGAGGTCTTTAGAATCTCCTTTTGCACTTGTCTGAATTTCTTTTGGACTGCTTAACCTACTGCCCCATTTGCTCCAGGTGTTCATGAAAATCTCTTGGGTACTCTAAAAAGTATTATATGCCTCATGGACACCTTTGTATGTTAACCATGTAGTTTCTTCCTTCAGAGCAATCTTATGCCATCTGTAATTGAGGAGACCTTCAGCCATATCTTTTGAAACATTACTCATGCCTTCTTGGATATTGTTATTCTTAGACTTGGTTATCTGGAGCTCCTTATTCAATGCACTAATTCTCAATTTCAAAGTATCTTTATCCTATGGTGAAGTACCGGACAGAGAAGTTCGCAGAGCCTTCTTACTAGCACTGGCTAGTGTAACCCTTACTTTGTTATACTCCTCAACTAACTTGTTGTGCTTCTCCAACAATTTCAAATTCTTGGCCTCACTAATCTCTGTAGTATCAACACTCAGCATATTTGAGTGCATTTTCAACGTTGAGGCTTGTGGAGTTGTCATCTCTGAATCTCTTCTAATAATCACATCTCCAGAGAGACCAGTCATTGTTCTACTAAGCACACACCTCCCTGAATCTGGAATTAATGACCAAATAGCTAGTGCATGTAAACTAGGGCCGAAACTTGAACCAAAGGTATTTTCATCAAATGTTTCCTTAGATACCAAAGCATTTGGGTCATTCTTAATTGCATCTAAAGAAATTATGGAAGAAAAAATCCAACCAAGCATGACCATCATCCCACTATCTTTAACCAGTCTTCTGGACTCCACAAGATTCATTTGGGCCATCTCCTGAGCAATATCTTCTTCAATTTGTTTTATTGTCTCCTCTTGTTGAGAAGGATCAACTACCTCAACTTTCACTTGTATTCTATCATTTATTTCCTAAGCTTTCAACTCAACAACAAATTCCCTGAATTCCTTTGATCCCACAAAAGACTCATCCTCCAAAAACTTAGCACAAGCTAAATTCCTTGCATCATTATCTCGGCTCTCATCATACTCCCAAATCACTAACCTATCGTCTGCAATAAACTGTTCCATCACGTCTCCCACATGAGGATAGGAGAATTCTTTCTCTACTCGGTCCTCAATGGGATCTGACTTAGTCAAAGGTTGGTATACATCTACCTCAACTTCCTGTGTTTCATCAACATTCTCAGGGGGCAAACTCATGATAGGGGTATCCTCAATATCCAATAGCTATTGCTAAACCCCTGGTGCCATCAAATCCTTTGATTGGCCACTAGTCTTTAACAAGTGTTCCTATAAGGCAACTTGGGCTAATCTTTTTGCTTGTTCCACCTTTTCTAGGAAAGTGCCATCACTTAAGTCATTAAGGAGCAACTCCATTTTGGTAAACTTATCAAGAATATGCCTATATGGAATTTCATAAAAGGAGTTATTTCTAAGAGCTCTTTGCTCAACCTCAACAAATTTTAGCCATACCCTTCCCCTATCCTGAGCAATAGTTATCATTAGCAAGTTTCTTACTACATCCTCTTTAAAATACAAGTCATGAGGCCCATACCCTGATATTCCTCATTTAATCTTTTCTCTGTCAATGACCCCTTCACGATCAAACCTTCTGGTAGGGGTTGCACTCATCCTGAATTTTTTCATCATTATACCAAATACCTCATAAGCCTCCTTGGAAGTGACAACAAAGTAATCAAAAGAAAAAGTAGTTGCAATGATAGAAGCCTTTCTGGAAATCTTGAAGTTTTCAACATCACTATTACCCATCTACCACATGATTTCCATAAATTCCAACCTATCAAAAATAGATTTAGGAATTAAATGTGGAGCCACAATAGTTCCATAACATTTGATAATAGTGAAATTTCCATACAAATACCATTCTCCCCAATTACACTCATAGTTGGGGTCATCTCCACATTCCTTCGGTCTTAACAAAGCTCTAATTATTTTAGAAATCCTCTCCTCTAGCCCTACTCCCAATCGCACTAAGATAGTATGCTTTATTGGATTACCGAATAGAGCATAATCTAAAGTGGAACAATTCAAATCCCAGATGTGAGTCCACATCTATATAGGTAATCTATAGTTACTTTCATCTATCAACCTCAACTTCAAATATTGACTGAAAATATCCCTTCCTTGATATAGGAGCATATGCATTAACAATGAGTAATGTCTGAAAGTCAATGTGGTTCTTCTCTCTTTTAGCCTTATCAAGTCATAATGTAGTTTTTCAACAACATGATTAGCATAGCGAAACCACTTCTATTGATACCTATGTTGGCTATCCATAATCATAACTAGCAGGGATGATGTTATCCTTCCATCACATTTAATCTCAAGCACCTGACACAACATGTAATATGTATACCTAAAGTATTCAAAAAATTCTTCACAATCCAAGGATCCGACCTCCTTGATTGCAAATGTGGAACCCTTTTCTCACCTGTATTTAGGTAATTCACCTTTTTTGTACCCAACCCTATGAGCATTATAGTGTTTCTACAAATTCTCCATGCTGATTTTCTCATTAGCATCAGGATTCATGTCAAAAAATTCTATGAATTTTCTCCTCTTTATATCTAGGAGGTTTTTACCAGATGTGACAGTAATTACCCTATTGACATCATCATACCTGTCTACAAGTTGTAGCATTAATTCCACTTCCACAAAAATATTTGGGACAACTAGCTTTCCTAGGTCATATCCCCAAACATTTCGGCTAGGGTGTGCAACATCCTTCCTTGTAAAAGCATACACAAATAGCTCTCATCCCAACTCCAGAACATCAATATCACCAATCTTTGTTGCAAGGTCTTTAAAATTTTAGGTTAATACATCATCTCTTGTGGCCTTTCTACCGCCTTCCTTGACATCTGGAGGCTGAAATTTTTTTATAAAACGAACATAACTCTTTGGTTGCCCTTTCTTCCTATCAGGGCCTTCAGATTCTTGTGTTTTTTCTTAAGAAACATGTCACCTCTTCATCTTTGGTATAGGTTTATAAGTTGATGACTCACCTGGATGGATCATTCTCTCCTTAAACTAGGGTTTCCTTTTGAATTACAATTTCAAACTACTTGTTGAATTTTTGATATAAGTTTCACAATTATAATTGCAAGGTAATATTAACTTTCCAATATCACCCTAAACCAAAGTACACACTAATTCATACAATATTGAAAACCCTACTTTAAGCCTAACATACGATTACAAATATACAAGACAAAAATAATTCTGCAAGAGAATAAAATCTTCAATATTCAACAGAGACTTACTCAGGAAACAACTTCTATAACCTTCCTATGCTTGCATCTCTGCCTCATCACTACCTCTCTCAGCTTCTTGTAGACAGGGTAGAAAAATGAAAATAGAACCCTTATACGATTAATTGGCTCATTACAAGCACCATTAATGGAATAAGGAAGCTCGTGTGAGTGAAAATGCCCACTCTGTCAATTGCTCATTTTCGTTTGAATACACACTGTTGATTTACGGGCTTTAAAACTTGATCTTGCGGTTCGCCTATCTTCACCACCTCATAATGTCCTTTCAGAAACTTGATATGTATCGAGCGATAAGCAAGGCGAATGCTATGTGTCACCCTATTATATATGGCATTGAGCATCACTGCTCCTAAGCCCACTTTAGGACTTCAACCAGTGATAGTGGGGAGGCCATCGATGAGGTACAAGCCATTGATCTTTGATGGAAGGATCTTGGCCATTGATTTTACCTTTTATCACTCATCAATTGATAACCATTCCATGGCCAGGGTGAACTGGCAAAGCATTATATCTCAGCGATGGGAAATGACTTACACATCAACAGTTGTGGGTTCTGTTTCAAACTACACAAAACAATTGTTGATAGTTAGAGAGGTAGTGATGGGTCAAAATTTTCACTGCATATCTCATCAGATGTTACCTTCCTATGGAGATAAATGAACATGTGAGGGACTATAGGTGTCCGATCAGAAGGAAAAGAAAGGGCATCACTCATCGCGGGCTACACAAGGAAATTTGAAAGCAATCAAGCGATGGGTGATGCATAACTCAAAACTTGACTTAAGAAGTACTTAGAGCAAGTGCAACAAAGGTTATTTTAAGAGGGACCACCTAGTCATGGTAGGAATAAATTGAAAGGGTCGGTAAATCCACGAGACTCAAGGCCATGAAGGATTAAGAAAAGATTGGGAAATAGATACAACCGGTCAACTCAAAAATAGAAGCCCAAAGACCAAACAAGGGTGCGTGCATGAATAACTTGTAAAACCTCAACTCTAGGGCAATGGCTATCAGGGTTTAGTCACAAAAAATAGTGGAACCAAGAAAATTTCAGGGGTTCCACTAGTGGCTCCAACTGGGGATGTATGCCTCTTGTAGGCATAGCAAGATCTCAAAATCTTGGATTAACACAGACCAGGAAAACAAGGAGTAAAACCAAGGACTTGTCTGGACAAGAAAAGTAGACACAACAAAAGGGAAACACACCATGCCTATATACAAATTTACATGACTATACAATGTACATGGAAAAGTAACCTACTTCAAGAGAAATAGGGCTTCAAGAACTGTCCATGTACTAGCAGCTCAAGAATTTCGCCTGTCAAGGATTGCAATAAATATGAATCTTATCTGTGTAGTTCAACAATCTAGTAAAGGCCCAACCATAAGGGGTCAAACTTCCCATGCTTACCATTGTCTTCCATTCTTGCATTCCATATTAGAACCATGCTTCCAAGCTCAAACTTTCTTTCAATAGCTTTCTTGTCATATAAGTGCTTAACTTGTAACTACAGCTTCTCATTCCTCTTATGGGCTTCTCTTCTGACTTCATCAAGATCATTTGACTCCTCCATCCTATGTTGCATCTCATCACAAATTTAATCATCATATTCCTAGACTAATTTATGCATCTTCATCAAATTGTTGTGTGGAATTTTGGCCTCAACTCCATATACCATGTTGAACGAGGATTGTCCAATGGCCTTTTTGATAGTAATCCTATCAAACCACAATGCAAATCGCAACTTTGAGCCCTAGGCTTTCTTATTTTTATCCAGTATTCGCTTGATGATCTTCATCAGGCTCTTATTACTTGATTTAGCTTGCCCATTCCCTTGAGGGTGATATGGGGTGGAATAAGATATGCTTATGCCATGTTGGTTACAAAAGTTAGTAAACTATTCAAACTTGAAGCACATAGCATTATTAGAGATGAATCTCTCTAGAACTCCAACCCTACTCAAGACATTATTCATCAAGAAATCAATGATGACTTTAATAGTGGCCCTTTTGATAGGAATAGCTTCAACCCACTTAGTGAAATAGTCAGTCGCAACGAATATCCAAGCATGTCCTCCACTGGAATTTTCTAACGTCTCTCCAATAAAATCAAGGCCTAATTTTTGAAAAAGGGCTTGAACAGATACTAGCCATAGTGGCAGATTTCCTGAGAATTTCAACTTACCAGTAAATCTCTGACAAGCATCACATTTTTTCATAAATCTGTGAGCATCCTTGAAAATAGTAGGCCACCAAAAACCTGCCCTCAATATCTTATGAGCACTAGTCTTAGCCATATAGTGTCCCTCGCATGCTCCATTATGCAATTTAATTAGCAAGTCCTTTGCTTGATCACCATCTACACATTTGAGCAATATACCCTCTAGGCTCTTCCACCATAATTCATTGTCTATGATAACATACCTAATGCCTTGTAACTTCAAGGTTCTTTTCTCATTGTTTGGCAGACCCTCAGGGCATCACATGGTTTGTAGATATTCAACAATCCTCCTGTACCATCAACAAGTTTGCATATCGCATAAAGGTGCCATGTTATCATGTTCCACTTGGTTTATCTAGTTGGCTTCCAGATTTGTCTCGGCCATCAATCTGGCCAAACCCTATCCTCTCACCAATTTCGTAATCCAAATACTTATGTTGAATTCTTGAATGTGATTGATCCATCTACACCGATGACCTTTGGTCTCGTGTTGAGTGAATATATCCTTCACCACTGCAGTGGGGACATAAGAGACAACAGTGGCTCCAACCAAGTATGGTTTGAAGTTCTTAACCTCCTTTACCAGGGCATAATCCTGCTTCTCTATAGCATCATATTTGAGTTCAACAACTTGTAATGTCTTGCTAAATAAAGTAATAGGTTGTTCAAATCCTTCATCGTTTTCTTGTAGTAATACCCCTACCACTGTGTGGAGTGATGCAAAAGTGAAAATTTGGAATGGTTTGGCATAATTTGGGGATTTTAGGACTGGTGCCTCCTTAATTGCATCCTTTATGGCTTGGAAATATTTTGTAGGCTCCTCTGTCCATTATACCTTTTCTCCTTTTTTTAGCATCTTGGAAATAGGCCAGACAATTTCAACAAAGTTTGTGACAAATCTCCTGACAAAATTGATTTTATTCGAAAAAGGATTGGATTCCTTTTACATTCTTGGGCTATGATATCTTATCTATAGCTATAATTCATTATGTATCAATTCTGACTCCTTCTTTTGAAACAATATGGCCTAGTAACTTTCCTTCCTTGACTCCAAAGGCACATTTTTTGGGATTCAAGGAAATCCCGTACTCCAATGCTCTAATAAAAATATTTTCCAGGTGGAAACAATGGTCCTCCTCATTTTTACTATGGGTAGTAAAGTCATCTTGGTATATAGCAAGGAAAAGATCAATGAAATCTGCAAAAGCTACACCCATAGCTCTCTAGAATGTGGCACCTACATTCATCAGGTCGAAGGGCATCCTCACATACACATATGTCCCCCAAGGTGTTGTGAAGGTTGTTTTGTATTGCTCGGATTCTCTCACCATAACCTAGTTGTAACCTAAGAATCCATCCATCATTGAAAGTAACTCACATCCTATGACCTTCTGCAACATGGATTCCATGTTAGGCAGAGGGTAGTTGTCTTTTAGGGAGGCCACATTAAGATTCCTGAAGTCTACACACAGTCTGATATCACCATTATTTTTCCTAATAGGAACCAAATTTGAGACCTAGGAAGAGTGTTTAAAAGGTTTGATAATACCAACATCCCTAAGCTTTGTAAGCTCTTCCAACATCTTTGGCTAAAAGGTTGGATTGATCAGCCTTTGTTTCTGCCAGAATGGTTTTGCTTCAAGATTCAAAGGGATTTCATACTGGAACAAGTCCTCCCTATATGCCTTAAGGTCATCATATGATCATGCAAAAACATGCATGTACTTCCTTAATAAGGAAATCAACATACTCTTCACATGAGGCTTCATATTTTTTCCAATGTATACCTTTTTAAGGGAGTTCTTCATTCCTAAGTTTATTTCCTACAAGTCCTCCTTATGAGGGTATGTTTGCTTGCTATCTGCCCTATCCGGGCCATCAAAGGCCCTTTCTAATGCAACCAATCCCCTAGGAATCTTATTTATTTTTAATTGGATTATCTCATTCCCAAACGTCTTTTTGCCATCAACTTCAACCACAAATGAGCCAAAGTCAATCTCTTGATTTCATATTGGTCAATGCAATGTAGAAATCTTAGACTATCATTGTCATCACAAACACCTGCCAATTGTAGATGTTATTAGGCACTGCAAGTCTGGTTTGTACTTCTATCCTTGAGACACCATCAAATGTGACATCATCCAGTCTGACGGTGATGTTGGCTAGCAAGTCTACCTTGGCATTTTTCCCTCTTTCTATCCAATCTATACTAAAAGCATCAAAAGCCTCTATGGTATCCCAAATTGCATTACTGTATTGCCTCAACCTCTTATCTTTGGTAGCAAACCTAGATCTGACTTGGGAGACCACCATCTCAGAATCACCTAGTACCCTTAATAACTTGATACCATGTTTCGAAACCAACTTCAATCCAAGCAAGAGGGCTTCATAATCAGCAACATTATTCATACAGGAAAACTGCAATAAGGAGTATTTGAAGGTTTTACCTTGTGGAGAGATGGAAATAACACCAACACCTGAACCATCCTTAGAACATGCCCCATCAAAATACATAGTCCACAAAGCATCTTTGTGTGAGTCATTAGCAATTTCTCAGCAAATCAGTGTAGGCTCCATATTCTCCTCTTGCAGTTCTTCTTCAACCCAAAAGGAGTCTAAATCGGTATCCACAAAGTGAATCCTTATCGGTTCTTCTGGTTCTTCCACATACTCAATTATATGACATATTTTCGGCTCCCTTGTAATCTTAACATCCCTTTGATCAACGGAGAAAGTAGTAAAGGACAGGTCACACTGTATACTTCCACCCATGGAAGTACTCCATTGTCTAGATAATAGCATCCCATATGTTGGTGGGATGTCTACCACTATGATGCTCATAAATAATTCCTTCTCTGGGAATGTTTCCAATTCGTAAGGAAATATGTTGATCACCCCTATAACAGGAACTTCGCTTGAATCCATGGCATAGCACTTTCCATAGCTACTGTCTACTTTCAGGCCCATCTCCTCCATGATTTCTATCAACATCACATTGTTCGAGGCCCCTAAATCAATCATACAATTCCTAAGCAATCTACCATCAATGATTAGGCTTAGATAAAACGGGTTAACCTGGCTAGGGTTAGCAGTAATGGTAGTTCCCAGATATATCTCAAGGTTTTCATCTATCATTGTTTTAACCTCTACATCCTTCCCCTGACTCTTACTCATTCCAGGCTGATCCATAATCATTTTGTCATTACTAGTGGTGACAATATTGTTGATAAACACAATAGTCTTATCTTTATGTTCATCAATTCTCATCATCTCTAGTAATGGAAATGTGACTTTGACCTGAGATAGGACCTGGAACATATCCATAGGGGAATAACTCGGTATTTCAGGGAGTATAAAATCTTTAGGACTCACCTTCCCACCTTGTCTTGTAATCCTTTCAACAGGGGGGTTTATCATCCTTGGCTTTCCCAGCTTGAGCGGCATCTTCACCATCAGTTTTTTCTTTATTGTTCTTCTTGGCCCAAATCCTTATCTCTTTACCTTCCTTGGGCTTTGCATCATCTTTCTTGTTTGTTGAGATAGTTCCTTTATTGTTCTCCTTAATAAACAGGCTACCAGGGCTACCCTGGTCACCACTCACGATCTTGTTTCTCAATTGGAGGTCACTCCTTGCTTTTGTATCCAATGCAACTATATAGCTTTCAATTTCTTCAACTGAAGGTCTCTGCAAAGAAACATTATCCATCTCCAAGGTATATACAATCCAATCACGTTCTATCTCTCCATTTGAAAAAATTTGTTGGTGATGCACACCAGCTTCTTGTCGCTGCACATCTACATCATTAGTATCAACATCATCACTGGAAGAATACTCACCACATTCAAGGTTAGACTTAATCATGAACACATTCTCCATCTGTATGGACTTGAGGAGAGTCAAATTCTCCCTGATCTTCCTAAGTCTCTTCTACATACCTTCCAACTGCACATTGTTGTGATGAGTGGGGCATCTGGCACACTTCACACCAAGGCAAGTCATCAACAACATTAGTGGAATTACTTTGTAGAGGATCAGGTGTGGTTTGGACATTCTTCTGATTATTTTGAACAAGCTTCCCATTATGCAAGTTTGTATGATAAGGAAAGTCTTGTAGCCTTGGAGGCCTCTCATTTCTCTGGAATTGTGGCTTATCATTCTTGGCAGCTTTTAACAAGCTAAGAACTTGATCTAGTTTCTCAAGAGGGGTTGTAGCTTTATTCACCTTTTCTCTCTAAGCCTCAGGGTTCTTCAGAAGCTTGGAATTATCTCCTCTTCCCACCTTACTAAAGGCTTTTCTATTATTTTCAATATTCACCGCCATCTTGTAAGCCTCCCTCAAATGCTATGGGTTTTTATCTCTAAGCAGATAACAAATTTTTGGATCATAATCATTACAATATACTAATAGGCATGTATTCTCATTAGGTCTCAGATAAGCAGGGACTTTATACATTGCCTTTTGAAACCTAGAATTGAACTCAATTTCTAGCTCATTATGCCCTTAAGTTATGTTATTGAAATCATTCAGTCTAAAACGTGGATCGTTCTGATCCCCATACTGTCCCCTAAACATGTGGTAGAAAGAATCCTTTGAATCAATGCTTGCATCTGCCAAGCTCTTGTACCAGCCCCTAGCATCCTCTGTTAAGGATTGCATGAAGTACTTCATGGTGACGTCCTCTTCCCATAGCTCGAAATCCTCAACAAAGCTTTGGAAAGCTTTCAAATGGTCTTCGCCACTAAGACAATTGTTTCCAGTGAACTTGGGTACATGTTTCCTTGTATTTTCTAGAATTGAGTTTGGGTACCCAGGAATATTTCCAAAACATAGGTGTTTGTACCTATTTGTATGCAATGACCTTCTTCCAAAAGGTCCTTCTTCATTATTTTGATCACAATTCCTTCTCCTTTCATTATTAGTCTCTAGTTTGATGTATTGGCAATCATGTTGTTGGTTAGAGTGAATTGTTTTGACCCTGCTTTCAGGCTAGGAGGATGAACTTGAGGGGTTTCCACTAGGGGATATTTTCTCATTTAGATGAGGGCCTGAGGAGAAAGTATGGATATGGGAGATCTGAGCTTTAGGTATGGGACCCCTCATTGTAGACACTAAGAAACTAAGTTTCTTTTTCATCTCATTATTTACAACCATTAATTCCATTTCCTTTGTCTTCCTTTCTAGTTCTTCATTCTCTTTCATCAATTTATCAATCAAGGGGACGGACTCATCCTGCAGTGTTCCCCTCTTAGAATGACCTCCCTCATTTATCTTGACTCCCCCCATGGTTTTCTTCCCTTTATTAGTATTGTAGGAGCTAGGGCTTGTGATTTTGGGTGGGGGGTCAACTAGGATACGAATATTCTCAGCATTATTGGTTTGTGTGTTTACAACAACACTATTAGCAAAAGGGATTACAAGGATCTCAGGCACAATTTCTTGAACAATAGGGCCATTTGTTTGGACAGTCTCAGCTTCTAACCTATCCAATTCCTCCATCTCCTCAACCTTTCTTTTCAACATATCCCTTTGGATTATTGCCTCCCTAATCCTCTTTTCTTTCTTTGCCTCTCTCCTTTTCCTATTTTCATTACATTTTGAGACTCTTTCATTAAGTCATCTCATATCCTTGAGAACTTCTTCTTCTGGAAAATTTGAATCACCATCAGATGCTACTATAACATCATCCTGGTTAGGAGTAATGTTACGAGAATATTCATCATCTCCCATTAGCAGATCTAAAGGAATAGGGGTATAGTGATAAGAATCAAGAGTTAATTGTCACTCAATCCTAGCCTATCTAGCACTATCATTGTCTATTTGTATTATATCCCTTTCCCTCCTCTCCATGGATTATAGTCTAGGGTGAGAATACTACTCATTCATAACATATTTCATGTAGACTTCCTCGAATTTAGTGGAATTATGATCACTAAAATCTAACAAATTATTTTCACATTCTAAACTAGAACTAGAATGAATACCACGTTCAGGAAGAGGATGAGGAATAGACTTACATTTTTTAGTGTCCTTTGTTTTTACCCATTTCCCATGCGGATTCATGTGCTTAGGAAATTCTCCTTCAAAAATTTTCTCTGGATGTTTCTTCATGTGACCTCAAGTTCCCCATATTTGTATTTGGATTGTCTTTACGTCCACCAACCTCTTTGGTTTCTCTCTCTTCTTCTTCACTACTTTCGTAATATCCTTAAACACCGGTTCACACTGGTGCAGAGAGTTCAGAGTCACGACCCAAATTCCCTAGGACCAATTTGTAGCAATTGTGTTACAATTTATGCAAATCTTGCCAGATTCCTAGATATACAGACAAACTTTGACAAATGCAATATGTTTCTAAATGAACCTCAAACACAATCCTTTGAAAATAAAAGTGTGGGAAACCTAGCATGAACCTCAATGAGAGACACGATGAATATTTCAAACAGCAATTAATAACATTTCAAATAATTTGACTCTATGCAAGAACACCACTACATAATATAGTGATCTTTGATAAGTCGTTCTAGAGACTGGCTATTGCAAACTTATGCCCCAGTAGAGTCGCCAATATGTTGGCTCTTTTAAAATCCAACTAGATCTGACAAGTAACCTATGGATTTTCCATTTCCAATAATTAGCAGCCTGAAATGGGTTGGCCAATGAATGAGAGAAAGAAATTCAACTTTCCTCCTGCACTTTGAGCTCTGCAAAACCCGGGAGGGTATTCCCACAATGTATTTATAACACTATTTCATAACACCTTCATATACATTGTAAATTCAACAGATACATTCTCAATTCAACACTTGGAGTACAAACAAAAGTGAGAATTTGGTAAATCCTTCACACCCCGCGACTCAAAGCAGAGAATGGGAAAATCAATTGATAACTATGAAAACCATCATCATTATAAGTAATGTTTAATTTAAATGAGTTTTTCTTTGACACAATTCAGGTGGCCAGATACACAAAAATTTAACTGATGCATGAAACAGTACCTTATCATAGGGTGATGGGGTCAAATTCGCAAATAACAGTAATAGAACAACTACAACATTGACATCAAAAAATTATTATGGATTTGCATTACTAATTCATGACTCAGAAAATCCACACAGATAATTCTTAGAGATCCTATGTCATAATGCATGAATCAATGATCACACTAGACCATTTAATCAATTCTTTGAATTGAAGCACGTAATGTAAACAAACATCTAATCACAACAATTAGAGACCAATGAAACAATCCTTAACTATTTCATCGCTAATTCACAAACCACTTCATAGGAGAAAATATGCTTCAAACTTTCCATTAATTGATTCCCAAATGCTACAATTATTGTAAAACTTCTAAGTTAATTGTAAATACAAACTCATGACCCTAGACTCAGCAAGCAATTCTATCTATCTGTATATTCCTGACAATGTTCCTAAAGAATATCAGAGATCCAACAATTTCAAAGACACCTGCACAATAGCCTTGAATTCCCTTTTATAACACCAAGGGAGTGAAACAAGCATCAGGCTATTGGCCAATCAAATTACATTTCACAATAATTCATTTCATTTCAAACCCTTGGCAGTTATATTTGCATATCATAGGATGGGGGGAAAAACCAAAAGAAAAACACCATGGATGAGCATACACATCACACTCACATGCTGCTTTAAAATTCCACGTCACCACATCACTCAATAAGTGAACCAAATTGAAACAAAATAAAACAAAGAGCATAGTAAGGGAAACTTGATTGGATCTCCATGTTTGTATTTTGCTACGAGGATATAGATTTAATTTACAAAGTTTGTTTCAAAGTCCAGACCTGTATTATACTATACCATGTTATATATCCATCCCACCACCCCTTTGTGGTTTACTCAACATATTTATCCAACCAACCCCTGTATTCTTCCTCTATGGGCCAATTGTCATCAAGCAACTTATGCACTTTGACACTATATGCATTATATCTTGCATCTAGTATGACTAAAGCCTCTTTCACAAAAGTATCCATTCCTATCTCAATTTTGATGAAGTCATCAATCATATCATTTAGTAATAATAGGTCCAATTTACTCTCAACATACACCATTTCAGGATACTTAGTCGTCTGATGTTTGAACACAACCCTCCATGAGTCATAATCGTTCATCTCCCCTACTTCATTGAGAATCTCGGGCATGCCTTACTCTTCCATTTCCCTAAAGACCTTCACATTTCCTTGCAATAATCCTCCAAATCTTTCATGGAAGCCTATAATTTCTCCAACAGTCTCATTCCTCTTGATTACCTCATAGAGATGCTTGGGGGCGTCAAAATCTCCTTTTGCACTTGTCTGAATTTCTTTCAAACTACTTAACCTGCTGCTCCATTTGATCCAGGTGTTCATGAAAATCTCTTGGATACTTTGAAACATTTTATATGCTTCATGGACACCTTTGTATGTTAACCATGTAGTTTATGCCATTAGAGAAATCCTATTCCATCTATATCTGAGGAGACCTTCATCCATATCTTTTGAAACATTACTCATGCCTTTTTGGAGCTTGTTATTCTCAGACTTGGTTGTCTAGAGCTCCTTCTTCAATGCACTGATTCTCAATTTCAAAGTATCTTTATCCTATGGTGAAGTACCAAACAGAGAAGTTGGCAGAGCCTTCTAACTAGGACTGGCTAGTGTAACCCTTACTTTGTTATACTCCTCAACTAACTTGTTGTTCTTCTCCAATAATTTCAAATACTTGTCCTGACTAATCTTTGTAGTATCAACACTCAGCATAGTTGAGTGCATTTTCAACCTTGTAGCTTGTGGATTTTTCATCTCTGAAGGTCTTCCAATAATCACATCTCTGGAGAGACCAGTCATTTCTACTAAGCACGCACCTCCCTAAATTTGGGGTTAGTGACCAAATAACTAATGCATGTAAACTGGGGCTGAAAACTGTACCAAAGGTATTTTCATCAAATATTTCCTCAGATACCAAAGCATTTGGTTCATTCTTAATTGAATCCAAAGCAATTATGGAGGACAAACTCCAACCAGGCATGACCATCATCCCACTATCTTTAAATAGTCTTTTGGCCTCCACAGGATTCATTTGGGTGATCTCCCAAGCAATATCTTTTTCAATCTATTTCCTTGTCTCCTCCTGTTGAGAAGGATCAACTACCTCAACTGCCATTTGCATTCTATCATTTATTTCCTGAGCTATCAGCTCAATAATGAATTCCTTGAATTCCTTTGATGCCACAAAAGAGTCATCCTCCAAAAACTTAGCACAAGGTAAAAGCCTTACATCATTATCCTATTTCTCATCATACTCCCAAAGCACTAACCTATCATCTACAAAAAATGGTTATCAATGGGATCTGACTCAGTAGAAGGTTGGTGTATATCTACCTCAACATCCTGTGTTACATCAACATTCTTAGGGGGCAAACTCATGACAGGGGTATCCTTAATATCCAACAGCTATTGCTGAACCCTTGGTGCCATCAAATCATTTGATTGGCCACTAGTCTTCAAAAAGTGTTCTTGTAAGGAAACTTGGGCTAATATTTTTGCTTGTTCCACCTTTTTTAGGAAAGTGGCATCACCAAAGTCACTGAGGAGCAACTCCATTTTGGTAAACTTATCAGCAATATGCTTATATGGACTTTCATAAAAGGAGTTCTTTCTAAGAGCTCTTTTCTCAACATCAACAATTTTTAGCCATACCCTTCCCCTATCCTGAGTAGTAGTTATCGTTGGCAAGTTTCTTACTACATCATCTTAAAAATAAAATTCATGAGGCCCATACCTTGATATTCCTTGTTTAGTATTTTCTCTGTCAATGACCCCTTCAAGATCAAACCTTCTGGTAGGGGCTACACTCATCCTCAAATTGTGCACCATTATACCAAAAATTTCATAAGACTCCTTGGCAGTGACAACAAAGTAATTAAAAGAAAAAGTAGCTGCAACAATAGAAGCCTTTCTATAAATCCTAAAGTTTTTAGCATCACTATTACCCATCTACCACATGATTTCCATAAATTCCAACCTATCAGAAACATATTTAGGCATTACATGTGGAGCCACAACAGTTCCATAACATCTGATAATAGTGAAATTTCCATACAAATACCAATGTCCCTAATTACAATCATAGTTGGGTTCATCTCCACATTCCTTCGGTCTTAACAAAGCTCTAATTGTTTTAGAAATCATCTCCTATGGCCCTAATCCCAATTGCACCAAGATAGTGTGCTTTATTGCATTACAAAATTAAGCATAATTTGAAGTCAAACAATACAAATCCCAGATGTGAGTCCACATTTGTATAGGTAATCTATGGTTTCTTTCATCTATCATCCTCAACTTCAAATATCAACTAAAAATCTCCCTTCCTTGATACAGGAGCATATGCATTAACAATGAGTAATGCCTGAAATTCAATGTGGTTCTTCTCTCTTTTAGCCTTATCAAGTCATAATGTAGTTGCTCAGCAACACGGTTAGCATAGTCAAACCACTTGTGCTAATACCTATGCTGGATATCCACAATCATAACCAACAGGGATGATGGTATCCTTCCATCACATTTAATCCCAAGCACCTGACATAACATGTAATATGTATACATGAAGTAGTCAACAAATTCTTCACAATCCAAGGGTTCAACCTCCTTGATTACAAATATGGAACCCTTTTCTCGCATGTATTTAGGTAATTCACCTGTTTTGTACCCAACCCTATGAGCATTATTTTCTACAAATTCTCCATGCTAATTTTCTCATTAGCGTCAGGGTTGATGTCAAAAACTTATGTGACTTTGCTCCTCTTTATCTCCAAGAGGTTTTTACCAAACATTTCAGTAATTACCCTATTGACATCATAATACATGTCTACAAGTTGCACCATTAATTCCACTTCCACAAAAATATTTGGGACAACCAACTTCCCTAGGTCATATCCCCAAACATTTCGGCTAGGGTGTATAGCATCCCTCCTTGTAAAAGCATTCAAAAATAGCTCCCATCCTGACTTCACCACATCAATATCACCAATATCTACTACAAGGTCTTTAAAATTTGAGGTTAATACCCCGTCTCTTGTGGCCTTTCCGTTGCTTGCCTTGACGTCTGGAGGCTAAAATTTATCCATAAAATGGACATAACTTTTTGGTTTCCCTTTCTTCCTGTCAGGGCCTTCAGATTCTTGTGTTGTTTCTTGAGAGACCTACTGCCTCTTCCTCTTTGGTACCAGGTTAGAAGTTGATGGCTCACTTGGATGGCTCATCCTCTCCTTAAACTATGGTTTCCTTTTAAATTACAATTTCAAACTAGATGCCGAATATGCGACATAAATTTCACAATTACAATTACAGAGTAATATTAACTTTCCAATATCACCCTACTCCAAAGTACACACAAATTCATACAATATCAAAAACCCTACTTTAACCCTAATGTACGATTACAAATATACAAGACACATAAATAATTCTACAAGAGAATAAAATCTTCAATATTCGACAGAGACTTACTTGAGAAATGACTTGTGCAACCTTCCTCTGCTTGCGTCTCTGCCTTGTCACTACCTCTCTCAGCTTCTCATAGACAAGGCAGAAAAATGAAAATAGAACCCTTATATGATTACTTGGATCAGTACAAGCACCATTAATGGCACAAGGAAGCTCGTGCGAATGAAAATACCCACTCTGTTATTTGCTAATTTTCATTTGAATACACACCATTGAATTATGGGCTTTAAAACGTGATCCTATGGTTCACCCATCTTCACCACCTCATAATTTCCTTTCAATGACTTGATATGTATCAGGTGATGAGCAAGGAAAATGCTACATGTCACCCTTTTAGATATGGCATCGAGCATCGCTGCTCCTAAGCCCACTTTAGGACTTCAACCAACAATAGTGGGAAGACTAGAGATGAGATACAAGCCATTGATATTTGATAGAAGGATCCTGGCCATTGATTTTACCTTTTATTTCTCATTGCTTGATAACCCTTCCATGGCCAAGGTGAACCGACGAAGCATTATATATCAATGATGGGAAATGACTTACACATCGGCAGTCACGAGTTCCGCTTCAAACTGCACAAGATAATCATTGGTAGTTAGAGAGGTAGTGATGGGTCAAAAGCTTGACTGCATCACTCATCGGATGTTACCTTCCCACGGATACAAATGAACATGCAAGGGACTATAGGCGGCCAATCGGAAGGAAAATAAAGGGCATCGCTCATCATAAGCCAACAAGCGATGGGCGATGCACAACTCAAAACTTGACTTAAGAAGCACTTATATCACGTGCACCAAAGGTTATTTTAAGAGGGACCACCTAGTCACAACGAGAAGAAAATGAAGGGGCCGATGAATCCACGAGACTCAACGCCATGAAGGATTAAGAAAAGACTGGGAAATGGATACAACTAGTCAACTCAAAAATAGAAGCCTAGAGACCAAACAAGGGTGTGAACATGAATAAATTGTAAAAATTCAACCCTAGGGAAATGCTATTAGTGTTTAGTCACAAGAAATCAGTGGAACCCAAAAAATTTCAGGGGTTCCACCAGTGGTTTCTTTGATTATGATCTTATTCCTATTGCAGTGTGGGATTCATCAACAACTCTTCATTGGTTGCTACAACTTCATCTATTTTTGGAGTTTGGACATCAGTGGTTAGGAGTTTTGTTCCCAATGGGATTTATCCTTCCTATTTTTGTAAATGGTTACATTTAGATGCTCTTTCCCCATCTTCACATTTATATTCTTTCACAGTGAGAGATTTTGTAGATACTCATGAGTCGACAGTTTCAACTTGGTTTCCATTCATGTTGATATCTTATGTAGTGGTACCAAATTCCTTATATCAGTGATTGTCATCATTTGGCATCTTTTGGAGTAGCGTTTGGATGAATTATCATCATCTTTGGTCGTTGCTCGACATCAATATTCACATTGTTCTACATTGTCCCCTTCTTTAGTTAAGATTCGAACTCTTGAAATTGTGACATTTGAGCTGATTCCAAAGACTTATTCCTTTCACAAATGAGAATATATCCTGCATGTATCATTTTATTCCTAAGGGGAGGAATTTTATTTGACAATCTTGGACCATTTTCAGTGTTCTATGTCGAGAATCCACCATTAGTACTAGATATTATACATTCAGGGGGGGTTCACTTGATCTTATTTGTTCATTCTCTTTTATGGGGGATATTTTTCCTCACATGGGGTTTTGTCCTTCACATTCTCTTAATACCTTTCAACTACAAAAGAAGGAGAAAACCCAGCGGGAAAAATATCCCTCCCATGAGAGGTTGAATGAAGTATGTCTAAGTGACCCCCCAGAAGAGTTTTCCTTCACCCCCAAGAGAGACCGAAGATTAACATACTTGCTCTTAGTGAAGGTTTTGGTGAATATATCTACAACTTGATCTGTTGTAGGACAATAGTGCAAATCAATGACCTACTCCTACATCATCTCCTAGAGAAAATGCATATGGATCTCAATGTGTTTGGTTCGTTGATGATGGATTGGGGTCTTCGAGATCTAGATAGCACTCTGGTTGTCACAATAGATGATTGATCATGGATTTTGAAAGGTGATATGAGACATTGGTTCAAGAACAATTTGCACTACTATTCAGGACTCTAGTTCGATGTGTTTGCATCCTTGGATGTAGAACCCAATCCTCTGAATACAAACTCTTTATGGTACAACTAATGAAGTTTGTGGTTATCAAATTAACAAAAAACTAACGAGTCTTGATCCAAATTATTTTAACAACATCCAATACTATGTCACAAAGTTCAATGACCTTAGAGCACAATGTAAATCATGTGGCTTAGAGAAGAAATACATTCAACTTGTCTATAGCACTCTCAACAAATTTAGACCTAAATATGCAACTTTTATTTCAAGCTTTCACACTCATAGGTTGACAATGGGATGTACATTCACTACACCTTATTTTGCTTCATATTTTGAAATTTTGATGCAAGAACAAGGAAAGCTTCTTTCCATGGGTCTTCTTAAGCCTTCACACTCATAAGATTTGATGGTTTCTCAACCAAAGGGTCAGAAAGAATCAAGAAAACCTGAGAAAATAAAAAAAGAAATTCAAGAAGTCACAAAGAGATCAACATAATCATCTTCTACAAGAAAAAATTTACTCCAAATTCTCTTCAAAGGGGAATTTTCAAAAGAAGGAGAGGCCAACTTGTAGCTACTGCAAGAAAAATGGTCATGAGGAACATTCTTTTCATAAGAAGCAAATCGATGAGTTAAATCATCTTCTTAAAAAGAAAAACATTAATTTACCTTCTTATGTTTCTCAACAATCCTCTACTCCTTCTTTCAAATCAGGTAAATGAAAAGAAATTGCACTTGTTGCTATTGTTTATTCTTCACAATAGTGGATTCTTGACTCGGGTGCATCACATCACATGGGTTCTATTAAAGAAATTTTTTCTTTGTTGGAGCCTTGTTTTGTACCCAACATTCTCATCAGGTATGATTGTCCAGTGGATGTAATTGGGAAGGGTTCAACTGATACTAGCAATGGTACATTTGAGGATTCCCTCTATGTGCCTAATCTATCAACCAACCTTCTCTCTGTCTACCAAATCGCTCAAAATGGTAGAAAAGTGGAATTCAATCCAAATTCTATCACCATCAAGAATCTTGAAGATAATGCACTCCTTGTAGTTGGTAAGGCCAATCACGAGTCTCACTTGTATTCTTTCTCTCATTTTATACTTGATACACATTCCACTACATTTCTCACCCATTCAAATTCCATAAGAAAACTATGGAAAGAGCAGTTTGGACATCTCAAGTAGCACTATCTTCAGCAACTCAACAAATAGAATATGGTCACGGGTCTTCCTCAATTCAAAATTTTTGATGGTGTATGTTTGGGTTGTGCCTTAGGAAAAAATCCTAAGGATAAGTTCAACAAAGGGAAGGCTTTGAGGGCTTCAGAAGTCCTTGAATTGGTTTATAGTGACTTGGTGGGTCCTTTCCATCATTATCTTTTAGTAAGGCTCATTATTTGCTCACCTTCATTAATGACTATTCCAGATATACATGGGTCTACTTTCTTTGACACAAAGCAAAAGTAATTCATAGATTTCAAGAGTTTAAGGATCGTGTTGAGAAGTAATCTAGAAAGTGTACACTAGTAGAATTTGGAAAATAAATGACTATGTGACTAAAAATTTTAGTCACCACAACTAAAAATGACTAAATTCTACTCATTTTTTGCAACACAACTATAAATGACTAATTTGATCACCGAATAAAATCACAGCTATAAATGACTATTTTTTTGCATCAAACTTTGCTTTTTGAGAGAAAATATTTGTAGTCATCAATTTAGGCTTTATTCGACACTTATGCATACAAATATATTATTGTGTGGTGTTAAAATGTGTCCATGAAGTAACTAGTTAATAAAATTAAACACACACATCCATGCAATGTATTACATAAAAGGAATTGAAATAACAGAATTAAATTGCCACTGCTATCCTTTCAAATCATTCCATGGTTCTCTAGTCTTAAGGACCTTTGAAATTAATTCTCTCAGATCTATTTAAATGTTGCACATGAATCTACAAAGATGACAATCTAAGAAATGAGAAGATGTTGTGCAATGCAAACTACATGCCTACATCACTATATTTTTGTATTTTTGATGCTTAAATGTTGAATGATCTATGGTGAAGTGTTATTGTAATTGAAATTATTCTAAGATGAATACTATGTTTGAAGATGCAATTATAATGTAATGATATGAAAAACAATGAAATCTAATGCAATCCTAAAGTGATCCAAATTAAAAATGCCATAATGCCTATGCTATATGAAAATGAAAACTCTCAATTGCTCTCAATTTATTCTCAATTTCTCCAGCATAAATTTATCTCAATTCTCTATATCAAAAGCTATAGAAATGCTCTCTATTTATAGATTTTTCCAAGCTTGGGGTAAGGTGGCAAAGATGGATGGCTGAGATCATGATCCTGAGGCATCGACGGTTGAGCATAAATAGGTTAGAGGAATTCATGGAGGCTGCTCCATTTGGAAGAGTTGATCTTCCAAGTGTCCAAGAGCATCCATTAACAGAAGGATCCATGTGTCTCCCAGGAAGTTAGGAGGTTGAGAGGTTGGAGATAATATTCCTAATTTAAAAATTAGAAATAAATGAAATTATGTGGCATATGATGGGGTGGAGGATGAGTTGGAGGTGGTTAGAAGAAATATGGAGACATGTGCTAAATTTGAATTAAAAATTCAAATTTAAATGGAGGGAAATCAACTAAATGACAAATTATTTAAATTTGTGCATTTAATTAATTTAAGAGGAAAGTGATTTTTGGAAAAGAAGAATTAAGGTAATGAACCATATAAATAAATTTATCAATTTATTTATTTATAATAGTAGAGGAATTAGAATTTATTAATTAAATATGGAGTATTTAATTAATTGTGCTCTAGACCATTTTTGCATACATACAATTATAATGCATAACAAAAATCAAACGATATAATTAAGACCACCATTTTCCCATGGTTTTTAACTACTACTTAGTTAGAAAAAATAGTCTGGGAAAACAAATGGAGGTTGAAGGGTTTTGAAGATGGAGATATTGAGTAGTAATTGAAGGGCTTTCCCAGTGGATAAATCTCCTACTACCAGTGCTTCAAAGTACGAGTCTAGAATGTGGCCAAATCTATCCTTCTATTAGACAACTCCCCACCCTGAAGTATGTCTTGAGGATTTTGAGATTTTTTCTATGGATTGTCTTAGAGGTAAGCAAACTATTCTTAATTTTTTTTTAAATTTGCATGTATACATATGCCTATTGAGTATTTGAAAAATTTGATTTTAGGTATTTTTCGTGAAGTACTATTTGGCTATTTGAATTTTATGATGTTGGCTATTTTGTTACTAGATATTTGGGTATGTTTAAAAACTAATGCTCGGTATTTTTTTTATTGGCTGTTTGGTTATTTCGATGTTGGGTTTTCACTTGAAATGGGTATTTAAAAAAATGGTGCTAGATACTTTTTGCTATCGAGATAATCTTTTTTTCTAAGAAACAAATGAGGTCTCAACCTTTTCTAGTATTACACACAATTTTCTAAATTTTGATTTTGTTATCATTTTTCTCGGGCATTAAAAAAAAATTCGGTGAACCCTTTGTTATTGACTATCTTGATATTTTAAAAAAGGACATTGGGAGTTTTCTTTATATGGGTATTTAAAAAAATTGGTATTGGGTATTTTTCGTTGTCGAGCTAAAATTATTATGACAAATAGATAATGTCTCAATTTTTTTGTTATTGCAACCTCACTAATCCGCTAGAGTTATGGTTTATGTTTCTACGAAGGCCTAACATTTTTACACTAGTCATGCTCTTACCAATGCTTCTGTTGGTATTAAAAAGGAACCTTAAATCTTGGGTCAAAAAATTAGATATCTTGATAGGGTGTAGTATGATCTTGGATTGTATCCTAGAGTGTGTGGGAATCCTTTGTTTCATCTTAAGGCATGTAAACCTAATCAAGGAAATGTATCCTATATAGCATGGGTCTTGCTTTAATACTTCCCATAATGGTTATTAGCATATCAAATTATTATAGTTTTTGGTAACCCAAGATTGCATTCAAGTATGTAACAAACTTGGTTTGTAGTTTAAGTTGTACACTTCTAAGTAACATTCATAAGGTTTAGAAAATATTGATCACTCTCTAGAATAGACCATTAAACATGGGTTGTGCTTGAATGTACTACATAATTGATATAACACAACCACTTTCCATATCAACTAGAGTTATAGGCTCTTTATTGCAATGAGAGGTAATCGCTCTTAGATCATGCTATCATTACATCATAATCTGTTAAACTTGAGTCAACTTGAATGCACCCAATGATGATTGGCACCTAATTGTGATGATAGTGATTTGTACATGAATTTTTCTCATCTGAGTGCCTTCATTTCTATCACAACATAGCCACATTAAACTTGGGTCACACATGAATGCATCCTGTATTTGTTATAGCACAACTATGCCACATGACCAATAGAATTATGGATCACATAATTATAGTCACAAGAATTTGTTCCTCGATTATGCTCTTATGGTGATTCCATTACCGTTACAGCATAACCCTTTGGACTTATATTGCTCAAATCCTTACATTTCTTATTTTCTCTTTGGATAGATGTCAATTCAATGGTAGGGATTTGTATGCGGGTCATTCTCATATAAGTGCCTTTGTCACCATTACACAATAGTACATTGGAATTTCCTTTCTTGAACCTTTACTTCATTTTTTATTGTTAGGGTTTCTTAGTGATTATTCCATTTCCACATGGCATATTGATAAGAGAAACCAAGAAAAAAATCATTATGTTTTTAGTTAACTCCTGCTAACATACTTTTGGAATAAATGTTTGACTGCATTAGTTCTAGTGTAAATAATTTTGTTTTCTTCTTATAATACATTCATTGAGAGCTATAGTAGAAAGCTTCTTATGATGAAACCCATCCACTAAACTTTCTTTAAGCTACATTTAGGAGGCTTCATGGATTTTTTGTGATTTATATAGCTTTTGTTTTGATAGTAAATGACATCAAGTTCTTTCTGAAACTTAAATGATTTATTAATTATGATTTTATGATGATTAAATGTTTTATTTAGAAGGGGTTAATATGTGGAATTTTTATGTGCAAGAAAAATAGATTGTGTTGCAGCGTTCGGGTATGGACAATTTAGGAAAACTTGGATTGCTATCAGTGACATAATCAGGTTGGAGAGTACCTTGAGCTGGTCTGAAACACTTTCGGGTGTTTTCACTCAGAAGCATAACCTAAGTATAGGAATACAAATGTCGGTGGACTGAAACATTAGTTTCCTCCTGATTACATCTTAGGAGTTAGTCGATTACACCAAATTCCCAATTGATCGCTTTGAATATCCAACAAAGAAATTTCCTATTTTCTAAAGATAAAATCATAAATCTGTTGGTCCAATTTTAGATCTAATTTGAGGTCATGAATATCCAACAAAGAAAGTTCCTACATTCTAAAGATAAAATCATAAATCTTCTTGGTCCAATTTGAGGTCCAATTGTAAGGATTTTTCTTTTTAATTATACTTTCTGAAATTTGTCTTGATACAAATTGTTACTTTAGAATTATGGTATTGCTTTCTTCTAATTTTTTCAACCCTCATTTTAGGGAAGAGCTCCTAAGATGGTTCCTTCATATGGAGACTACACTTTTCCGCTATACGTTCCATCTAGAAACACTAGAAGCTCAGGTACTATCATACTCAAATAAAAATTAGGAGTCATGCAATGATGAGATATTCATTTTTGGAGCTTTGGTTAAGAAATTTAAATGTTTGGCTATATGCATAGAGAATGTTCATGGAGGAGTGCAAACTTCCTTACAAAGCAATTACCACAACAAAGTTTGAGGTAAATTGCACCTGCTATTTTATGTTGATATGGATATGTTCTAACCTATAGTTAATTATTGTAGCATAATAGATAGGATAAATAGTTGTTCATATACCATTATTTCTAATTCAAAATTGTTATACCTTATTCTAGGAGAAAATCACAAAGGGAGTCTATACATAAGACATCATTGTTTCAAATTCAAAATTGTTGGTTCTTTCAAAATTGTTTGTTTCATTTATTTGATCTAAGATAGCCTGTTGTATAGAAGATTCTCTCAAAATCATAGTAAAATCCTTTATTCCAAGAAGACTGTTCGGAATCTTCCCATCATAACAATGAACAAAAGCATCATTCATTAACCTGAACTTTGCAAGAGTTTCATCAAATTCTATTTTTCCACTCTCTTTTCCATTCTGAATTTTATTCTCAATTTCATCCATGTAGAACTTCCTCAGCATGTAGATCCTACTACTAGCCATAGCTTTACCAATAGTTGAGGATAGCTTTGAGCTTTTACCCAAGAAACAATTGAAAAAATTCGGCCTTACCAAATACAATGTGTTGAAAAGCTCTTTGAATTTATTCTAGAAAAGAGTTCTTGAGAGTATAATTTGTAGTTTTGAATTAAGATTTTTGCATGAATTCCATATCTTTGATTGGCTATTTCAAGCTTGATGACCTTCATCAAGAATGAGCAGGCTTGGGCTCTCTAAAAGAAGTTTTCCAATATGCTTAGCCTCTTCAAGAAGCTCACATTTGTCTCACAAGTTAGGTATACAAAAATATTGTAGCCAATAACAAGCACACTTTTTCTTCTATGCCACTCACTTGTGAGACAAATGTGAGGCTTCATGAAGAGGCTAAGCATATTGGAAAACTACTTTTAGAGAGCATAGGTCTAATTGTTCTTGATTAAGGTCATCAAGCTCGAAATAGCCGATCAAAGATATGGAATTCATGCAAAAAGGTTAATTCAAAATTATGCATTATGCTCTCAGGAACTCTTTTCCAAAATAACTTCAAAGAGCTTTTTCAACACTACATTGTATCTAGTAAGGTCAAATTTCATCAATTTTTGCTTGGGTAAAAACTTAAATCTATCCTCGACACTTGGTAAAGTTATGGACAATAGTAGGATCTACATTTTGAGGAAGTTCTTCATGGATGAAATTGGGAATAAAATTTAGAATGGAAAAGAGAGTGGAAAAGTAGAATTTGATGAAACTCTTGCAAAGTTTAGGTTAATGACAAATGTTTTTTTTCATTGTTATGATGGGAAAATTCTGAACAATCTTACCAAAATAAAGGATTTTACTATGATTTTGAGAGAATATTTTATACAGTAGGTTATCTTAGATCAAATAAATGAAGCAAACAATTGTGAAAGAGCCAACAATTTTGAATTTAAAAAAATGGTGTCCTATGTATAGACCACCCTATGATTTGCTCCTAGAATAAGGTATAGAAATTTTGAATTTGAAACAATGGTATATGAATAACTATTTATCCTATCTATTATGCTACAACAATTAACTACAGGTTAGAACATATCCATATCAACACAAAATAGTAGGTGCAATTCACTTCAAAATCTATTGTGGTAATTGCTTTGTAAGGAAGTTTACACTCCTCCATGAACATTCTTTGTGCACATTGGTATGTTGGTTATTATCTTGATCCCCTTTTTAATCAAAAGAATAGTGAAGTTCATTGTATAACACATGACCATTTTTCAGTGCTATGATCCAGTTCTCTTTTACTTCTTACTCACTATTTTCTCAATCACCATGTGCAAATGAATTAGAGGACATATCTTTTTCACCATTTGATATTAAATTTCATTATTTTTGAACTATATTTTATGATTCAATCATTGTTTGACAATTTTATTCATTTCTCAGTCCTATAGGACAAAGGAAAATTCACAGTTTGTAACTCTCTAATAATGATATTCCTTTCAGTGATCGCAATCACCTAATTCAATGTGTTATCTTCATTTCTCAGTGCTAAAAATGCCTACATAGTGTTTTCTTAGTCACAGTTATAGTGCTCCTTAATTTGAAGATATTATGTTGCTAAGACAGTAATGTTTCAATGAATTCATATTTTATCTTGTAAATGTCTTGTTGCACTTGTAGAGCCTTTTTGTGCATAATATGTATTCAATATGCCTTCAAATGGAGCTCTTTTGCAGAGGTAGTAGGATAATGGTGTCAATAAAATAATAGTGTTAGTGAGAGGTATGATAGTAGATACAGTGAGAATGGAAGGTATAATTTTTTGACAGTAAAAGAATCATTTATCTACTCAAATCTTGACACAAGTTTCCCTGATACATAAGATAGCATATAATGTACTTTATTCCATGGTATCCACCTAATTTCATACCACCTAGAGAAGCAATGATTGAGAGTATGTGTGCCCTATATTTTGCAGCCCAAATGTGTCTTTCTAATGGTTTTCCACAATTAGGAAGAAGATATGTCATGAAATTTTTGTGCCCACCTAAAACTAAGCCTTACAAAGAATGTATGCACCTATACAAAATACCATAAGCTACTTCAAAATGTTATGATCTAGCACAAGAGAAAGCTATTAAGGGAGTCTTGGATTTTTCATTGGCATCTTTCTGATTATATACACAACGTGTTTTTTCCACAATTTCAAAATACACATTTATGATAATATTCACAAAGCAAGAACCTTGAAAGGCCAGAAACCTTGCTCTCATTCTTCCTAGGTTACTCCTCAAGAGCCTGTATCAATATTTGTGGGCTCTTTACAATAGATTATCCACTTATGAGAACCCTCCCCTCATTTGCTAATGGAATAAATTGTCATCTGCTCTACTTGAATGTGATGTGATGTAACATGTTCAATGTCACAAGGCACAATTTGAGAGTAGAATTTTGAGACTTGATATCCATAGAATCCAACTTCCTGCAACACAAAATGTAGAACCAACATCCCAACCAAAGAAACTTAGCTTTAATATGCACCATAACCAATATTTTCCCACATGAATGGTGGAATTGAACTAACTTTTGGGGGTCCCTTGAATAGCAAACATACACAGAAACAAACTATTGCAATAGCCAACAAGGAGAAAATAAATGGATGATACATGGCTCCATGAGAGCCCATCATCCTTAATACTCTCTTGGAGGAAAATATTGCACACTCACCAAATTTTTGAGGAAGCTTAAGTAACATTTGCTAAGACAAGTTTGTGTCTAAACTAGCTTCTTGAATTGCACTCGCATTTAAGGAAGGTGCTTTCAAAATTGTTATTGCTAATTGAGAACTCATGCTATCTCCCAGTTTTTTTCTAACTAATCAATTATATGAGTGATTATTTCTCATTAAGGCATAAGCATATTTGGAAGTGGATTTTTATCAGATATTGTAGTTGCAAGTTCCACTTCGGATCACCAAAGCCTTCACAAAACCTTTTGCACAACCAATGCAACATCGCACGGTTGTTGTTGGGCCTTTGTGGTGATGTGAGGAAACCTCCCCGCTTCACTATGAAGGCCCAACAACAACCATGCGATGTTGCAGTGGTTGTGCAAAAGGTTTTGTGAAGGCTTTGGTGATCCAAAGTGGAACTTGCAACTACAATATCTAATAAAAAATGACTTCCAAATATTCTTTTGATGGATGTTCATATCCTCATCCAAAGCTCCAATTCACACACAGGAAGGAAGGATACTTCAAAGGTTGAGGAGTTGGGATTTACACCCACTAGTTGAATTTTCTTAAAATTTTCTAAGGACTTTTCAAAAAAACCCATTTTGAACATATCCTTCAATCATGACATTCCATGATATTATATTTCTTTGAGGAATTTTTTAAAACAACTCACTTGCCTTGTCTATGCTTCCACATTTTCATGTATGTCTAGCAAGACACTTGTAACTACAATATATGGCAAAAAAATCCTTGCTATTATGCTTTGATGGATGTCCCTTCATTATTATTGGATATTTGATGTAGTGCACATTATTATAGTGCAAGCCTATTTATCATATTGTTTCATTTAGCATCACCAATATTCTCCACAAGAACATTGTCCCTATTTAAAATGATGAAAATGGTTCACATCTCTCAAAACAATTTCTCTTGCAACAATCTTGGAAATAAATTTATATGTAGTGTAAAAGTCAGAACATACTCAAAGGTTCTTAACAACTCTAATAGTTGTACCAGGGGCCATGTTTAACAAACCAAATGCAATTGCTAACTTTTCACTACGGTAGCAGATAAATGATTCTTTCCTCTACTATTCCACAACATTAAGTAAAAGTCTTGAATCTAGAAATACCCTGCTACCTTCATTTTCCAAGCCAATTTCTCCAATTTTGCATAGCTCTCCCATTTTTTTGGATGTGATCTGTCTCCTACAATTTTTTAATTGATTTATCTTTCTGTTGTGTTTGGACTTACTTTTGTAAACTTACAATAGACAATGCACTTTTATTCTTTCTGAATTGAGACTAATAATAATTCTTTTGGTTGTATTGAGGCACAACTTCATTCATGGTGAAAAAGGCAACACCTTGTTGCTCATATCAGATGGCACATTGCATATAAAGGAGGAAATAATTTAGGGTTATTGTTGACTACATTGAAGGAGAGATCTTCATATATGGGACACGATCAACACTCTCCTTCTTGGACTCTACACGTTACAACTTGCTCCAGGAATATTTCCCTCATTGTAGAAGTTTTAAGAGATGAAAGGGGCATGTGCTCACATTGAAGGGCTCCAAACATGTGTTTCCATCATTGCAAAATTTTTTTCGAGAAGTTTCTTTCTTGTCATTTCTATGCATTGTAACTCAAATTTTCAGTCTTGTGACTAAAAATAAAAATTGTAATACTCTATTTCTAAGCATTTTTCCTTCTCAATAGTTTTCTTATTATGTCTAACTGATGATCAATGTGTATTTATGTGTTTTATGTTTAAATCCTCAAATATCAATCAATTAAAATGACTAAATATACTACTAATTGACATCAATTAATAATTAAATTGACTAAATATACTACCAATTGATAGAAATCAGTGAACAATAAATAAATATGACTCAATATATGACCAGTGAAATAAAAATGACTAATATACTATCAAATTTATCAAAATGATGATTAAAATTAATAACTAAATACACTACCAATGGATAGAAATCAATGAATAAAAATGACTAAATAAGTGACCAGATTACAACAATCAATGACTGAATATATCAGTGAATAAAAAATGACTAAATAAGTGACCAGATTATAGTATTCAATGACTAAATCAACAACTAAATATACTACCAAATCAATCAATCAAAACAACCAATAAATGACTAAAAATGGTTTAGTCATCAATTTGGTCACGTTATAAATGATTGGCAATAAACTATTAATGGTCACATGATCATGTTTAGTCATTTGTATGCAATTTTTAGTAGTTTTTTAATCATATATTGTTGTTTTTGTACTAGTGGTATCAAAATTCTTCGCACTATTAATGGCAAAGAATATGTGAACCATCGATTTGATAAATTTTGTACTCTTGAAGGGATTGGTCTTCAACATACTATTTTCGACACACCACAAAAAAATGGTGTAGCTAAGAGGAAAATAGGTCCCTAAAAGATATGGTTGGTTACATGATCCATGATCACTCCCTTGCACCTGCATATTGGGCAGAATCTATCAACTGTGTTGCTCAGATCTAGAATAGAGTTCAACATAAGGCATCACTCCCTTCGAAGCTTGGTGTGGTAGGAAAATTTTTGTGGGGCACTTTAGAGTTTTTGGCTCACAAACATGGGCACATATTCCTTCAGAGAAGCGCAAGGCCTTGGAACCTCAAAGTTGGCCTTGCATATCTATTCATTACCCTGATGGTGTCAAAGGATATCGGCTAATGGATTCTGCAACATACAAGCTCTTCATTGAGCGTAGTGTGCATTTTGAGGAAAGCTCTTCTAGCTCATCCTCTACTCTTCCTTCCTCAATAGTGGATTTAGAGGATTCTAAGATTGAGGATTTTCCTCAAGCTTCCTCTAGTTGTTGAGTTGATTATGATATTTTATCTTCCTCTTCACAAAGTTCATAGTCTCCTCCCCCATCCCCTCACATGCCTCGTTAGGCTCGCCAAACACTTGAGTATGTAGTTGATCTTGTTGGGGATCCTTCAAGTACAAGGACTCAATCACAACATCACAATATTCCACATTCCTATATTGCTACAGATTTAGATCCACAATCCTTTTGTGAAGCTTCTAGAATTGCTATATGGGACTTCGCAATGGAGGAAGAGTACAACTCTTAAATGCAGAACCAAACATGGGATCTTGTTCCACTTCCTAAGGGAAGAAAACTGGTTCGATGTAAGTGGATCTATCAAACCAAATTTGCAATGGATGGATCAGTTGACAAATATAAGGCATGACTTGTGGCCAAAGGTTTCTCTCAAGTACCAGGTATTGATTACACTGAGACCTTTTCCCTTGTTGCCAAAATGAATTCCATTCGCTTGCTACTTTATATTTTTGTAGCTCATGGTTGGGTTGTACATCATATGGATGTGAAGATTGCATTTCTTCACGGAGATCTACATGAAGAAATTTACATGGAGAAACCATAAGGATTCATTCAAGATTCTTCATTAGTTTGCAAACTAAGGAAGTATCTCTATGGATTCAAAGAGGCTCCACAAGATTGGTATGCCAAAATGGACTCCTTTCTTCTCTCCATTGGGCTCTCTAGATTTCACTCATATTTGAATGTCTACATCTTGCAGTAGGAGGATGCTCTTCTCTTCTTGGCTCTCTATGTTGATGACTTGATTGTCACTGGGAGCACTTCATCCATCATCATAACTATGAAGATTTCTTTGCATGAAATATTTTCCATGACTTATTTGGGTCTCTTGCACTACTTTCTTGAGATTGAGATCACTCAAACCTCTTTCAAGATCTATCTTGCACAACCCAGGTATGCTCTTGATCTTTTGTCATGTTTTTATTGTTGGATGTTGTGGTTGCATTCCTGATATGTGGTTGTCATTGATTTCAACACTATTAGCATTGGTAATTCTGAAGGTGATCTGAAATGGAATCTTACAAGAAGGATAGTCCTAGATTCGATGGAGCAAACTACTCTTTATGGAAAATCAGAATGGAATGTCATTTGAATTGTATTGGTGAGCCTTTCTGGAAGATTACAAAGAGTGCATATACTATTCCTCAGAATGGTCCCTCTACTGCTGATGAAATCAAATAAGCTAAAACAAATGCCAGGGCTATTGAAGCATTATTGAGTGCTTTGACATATTCAGAGATGAAAAATGTGATAGGTCTGAAGACTGCACATGAAATTTGGAAAAAAGTTGGAAACATTGTATGAAGGAGATGCACTAGTGAAATTTTCTAAGCTACAGAGTCTAAGAGGCAAGTGGGAGGACATGAAGATGAGTGAATATTAGAACATCCTCTCTTTATCTCAAAATATAAATGAGCTCGTGATGAGAATTAGATATGTCGGTGGAGTCTTGGATGAAGAAGAGATTGTGGCTAAAATACTTAGATCTATGCCTCCTTCCTACAAATCAAAAGTGCATGTTATTGATGAACTCAGGACAGTGACAAATGTGACAAGAGACATATTGATTGGAAAACTTGTTCCCTTTAAGTTAAGTTAATTTGGTGAATCTACTCCTAAGACAGAATATGCATTCAAAGCTACTGTATCCGGGAAAAACAAGCAGAGATATGATCCAGGAGAGAGTTCCAAAAATACATTCAAGTATGAAGATGAGATGAAACAAATTGAAGATGAAGAAAGAGAATTAGAAGAACTATAAGCATTGATTGTGAAAAGAGAAGCCAAAGGTCATGGTATGTACAAAGGAAAGTTACCTATTAAATTTTTTTCTTGGAGTAAAATAGGTCATTTTGCATCAAGGTGTCCTAAAAGAGTCTCTAGGTATAAACCTAATAAGACTAGATTTAAAACGAAATGCTATTATGTTGAAGAAGGTGTTACTGATGATGAATCTAATAAAAAAATTGGAAATGAAGATGAATGGGAATTCATTGCTATCAAAGAAAATGGTCAAGTGTCCACTGAATCTACTAGTAATGTGAATGTTGAGAAATCTCTTGCAGCAAAAAATTGAAGAAAAGGATGAGTGGGTAATTGACAGCAGATGCTCACATCATATGACTGGTGATAAAAGCAAGTTTGTAAGCTTGAAAAACTATGATGGTGGTGTTGTGAGATTTGGAGACAACACTTTTGATGTGATTCATGGTAGAGGCACTATTTCTTTTGGTGGTAGGCACAATACTAATGATATTGTTTATGTAGAAGGCTTAGAGCATAACTTGTTGAGTGTTGGATAAATGGTAGACAAGGGTTACAATCTTTAGTTCAAGGATGGTAAGTGCAAGATAAGGGGAAGTTATGGAAACATGATTGCTTCAGGTACAAAGACAAGAGGTAATATTTTTCACTTGAGTGTTGCTAGTGAAAGTTGTTTAATTGCTCAAGTTGATGTAAGTTGGTTATGGCATAGGAGGTTGTGTCATGTGAACTTTGATAGCATTGTCAGAATAAGCTCTACTCAAGCAATCAGAGATCTTCCTAAGTTAGTAAAGCCTACTAACATTATGTGCAAGGAATTTCAAATGGGAAAGCAGACTAGAAATTCTTTCCAGAGCAAATAGTATAACTCTAATGAATTACTGGAATTGATACATACTAACATATGTGGTCCATCCAGAATCAAAATTCTTTAAGGTGAAAGGTACTTTATGTTGCTTATTGATGATTACTCTAGAATGATATGGGTTGCTTTCTTAAGAGAAAAACATGAAGCATTAGAAAATTTCAAAAGCTTCAAAGCTATGGCAGAGAATGAGACAAGCCAAAAGATCAAATGCTTAAGGTCAGACATAGGCGGTGAATTCACTTCTCAGGAATTCAATTCTTTATGTGAAGAGCATGGAATCCAAAGACAACTATCTTCTCCCCGGACCCCTCAACATAATGGATTTGTTGAAAGAAAGAACATAACCATTCTAGACACTACTAGAACCATGATGATGGAAGCAAATATTCCTCATTTCTCCTGGAGAGAAATTGTAAGTACTTTTTTGTATACCATTAATTGGGTAAATGTCAACAATAATTTTGGTAAGACCCCTTTTGAGCTATGGTTTGGTTATAAGCCTATTTTCAAGTATTTCTAAAATTTTGGAAGCAAATGCTACATTAAGAGAGATGATGATATAGGAAATTTTGATGCTAGAAGTGATGAAGGAATCTTTCTAAGTTACTCTACTAAGAGCAAAGCTTACCGGTGCTTTAATAAAAGCTTGAAGAAAATGGTTGAAAGTGAAAATGTCAAAGTTGATGAGGATATTGATAGACCATCCAGATGTAGTGGATATGATTCAGATGATCAACATGATAGTACTAACAATGGAAACAATGTTCAGACACATAATCAACTTCAAATTTTTCCAGTGAACCAAGGGAAACAAGAAGCAAAAACTAGCAGAAGAAAGAAGAAAGAACACAAGAACAATAAGTCGAAAAAAATCCTAAAAATCCCACGTATGTAAGGTGAAATAATTTTGATAGTAAGATCATAGGAGATAAGATCAAAGGCATGCAAACTAGAAGAAGAATTTTAGAACAATATTGTCTAATTTCCAAAACTGGGCCTAGCAATATCAATGAAGCATGCAAAGATGAATATTGGATGGAAGCCATGAAAGAAGAACTAATGAAGATAGATAAAAATGATACATGGGATCTTGTTCCTAGACCTCAGAACAAAAATGTGATTGGAACCAAATTGGTGTTTCAGAATAAGTTGAATGAACAAGGTGAAGTGGTCAGAAAGAAAGCAAGACTGGTTTTCAAAGGGTACTCACAGATGGAAGGTATTGATTTTGAAGAAAATTTTGCCCCTATTGCTAGAATTGAAGTTGTAAGATTATTTCTTGCTTATGCTTCTTTCAAGAATTAAAAATTCTATCAGATGGATGTAAAGTCAGCATTTCTAAATGGTGAGCTAGAAGAATTCTATGTTGAGAAACCGGATGGATTTCAACTAACTGATGAAAAAGACATGGTATGTGGATTGAAGAAATATCTACGTGGACTTAAGCAAGCTCCTAGAGCTTGGTATGCTAGATTGGATAAATACTTGTTGAAACTTGGATTCAATAAAGGTATTATTGATAGCAATATATATTTCAAGTTGGATCAAAATAAAGAGTTGATCATTGAAGTCTTTGTTGACATTTATTTTGAAGGTGATGATGATTTGTGTATGAAGTTTGTTGATGAAATGAAAAGTGAGTTTGAAATGTCAATGATTGGAAAACTGAAATTATTTTTTAGGATTAAAAATCACTCAGTTAGAAGATGGAATCTTTATATCACAATCCAAATATGTAAAAGAGTTACTGAAAAAGTTTGGCATGGAAGACTCAAAGCCAGTTGGTACACCTATGGTAATCGAATGCAAAATTACACAAAATGATGATTCTCCTAAAGAAAATCAAACAAGATATAGGTCAATGATTGGTGGATTACTCTACTTGACTCAGACCAGGCCATATATAATGAATTTTGTATGCATGGTTTCTAGATATCAAGTTGATCCAAAAGAGTCTCATGTGACTGTTGTGGAAAGAATCTTTAGATACCTAAAAGGGACAATTGATCTTGGTCTTTGGTATCCTAAGGATGATGATCTTATCCTAAGTGATTTCACTGATGTTGATTGGGTAGGAGATGTGAATGACAGGAAGAGTACTAGTGGTGGTGCATTATTCTTAGGGAAGAATTTGGTATCTTGGCTAAGCAAAAAGCAGAATTTCATTTCATTATCTACTATTCAGGTAGAATATATTATTGTTGTAAATAGTTGTACTCAAGTATTGTGGATGAAGAAGATGCTGAGAGATGTCAAAATTGAGTATGAAGAACCCATTGCCATATTCTGTGACAATTCAAGTGCCATAAACATTTCTAAGAATCCAAAGATGCATTCAAAGACAAAGCATATATCCATCAAATATCACTTCTTGAGAGATAAAGTAAGTGACAAAGAAATTAGACTGGAGTATATACCAACCAAGGAGAAAATTGCAGACATATTTACTAAGCCATTTCCTAAGGATAATTTTGAGTACCTCAGAGGAAAGTTAGGGGTGATTTCCCCTCCTGATCAGAACTAAGTGATGCAGGTCTTTGCATCAGTCTGTAAACTCATAGCCATATCTTATTCCGGATTGATGTTGTGGTGGCTACTACTCAAGGGGAGTAGTCAAATGTGATAAATATGAGGATCAGAGCATGTGTACCTTTGCCATTGATTTCAAAGGGGGAGAAGAACAATGTGAAAAACTCTTGAAGTAAGGGGGAGAAGAGTCAAGAAAGGGAGAGAAGAACTTTGAGAGGAGAACTGCAGATCAAAGGGAGAGAAGTTTATGAATAGTCAGTTATGTTGATGGTATTATTTTTCACATCATGTGTTTCCATCAATGCCAAAGGGGGAGATTGTTGGATGTTGTGGTTGCATTTCTGATATGTGGTTGTCATTGATGTCAACACTATTAGCATTGGTAATTCCGAAGGCTATATATGTCGAGGAGATTGAGAAAATTGTAATAAATATATTGCAGGCAGTTTGTGATGCTATCGAGATCCAAGTGGTGAAAAGCTATGTATGTTGAGTTTCTGGTATCGCGCACTAAATTCTTTGTTGTCGATCCTATCTAGTATATTTTCTGAAAGTTTCAGTGGTACACATCAACAATTGAGAAAGTTATGAAGATTTGTGTTCCTATAGTTATTCAGTTTCTATAGCAAGTATTTTTGGAAGATGTGATCCCAATTCTGGTGAATTTGGTTGTTGTGTATGTTTCTAAGATGTTTAATAATGTTTCTAGATCATGCTCTATCAGTTCAATACATCTGCATTGATCAGAGTGCTCGCGATTGAATATTTTTCCTTGTGTGTTCAAGTTTGTCATGTTCTTGATCGACAAGATGGTGATAGCGTGTTGCAGATATCTATGGATTAATATTTTATTATTTGGCATGTTTGAAGGTGTTTATTTGGGTCCTCACTATGTTGTGACCAACCTTTGTTGGTGCGCATTAAGATCTATTTATGTATTGAGGTTGACAGTTGTAATTTATTCTTTATTTGTGGTCGACAAAGTAGTTGATATAAATTTGTGTAGCGGACATATAAGAATGGTTGTTTTCCTCATTTTAAAGTATGTTGAGTGTGTGTATGCAAAGTACATGTGTGAATAAAGATAAAATCATTCAAGAGTAGAGTAGAGAATGAAAGATATTGAGCAGAGTGTGAAGAAGGTTGAGTGAAGTTTATTTGTGCCTAATCGAAATTGTAATCAGGCTTGTGAAGAAGCTAATTCCTCAGTTCATGTTCATCAGATGGATTTAATCTTATTGTCTTATGTAAGACAGTGAGCCTCCCTTTGAGCAGTGAGTTCTAGGTAGTGTGCTTGAATGCAAGTGCATTCTTTATTCATTCTTCATTATACTTTTAATAGGGTATAATCTTGTGGACTAACATCCATCGTGGTTTTTCCCCTAATAGGGTTTCCACGTATAAAATATTGTTGGTAGCCTCATCTACTTGACTCATACTCACCCTAACATATCCTTTGTAGTTGGCATTGTTTCACGCTTCATGACGGAACCCCATGAGCTTCATTAGAAATCCATCAAACACATATTGCACTACATCTAGGGCACTGATGCCTCATATCACCTTTCAAAACCCATGATTAGTCATCTATTGTGACAACCAGAGTGTCATCCAGATCTCAAAGAACCTATTCCATCATCAACGAACCAAGCACATCGAGACCCATATGCATTTTCTCTAGGAGATGATTTAGGAGCAAGTCATTGATTTGCACTACTGTCCTACAACATATCAGGTTGCAGATATATTCACCAAACCCTTCATTGAGAGCAAGTGTGTTCATCTTCGGTCTCTCTTGGGGGTGAGGGAAATTTCTTCTAGGGGGGTCACTTAGACCTACTTTATTCAACCTCTCATGGGAGGGAGTTTTTTCCCACTAGGTTTTCTCCTTTTATAGTAGATAGGTCTCAACAAAATGTGAAGGAAAAAAATCAATGTGAGGAAAAATTTCCCCCCATAAGAGAGAATGAACAAAGGTCAACTGAACCCCCCTGAATGTATAATATCTTGTACTAATGGTGGATGCTCGACATAGAACACTGAAGATCATCCAAGATCATCAAAAAACATTCCTCCCCTTAGGAAGAAAATGATACATGTAGGATATATTCTCATTCTTGAAAGGAATAATACTTTGGAATCGACTCAAATGTCACAATGAGGAGTCCCAATCTTAATTGAAGAAGGGGATGATGTAGAACAATGTGAAGACTGATGTAGAGAAATTACAAAAGATGATAATAATTCCTCTTAATGCTACTCCAAAAGATGCCAAACAATGACAAGCATTGATATAAGGAATCAAGTACCACAGTAGAAGATGTCAACATTGTTAGCATATAGCTGTCATTGATGTCAAAAGCATAAATCATGCAAAGGATATTGTTGGCATGATGACAGAGGATGATTGTGAGAGTAGTGGATCTAATGGAAAATTATTCTACAAATTCGATATGGTTTTTTCAAGAGCATTCCAATGATGTTCTCTATAGGTCCATAAGTTGATGAATACACCCAAGAATGAACTATTTTTGCTCTCGAGTGATATTAGGGTTTATAAATAAACCCTAATAAGTTTACAGTCATGGCATCATGAACATAAATTCTATTTTGCTGTTGACTATGTATTGGTAGTTGCAAGTTACATAAGTTATAACTTATGTCCTTGAAGTCGTGAGGGTGACTGGCCCCTTCACCTAGCTATTGTCGCCCCGACATATATTAACTACAATGTTTCCTAAGTCCTCGGTGAAATATTTGTCTCTGGTGTGATCAATGGTTGTGGTTGAGGCTGCAATATCTAACGATGCATGCATACACCACTGAGATTTCAATGGGGCCCAATCAAGACCCACAAGGTCAATGGGCAACAATGGTGATCAAAACTTGAAGATCGATGGTGCTCACAGTATGCATAGTGGGACCTACAGAGGCAACAAATGTAGTTAGTGGAACATGATGTCACAATGACAAGTGGCAAATGAATGATTGCATTAATGCCATCAATAATGGTGTATGATCAATGGTCGCAATCAAGAAGATCTAACGGTGGTCGCGGACCCTGCTAAGTATTGTGGTGGGTCTCGGCTAAATCCCACGAGGCTAGCAGGGAATGGTGAAGATTGGTCAATGGAGATCTGATGGTGCTTGCTGTAGAGTTTGGTGAGACTAGACTAAGTGAATGATGGCGATGGTGGATCATGACGAAGGCCAATTGATGGTAAAGACAAATTTATCAATATGCTAATTCGCATTGTTGTTACGAATTAGGTGGCAATGACATGGAGGACAGATGGAAATTGGTGGGACTGTAGTATTTGTCTCTTCAACAAAGCGGTATGATAGATCGACAGTGAAGATTTGAATGATCGCTTATCTAATGGTCAAGATTTAAATACATGACAATGAACTAGGATCACAGGATCAGGGCATGAAATGAGAAGATCAATGACCAAAATTCAAAAGAAAAGATCTACAAAGGCTACGAAAATGTGAATGAGGGTTTTGACTAGTAACCGACTTAGAGGAAAGAATTAATTTGTCCAACTGCACCATGTGACCAATGTAAATGAAGATTTGATCTTCAAGGCATTCGAACAGATTACATAGGTGATCAAGATTGAATCTAATCATGCTGACAAGAGAATAAATTCAATGCATATCAAATTCTAAGGTCGATAGAGAGATAAACTAGGAAAATTCTATCCATCCAAATTAAATGTTGTGAGGCTCAATGAAGAGGTTGCGTAAGGAAGGTTTTCTAGAAACCCTAACAAGTGATCGAGATACGAATCAGATCCCATAATCATGAGAATGCATTTCATGTATTCTAGGTTTAGGGTTTTATAGGTTGTTTGGTTTAGCAGATTTAGTGAATCTGTACTCTGTGTGTGTGTGGCTCAATGAACTAGTAGCTTGCTAGTGAAGTTAGAAAGGAAGGGAAACCCTAATATTATGCGAGAGATGATTTGGACGGTGGAAAGAATCTTGAGGTAGAGATTGTAGATCAGTGGAGTTAAGAAAAAAGGAAGATAATCATTGAATTGTCGATGTTATTGCATCTATTGTAAGTGAAAAGTGTGAGTATTATGTAAGTGTAGAGAGTGCTAAACAGAGTAAGATATAGTTGATTATGCAACAAATGAAGTGTGATGAGTAAGTGGTGCAAAAAATAGTGAATGCTCATATGTGTGTAGCGTAGACATAATACAAATCATTATCTAGGTTTGCATTTAGGAGAGTGCAAGTGTGTGAAACACTACAAAGCATAAAAAGAGTAGAAGAAAGTGTAAAGCAGGGGTGTGTTGTTGAGAGTGCGGTTTTAGCAACAGTAGTGTAAGTTGGAGGGTGTGCAAAATTCATTGAATGTAATGGTGCATTTTCAGGTTGAGTAGAACCAAATTGTATGCATATATGAACTTGTAATTCTATTAAGTTTATAACCTCATTGAAATGAGTTTTATCTTATACTAGGTGATTGTAGTCTCCTTGGAGTTGTAGCTCCTAAAACAGGGCGTAGTAGCATCCTTAAAGTTGTAGCTTCTAAATCGGGGAGTTGGTTCTTCCTTGGGTTGCAAGCCTAAACATTGTAACAAAAGATTTCATTTGTGACACTGGATTTGAGTAGTAGCCTCAAGTAGATTTTTTTATCATGGTTTTTCCCATCTTGGGTTTTCCACGTATATCTGGTGTTGTGTGCATGTTTGTGTTGATTGTTTATATGGTTTTTTATGTTTGCATCTTTAGTTTTCAATCTACACATTAAGTGTTGGAGAAATAAATTTGCACATAGTATTTGAGCTAAGGAAGTAATCTGTCTAAAGGTTTTGTTGGCTAAAGTTTTTAGTGTCTACTAATTCACCCCCCTCTCAGTAGATCATTGTGTTCTAACAATTGGTATCAAAGCCCTAGGTTCCCTAGGAGAAACTTAATCATCTTGGGTAGATCTTGGATAGGTGAACATAATGGCATGTCAAGAAGGTTCAAGCAAGCCACACAGATTTGATGGAACACATTATGCTAAGTGGAGCTCATTAATGGAATGATACTTAGTTTCTCTTGGAACTAAATTTTGGATGTCTATCGAGACCAAATGTACTATTCCTACTGATCTTGTGGGAAAGAAGGATTATGAGAACAATAAGAAATCTTGGTTTACCATTATGAACATTTTTTTTTATTATGTGCATGGAAAATTTATGCATTGTAAAATTGCTTATGATGTGTGGGAAAATTGAAGAAGATCTATGAAGGTGACACCAAAGTCAAGTTGGAAATGTTACAAGTGTTGAGAGAAAAATTTGAAGGCTTGAAGATGACTAAAGAATAAAAGATTGTAGACTATCTTCAAAGAGTTGATGATGTGGTAAATGTTATTAAAGGATATGGTGTAGATCTGAAAGAAGAAGATTTTGTGTTGAAAGTTCTTAGGTCTATGACATAAATATGATTCCAAGATTTCTACTATAGAAGAAGGAAGATAATTTGATAAACTTACTCTTGATGAGGTGCATGATATAATTACTTCATATGAGATGAGAATTCTAGATGTTGAGTCATCTAGGAGAGAAGTTTCATTTAAGGTTGTCAAGAAAGAAAAGGATGAAGTTGATAAGAAAGACAAAGTTGTCATTGCATCTGATCATGAAGAAACTGATGAGGAAGAAGAAAACTTCATAAGAGAGGATCCAAAAAGTATAAAGGTAAGCCCCCTTTCAAGTATTTTAATTGTGGCAGAATAGGTCATTTTGCTTCAAAGTGTCCATATGTTAAAGATGATAGTTCCAAGCAAGAAGAAGATAGCAAGAAGAAGCAAATGGTTTATCCAAAAAGGAAGAATTTTGGAAAGAAGAAGAAGAGTATGTACATAAATGAAGAATTGAAGCATTTGATGCTAGTGATAGTTCATAAGAGGATCAAGACTGTGCCTTTGTAATGAGAGAAGATAGAAGATAATTTCTATTCATGGATAAAGAAACTAAGGATCAGAAAGATGCATAAATTGAGGACTCATAAGAAGGAGAAGAGGAGGCAATTTTTGATCTTGAAGGAGAATTAATCAATGCTCTTGAAGATCTTGATGAACTAAGAGATAAATTTGATGATCTTAATAGAGAAAACAAGAAACTGAAAATGAATGCTCAAAAGGAGACTGATAGATTAACTCAAGAACTTGAGGAATCCAATAAGGTGATAGTTGGTATGAAAGTTCATGTAGAAGAGCTCAAAAGAGATGAAGATGTTATGAAATCTAAATTGCAATCTAAGATGGATAGATGCTCGAAACTTGAGGAAAAATTAGTTTCCTTAAGAAAATAATTGGAGAAATCTAATGAGAAGTTCAATAAAGTTTTCAAGTTAAAAGGTGGTACTAATATTCTAGATGAATTTCTAAGTACACAAAACCCAGCTAATAAAGAAAAATCAGACTTGGGACTTGAAAAAGGAAAAAATTAATTTGTTGATGATCTGAAAACCTCTATGAAAGATTTAGGGAAGAAGAAAAATCAGTCTCTAATGGTGAAAAAACTGACAAAGGAGAAGCCTCTAAAGGTGAAAAGAAGTCAGCTATGGCTAAGAAATTTGTAAAAGAGATGGAATCAATTGAAGACAAGAAAGTTAGCAAGCTGATTTTTGATCAGCAACAGAAGAAGCATCTAATACTAAGAGAACAAACAATGATGGTTTCACAAGAGTACACTATCCAAGGAGACCTAGACAAAGAAGATACCCTCATACAGCTAAAGGAAACACCATGACCAGATACTCATCATATTTCAATGGGTATTGTTATACTTGTAACAATTTTGGTCATAGGGCTAGAAAGTGTAAACTCATTCCAAGGAGAAATACAAATTTTATAAGTAAAAATTCATTTGCTCCTTTAGTTGATATGAATATAGTTTGTCTCAATTGCAATAATTTTAGTCATATAGCTAGAAATTGTAGAGAAAAATTTAGTAGACCAAATGCTTATTCTAAGAAGAAGAAAAATACATCTTCCAAAGTTGAAAAGGAAACCGAAGCCTTTGAGAAAAAGGAAGAAAAATATGTAAATAAACCTAAGAAGGTACGAAAGGAGAAAGGGAAAAATCCTACTCAACCGATGATTGCCCAAACAAAATTGAATGGAAAGGAACAAGATTTATGGGTAATTGATAGTGGATTCTCTAAGCACATGACTGGAGATAAAAATAAATTCATTAAACTTGAAATGAGAAAAGGAGGATCAGTGAGCTTAGGTGATAATACTACTACAAGTTTGAGCATAGATGGGAAGAACAAAACTAAAGATGTGCTCTATGTTGAAGGTTTGAAACATAATCTTCATAGTTTCAGCCAGATGTGTGATAATGGATACAAGGTTGTTCTTAACTCAGAAAGCTATAAAATAAGGAAAAATGGTAAGACAATTGCTCAAGGGATAAGGATTGATAGTAATCTCTATAATCTATACGAAGTGGAAGGCCAAACATGTCTAATTAGCCAAGAAGATGAGACTTGGTTGTGGCATAAAAGACTAGGACATGTAAACTTTGACAATTTGGTAAAGATAATTTCAAAAAGTCTGGTAAGGAATATTCCTAAGATTGCAAAACCTGAAAAATATCATCTCCCAAGGATGCCAACAAGGAAAGAAAACCAAGTTTAAGTTTTCTACAAAGGATTATTCAACTACAAAACCCTTGGAGATAATTCATACTGATCTATGTGGTCCAATGAGGACAAGGGAATTTCAAGGAGAAATAAATTTCATGTTGCTAATTGATGATTATACCAGAATGGCATGGGTCGTGTTTTTGAAGGAAAAGGTTCAAGTGTTTGAAAAGTTTAAACTCTATAAGAAGCTGGTAGAAAATGAGACTGGGAGAAGAATCAAATGTCTCAAATCAGACAAAGGTGGATATTTTACATCAAGTGAATTCAAATAATACTGTGAAGATCATGGAATCGAACGCCAATATTCAACTCCAAGAACACCACAGCAAAATAGTGTGGTAGAGAGAAGAAATAGTATTGTGAAGGAGATGGCTAGAGCCATGTTGAATGAGGCAAACTTGATAGATAAATTTTGGAAAAAAGTAGTACAAACCGTTGTATACATTCAAAACAGAGCTCTTATTAGATTTAACAGTGGTAGAATGCCATATGAATTTTGGTTCAGTAGGCCTCCATCAGTCAAGCATTTCAAAGTATTTGGTAGTAAATGCTATATTAAAAGAGAAGATGAAGATTTAGGAATTTTTGAGTCAAGATGTGATGAAGGGATATTTTTGGGGCATTCCAATCAAAGCAAAGCTTATAAATGTTAAAATAAGAGATTGCATAAAATTGTAGAGAGTGTACATGTCAAGGTTGATGAAAATACAAATCAAGCCAAGTCCAGTAGAAATAATCTTGAAAAGGAATTAGATGATGAGGATATAGGTGCAGCAGAAGAACAAGAACAAGAAGAAAAGAATGAACAAGAGGTTGAACGTTCTCTTGCAAAATATGTGCAAAAATATCATCCTGTAGATCAGATAATTGGTGATAAGAATGAAGGTGTGCATACTAGAAGAAGACTTGCAAAGAAAAAGGAACAAGTGAAATTTTCCCTCTTATCTCAGATTGAACCAAAAAGCTTTGATGAATCCAGTAAGGATGAGAGTTGGATGAAAGCAATGGAAGAAGAACTCAAGCGGATTGAAAAGAACAAAACATGGGAATTGGTTCCTAGACCATCAAGCAATAATGTAATCGGCACCAAATGGGTATTCAAAAATAAGTTGAATGAATATGGATTTTTGGTTAGAAACAAAGAAAGGTTAGTGTGCAAAGGATATACACAAGTAGAAGGGATTTATTTTGAAGAAACATTTGCCATGTTGCAAGGTTAGAAGAAATAAGAATTTTCCTTGCATTCTCAATCTACAAAGGATTTAAAGTCGATCAAATGGATGTCAAATCTACATTCTTGAATGGAAACCTAGAAGATGAAGTATACATTGAACAGTTAGAAGGTTTTCAACTGTTAGAGAATGATGATTATGTTTTCAGATTGAGAAAATCACTGTATTGTTTAAAGCAAGCCCCAAGAGCATGGTATTCAAGGTTGGATCAGTATCTACAACAACAAGGATTCAATAAAGGTTGTATTGATAGTAATCTATATCTCAAATATGAAGGTAAGTATATGATCATTGTTGTAGTATATGTAGATGATATTTATTTTGGTGGTAGCAGTGATAAAAATTGCATAATATTTTCCACAAACATGCAAGATGAGTTTGAAATGTCCATGCTAAGAGAACTCATATTTTTTCTTGGTTTTCAAATTACACAAACCAATAAAGGTATATTTATATCACAAACCAAGTATGCAAAAGAAATGATTAAAAATTTTGGCATGGAGGATTGTAGACCAGTCAGTACTCCCATGATTATTGGTTGCAAATTGAGTAAATCATATGAGTCACCTCATGCAAATCAAACTTTGTATAGATCAATGATTGGAATTTTGCTATATTTAGCTGCATCTAGGCCAAATATAATGCAAGTAGTTTGTCTGGTAGCAAGGTTTCAGGCTGCCCCAAAGGAATCCCATGTCAATGTAGTGAAAAGAATTCTTAAATACATCCAAATCACTATTGAATATGTGTTGTGGTATTCCAAGTGTAAGGATTTCTCATTAAAAACATATACAAATGTAGACTGGGTAGGAAGTGCAGATGATAGGAAGAGTACTAGTGGTGGAGCATTCTTCTTGGGGAACAAATTGGTTTCCTAGATAAGAAAAAAGAAAGATTTTATCACTCTTTCTACTATAGAGGAAGAATATGTTGCAGTAGCTGCATGTTGTACATAGGTCTTGTGGATGAACTAGACGTTAAAAGACATCAAAGTGGAATACAAAGAGCCTATCTCTATTCTTTGTGATAATTCTAGTGCCATTAACATATCAATTAATCCAATGATGCACTCCAAAACCAAGCACATATCAATCAAGTATCACTTCATCAGCGAAAAGGTTGTAGATAACGAAGTCAACATGGATTATGTTCCAACAAAGGAACAAGTGGTTAACATATTTACAAAGCCTCTTCCTATAGAGCAGTTTGAATACTTGAGGCAAAAGTTGGGAGTAGTTTCTCCCACCTCATATCACTAAATATTAGTGATAGGGAATATATCTAGGGGGAGCTTCATTGATAATTTATTTGGTCTTGGTTAAGCATAATGTGATCAAGTCAGGTAAAATCTTGTTTTACAAATTTCTAATGACTTGACGGTTGCAAAAATTGTCAAATTTCAACATTTCCTTAGGGGGAGTGTACCCTTTGCCATTGCTGTCAAAGGGGAGAAAAATATATATGTGGAGAAATGTGAAGCATGCTGAGAAGAGAATAGATATATGTCATGGGGGGAGTTGTTATGTAGTTGTGAGAATAGTCAGGTTGGTAAAGAGCTTCAATGTTATATCTTATATGAGTGTTTCATGTTTTTCCATCAATGCCAAAGGGAGAGATTGTTAGCATATAGTTGTCATTGATGTCAAAAGAGAAATTCATGCATAGGAGATCGTTGGCATCATGATAAAGGATGATTATGAGAGTAGTGGATTTGATGGAAAATTAGGCTACAAATTTGATATGGCTTTTTCAAGAGCATTCCAATGATGTGCTCTACAGGTCCAAAAGTTGATGAATACACCTAGGAATGAATTATTTACGCTCTCAGGTGATATTAGGGTTTACAGATAAACCCTAATAGGTTTACAGTCATTGCATCATGAACATAAATTATATTTTGTCATTGACTGTGTATTGGCGGTTGCAGGTCACATAAGTTATAACTTATGTCATTGAAGTCGTGAAGGTGACCGACCCCTTCACCTAGCTATTGTCGGCCCAAAAAATAGCTATAATGTTTCCTAAGTCTTGAGTGGAATATTTGTCTCTAGAGTGATTGACGGTTGTGGTTGAGGCTGCAAGATCTAACGGTGCCTACATATCCCATTGAGATTTTAGTGGGGCCCAACCAAGACCCATGGGGTCAGCGGGGAGCAATGCTGATCAAATGTTGAAGATCGACAATGCTCACAGTATGCATGGTGGAACCTACAAAGGCAGAAGATGTAGTTCGTGGAACATGATATCATAATGATAGGTGGAAAATGAATGATTGCATCAAGGCCATCAGTAATGGTGTATGATCAATGGTTGTGATCAAGAAGATCTAACGGTGCCTGTGGACCCTATTGAGTATTGTGGTGGATCCCGACTAAATCCTATGGGGCTAGTAGGGAAAAATGAAGGTTGATTGATGGAGATATGGTGGTGCTTGTTAGGCATTTTAGTGGGACCATACTTAGTAAATGATGATGATGGAAGATCATGACAAAGGCCAACAGATGGCAAAGAGTGATTGCTCAATATGCTAATTCACATCGTTGTTGCAAATTAGGTGGTGATGAAATGGAGGATAGATGGACATCGATGGGACCATACTATTTGTCTCTTCAACAGAGCAGTATGATAGATCGATGATGAAGATTTGAATGATTGCTTATCTAACAGTCAATATTTAAAGACATGACAGTGAACGAGGATCGCATGATCAGGGCATGAAAGGAGAAGATCAATGACCAAAATTCAAAAGAAAGTATCTATAACAGCTATGATAGTGTGAATGAGAGTTTTGACTAGTAACCAAATCAAAGGAAATAATTAATTGGTCCAACTGCACCATGTGACCAATGTAAATGAAGATTTTATCTTCAAGGCAATGGAACAGATTGCAGAGGTGATCAAGAGTGAATCTAATCATACTGAAAAGAGAATACATTTAATGCATATCAAATTATAGGATCGATAGAGAGCTAAATTGGGAAAATTATCTATATCCAAATTAAATATCGTAAGGCTCGATGAAGAGGTTGTGTAAGGAAGGTTTTCTGGAAACCATAACAAGTGATCGAGATCATAATCAGATCCTATAATCATGAGAATGCATTTAATGTATTCTAGGTTTAGGGTTTTGCAAGTTGTCTGGTTTAGCAGATTCAATGAATCTGTATAGTGTGTGTGTGTGGCTTAATGAAATAGTAGCTTTTTGGTGAAGTTAGCAAGGAATGGAAACCCTAATATGATGTGAGAGATGATCTAGATGGTGGAGAGAATCTTGAAGTAGATATTGCATATCGGTGGAGTTAAGTAAAAAGGAAGACAATCAAAGAATTGTCGATGTTGTTGTATCTACTGTAAGTGAAAAGTGTGAGTAGTCTGCAACTGTAGAGAGTGTTGAACAAAGTAAGATATAGTTGAGTATGCAACAAAGGAAGTGTGATGAGTAAGTAGTGCAACAAACAATGAATACACATATGTGTGTAGCCTAGACACAATACAGATCATCATCTAGGTTTGCATTCAAGAGAGTGCAAGTGTGTGAAACACTACATAGAAAAAATAGATTAGAAGAGAGTGCAAAGTAGGGGTGTGTTTCTAAGAGTGTAGCTTCAGTAGAAGTAGTGTAAGATGCAAGGTGTGCAACAATTCATTGAATGTAATCATTCATTTTCAGGTTGAGTAGAACCAAATTGTATGCATATATGAACTTGTAATTTTGTTGAGTTTAATAGCCTCATTGAAATGAATTGTAGCTTAGAGTAGGTGATTGTAGTCTCCTTGCAGTTGTAGCTCCTAAAATAGGGTGTAGTAGCATCCTTGAAGTTTTAGCTTCTAAATCAGGGAGTTGGTGCTTCCTTGGGTTGCATCCCTAAACATTGTAACAAAATATTTCATTTGTGATGTTGGATTTGAGTAGTAGCCTCAAGCAGCTTTTGTCACTATGGTTTTTCCCATATTGGATTTTCCACGTATATCTGGTGCTGTGGGTTTGTTTGTGTTGATTGTTTATATTAATGTTTATGTTTGCATCTTTAGTTTTCAATCTACACATTAAGTGTTGGAGAAAGAAATCTGCACATATTATTTGAGCTAAGGAAGTAATCTATATAAAGTTTTTATTGGCTAAATTTTTTAGTATCTACTGATTCAACCCCCTCTTAGTAGATCATTGTGTTCTAACAAACATGAATGGAACCAAGTTGAAACTATCAACTCATGACTATCTGTAGAATCTATCATTATGAAAGCATATAAATGTGAAGATGGGGCAAGAGGATCTAAATGTACCCATTTACAAAAATAGGAAAGGAGAAATCCCATTGAGAACAAAACTCCTAACCACTGATGTCCAAACGCTAAAAAAAATAGATGAAGTTGTAGCTGCCAATGAAGAGTTGCTAATGAATCCCACACTGCAACAAGAATAAGATCAGAATCAAAGAGACAACTACATGAGTATCAACTGGATAGTCTCAAATTCTCAAAATTAAAGATTTAGTGCATAGTCTATATGAGTATCATTGATTTTGGACACTACTCAACTAAATATTAGTTGAAAATATAGGTACCAAATCTTTGGATGTAGAACCCGATCCTCTTAATACAAAGAGATTACTTTCTTAAATATTGCATCATTCGTGGTGTTTGTTATCTTATTATTTTTTCTATTTAAAATTGGAAAAAAAAAATCTTGATTGACCACCAAGCCTTGTATTGTCCCACCAGTTGCTCCTGACTTTATGGTGACATATGAATTAGAGGGTATATTTAATAGTCACATTTGGTTGTCAAATTTAGAGTTTATTTTTTCTTGGCTTCTTCATCAGAGTTTCCAAATTTTCATTATTGATGTTGTCCAAATAACTCTTATATGTAAAAGATGTAAATGCACTAAAATAAAATGCTAAAATCTTGTCACTACAGTGTAATCTGCCAAATCTTTCATATTGCAAGCCTCTTAGGATTGATCTATGTATCAAGTGTTAGTTCCTATATACACAATGAATGTAGTGGCTAGTTACCCATAAATTTTGGTGTGATGGAATAGATACCATATAGACACTCTTGTTATGTAAGAAATCTCTTGTATTCAGAGGGTTGGGTTCTACATCCAGAGACTTGGTACCTATATTTTCAGCTAATATTTATTTGAGCAGTGTCCAAAATCAGTGATACTCATATAGACTATGTACCAAATCTATAATTTCAAGCATTTGAGAGTATCTAGTTGATACTCATGCAGTGGTCTCTTTTATTCCAATATTATTCTTGTTAGAGTGTGAGATTCATTAGCAGTTACAACTTCATCTATTTTTTGGAGTTTGGACATCAACAGTTAGGATTTTTATTCCCAATGGGATTTCTACTTTCCTATTATTTAAATGGGTACATTTAGATCCTCTTGCTCCATCTTCACATTTATATGCTTTCACAATGACAAATTTTGCAAATACTCATGAGTTGACAGTTTCAACTCAGTCTCCATTCATCTTGACATCTTCTATAGTGGTACTTTATTCCTTATATCAGTGCTTGTCATCATTTGGCATCTTTTGGAGTAGCATTTAGAGGACTTATCATCATCTTTGGTCATTTCTCTACATCAGTATTCACATTGTTCTACATTTTCACCTTCTTCAATTAAGATTGGGACTCCTGACATTGTGACATTTGAGTCGATTCTAGAGACTTATTCCTTTCAAGAATGAGAATATATCCTGCATGTATCATTTTATTTCTAAGGGGAGGAATTTTGTTCGATGATATTGGACCATATTCAAATTTCTATGTCGAGCATCCACAATCATTGCAAGATATTGTACATTCAGGGGGGTTCACTTGAACTTCTCTATTATTCTCTCTTATGGGGGGAAATTTTCCTCACATGGAGCTTTTTCCTTCACATTCTATTGAGAGCATTTTCACTATTTTTTCTCTTTTGGAGAGGAGTTTTGTCCCACTAGTTTTTCTCCTTTTCTCTATTTATGAGATATTTCTATGTACATGGGTACCTCATTAGGCCTAGTATTTGAGACCCATATTTGCATCTTTGCATTCTATACTTCTACCTAAGTTTCACTTAAGGGGGTTGTTAGTGTGAAAGGGGTACTTTATCTAACTAGTTCATTTCCTAGCTAGTTCTCCACTTAAGTCCTCTTCACACTAGCTTAACTTTACATAGGGATAAGGTTGTTGAGATTTAATGACCTGAGTTGTCACACCTCATAGGATAAAAACACAAGTGTCATAATCTAGTTACATCCTATCTCTACCCTTGGCCTATATAACCAAGGTGTTTCCTTTGTAATCACACGTCATTCATTCCAATTGTCAAGCTCATAGAAGCTTTACATTCTTTTGAGAGGAATACAGTTTATTCTTTCTCATATGTTATTTTTGTATTTTCTTTCCTTCAGTCATTTGCATCTTGGGTAGGCTATTTAGTAAATCTTACACATTGAAAGTCATCCCATATATATCAAAATCATCAATGTCATGATACAAGTCAAGTATGTGACATACATGAAAACATGTATATGAGGCTATAAAAATTGAGCCCATGAATGGATATACATCACTAATCAGACTATATCAAAAATTTGTCTATATTGGAGCTATCCTCTACTCTCATAATCATCCTATCGATGGCTACCTGAGGGATCTCCTCTATCCAACTACCCTATTGATGGTCCTCCTGCCGATCTGCTCGGTGCTACCCCACTCCTGTGAGAAAAAATTGGTTGTCATCAATGTTGAGGAACCTCATGGTGGTACATGGTCTGATAATACAAAGCCTTGGCTATAGCCTAGTTTTATAAGGTGGATAAAACCATGGTACCCTATCCTTATGCAAAGCTAGCCTCTATATGTTTTCTCTAACCCATCTCCCGAGCCAACTATATATTTACCTACTGCCGCTACTAAAGCTCTAGTCTCTCTCCTGCCGATATTTGTCTTTCTCAGCTCTGGCCTAGTCTCACTCCTAGAGATTAGTGTCTCTCTCTTTTATAGAGGTGTCCCACTTTGTTGTATACTGTTGTAGCAAGCCCTCCATATCTGACCCTAATACCTATTGTACCTACAATACCAACTGTACATGTTGTGGTTATACCAAGGGAGGTTGTTGCGATGGTTGTTGGGGTATCTATCCAATGTGTCCAAATTCTCCCAGAACTTGTCTAGGAACCTGTCCAGGTTGTTGAGGAACCTATCCTCTATCTCTACCCTACCCTCTGTAGCAACCTACACAATTATACACCAGATTCATCTCAAGACCATCCACACCACTTGCATAATCCCATGGAAAAGTATCCAGCTGTGTGAATTCATCAATAGCCACTTGGGGAACCGTCTAAGGCCCCCAAGTTGTGATCTCTGGAAGAATGTGCACACAGCCCTATAATCAAGTGACAGGACATCATGTTTTTCACCAAATTGTCTAGCCACTTCGTTAGGAAGGTACTTCTCTGTAACATAAATTTGTTGGCCCATGAGACACTTTGTTTTTCTAGCATAAAAGAGTTGATCCTAGTCATCATCACATGGCTATTCTTGTAGCCATGGTCTCCACCTGAATACTATCATATCATCCAAGAATCTCCTCTAATAGGCTATCCTTGTCACTCCTGTCTGGTGGAGTGTGATCATACCCACATATCTATAAACCACTAGATCATCCTCATCAATGTCTCTCAAAGAAATCATTGGCCAAAGTACAATGATGTGCTCCCAAGCCTAGATGTGTAGTAATGTCACTCCAGCGAATAAGCTGCACCCTCGCAAATAAACCACCTGATGCATGTCATGGTATAGTGTAGCTAGAATAATTATACCCATGCATAAGTGTGTACCTCATCTATCATAGCCTCTAGGACTACACCCCAGCCAATGTTGAATCCTCAGCTATGTCTATCAGGCACCAAGACTCCCATGATCAGTCCTCAAACAACAATGTCAAGTCACTGACATGTCCACGGTGTCTCTGCAATTCAATCTGATAACTCTCTACCTCTAACGATCTGGCTCCTAATACTTTGAACATAGCTACCAAGATGAGGTATGCATTGTGAATAACTATGTATCCATGGATAGGCACTCGTAGGATGCACCAGAAATCCTCAAGGGTAATTATCACCTCATCGATAGGAAGATGGAAAGATGAACTCTCAAAATTCCACCTCTCCACTAGTGTGGTCATCATTGCAAGATGGGTCCTGATCTCAAGCATACATATGCAGTGTATAAATCGATGGTGCTAAAGAATTCATCCTACTCATCCTTGAGTCTAGATAGTCACAATGAAATCCTAGGTCTCCTCTCACGAGAAAGCAATGGTCGGAAGCTCTCCTGCATGCACAACACCACCACATCAAATTTTCTAAAAAAAAATTATAATTCTAGAACCCTAAAAAAGCAAGTGTGGGCCTTTAACAAGGGCATCACTCTATTAGGTTTGTGACTATGTCACTATTTAGCAAGTGTGTTGCTAAAATGCAAGTGCATAGTGTTATCTCAAGTGTGTGTCAATTTTTTGCAAGTGTGTGGATCTAAAATTTCTCAAGTGTGTTGCCATGTCAAAATCAAGTGTGTTTCTATCTCTACAAATGCATTGAAGTATACTCAAACCCTAGCACAATTTCTCCGGAGCGACGCTCTAGTGCAAGTGTGTTGCTAGACCTTGCAAGTGTGTCACTAACTGTAACAACTACATCACTAAAATAGTGACCCATTTGTTTTCCCTATTTGACCCTACACTTAGCTACATAAAAAAACATGCAAGAAAATTTTGTTGGGGTACATATCAGTGGTCCTACGTCGGCTGGCTGCTAGAACTCACACTCATTTTGCACGATGTATTTGAAGCACACAATCTACCATTTTTCCAGTTGCACTACAAGGTCTCTCTCAAAATGACTCTAAGCTCTCCAAATTTTTCAAACTCAAGTGTGAAAATGAGCTTGAAAGTGATCCCAAACCCTTATATATGCATGGAAAATTAGGGTTTTTGACCTAGTGCATGGTGTAAGCCTATGGTTTTGATCCTGTATCTTTGATTTTGAGTTTTGCAGCTTCTTATGAGTATTTTATCAATGTCTTGAAGCTTATTTTTTGTCCTCTTTGCAGTTGAAATGATCCCACAACCATGTAGTGAGCTCGATTGAAAATCAATCATTTTCACTCGAACTCTCAAGAGGGCAATATATCAATAGTCGTTCCTTTCACTGGGGCATAGTGGGGTACCATGAAAAATTAGGTAAATTTTGAATTTTGATCAAGTAGCATTAGTTCTTTGAAACAACACAACGAGTGCATTGCTTCAAAGAGGGGCAAAATATACACTTAAAACTGCCCTGATAATATCGCATACTTGATTTCTCGTATTAACAATGCCATTTCTAGTCTATTTCACCTAATTCGTCCATTTAAATAAATAATGTTAATTATTTAGTTAAATTCACCTTTTCTCCTATTAATTAAATAAATCAAATTTATTTAGTTAATTCATTGTTCTTCATACTAATTCCATTCTCATTTGATTAAATAAGGAAAATTATTTGATTAATTGTCATCCTTCACACTTTGATTAAATAATTTGTGATTATTTAATAAAAGCCTTTCTCCCATTCACTCACAATTAAATAATTTTAATTATTTATTTAATTGGCTAATTTCTTTCCAAATCCTCCAAATTTTCTCACTTGCACAATGAATATTCTCTTGGAATATTCTGTCTTCAAATTCAAATATTTCCCCCCAAATGGAAATATCTCCAACACCTCTCCAACATAAATCCTAAAAATTAGGGAATTCGTTGAGTCTCTCATGGATCTGAAACCCTTGATTTGATCTTTGATCCATGCCTCATGGATTTTCAATTGTTGGATTCATCCTTGATCCATGCTCATTACTCTCTTTCGATTTCATCCATTGATTAGCTTTTCTGATCTTCACCGTTGATCCTGATTTTAAAAATCTATAAATCATAAGCATTTTTCCATAATAATCATCCATGCTATTTGAGTAAATTTACTTTCTTGAATTCAATCTCCAATTTGATCACTTGGAGAGCACTTGTGAGACATTTGAATTCATCCATTCATCAATTGCTTTGCATCAACAATGGATTTTGTTTAGGTTGAAGCACTCCACTTCTAACTTGGATATAATCCCACAATGGGATTGAGGTTTGCATTCCTTAGTTCTAATTCAATTTGGTTTTCTTTTTTATTCAATGCTTTTGGATTCTAGTTTGGTTTTGTGAACAATTTCATTGGATTGTATGATTAATTGATCAATTATTTAGCTATTTTGGTTTAATTAATGTCATTTGATCAATTAGTTTTATATATTCACAAACTCTTGACTTTATCTTTGATCCATGCCTCATGGATTTTCATTCATTGGATTCATCCTTGATCCATGCTCATTCCTCTCATTCGATTTCATCCATTGATTAGCTTTTTTGATCTTCACCGTTGATCCTGATTTCAAAAATCTATAAATCGTAAGCATTTTTCCATAATAATCATCCACAAGCTTTGAGTAAACTTACTTACTTGAATTGAATCTCCAATTTGATCAATTGGAGAGCACTTATGAGACATTTGAATTCATCCATTCATCAATTGCTTTGCATCAACAATGGATTTTATAAGGTTGAAGCACTCCACATCTAACTTGGACATAATCCCTCAATGGGATTGAGGTTTGCATTCCTTAGTTAGAATTCAATTTGGTTTGCTTTGTTATTCAATGCTTTTGAATTCTAGTTTGGTTTTGTGAACAATTTCATCAGATTGTATGAATAATTGATCAATTGTTTAGCTATTTTGGTTTAATTAATGTCATTTGATCAATTAGTTTTATATATTCAAGAAATTGATTACAATATTAATGATATATATAATAATCATAGAAACTATATTATATTTAACAAATAAAAAATATATAATATATGTTTAATCTTTATTTGTACAATTTAATTATATAATATCTATTTTATATATATATATATATATATATATATATATATATTATTAAATAAATAAATAAAAATAATAAGTATACCATATTTTTTAACATATACTATTATTTAAATTAATTTATAATAACTTTAACAATTTAACTATTTTTTAGAGTGAGGTACTATTCCATCCACTAATGTTTAAATTAAAATTTGAAGCTAAATTAAATATATCTATTTAAAACTATATACAACTTTTTTTTTTGGTAACCCAAGTTGTCCTCGTGAATCAACTCAATGCATTCCCTTAAACCACGTGCATCGAGTAAACTACCCATGCAAACTTATATATGATATTCTAATTTTACATAATATAAATTATTAAATATATTTTAAAAAATTAGTATATAATAAAATTATATATTTATATTAACTATGTTATATTTTTAATATTTATATATTTGTTATTTAGGTTGTACATAAAATCTATATTATATTTATATTTAATAATATATATTAGCTAAAAAAATACATAAAAGGGCAGACAAATATAAACAAAAAATATAAAGATTAAGAGAGAGAGGAGGATAAACAAAAAAAAGGAAGATAGAAAACATGAGAGAGGGGATGGGACACAAATACACTGAAACAAAGAGAGAAAGAGAGAGGTGGAAAGAGAGAATGAAAGAGAGATAAGGTAGAGATAGAGATAGAGGTCCCTATCTTGGCTATCAATCTCTCAATCTCTACCTCTCTTCCTTTCTCTTTTCATATATCTCTCTCTCTCTTTTTCTCTTCCTATATATCTCTATCTCTCCCTCTCTTTATCTCCCACTATTTCTCTTTCCCTCTCTCTATCTCTCCCTCTCTCCATCCACAATTGTCTATCCCTACTTCTCTTTGTATGTCTCTTTATTTGTCTCTCTCTATCTCGTTATCTATTTGTCTCCCTCTTCCTCTCTCCCCCCTCTATCTCTACAAATGTCTCCCTCTCTATCCACTCATCTCTTCCCCTCTCTCCCTCACCCTATTCCTACACCTTTATATTGATTCCTTTGTGCCTCTTAATCTCTATCTCTCTATATTTCCTTTTTCGTCTCTCTCTACCCCAACATCTCTCCTTCTCTACCCAACATCTCTCCTTCTCTCTCCCTCTCTCTACCCCTATATGTTTATCTCTATCCCTCTTCATATATTTATCTCTTTCATCTCTATCTACCCATTGCACACCAAAGGTGCAATTGCTAATTATTAATCAAAACTGCATCAAGAATGCCCACATTTATGCCGATTTCATCGCCATGAGATTGGACTGACTCGCATTCAGAAACGTATGCCAATGTGCCTGCCAACGATGCATCAACATTAATTAGCCGATTTCAGCTTAAAAATTGTTTCCCAACGACATGAAAATTATTTGATAGCTGTTCCAGCAGAAGGTGACTTCACATTGGCATCTGTTTTAGTTTTAAAATCTTAGAACAAAATACCTAGTCATTTGAACGTGGGCCAAGCAGTAAATGTGGATTTAGATGCTGATGTACTCAACCGTACTTAAAAAAATGATTACCTGTTCTGGCAGAAGGATTAGATGACATCATAGCGGCGGATCTGTTTTAGTTTTAAATTCTTAAAACAAGATAGTCAACTGAATGTGGGTTAAGCATTATATCTGTTCTAGCAGCACTCAGAACCACATAATTAGTTTCTCAGATCTTCTCTGTATTGCTAGTAGTTTACAGTCATGGCTATCTGCAAAGGGGGTTCTTTGCAGGAAGCAAAGAGATCTACTGGGTATAGGCAAAAGAAAGTGGGCGTTGTAGGAGCAGGAGTGAGTGGCCTTCTAGCAACTAAATATTTACTGAGCATAGGTCTGAAACCCACTGTATTTGAAGCCAAACAAGGAATAGGAGGAGTATGGAGAGAAACGTTTGCATCAACAAAACTGCAGACCCTTCGTCCTGCCTACCAATTCACTGATTTTCCATGGCCAAGTGATGTTACTGCCATTTTGCCCAATCACACCCAGGTTATGGATTATTTTAACAGTTATGCAGACCATTTTGGGCTGCTGAATTGCATTCTGTTCAATACCAAAGTGGTGGAGATTCGATATAGTGGCAATGAAAGTGGTGCATCTGTTGGATTGTGGGGTAAGAATGGAGGCCCTTATGATGATGGGGAAGTCTGGGAAGTTGGTGTGCAGAAAAATGGTGGAGAATCCATTCAGGTAGTAACAATAAACTACATGCTATTTCATGTTTTTTTAACTATTATCTAGTATCTGCCATCATTTATATTTATGAAATGGTTTGTCCTTGCCTATAAACCATTATGTTACAGAGAGGCCTTATAGATCAAGGGTTTCAACATAAAAGTGTTTTTAAAACTGCAACCATTATGTTACAGAGAGGTCTTATAGATCAATGGTTTCAACTTAAAAGGTGCTTTTTTAAAGCTATAACCATTATGTTACACAGAGGACTTATAGATCAATGGTTTTGGATACATGAGTATTGGAATTTAGGATTTTACAAACCTAAATATTTAGGTATTTAGGAAGATTGGGAATTGAGATCAAATTTAGTGTAGGTTTCTTGATATCTAGATATAATACATACAAGAGATGAGGTTTACATGGATTTTAAAGTTATTTTATTATTTCTTTCATTTTTATCTTGTATATAGATAATATACATCAACAATTTTGTTATAGATCACAATTTTCTATTTAAACTTAGAGTGCTTGATTCAAGTTTATCTTTAAATTCATAATCAATAATTATTATTGATTAATATTAAGATTATCGAATTTCATAATTTTTTTCTTAATAAGGTTTATTTGTAGTAAAATTGATGTATTTGTCCTTCATTTTTACATGTTTACTGAAATAATTTTTGTGTGAGGTTCTTCCAGTGGCATCACTTTGATTTCTTGGTTTTATGTATTGGTAAATATGGGGGTCTACCAAAAATCCCATCATTTCCTCTAAATAAAGGGCCAGAAGTATTCCAAGGAAAAGTTCTGCATACCATGGATTACTCTGCCTTAGATGATAAAGAGGCTTATGAAACTGTGAAAGGAAAAAGAGTTGTAATCATTGGATATCAAAAATCAGCAATAGATTTTGCTCTAGAATGCGCGGAAGCAAATCAAGGTAAAAATCAGCAATAGATTTTGCTCTAGAATGCGCGGAAGCAAATCAAGGTATAATATGTACTCTAAATGTTGTGTATCTTTTATTTAGTTAGTAGTAGGGGCTATAATAAGCAAATTAGAAAATTGCACTTGGTGTTTTGTTGTGGATCTACATTTACAAGAGAATTGATTTGTGTTTACAGGAGATAATGGCCCTCCTTGTACCATGGTCTTTAGAAGAACCCACTGGATGATTCCTGAGGATTATTTGTTTTGGGGAGTACACTTAATATATTTGTATGGAACACGTTGTACACAATTTTTACTTGGAAAACCAAATCAGAGTTTTCTCTTTATCTTAATATCATACCTTTTTGCCCCATTGGTAAATTTCTTTGATTTATTATATTTTTTTTCGTTTTGGATTTACATACATAATTTAAATTCAAATTTATCTCACTCATATAAAAATATTGATGTTTTTATGCAGAGATGGGCAATGTCTAAATTTGTGGAGCTTTTCATGCTTTGGAAATTTCCCTTGAAAAAGTATGGACTTGTTCCAAATATAAGCTTTCTACAAGAACTAACTTCTTGTAGCATTTTTGTACTTCCTAACAATTTTTTTTCAAAAGTAGAGAAAGGCTTCATACATTTTAAAAAATCATCTAGTTGGAGTTTTTATAATAAGGGGATTGTGCTAGATGATGGAACAAAGATGGAAGCCGATGTTGTGGTTTTAGGCACTGGTTATGATGCAGACAAGAAATTAAAGAATATCCTTCCAACAAAATTTGGAGATATTTTAGAGAAATCAGGTGGTGCACTCTCTTTATATAGGTATGGTGAAATTTATTTTTAATTTAATATGGTTGATAATAATTGTGAGATAAAAAATATATTAAAATGTTTTAAACTAGAAAAATGGGCTTAAATGTGAGTTTCAAGGTTCATATTTAAGGTTATACATGTAATTAATTTTTTTGATAGTTAGAAAGTTGCATTAGTGTGTAAGTTTTAAGTTTAAGTAGAAATTTTTTCAATTGATTTGTGTTGTAATTTTTTAATATTAATATTTTTAGATTATATTTTATGATTTATTAAATACATTAATAGAGAGTGAAATTTATGTTATTTTTTAATATATAAAATCCTCACTCTCTCAATATCTCTAATCTTCACTCTTTATTATCTTGATAATGGAGCATAGATTGTGATTTAAACTATTGATATTATAATTCTATTAAAATGTTTTCTATTCATCAAAATATTAAAAACAAGATTTAGGTCCTAGGGCTAATAATTTGGGGTGTAAATCTTATAGTTTAGATATTATCTTACTATCTACTCTCATTACTTAAGTTAAAAAAAGTACTAGGCTTAGTTGAAATTTGAAATTATGAGCTTCAATCATAAAGTGATATTCATATCATTTTTAAAACTTAAACTTATTTAAAAAAAATATTTTCTCAAGGATTAAATAATAGAAATTATTGTGATATTATGTTATTGTAGGGGGCTCATCCATCCACGGATTCCTCAAATGGCAATCCTTGGCTATTCAGAGAGTTTGTCAAATTTGCACTCTTCAGAAATTCGCTCCCAATGGTTGACTCATTTTCTATCTAACAAATTAGTGATGCCAAGTGTCAAGGAAATGGAGGAGAATGCAAAAGAGCTTGAGAAATATCTTGAAAGAATCACACCTTTTTTTCGAAAAACTTGTCATTTCACTTTTCAAATCACAGATAATGACAATATTTGTAGAGACATGGGAAGAAATCCAATGCGAAAAGGAAATTGGTTTGATGAATTTTTCTCTCCATATATTAACATGGACTATAGATTGGATGATTAAAGCCTTTTTCATGATTAGTATTATCATGATCTCTATAAAATTAACTTGTAAGATAGCTATAGTCCCATTGTAATTTGGACTAAGGTGGAAACTTATCAACTATGATGTTTCATTTTGATTGTGTGTACATGTGTGTGTAAACAATCACATTATTGATTATTGGTGAATTTGGTTTACTTTACTCATTAAATAAAACATGTATGATTTTTTGTAAGAATAACCTATACTAATCTCTACTTGGTGAATTATTGTGAGGAATATGTATCCATTCTACAAGTATAAAGGTGCAAGATGTCATAGAATCTACGGCTCTTGTTAGTAGGATAAATTCTTGCTTCTAATATTAGGTTAAAAACCAAAAAGGTTTGACTAATGGATGCTAATGGTAAAAACCCATAAGATTCCAAAGGATTGAAGTATCCAAAAGTTATCCCAAGTAGGATACAACAAGGAAACATTGATCAAAACCAACATTGCCTCATCTAATGATCATTTTCCCAAATTTATTTTAATTTTCAAAGACATTTACTTTCTTTAAAGAACCTTTTTAATTAATTTACTTTGATAAAGGAACTACTTATTTAAATGTATGTTGTTTATTTGAATGGTTATATCTTAAAGAAGTTATATTCATAATAATATATAATTTCCCATATTAGTTATGATAATTGACATGTCACAAGTACTTGAAGTGTAAAAAAATGATTTCAATAGAATTAATGTATATCTACAACAATCAAGATTTGCAACCTACAACCATGACTATATAATTCATGTAGCCATGACTACAATGTGTCTAAAACCATGACAACTAGAAATCATCTAGCTAGAGTTTTTATAATAAGAGGATTGTGCTAGATGATGAAACATAGATGAAAGATGATGTGATGGTTTTAGGCAATTGTTATGATGGGAACAAGAAATTAAAGAGTCTCCTTCCAACAAAATGTGGAGATGTTTTAGATAAATAAGATGGTGCACTCTCTTAATACAAGTATGGTGAAATTTATTTTTAATTTAACGCGGTTGATAATAATTGTGATAAAATATATTAAAAAGTTTGAAAATAGAAAAGAGAGCTTAGATGTGAGTTCATGACTTCATGTTTAAGGTGATACATGTAAATAAAAAAAATGACAATTAGAAAGTTAAGTGTAATTTTTAAGGTTGAGTAGAAATATTTTCAATCAATTTATGTTGTAATTTTTAATATTAATATTTTAGATTATATTATATGATTTATTATAGGATAATAGAGAACAAAACCCATGTTATTTTTTAATATATATAATCCTCACTCGACATCTCAAACATTCACTCTTTATTATCTCCCTAATGGAGTGTAGATTGTGATTAAAAATATTCATACTAAAAATATATATAACTTTTTTTAAGTAAAAGGCATAAAGCCTAAAATATTATCAATATAAGTGTAAATACATTTATTGAGAAAAGAACTGAAACAAAACTTCTCACTAACATATATAGGAGGGTGAGGGCATCCCCAGCAATTCATTCCGAAAAATTCACCTCCAACAATTCACCGTCATGAAAAATTCACCAACGGAAAATTTACTGCCAAATAAAATTCACCGCTAGCAATTTGCCACAGTGAAAAATTGTGGACAATGAATTTTCCTTTGGTGAATTGCTGATGATGAATTTTCCTAAAGCTACATACAAGAGATCATACCATACAAAATTAACCCAAAAACAAGGAAATAAGGGCTTCCAAGAGTCATAAACTGAAACAGAGATGAAACAAGCCCAAGAAAAAATTTACACCCCCAGTCCCATGATACAAGAAAACTACAATAGAACTATGTATAGGACTAGCTAGTTTCTTCCTTTAGAGTTGGTGTTGCAGATGATACCATCCACTGCCAGCCAGCCTGAATGTACCATATAGCACCAAAAAATGACTCTCACACGAAACATAACCAAGGTCGATTATGGTAATGATTGATTAAAGTATGACAATCATGATTTAGAGGCCTCTGAATTTACCACCCTGGACACAAACGTCAGCCAAGGTACACACAAGAAACCTGCCAACACATCCAATACAAACAAGTTAGATTTACCCCTTTCTGTGGGGTTTTCCATCATTATAAATAATTGATTGGAGAGACGGGAAGTTGTGAAGGTCCTCCATTGTAAGCAAGGTGACTTTATCTGCAGAGTCACAAGTTAGATTCGCCAAACCATCTACCAGCTGATTTTCTTCCCTATAACAATGGTCTGTTTGAAAGAAAACGAAGTCCTTTAAGTGGAGTAAAATATGTTGCAAAATATAATTCAGATGCAAAGAAAGAGACATTTTAGATTTGCATGCATTAATCAAATTTAGTGAGTTGCCCTCAATCCAAATTTGACTAATCTTGTATTTTTTCGTAAGAACAAGTCCCACAAGGAGAGCTTCAGCTTCTACTTTATTTCTTGTACTATTTGGGAGCTTTAAAGCAAGGGCTGCCAAGATCTCTACTTGCACATCTTGCACCTAAAACTCTAGGATTCCCACGGGAAGCACTATCAAATTTAAGTTTTGAAGTCTCGAGTTGGGGGGTTTCCAGCAAATTAATGATCTATTGATTGGGTTAAGTCTGGAGATAGGAATTGCACCAGGAGTATGTAATGCAATATTTGTCCAAGAGGCCATCATTTGAAAGTCCCATGATGAAAAGGTGGTGCTATAACCTATAGCTTGAAGCTTTAAAATCCAAGTCATAACTGTCTTTGAGATTGAAGATTCCAATTTTTGAAGAACTATAGATGGCGAGATGACTTTTTTCTGAAAATCCTTCTATTTCTTTCTTACCAGATGTTCCAAATGAACAATGAGGGGGAGACAAGATAAAAATTTGATAATAGTGGTGACTTAAAAAGCCTAGGTCAACTATTGAAGGCTTGTAGAATATTATTAACAACTGGGGCTTTCCAACAAAGTTTGTTCTCTAGAGCCATTTCCAACACATCTATGCAAAATCATACTGGACAAGGAGGTGTTCTAGAGTTTCACTATATTTTCTACAAATTACACACATAAACACCATTGTGATACCCAATTTTTCCAATCTTTCACTAGTCAGGTTTCTATTGTTGAGTGCCAACCATGAAAAAGCTCCGACTTTAGGGATGGTAACATTGTTCCAACATAACATATATGACCAATTCCCTTGCTTGGATTTTCCAAATCCACCAAAGATCTATAACCCTATTTCACATTATATATTCCTAATTTTGATAGGGCCCAAACAAGTTTCTCAACGTTTGTAGAGCACAACACTAATCTTATGCTTAAATGTGCTTGAAGTAGGAGTTTTTGTTCCTAAGGAAAATCATATGAACTAATTTTTTTTTCTTTTCATATTTGAATCAAAGGAACTGGAAGAGATCTCCAAATATTTTTTTTACATGATGACCCCAATATTGTTTGAGAAAAATTGAGCTTCCCGAAGGCCCTCAAGTCTATCCAAGGGGTGTCCATTCCAAGAGTCCACCCAAAATAGAGCCTTCTCACCATTGTTTATTGTTCAAGTAAGATAGTGACTGACAACATTTTTGCAATCTACTAGGAAATTCCATATTTTGGATTTTTTTGTGCCTTGCACACATGCCCCATTGAAAATGAGGACCCCCTCTTTTCTTTTGCAGGTTTTCTTACTTTTTGGTTCCTAGGTTAGGGCATTCTTAGGTTAGTTTTATTTTCATTTGCTTGTTTGATTTGGTGTCTGGGTTGCATTTTAAGTTAGGATTTTTAAAATTTAAGAAGATTTGGTTAGGTTGAGTCCAATGTAAAGGCCCACAAATTCAAGTGCATGTTAAAGTTCCACAAGCCGTGAATCCCCATGTAGAGTCGCACATGTGCTCGATTTATCTGCAAGGATTAGAGACCCACAAGGATTATCTCTGCCATTTTTTTGCAAGGGTTAACCTACCTTGTTTTTTATTGTATTGGAGCTAATTCAACCTTAAGGTTTTCCTCCATCGTGATTATTGTGCTTGCGAACTTTTCTTCACCTTAGGTTTTAGTGTGAATTGCAAGTAGGTATCCATGACCCACTTCATTTATTCATTTTAAACAACTAAAATATTTAATAAAAGAATCTAGGTAGGTGATTTTCTTGTAAGAGTTGTGACTGGGAAGTGAATCTTGTTGAACATGTTGGCCTCCTAGTACATAAATGAGTGTTGGGTATATAATAAGCTATGGGGAAGTTATTAGGCATTGTATTGTAAACAAGTTTAACTCATTTTCTTATGAACGTCTCACAATTTTAAGGTTTTTTGAGTTTATAGTCATCGAATCAAGGGCTTTGCACTTCTTAGGGTTACGGCATCCCTACTTGTTAAATTTGAAACCCCTAAGATTGCAGAGATCCATGTGGTTCTCACCTATGCATTGGAGGATCAAGGTTTTGTTAGGGTTTAAACCATCAATATAAACTACATGCAGAACTAGGGATCTTGTGTCACTGATAAAATTGTAGGGAATCTTGAATGTAAAAAGTTTTAAACTTGTAAAAAAATTGTGACTTTTCGCTACCCTTAGATTTTTGCAAATTCAAACTCTCCTCCGCATTCTATATTCTTGTGGGAAATTTGGCAAAGGTTGTTTCCCCACAAAGGTGAGTTGATCTTGAAACTCTACAAAATCTAATCTTGGTGATTCATTTGCAAAACTTTGGTTTGCAAAAATTTAGGACCAACTCGACTTTGGGTGAGTCTCTTATGTTTATCTACAAAACTCATCTAAGGGTAAAAACAAGAAGTTGGGTCTATGAAGAGGGGAAGTTTCGGCCAAAAACACAAATCTCGTAGAAAATGTGTACGCATTATTAAAAAATGCGTATGCATTATGCATCGGGTACCTGAGCCTAGAAAAATGTGTATGCGCTAAAAAACGTGTATGCGTTATAACGCGTACGCGTTTTATAACACGTACAAATCACTTATTTAAAAAAAAAATGTTTTTTTAGAAACAGGTACGCGTTTTGAAATGGGTATCCGTTTCTAAAAAGCATTTTTTTTTTAAATAATCAAATAAATAAAGAACGCATATGTGTTTTGTAACGCGTACGCGTTATTAAAAATTTGAATCACCAACCCACATGTAGCCTTAGTTTTAGGCTCAAGAAAGGCTTGGCAATCCAACCCTTTGCCTTTGACCTGCAACTAAAAACTAAGGCAGATTGAAGAAGAATGTCCAACTTTGGCAATATGGTTGATGGACTTTTTTTTGAATTAATCTATAAAATTAAAACCCATTAGAGAACATGATTTCTAGTTTACAAATATATAATTTTTATTAAGATTGGATTATATTTGTTATTTTTTAATTAATTTCTAAGCAAACTAGTCCTTAAACTTGAAATATCAGGCTTTTTTTGTTTTTTAATAACTTTTTTTTGGTTAAGTTTCTTGTAAAAAAATTATATTGCATCAATCCTCAGACAATTCTCTACACAATGAAAAAAAAATTCAAAAAATATTTAGCTTAGGTCCAATTATGTTGTCCATACACGTTGATTTTTAGAAACAGCAATTAAGGCCAATAAAAATTCAATAAAAAAAAAATACAAAAAAAAATTCTCATCAATCTTCATGTTGTTAGCTTTCTTTGCCCAAAAGGAATTAGAAAAATAATTTTATTTGGGTCAAAAAGTGGTGTCTATACACGTGCATGGTATGGTAAAAAAATGGGGACTTTTAAAAAGTGGTTTTTATACATCCCTATCAAAATGTAATTTTTATCATCTGGGTATTTGAATAAATTACATATTTGGAAACTAGATTCAAAATTCTAAATTTCATATTACTGACATTTTTTAAGATTGATTGTGTAAATGCCTCAAATTTTCAGTCCAATTGTGACAAATTCTGAAAAACAGCAAAAACACTTCCACTTTTTGAGCTTTTTGTGGACCCAACTTGCATAAGCCCCTAGCTAAAACTCTGCAAAGGTTCACATGCAAGGACTTACCATAAAATTCATGTTTGGATGATTTTTTTGCAAACTTCAATTTGTGAAACTTTGAGGGATATTTGATCTTAGATCCTATTTCCCCTTTTTGTTTCCCGCTAAGGTTCTCCCACACATGTTTTCTGCAAGGATTATCATGTCTAATTTTCTACAAACTTTAGCTTGCAGAGGTTTGGTGCATGTATGGCTTTTGAGACTTCTTTCTAACATCATTCCTATGGATCAAAGGGGTGAAATTTCTACGAGAAAATAGGTTTGAATTTTTTGCAAAAAATAGGTTGCCAACAAGCAATTTTGCTTTTTCCACAAAGAGTGATAGGCCTTTATTTCTCACAAAATTTGTTGTTCTAAATTATCTGCAAAGATCATTATACTCTAAAGTTCTGCAATTTAACTATCAAGTGTTAAAATGTAATTTTATTGAATGAGGTTAATGGTGGATATTTTCTAAGGCTTAATTTGAGTAATTAATGATCATCTTAATAGTGCATTTTCTTCAATTATTTTAAAGGAATTTATTCCAAGTAAGGATATGTTGAATGTAGGTTAAAGAATTACCATATTTCTTCTAGATGATCTATTTTGTAGGTTTTATGGATGAAACAACAAGAATGAAGTTCCATTTCAAGAGAGTTGATCCTCCCTCAAGGATCACATCTATTTGGCTTCTAGTTAGTGTCACCAATTTAGGGCATGTGAACATGGAAGAGTTTAAAGAGCGGATCTTCAAAGATAAAAGGACCAAGTTGGAAAAGAAAAGTAAACAGAGTAGAATAGCACAAGCTATTGGTTTCCCCTCTTCAGTGTTATGCCTAGAGATAATCATGGAGAGTCAAGAGAATTATCAACAAGGACTCTTGTAAGATCATAGTTGCATATAGGAGGGTGTTGGAAGACTTGTCTGTTGATTCTATTTCTTGTACATTCAAAATCCCATCATTCTCCAACATGACCCTATCTACCAGAGAATAAGCATTGGAATATTTGATGCAGATCTTTGAGGCCTGTATATGAAATTTTTCAAAGATATGTGGATGAAGCATCCAAAGGATTTTGTTAATAAAATACCTATGCATTTATACATAATTGATTTCATAAGAGTTCAATGATCTAGTTACCCTATTGAGCATAGTAATGGGGATTTTTTCAACCTCGACATTCAAGAATTAGATGTTCTATTTCATGGAGGAGATATTAAGAGGGCCCACCAAGTTCTCATGGGCACAAATGATAAGTGACAACAATTTCCATAGTAAAGAAGTTGGCAATATTCAATATGACTTCGTACATTGTGTATCTTTTTGCAGCCAACTATAGATACAGAGGGTTGACTTGTTTGGGTCCCATCAACACAAGTCCAAACCAATACAAGGTATACAACTATTACCCAAGTTAACTCCAAGCATAAAATAGTAAGAACCATTACAAGTGGGTGAATGTTTCATTCATCATGTTTATAGTCAAAACCTTGTAGGGAGATCTGAACAAAAGAATCTCCTCCTCCATGATGAACATGTTGAAGAGGTTTGGGTATTGGTTCATCCAATTCCTAAAGCTCATGCACTTTAGAATGAAAGGATTCTCAAGAGCCCCTTACAAACTCCTGAAATACCCTAATGACAAAATTGTAATGTTATAAATAGCAAGACAATTGTGTGCTTCTCACCAATTGTTAAAGAGGAAACACTCAGTAGGATTTCTCTATCCTCTATCCTTTGGAAGGGGTTTGTATACATGTCCTTCAACTCCATCAACTGAGTACTCATAGAGAGACAAACCTTCAAATTTAATTTCCATAGTCAAAGGGAACACTTTGATCCTTTCGATAAGATGAAGAAGCAAGTTGTGAAACAATATGGGCATTAATTACATATTGAGAATTTTCGGGCCAATTGTAGGGATAAATTAGAGGTTAGGAAGAGAACCTACTCTTGATTGATAATGGATTGTATTAGAACACTTCACCTCTTCCTCATTCATGACCAAGTGCATAAAGACGATCAAGTATTGGTTGAGAATGAACTTATAACCAAGTGGCCAAGAAACCCATCCCACTCCTTGATTGGATCGAGGAGGAAGAAATTGGCCTAGATGTTATCAATAGGCCAAGCTTAAGAAGGAAAAAAATTTGGATGGAATCTCAGTCCTCTACTGTCTTAGCCCAAGGAGTAAAATTTACACAAGATAAGATTCAAGAAGAATTTTCTTCTAGAGAAGAAGAGCATCCTGAAGAGAAAACTGGCCCTAGCGAAGGCTTTGTAAAAAATGAGGTTGGGACTCCTAAGACTAGAGGAAAAGCTAAGAATACAATAGAAGAGAGGCAACCTACTACCAAATCAAGGGTATATAAGAGAAAGGTTGGTGTAGAGGGGAGCATGCCTCAACCCAAACGAAACAAATGGTAGGAATAGTGATTTTAGAGCCTATAGAAGAGGAAAAGGGAGACTCTTCTCCTTCACCCCCTCCTTTATCTTCTACACCTCCATGTTCTTTGCCCATTTCTACATCTTCAACTACATCCACCATCCCTTCATCTACCTTCGCCTCACCTCATAAACTTGATATCTCAGTGGACAACACTACATCCATTCCTAATCCCTCCACAACCCCAATCTCCATTGATTCATCTCCATCTCCTACATCTCTCCCTCCTTCTATATCTATTCCTCCTCCTTAATTTACCATGTCCACCATTGCCTCTATTGTCCCTTCTACTTCATCTCCTTCCATCGAGCTTTCTTTAATGCCTAATTAACTAGTGCTAATGATTGTGCACATGAATCAGTGGATCTGAAGATCCCTAGACTAACCAGTTCATCACACAAGAGAGGGCTTCATTAAATCATCAACCAGGGAGTCATAAGCTTTAGATAGTGTTGGAAACATATATGCATTCATGGATTCTAGTCATCCTACATCAACTAAGTATAAGCATTTATGAAGCACAAATAAATACAATAAAAACTTTTAATCAAAATAAACTTCTATTTCTTAAAGTAGATTAAATAAATATAAATAACTACCTTTCACTATGAGTACTTAATGCTTATGGTTGTATCCAAATGATTGTTATACTACAATGTGTCCTAACTTCATTAACCTCTAAATTACTGAACAGAGTATCAATCTACAGATTCTAATTCAGAATTTATAATGCATCATTTGTAATCACATGAACTGAAAACTATCCATTAAACTCACAATGCATAATCTAATCTATCAATCTAAACTAAGGTGGTTCAGCAATACCTCAAGTGGCCCTTTCTTGAGTTGTCTACACAAAATCTCTTTAATCACTCACTCAGAAAAACATGTTATCAAAGTACTTCTTTATTACATTCTAAACATACACAAAATTGTTGAATAAAATATAACAAGAAATCTTATTCAATATAACACACATACGATCTAGATATCCTCCTCAATAGGGTACCCCACTATATAGGGTCTGTGAGGGAGTCCAATTATCTGTGAACTGAAAACTAACTTAAAACAAATGTCAACTCTCCCCCAAGAATAGAAAGAGGACTGAATTTTTAAAATAAAAAATAATAACTACCAAAATATGAGTATAGAAATCAAACAGGGAATTTGTACTCAACAAGATTAACCGTTATAATAGGAAATGTGCCTAGAAAGAGTATTTTTTGTTATAATTCATAGTCCTATTGGGAACAAAATTCTTCTCCTGCTTGTCTTATTACAAGATAAAAATTCTCAGTGATCCACGATTTGATCCTTAAATGATTGTCTCCATCTTCTTCTGAAAGTGATTGTGCTACAGTAGATTGACTCCTTTACATCAAACTATAATCCTTATGCTACGAGTTAAGAAGCCTATTGCTATAGGTTGACAGGGTTCTTGCAGTAAATTTTAGTCTTTATTTTTCAAGGCATTTTCATTGTTAACCACCATAATTAAACATAAAATCCTACTAAACTTCACGGACATTCATAACTCATACACACACATATTAATATAGCATGTTTCAACTTCAAATGCTTTAAAATAATTAAATTTATATGAAAGGTTCGGTAATGTCTTAGACTTTAACAAAAAATAAAGATAGAAGTATGAAATTGCAATAGGAAACTATACAATTCTATGGATCATCATTTTCCCCCCAACTTAAGCTCTTGATTTTCCTCATGCAAGTTTAGGGCCAAAGGTTGTATTGCAATGTAGCTTCTCTGTAGTCTACCATTCTAGTCACCCCTATCCCCTGCTTTAAGTAAAAGTTGTACTAGTCTGATATCTTTACCCACCTATTTTCCTCGGTTGCAACTATCTCTTCTTTCCTTGCTATCCAATGTGGAATAGGAAACAAAAGGAGAGGAGGATGAAAAGGTGAGGGGAAGCCAAGTGATTCCATTTTTCAGGGAAACTATGATATACTTATGTGTTCAACATCATGTGATCTTATCATGTCATTTAATACTTTTCCTAGGTCATTTAACATTTGATGAGTTAGTTACATCACATGACATAGGATTAAGACACTTGTCATGATGTCTAATTTTATGTCTCGCCTTTACTATATAACCAAGGGTTTCTCATACATTATATATGAATTATATTTTACATTATTTATAGGAATACAATTTATTTTTGTCATATTGATCTTCTCTTTCATTGTGCTTTCCATTTGGCCTCTAGATCTTACATGGCTATCTCCATAGCCAAATCTTACATGGTATTAGAGCAAGTAGGGTACCTTTGGTTACTCTTTTTGGAGAGATCTTGGTAGATCTTGAAAATTTGAGTATGCTCTCCTCTTGCATCGTATGAAGAATCAAAACAACTTGATAGAAATACCAGATTATGGGGGGTTCCTCTTTGTGGCTTTGTATTGCAAGTTTGTTTTGGAGCTTCTTGGTACAAATCTAAGCTCGCCATTGAGTTTAGGGAATTTGAAAAAGTAAAATTTTATTTTTCCATCCAAATTAGATATATGAGCCCAAATCTCTGAGGGCTTGAAGCTAAAGAGTGACTACCAAATCCAGGAGGTAGCTACAATTTTGGAGCATTTTGGGTCAAATTTGAACTTTCCATTACATCCAAAAGGTCGAAGAACCCCAAGATTTGCTATCAATTCATTAAAAAAAGACAACTTTGCTCGAGGCCATTAGAGAAATATTTCCCCTCGATCATTTGTATGGCCATACAATCACCATCATTGTGCATAAGGTACAATTGCAAAAAAATCATAATCTAGTTTTTTTTTTTGAATTTTTTTTAATATGATATAATTTCAAATATATATATTTAGGAATTTTCATTTTAAAAATTTAAAAAACCTATAGTACCCTACATAAGTAGGGTACTCAAATCGTACCTTTTTGCATAGGTACCAGGCCGGCATGGGAGCCATGTGGCATGACCCCTACCAGCCATACAACTAATAGCCCTGCCACCACCATCTAGTAGGTAGCCTGACTCACTAACCAGTGACATAAAAAATCATATTCCATTTTAATGAGATATTTCGACCAATATTTTCCAGCCATTAGAAAGGAATAACCAACAAATAAAAAGGAATATATCGGTAATCCATGTAAACTAGCGATGGCCATATAGTCGTCAAATATAAGCAAGAGAATTAGATGAATATTCAATGTATATTCCCTACTAATATCAGCATGACATCAATAGTTTCTTTTCAATTTTTTCCCTCCTCGCCATTTGCATTTTGGTTTTGGAGGGAAATTTTCAAATGCTTGTAACTCGGGCTAAGAACCTCCTTTTTGTGAGCAATATTTTTTTATTTGGGGTAGAATTTCATGATATTCATAGTGGTGTATACAAAAAAAAATTATTTTGATATCTATATTTTCAAAAAAATATAGATTATCATAGGTGTTGGCAAGTCGTTCTCATTTTGGGAACTTTTGGGGCTCTGTTCTCAATCCTACGATAACATGTTTTAGTGCATTTTTTGAAAGTGCATAATTTTTTGTTTAATTTGTAGTGGTTTGATCAAATTGATCTCATTTTGTCAAAACAATTGTACTTTGATTTTGTGGCCAAATTTGGCATTTGCATGTACCAATATCAAGACCACTTAGCTATTTTGGCAAGTGGCATTTGTAATCCCACTAATCATAAAGTACTAAGCTCATATATTTCTAGGGGGTTATTTGATTGAGTGAATTTGGGGGGATTCTTCTTGTGGTTGTGGTTACATTCCTCTTGATTTTTTTTCTTTCCTTTTTTCATCATGGATCTATCTTCAATTCCACTTCTAACACCTTACAACTATCCTAAATGGAAATTTGAAATGAAAAAATTTCTAAGAGTGAAGAGGTTGTATAGGATAGTTCATGGGATTGATGGTGAACCAAAAGATGATGAAGATAAAAAGAATATGTGGTTGAATAGTAAAAATCCATTGGCTATTTGTGCTTGTAACTTGAGTTGTTGTTTCACATTGAGCACTTTGATACACCCATGGCTATGTGGAGTACATTACCAAAATTATTTAGGAAAATATATGATATTCGAGGATATTTGTTGGAGAATAAACTAGTAAGTCACAAACCTTGTAATTTTGACAACATAAAAGAATTCATCACCAAATTTAAGTCACTAAGAACACAATTGAAGGATTGTAAAATGAAAAAATTAGATACACAATTGGTGTTAAAGTGTTCTTTCAAAGCTAGGACCTGAATATTTAGTTTTTGTGTCTACTTTCTATGCTAAAAAGGATGCCTTTGGAAGTGAGTTTAAGATGGTTTCCTTTGATTATTTTTCTATGAAATCACTAGGGAGAAATATAAGATTATTCAAATGGGTGTTTGAAGTCTTCCAAATCCCACACCTTGATTGCAAAAGATGAGAAGTCTTCAAGTGGTAAAGAAAAGAAAAAGAAAAATCCTAAGAAGAACACACAATCAACATCTAATTCCACAAAATAACATTAAAATTCATTTAAGGGGGAACCATCTAAGAAGGATAAGACTACTCATTATATTGCAAGAAGGATGGACAAGAAGAAAAATATTTTTAGGAGAAGGATCTTGGTTAATTGAAACATCTTCTTGTGAAGAACAAAATCAATTTACCTTCTAGAATGCCTACTTCAACTTATTTTTCCAAACATACAAAATTTGATAAGGAAAAGAGTCAAACTATTGGGATAAGTAAGAACAAAGGACAAGATCTTTGTGCTTTTTCTAGTCATGGATTAGGGATATGGATTCTAGATTCGGGAGCATATCATCATATGACATCTTCACAATCTATTTTCTTCATTTGAGCCTTATGTCATGCCACCTATTTTGATTGGAAATCATAATTATGTGAATGTAATTTAGAGGGGATCTATTGATATTGGGGATGAAACCTTTAATGATGCCTTATGTGTACCTCATTTAAAAAACAATCTCCTTTCTATCTATCGAATCACTCATGATGGAGCTAGCAAGACTATGGAATTCACTTGATTCAGTTATCAGCAGAGACTTGGAGAGAAGAGAGGTCATGCATCTTAGTTATACACCTTTTCAAACTTTATTCCTAATGATTACTTTGATCCTTTGGATGATGATAACACTTTTAGTGTGGTCTATGGTTTTGAGGTGAATTTTGGTTACTTGAAATTGGGTGTTCTCACTATTGATCCAATTCTTGAGACATGTATTCCATTTTCTCCATCTACTATTGTATTTTATGATGCTTGTGTTGTCACAATTTTGGCTTCTTGTGATTCATTACAACAAGATATTCTTTGTATTCCAAATATGGTTACTTGCCCAATGACTTCTTGACAAGTATTTCATATTTGTTTATGGAGTCTCATATTATAGATTTGGGACACCATTGATTGCATTCATATTCTCTTTCATGGAGATGATCCTTCTTCAATTATTGTGAGAGAACACTTTGAACCTCTTGTTCATTCTCTATATGATCATTCTTCACAGTTTGACATGAGTGTGGATAATTTTGGACAACATTTAGAGGAGGCTTCTTTGTCTTCAGAGGAGATATCTTTGTCTTTGGATTGTGTTTTGTATCTATCTTTAATAGAGTTTACTTTTTTCCTCTTTAGCAATGTGTCCTATAATACCTATTTGGAGTGTGTTGGCTTTCAACATCGACATGGAGACATGATTGAGAATGCTTTAGAGACATCATACATCATTCATCTTCCCTCATCTTCTTTTCAAGAATGGGAAGAAATCTTGCATACATTCTTGGTTTTATTTCTTCCTAAAAGGAGGAAAATTGTTCAATGGTCTTGGATCATCTTCAACATTCATTTTCGAACATCTACCATCATTATAGTAGATAGTAATTTTAGGGGGACTGCATAGTCTCTCTTATTCTTCTATCTTATACGGGATCTTTTCCTTGTATGTGGTTTTTTTCCTTCTCATTCTTCAGTGGGAGCATTTTATTTTCATCTCTCTTTTGGAGAGGATTTTTGTCCCATTGGGTTTTCTCCTTTTTTATATTTGTGAGAGATTGCATATTTACATGGGTACCTAACATGGCCTCATAGAAAATACCCATCATCATCTTTACATCATTTAAATTAGTTTCCTCTTCCCTAAGTTACACTTGAGAGGGGGTGTTGGTGTGAATAAGGTTTCCTACCTAACTAGTTTACCTAGTAGGTCCTATTCACATGTTAAGTTTACTTAGGTCCTAGGAATCTTTATAGAAGTATTAGGTTCCATGTGATCTTATCATGTCATTTAATACTTTTTCCTAGGTCATTTATTATTTGAAAAGTTATTTGTCACATGCTAAAGGATTAAGACACTTGTCATGATCCTGTCTAATCCTATGTCTCACCTTGACTATATAACCAAGGGTCTCTTGTACATTGTATATGAGTTCTATTTTGCATTATTGATAGGAACTCAATTTATTATTTTCATATTGGTCTTATCTTTTATTGTGCTTTCTATTTGGCCTCTAGATCTTGGTTTTCTATCTCCAAAGCCAACTCTTACACTCAAGATTCCATCAACCCCATCCAACATGCTCATAAATCTCACATCTGTAAACTTGGTGAACATCCACCTTCACCCAATCTGGTTTTCTCCAAGAACTTGTAATCTAATCCACCTCACACCCCCCTTGAAATAGACTTGCATCTTGCTTCCAAAACAAAAGGTATCCCATTGGTAAAAGGATTTTTCAAAACATGCACTATCAAGGCAAAGGGTTAGGTTTCCATGGACAATTCATATTGGAACCCATCTACGTCAAAGAAAACCCAAGTTCACATGGACTTGGATGCCAAGCTCAAGATGTTGGTACCACTTCCATCCAACCCAAACCTCAATTCCCTCCATATAAATCCAAATATCCCCATTCTCCATCTTCCAAATCTATTTTGGGCCCTTATGTCCCAAAATCAAATCCTTCATCCCTTCCCCCCGTTTTGGGTACCTATATCCCAAAATCAAATCCTTCATACCTTCCATCCATCTTGGGTCCTTACATCCCTGGACACCAACCACATTCACCTCAAAAACTCCTAATTCCACCAACCCATCACCTCAAAACCCCAATCAAGATCAACAAAGGCACACCTACTTGAAGTCATTCCAACATATTCCCTCCATCAACCCCTACATAAAATATCCATATTATTCCACTTCATGCACATATACCATTTCTATTGGAAGAAATTTGCATGCCAAACCTAACATGTATAAATTCAAAAATCCACATAAATCCAAGGATCAACATGTCCCATCAAAAAGACATGTCAAAACAAAGAATTTTTTTATCCAAAATAAAAAAGCTCAACCCAAAAAACCACAAAGACCCATGAATAAAAAATAAAAAAATATGTGTATTCCAAAATTACTTATAAAAATAATACATCTCAAAGAACAAAATAAATTGGAATTCAAACTTGTTAATCCAAAATCTTCATCTAATCCTAAGTCTTGCACTCCATCCAAAGATCCACCATATTCCAAATTTGTTTTGGTTCCTTATGTCCCAAGATCCACTATCCTTCTTCCTCCATCTATTTAGGGTTCTTATGTCCCAAATACTCCCCTCCATTTAATTTAAAATCCATAACTCCACCACCCCTCAAGGTGTGTGTCAATGTTGATCTTGCCAACATTCCTTCCATTCAACCACAAATATTCCAACTCCACATTTATCATCAAACATTCATCCCCCATCATTCTCCTTTAATCCCATCCTTTGCATAAACCCTTATCACTATCCACCCCCCATCCATTCCACCCCCCTTGTCATCATTATACTAACTTCTATGAGCATGCCTCCAATTGACTTAGTCTACTATAGCAATTATTCAAGGGATACCATCCATGAAACTAAATTATTGAGTCCTTCCTCCATATCCCTATCATGCATCCAATATCTTCCAAATCTACTTATCCACATCCTTATCCTCATCCCTATATATCCATACTATTCCAAAAATAAATAAATAACAAAAAAAATAAAAATTTACCAATGGTGAAAACCACTTCTTGTGGTGCCTTGGATCCCTATCCTTTTGCACTATACACTTGGGGGAAACATTCATCCACATTATCCACCTTATCCTAGCTACCACATCTTATCCAAATCCTCCAAAATTCTTCATCCCCTATCCCTCATCCTATCTTCTTCCTTACATCCTATCCAAATCCATCCTCCCTTCCTACCTTTGATCTTTATAAGTCTAGGGTCAAAAAATCTATGCATTCTTTGGACAATACAAACCTTCCTCTACCATCCATATCCCTTGTGTACACCCTCCTCCCATCTCATACATCCTTTACCATTATTCCTTCTATCATCTTTTGCACTACCTCTAGTATGAGGCATATTGTTCCTTTACAACTTAGTTCTTGGATATCCATAATTATCCTATCATCACCCTCCCATCCTTCATATATCACCCTATAATTTACTATCACTCTCCATCCATTCAATCCCTCAATATTTCCATCTTTCACCAAGCCTTGGTTATCCCTTATCATTGGTTCTTATCCATTCCTATGTCCTAACATCATATCATCCTATCTAATCCTTTTGTCCTCCTTCCATCCACCTAATATAAAATCCAAAAGCAGTCCATCCAAATCTAATCAATCCTAATCCATGCAATCCAATCTTGCAAGGTATCTCATCATCCTAAAAGCATCCATCTATTTTGATCTAAATAAGTTAAAATCAATTGGTCCATTATCATCATAGGGATGTATCCTTCCCAATACAAGTGTTGTTCTTAAATTGTTAATAACATATTCCTTGGTATACACATTTTTCTTATCATTAACTTTTCTATCCTCATCATCAATCAATCAATCAATTGATTTTTAGCTTGACTGAGAGCATAGTATTGGTTTTTTGTGCATGCTTTCTTGTTGCTCATTTGTTTCATCATTGTTTTTTATTTATCATTATCTTTGCACCATATTTATATAGGTGCATCATGATCTTAAATATCATGGTGTTATAAAGAATATATGTTTGCACTTGACCTTTTTTATCACATACTTGGCACATTGTCACCCGGGTTCCTTATACCTTGGTGCATAATGTCAAGTACAATCTCAAATATAGGTTGCTTATACCAGTGCAACATGATTCTTATCCATCATTTATCTATATCCATCCTCCCTCTTCATCATTATCTACATCATCCTTAGTTATTTTCCTCTATCCTTTTATCCTTTATCCTCTAGTCCTCCCATCCATTTCGAGAGCACACTCATGTTCTTTGAACCTACTTGTCCTCTTGAGGGGGCATACCACTACCTCCTCATCATCCTTCCTCATCTTACCAATTAATGGGGCATCATTCCATTAGTCCCCATCCCTTTCTATCCATTATTTTTATTCTTCTTTGATACAATGCCACCCCTTACATTCATGACACTATATCAAAGAGGCGAAAATTGAGATATCTAAATATGTCCATACCTAACCACACTTGACTTTACCCCATTCTATCTGTTAAATAAATAAACAATATTTATTTATTTAATTCATCCTTATCTCAACCTTACATTTATTTAATTAAACCTAACCTTAGCTCACAAGCCTTCTAACTAAATTAATTAATTAATACTTAATTAATATATTTAGGCTAATTAACCTTCATTACCATTTTCTTATTATTTAATTCCACCTCGCCATCAATCCTCTCACTCAATTATATCCCTTGAATTCATCTACATGGATCAATATCTAAACTTGTCATCATATGACAATTGTCCTAACCTACATATCTTACCCCTTTCTCATACATGTGTGAGAATATATTTCACACATGTGAGGCCACCCTAACTCTTATACATGTTACACTTTTTGGCCAAACTTGACATTGAACTAAACTTTTTTAACTAAATCTTCACTTTCAAACACCTATAGCTGCTAAACCATGAGGAATTTGAAGATGATGCAAACTAGTAATTTGGGACATTTTGTTTGTAAATTCTAAACATATTTAAAGAGTGATGTTGAATGTATAACACAAAAAAAATTCTATGAAGGATAAAATTCTATTTTTTCCAAATTTAGATTTTTAACTAGCTCCTTCATTTGGTTTCATAGTATTTTATTGAATATTTTTTTGTCATTAAGTTTTGAAGTCAAACCAATTACAATTTAGACATAGGTTTACTGTAAAACACATAGTTTTTTTTTTATTATCAAAATTCATTTTCTTTTGTTGGATCAAGGACATCAATACCAAGAGCATAGATATTTTTCATAATTTTTTTGGTAATATACTATTTTTCCACATGTATAGAACTGAGATCTTGATTTTCGGTGAAAAACCTATGTTTAATTAAACTAAAAAAATACATAATAAAACCAAAATATATTAAAACTATACTTGATGGAGAGCTCGTTTCAAGGGATATAATCCTCCAGCTGGGTTTTTCAAGTTGATTCTATTTTGATCCTCAACCTAAGCCTCGAAACCCAAAATTTTGCATAAAATTACAGATGGAGGGGGCAAGGACAAAAATGGGGGGTTCTAGCAAACCCTCGCTTGAACCCCTTGGAACCCCTTTGAGCGAAGGGGGGTTCGCTAGAACCCCCTAAAAGAACATTAAAAAAAAGCAATACCATTATTTTATTCAACAAAAAGACTGACTAGGGGATCGAGCGAACCCATTGAAGGAGAGGGGGTTTGCTCAAATTTCAAGAAAATCCATAAAGTGGTTTGCTTGAACATCCCTATTTGGGTGAACCCCCAAAAAAAAAAATTGAGCACCCAAGCAATTTTTATTCGTTAATGCAATTGTAACTCACTTATGTGGGATCACCCATTGCCATTCCTTAAGCAATGTATAGTATAGTGTAAACCATGTATCATACATCAAAATATAAAGTGTACTAGTATTTAGGAACATGATCCATGTCCTCCATCTTTGTGGATATTGTAGGAAACTACTCAACTAAAATATTAGCTCCCATTAAAATAAAACACTCGATGACCTACTAGATCTAGAACATGCTAAAATAATACAACATAGAGTTCAAAAACTTACTCTTCCCCGATCAAAGCTTTATGAACATCACTTTATCTCTTCTAAACTTCATTCCTAAGATATACTTAGCAACAACTAAGTAGCATAGATTTCACATAATTACTATTCGTCAAACAAATTTGTATGTACTCTCTATCTCTTGTAAACTCCATTCCTAAGATATTCTTCAACTAACAAAACACATAGATCTCACATACTTACTCTTTCATAACCAAAGCTTTATATTCAAGTTATCCCTTCTAAAATTTATCCCTAAGATATTCTTAACAAACACCAAACACTTCATGTATCAAACTATATACTTAAAGTCCCTAATCGCATCATTATTATTACCAAAAGAAATAGATTGAATATACATGCAAATTGAACAAAGAAACGATCATTATCTTTCTTTTTATACAAAGTGATCTAATTTGGCCTCATAAATATGAATTCTAGCAACACAAAAGAATAATAATTCTTGGTACCACATCTATTGTTTTCTCCCATAGATTGAAAAGGAAGCTAGTATATGAAAGTGAACAATTTGGAGAGAATATGAAAGACACCTTAATTAAAACATTTGATTTTTTTTTTCATAACACTAGATCTAAATCAAAGGATAATATAAATATTATTTGTAAGAGGCTAGAGGAATTTCAATTTCTCAAATTGCCTTGGAGACTAGCCCTTTAGGTCATACTAATGAAAAAATAAGAATTTTTAGAATATCCACTTGATATTGAGACAAATCAAACATTTTTCAATTTACAAGCTCTAGGGGACTATTTGAGACCATACAATCAATTTTCAATTTGTAAACCAATCAGTCCTTATTTTTGACAATATAGTGAGAGTTGGTTGTGTCATATCCAATTGATATTGAGACCATTCAAACATTTTTCAATTTACAAGTTCTAGGAGACTATTTGAAACCAATAATTCCTAATATTTTTCAATTTGGAAACCAATAATTCCTAATATTTTTCAATATAGTGAGAGTTGGTTGTGTCATATAAATATCCTACTCCAAGTCATCACATAGTCCAATATTATTTTCACATTACTTTTCTCTCTAGATCAATTATTTTTGCTATAGATAACAAGAACTTGATAGATATTAATTTAGGAACTAAGAAAAAATATCACCAAAGTCTATTTGCTCAACTAGGAAATATCCTTTCAAAACCAATCAAAGATGATAAAAATGGGTAAAAGATGTATAAAACATAAGATAAATGCAAATAACACACAATTACCTTGCCTTTTACCTTTATCACCTCATGGATTGAGCTAAAGTAGATGCATCCATGTCTAATCGACATGGTGGAAGTCACTAAATGTAAGTAGGGCTTTAAGGTTGATACAAGCCCTAGTATTCGTACGGGCACATAAAGACCGATAAAAATGTGAGGATCCCTACTTGTGAGTTGGCCAAGGTGGTGGAAATGCATGAGAATATTATTGCTCAAGATTTAGAAGCGCCTAAGATCCCGAAGAACCTATAGGTTTCTACTGTTTTTTTTTGCTTCTTTTCATTTTTTTTTGCTTATGGTTGGTTGCTTGTATTGTCTTGACTTATCTTAAAGCAATGGTCTTTTTGTAAAAGGTTTTGAGTCCCTTCAAAAGCTACTTTCGCTCTAGTCAAAAACATATATTTGAATAAGTCACATTGAACAATATACAATAGAAAAATAAAATAGTTGTATTGAATTAATTCTTAACTATCTTGAATTAATTGTTAGTGATTTGTTCCATGTATTTATAACTATGTTTTAATCATATTTATAAAGGTCCATATCTTAGTGAATATATTTTGTAGTGTAATTTCAAGTGAAAATTTCACCTAATTATAAATAATCGATGAATTGATATTTATAAGTGTCGTTGATTAAAAAATTCCTAGAAGTTTGAGATTAGATTAAGATTGTGAAATTGAATTTTTTTGAAGCATCTAAATTTTTCGTCAAAACTATTGTTGTTGTAATAAATAAATTTGAGCTTTTTTACTTAATTGTTAATTTTTTACTTTTTTATCATATATATACTGTGGCTCGCCACTTTCGCTTAAAAAAATATTGAGGTTTTCTATTTAATTGTTAAATTCTTGAGAATTAAAAATTTGTAGATAATTCTAGTGGTTAAACATGAGTGTAACATATATTTAAATAAATCACATTGAACAATACACAATAGAAAAATAAATTAATTGTAATTATAAAGGTTCATGCCAATATTAATTTTATAAAATTATTAAAATAAGATTAAACATTTTAAAGTGTAAACCATCTTTTTAAATTATTAATTATGATCAAATGTATATGCATATCTCAAATAAAACAATTTTTTAATGTTTAAAGGATAAGAATTTAATACCCATGACTTTAGTAGCATGGATGGATGACTAGAACTTATAAAGTCAAGGTTGAGGTAGAAGGGAATGAAATAGTAGTGCTAGTGGATAATTAATTGGTTCATTTGTTTGATTTTTAATAGTTTGAGGATGGGATAACAATTTAACATAGATGGTTGAGGTGTTTGATAATTGATTCTTTTAGACATATTTATCAAATATTTTTACAACAAAAACACAAAATTAATAAATAATTTAATATTTTAAATTGTAAAATGATAAAATTGTATTAGTGAAATGATCCCTTATTCAATTATTGCATTTTCAATCATCTATTTTTTAACTCCTTTATAAAAACATGGACAATTAGTTATCATTGTACATTTATATATAAGGGAGAGGACCTTGAGCATGTTTCAATAGTTGTGATAGTAGTTGTTTATATAATACCCAATATTTTTATCAATATTGGACCAATAGTTGTGACTTAAAGTTGTTAGTGTTGATGATGACTACCCATAATTAAACAAAATGTATTCCTTTGATCTAAAAAGCAACCAATCATGTGATTCCACATGAGCACTCAATAAAACATGCTGTGAATGCACGAGTATTGGTCTCACTTTTTTGGGGGTTTTTTGGACACGTTGACAAAAAAACATGCTGATGTGGCATCATATTTGATGATGTGGCCCTGAAACCTTAGTTATAAGCAGGGGACTTGCCAAGTAAGCTGCTGTAAAAAATTGAGAGTGATTTGAAATTTCCACGTAGGATACTTAAAAGGGTGAAATTAGGATGCTCAACTACTAAATTTTCTCCCCTAATATAATCATTTCTTAATTCACATAATTGACATCCTTATCATCCTATAGATATAAATACCCTTACCTCTCTTAATAACTATGCATATTTCATAAGTATGAAATTATTCACATTATTACATATTAATCTATTGTACTTGACATATAAATATATATTAGAATTGTTTACAATACTTATGTTACAGAACATGTTATAGAGAACAAAATGTATATATTTTTCAATAAAAAATGCAATACTTGCTCCTGATTAAGAAGGTAAATTGCTATGTTCCATATGATTTTATTGCACTGAACCTTCGCTGTCTTCTAATCCTGCTACGTATGTTCTCAGCACTGTACGTGTTTATTTCTTATCAAACAGCCTTTTCCACTTGTTGGATTTCCTATTCACCAGTAAGAGTTTTGCATGCTGCTCGTAACAGGACACATTTGTTGCCCACATGCAGCGCGTGGACATAGATCCAGTACAGATGTCGGAGAAGGTAGAACTTGTGAAAGAACAGGGGAAGTGATTGATTCTTACAAGTCTAGGGAGACTTTGTGGGCTGAAAATGTTGAATTGGGCTCTAAATTATTTGCAGGTTGAGATGCCATGATAAATTTCTGGCAAAATGATTTGCAGATTGTAAAGTAAATCAAATGGCTGCAGCAGGACCAGGGCCAATCTCCAAGTCCCTTCACATTCCAGGGGAGCCCAGCAAAACTTCTACTTCCATGCTGGAAACTGGAACAGAGCTCATCCAGAATTTTGCACCGATTAAACGGGTCCATGAGCATCTCTGCGCGTAAGTTATTTTGATCTTTCATCCAAAATACTGCAGAAAAAGTTTCAACCTTCAATGAGGTAATCGTTTTCATGATATTACTTTTTTGTTGTCTGTGTAGCTTCCATTTTTATGCTCATGACATGACAAGGCAAACAGAGACCCACCATTTTTGCAGCCACATCAATGAGGATGTGAGGCAATGTCTGCTCTATGATACTCCTGAGAAGAATGCTAGGCTTATTGGAGTTGAGTACATGGTATCTGAGAAATTGTTTTTGACTCTGCCTGATGAAGAGAAAAAGCTGTGGCATTCTCATGAATATGAAGTAAAGAGTGGGGTGCTCTTCATGCCAGGAATTCCAGGGCCAATACAGAGACAGGGCCTGGAGAAAGTCTGTAAGACTTATGGGAAGGTGTTTCACTTTTGGCAGTTTGATAAGGGAGATACTCTACCTCTGGGCTTGCCTCAGCTCATGATGGCTTTGACTGCAGATGGTCAGCTGCATGAACAACTTGCTGCAGGTAATTTTCACTATAAATCTGGCTGGTAAATGGGTATCTGTAATTTTGCACAAATCCATAGTTTAAATTAAGATCTGGTTTATAAATGGGTATTAGTAGTTTTGCTCCAACTCTAACTTTTTGAGGGGCCCTATTTATAAGATGTGCAAGAAAGATACAATTATTCATTCCAAGAGGAGAGGGAAAAGCGCCAGTATATGACTGGACCTGATCATGGCATAAATCCATTGGCAAACTCCTGGACCAGTGGAAAGGGTCTCAAGACAGTGTTGAGAGAGACAGACTGTCATCCTACAGAACTATAAGATGTTCAAATAGAGGAGTTAGATTATCAAGTACAGTATGTTTAATGTTTTAAAACAGTGTTTTTATCATATGTGGATAAGTCTGTAATTATCAAATAATGGATTTGAATATAATGGCTCCTTGGTTTGGCTGGTAGAAATCCTTTAGAAAAAGGATCTGCTCTTGGATATCCTTGTTTTAATGTTAGAAATATTTGTATTTCAGTATACCTATCATCAAATACTGTCATTAAATTTTGGTTGAGGACCCTGGGATGTTATTTCTGATGCAGAATTGATGTGATGATCAGGTTGCTTATGTGATGATCTTGAACAAGTCCTAAAATTTTAATGGTGTGGCAAATTGAATTTTTACTTTTTCAATATCCTTTTCCATCTTCAAAATCTAGCTTAAGTAGCATATTTGAATTCACTTTGTATCATTTAATATGGTATTTATTGTTTCTAGTCTTAAGTCATTATTTTAGTTTAAATTTGTTTATTATTGTGAAAATGGTTATTTATGTAAGGGTGTTCAATTTGTGAACTTCACTTTTTAACATGACCTAAGGGTGTTGGCTTGAAGGTTTATCCTTCTTTCATAAGAAAGTTGCTAGGGTATACTTTAAATTTAATTTTGGATATGGATTCTCTTTACTTGTGCATCATCTGCTGTATTTTGTTTTGTTGCATATTATTATTTCATATTTTGTAATTTTAGTGATCCATGAAATTCTTTTATATAATAGGACCATATTTTGGCATCCTGTAAAATGCATTCAATATCCTAAAAGTAGAAGGTTGAGTTGCATTCTTGCGTATAAATATACCTCTTTGTAGGAGGTTGCTCATATCATCTTGTGTTTGATTTTTCTCTCTTGAAGCTTGCAAGTATATCATAATCTTTTAATAAATAGTTTAGAGGTTTCGAGCTTTGGAGGCTATTTTCATTGTTCTTTTTTGTTTTTAAAGAACACGAAAAAATTTGTGTAGATGAAATAGTTTATGACATTCTCTTTTTTTAATGTTAATTAGAATAGGGCATATTCTCTATATTAGTCCTTCTTTAAGTGGTCATTGCCCTATGAGTAGAATAAGTAGTGGTAGGGCATATCTCTACTAGTCCTTGTTTTAAGTGGTAGGTTTTTTTTAGTGATCTCATTTTCAAGATGTAGCCACTAGAAGTACATGGAGAATGGAAGTGGAAAATTTTAATGGATCCAACTTGAGATGTGGAAGTTCAAGATGAAGGGAGGAAGGATTTTCTCATTGGTAAAATTTTTTGGGTTGTAATAGTATATCAAAAAATAAATAATACAGTGTTTGATTATAGCGTGTGGAGTGTAAGTGGAAAAATTTAATGGAAAACTTGTGGAAAAATTTAATGGATGCAATTTTGAGATGTAGAAGCTCAAGATGTAGGATAGAATGAAATATTTGGGTTTTAATAGTATATCAAAAGTAGAATGAAATATTTGGGTTTTAATAGTATATAAAAGTAGAATGAAATATTTGGGTTAGGGTTAGTATATCAAAAGTAGAATGAAATATTTGGGTTAGTATATCAAAAGTTGAATGAAATATTTGGGTTTTAATAGTATATCTAGAAAATAAAAAGATGATCAAAAGGCGTAAGTCTAGTGAGGTTAGATGATTGAAATCAAAAGGTGTGTAGTCTAGTGAGGTTGTATCTTGTAGATGCCAATGTAGCTCATCACTAAGGAGCTCACTAAGGAGTTGTGGGATAATCTAGGGAGTTTATATAACCTTCTTAGTGAGTAATTTATCTTACTCTAGTGAGGTTGTCTTACTCTAGTGAGGCTCTCCATAGGAGATGGCAATGGAGCTCAACACTAAGGAGCTCACTAAGGAGTTGTGGGATAAGCTAGGAAGTTTATATAACCTTACACGTTTGACACTATACAAAATCATACACCAATTTACACATTTCACACTATACAAAGAATCAAACAAAAAAAATTGGTTAAATTAGTTAAAGGTAAAGACACTACAAAAACAATCAAACAAATTGGTTAGTCATAAAATAAAATGGTTAAATTAGTTAAAGGTAAAGACACTACAAAAACAATCAAACAACTTTGGTTAAATTACTTAAAGGTAAAGACACTGCAAAAACAATCAAACAACTTAAGTTAAAACACTACAAAAACAATCAAACAACTTTGGTTAAATTACTTAAAGGTAAAGACACTACAAAAACAATCAAACAACTTACCTTAAATTACTTAAAGGTAAAGACACTAAAAAAACAATCAAACAAACTATTAGTCATAAAAAAATGGGTGAGATAAATTAATTGGAAAAGCATGGGTGAGACTTGAGGAAGGTTAGTTGTTAGGGAGAGTAGATAACTTTGGTTAAATTACTTAAAGGTAAAGACACTACAAAAACAATCAAACAACTTAAGTTAAAACACTACAAAAACAATCAAACAACTTTGGTTAAATTACTTAAAGGTAAAGACACTACAAAAACAATCAAACAACTTAAGTTAAATTACTTAAAGGTAAAGACACTAAAAAAACAATCAAACAAACTAGTTAGTCATAAAAAAATGGGTGAGATAAATTAATTGGAAAAGCATGGGTGAGACATGAGGAAGGTTAGTTGTTAGGGAGAGTAGATAAATGACCAACCCCATTGAAGGTGTGTCATCCATGTATGCTCCTTGTTAAAGTCATAAATTAATTATCCTTGTTAAAGTCATAAATTAATTATGGTTGATATATGAGGAAGGTTAGTTGTTAGGGAGAGTAGATAAATGCCATTGAAGGTGTGTCATCCATGTATGCTCCACAAAGAGCATAAAACCCAAAAGCATGGGTGAGATGTGAGAAAGGTTAGTTGTTGGGAGAGTAGTATGGAAACGATATGGGTGAGGTATGAGAAAGGTCAGTTGTTGGGAGAGTAGAGAAATGACCAATACCATTGAAGGTGTCATCGATCTATGCTCCACAAGGAGCATAAAGGTACATCCGTCAAAGCATAAAGGTGCAATGATGGTCATCCATCAAAGCATAAAGGATAGAGGATTGCATAAAGGATAGAAGATTGCAAGGGTCAGGCATCCATAAGAAGCTTAATGAGTCCTCAAAATTCATCCTCTCTACTATCAATTGGTTATAGGCCTTTTCTCATGTATTTATTTCTTTCACATCAACCAAACTCCTCAGTTGGAGGTTTATTTCTTCTACACTACGTGGAGCATGCATTACTCATGGTAGTAGCTACCACTTGATCTAACTCAATTTATTATCAACTTTGCTACATGTATGTGTATGTGTGCTCATTGGTAAATAAATTAAATATGTGAGCAATTATGACAAATATTTGGGGTAGTTTATCATGGCAAGCTAAATTTCTCAATCAACAATTAACTTTCCCTACTAATTTGGCCAAATCTAAGCATGTATGTATTGTAAGAATAGGCCCAAATAATGAAATAACAGTAGCAAATAGGACAAAATAGGGCATAAAACAATGAGAAATGGTTGAAAGAAATTATATCGATCTAGCTTGCTTACATACAATCCAACAACTTACCTCAACAATAGTGTTGTTCACAATGGATAGCCTCATATTTATACTTGATGCTTCTAAGATCTAGAAACTTCTAATTTTCTAGATATCTCTAAAATTGGAATGTTATTTTTCCTTGAACAACTTCTAGTAGCTTCTAGTTTCTAGAAGGTTCTATCCCTTCTAGAAGATTCTAGTTCTTCTAGAAACATTTTGTTACCTTTCTAGAAGATTATAATTCTTCTAGAAACATCTTCTAACTTTTCTAGATAATCTTATTCCTTAACATCCCCCTTAAGATTGGATAGAATATAACAAACAAGATACAAAGAATATAACAAACAAGATACAAAGAAGAGGGTAATATACAAAGGAGAGGGGAACATTATACTACCATCCCCCCTTAATGTTCACTTCTAACATACCAAGCATTTTTTGCAATTTCAAGAATTTGACTTCAGTCATACTCTTAGTAAATACATCAATTGTTTATTCTTCACTTGGACAATATTGTAGATTGACAAAATTTGCTTGAACAAAATCCCGTATGTAGTGAACATCAAGCTCAATATGTTTTTTCTTAGCATGAAAAAATGGATTGCTAGCTACTTGTATAGTACTTTGATTGTCACAATACAAAGGAGTAGCAGAACTTTGAGAAAAACCAAGCTCAAATAGAAGATTTTGACTCCAAACTACTTCCTTTCCTGCTTCTTTTGTTGCTCTATATTCTACTTCACATGAAGACAATGATGTAGTAGTTTTTTTTTTTTTGCTGCTCCATGTAATAAGGCTTGATCCAAGCTAAAAAACATAACCACCTGTAGATTTTATGTCATCTATATCACCTCCCCAATCTGAATCTGTAAATCCAACCAAAGAAATTGAGGACTTCTGGCCATAGTAGATGCCATAGTGTATTGTTCCACAAACATACTGTAGTATCCTTTTTGTAGCCAACCAATGACTTTCTTTAGGTTCCTAAATAAATCTCGATACTCGATTAACGGCAAAACAAATGTCTGGCCTAGAATGAGTTAGATAAACCAAGTTGCCCACAAGTTGCCTGTATAAAGTAGCATCAACCTTCTTGGAAGTACATTCTTTAGTAAACTTGATTCAAGATTGAAAGGGAGTAGAATTTGGCTTCCATTCTAGCATGTTAAAATTTTCTAAAATATCCAAAGCATATTTTGATTGGCAGACGAATAGTCCATCATGTAGTTTGCAAACTTGTAAACCAAGAAAATAGTTTAATTCTCCCAAATCACTCATATGAAATTCCCTTTTAAGTTATGATTTTAAATCATTGATTATCCCAATATTTGGTCCAACGATAAGTAAATCATCTAGATAAACTGCAAGAAGAATAATCCCATCTTGAACTTTCTTCACATAAAGATTTGGATCAAATCTACACCTTTTAAATCCATGAAGCTGAAAATATTTGTCTATTTTTTCATTCCATGCCCTCGGTGCTTGTTTTAGACTGTAAAGTGATTTCTTTAATCTAAAAACAAGGTGAGGATGTTGTTCATCTACAAAACCAGGTGGTTGATTCATGTATATGTCTTCAGCTAAATCTCCATTTAAAAAATCATTTTTAACATCCATTTGATGAACATGCCATCCAAGACTTTCTGCCAAAGAAAGAATAATTCTAACTGTGTTCATTTTGATGACAGGAGCAAATTTTTCTTCATAATCAACACCTTCCTTTTGATTGAATCCCTTAGCAACCAATCTAGCTTTGTATTTTTTTATGGCTCCATTAGATTTGAATTTTTTTTTGTAAACCCATTTGCAACCAATAACATGCTTACCTTTGGGAAGGGGCACAAGTTCCCAAGTTTTATTTTTTAGTAATGCATCATATTCCTCTTTCATGGCTTGCTCCCATTCTTTCTTCCCTCTAGCTTGCTCATATTAGATTGGGTCATTTATTTGTAATACTTTTGCCATGAGGGCACTACCATTCCTTCCTTGGAGTATTGGGCTTTGTCTATATATCTCTTCAATACTCTTTGTCTTAAGTCTAATTGGAAGCTCTTCTTTGTCATCACTACTATTAGTTAGATCATCTTTAGTAGTAGTGCTCTTATCATCCTCGTTGATATATTTTTCATTTCTTTGTAAAATATCTGAAATGTGGAAATTATTTGTGGTTGTAAGCTGTGAATGTTCATCAAACTTTACATCTCTACTAATAAAGATCTTTTTCATTTCCAAATCATACAATCTATAAGCCTTTGAATCTTCACTATAGCCTATAAATAAACACTTATGACTTTTTGGTTCTAGCTTTTTCCTATTTTCTTCTGGGATGTGGGCCCAAGCAATACACCCAAATACTTTAAAATACCCAATGTGAGGCTTTTTTCCACTCCATGCTTCTTCAGGAGTGACATTTGTGAGGGCTTTGGTGGGGATTCTATTCACAATATGTGCAGCACAAGAGACAACCAATCCCCAAAATTTATTTGTAAGAGAGGGGGACCAACCACTACAAGGCCCTAGGTCACGAAAGGCCAAGAGTGGTAAGGCTTCCCTAATTTACCTCTGTTTAAAGGAAGATTAGGATAGGAGGGATGAGAATGATGAGGACTATGTGTCCTTCAACCACTCTGCAAATATGAGAGTTGAAAGGAGACTAGATGAGTCACTTTTAAGGTCAACTTTGTGTCTCAGGTAGCTCTTTGTCAGAGGAAAGAAGCACAATTTCGGAATGACAACGCGGCGCACTGGCGTCTCACAGGTGCGATGACGTCCATAGGGCCAAAAAACCAAAGAGACAAGGTTTAATCCTCAAGAAAGGAATGCCAGCCTAGTTTACAGGTTTCTAGAATGATAGAATGAGATTAAGAAGAGTGAAACATAAAGACAAACATGATAAGGGAAATATATTACCGCAAGGGTGACAAAGATGATTTCTTACAACAATCCTCTCACCAACTTGCTTCAATATCTCTCCACCTGCACACAGAAAAGGGGAAAATGTTGGGGTTGTTTAGGGGTCTGCCTCAGCCAGACCCCCATTTTGGTGTTTCCACCTCCACGGAAAGCCAAGTTTTCAATGATAGAAATAATGATAAAGACAGGAATACAAGCTACATAAACAAAAGACACTACAAGACAGTACGTTCTTACTCAACTAAAGATGATAGAGAAGATAAGAGGAGCTTACCACCTCCATCCAAAGCGCTCAAGGCTTGTGGAGGAGAAAATGAGAGGAACTCAAGCCTCTATTGCAATGGTGTTTGTATTGTGCTCGCACTATCGGAGTGGTGGAGTAGTGGATTGCTGCTATGGAGTGTGAAGTGTTGCTACAAAGCTTGAAGTGAGTGAATGGAATGGAGAGAGCACTCAAACGATCTTGCCCAACTTCTGCTGAAGAGAACAATGGATGAATGGATGAAGAATATGAAGGAAAGGATGAAAAACGGCCATATTCGGGTCGGCCAACCGAAGAGGGGTGTTACACTTCGACTTCCAATAGGAAGTGTAACATCTTTACAGACTCCAACCATAGGAATCTGCCAAGGACGTAAGTGCACCACACAGACGTCTATGCGCCATGCGAGTGTCCCCAACAGAAAGGTTCCTACTAACACACAAAACAGGCACCAAGTGGTATGTGAGCAGCGGGCTTAAGTGGAATTAAGCCTCTGCCTTAGGTTTTCTAAAGTGTAAGGGGGTATAGGGGAATTTGCATTAGGGGTGCAAATTCACACTTATACATTTTTCCCCCACTTTAACGAGCATGAGTACTGATGAGTGCTTCGGTAAAGTAGATTAGTAAGAGTAACAAGGTAAGAGATGTATACCTAAACTGACGAGGAAGCAGAGCACGGTCTGGCGAACTCGAAAGTGTAGGAAATGACTTCATAGTTCTACGAAACTATAAAGCTGAAGAATGAAAGTGCCTCATAGGCTTACAGTCCTGCAAGGGGGGTATCCTCCGAGAACTCTCACATGAAGGAAACCAAGAAGAGCACCTTATAGACCCATAGACCTACAAGGAAGGTATCCCCCAAGAACTCTCACATGAAGGAGACCGAGAAAAGGGGACTTTGTAGAGTCAGAGAGGGTGACATGTTTATCCGCAGATAGAACATGTCAGGAAGCGGTCGTCCAGGCTAGTGAATGGACAGTCACGCAGACCATCGCTAAGTTGTAAGAATTTCAAAGGGGTCCCTCGAGAACCCTTCAAAAGGAAGGAGGTTCCACTCAAGGGATGCGTTGTTTGAAAAGTGAAGTCTAGTCAGGCTACTCCCAAGCTAAACGTAAGGATGCAAAGTAGGTCTAGTCGAGCTACCCCCAAACTACGAAGAAGTGAAACCAGTCTAGTTGGGTTTCCCCCGAGCTAGATGTGAAGATGTGAAATCGGTCTAGTCAGGCTGCTCCCGGGCTAGACGCCATAGAACTTGTTGAGAACATTCGAAGGGATCCCTCAGGAACCCAACGTGAAAAGGAGGGGTCCACTCAAGGGACATGTTGTTCAATAGCTAACGTCTTCTTCCTTGAATTGATTCATCATCAAGGAATCCTTTCAAAATATGTTCACTTCATCAAGGAATTCGAAAGGAAGGAGATGCGCCCACGCGAGGGGAAGACTAAAACCGTTCTCTCTTCGGAGGAGGGTTTCCAAGTCCTTTCTTTACGAACCCATGATGAAGGAAACATGTTACGTTAGGATTTCAAGTTGAGAATACAATTTGAATAAAGAAGTGTGTGAAGGATTTTTGAGAAAATATTCATTTGGCAACAAATGTGTTTTCTAAAGATCATGTAATGTAGAAGCAATGTTGTCACACACAAGAGGGACAACTCAAGCAAAGGAGAGAGAATGATAAAGAGAAAGTGAAGGAAAATAAAACACACACCAAGGGCATAGGGGGATCTGGTTTCACGGGGTCAAATCTGCCTTTATTTATATATGTAATAGCTAACTGTGGCAAGAGGCGAAATATCATCAATCCCCAACCAAATTAGGAAGAATGCATGAAAGAAAAAGTAAAATAAAAAATTGGGTCAACATGGAAGGAGGCCTAAATGCTCTCAATGATTTGTGACGTCCCCAATTTATCGGAGGTCAACCACAAACATGGAAGAATAAAGATAACATAGAGGAAGGTTTACAACACAAACACCACACCTGTATCCAAGCACCAACAGGGGTGACAAGGGTCATCCAGGCACATATATTATGGTCACGAGGGAACACATCACAACTCCTACACACGTCTAATCTAAAAATCAAGAAGAGGGTCTCCCCCTAACACTAGTCAACCAAGAGGTCATCAGCTTCCTACTCTAGATCATCATAGGGGGGGAGGATGAAGATCCTACAATGGTGTAATGTTAAGGGGAGCATCTTTCGATCCTCCCGCAACAAGGGACCAGTGAATTCTTCGTTGCTCAACTCTTGTGGGTCTAAGGTCAACGACTTTGTGAAGATCGTTGACAAGGTCAGAACTTCATCCATCGAGTTAGACATACACTTAACAGGAGTTCCATGCTTCACCTCGACGGATGGAGGATTTTGCACTCGAGTTTCACCACTAGGCTCACCGAGAGACTCGGGAGTGGTGATAAACTCAGGGGAGGTTGGGACGAGTTCTGTTACTAAGACAGAACAAGTCAGCATGGGTCCACCTTTTGAAGGAGGTGGGCTCTTCTTACGTCCTCCATTGCTGGAGGGGCCATGCTCTACCTTCTTCTTCATCAGAGGGGAACTCCCCACAAACGAAGTAAGGAGCATCGAGGGAGAAGAGGAAAGAACCGCAGTAGATACGACCGAAGTGTTAACCATATCCATGGGCTTCAGGAAAGGTGAGACATCTGGAATGGAAGTCAACAGGGTGGCTCCACAAAAGGAGCAATAAACACCTACACCTTTCTAGGCACACGTGCGCTCACCGCGGAAGCCGGAAGAGATTTAGAGCTAGTTAGATTAAAGACAAAAGAGGGGAGAGATGAGGACATAGTAGGATGTGTTGCCTTCTCTTCCTCCTTCTTTTGTGGGGAGGCTTGCTCAGCCAGGAGAGCCTTTCATTGACACTTGCACTCGCGCACAAGGTGGTTTCTACGGCTCTTTGAACCAGAAGTTAGAACTTGCGAAGGGACAGAAGGATTCTACTCAGCCATGGGAGTGTCCTCCACAACTATTTCCAGTGGAAGGGCAGACTCTTGGATGGGAGCAAAAGGAGCGGGTTCAGAAATGATAGGAGGAACAGACCCCACCACCTGAGAGGTGGACCCCTTTCTGTTCATGGGAACGGGAAGAGTTCAAGGGGAAAATTCTCTCTGCTAGCCTTTCTTTATGTCATATAGATAGTACCAAGGTCTTGGAGACCCATTAGGGAGATTTGATATCCTAATCCTGGGTCTTCGCCAAGGAGGTATCATCAGACTCAGTGGGTAGAGACCAGGCTTGTTCATCCAATACTCTTCCCAAGAGAGGGGAGTAGATGGGTCATCTCGAGAGGGAGCGAGCTTCTCCTTTCCCTTTCAAGAGGAGGAGACAGTTGGCTACTCAGCTACAGGAAAGGTCAACTTTGGCTGTCCCTTGCCTCTGATCTTATACTTCACATAGTTCTTGTAAAGTAGATCCATTCTTTGTGAGAGCAGAATGACTGGAGTGGGCCAAAAATGATCCAACGAGTATCCCCCACAAGATACCACAAGCTGATATCCAGTATCATACACCACGTGCACGACACCTTCATGGGAAAACTTAAGGAATTTATGGATTACGGAGGCAATCCCATTCATGGAAGCCAGCCAAGGTATGCCTAGCTTCACTCTAAATAGTTCTGACTCAAGAATAACATCGAAGACCATGTCTATGCTCGTGGGTCCAACCAGGATGGACAATGTTATCGCTCCATAAGGTTTAAGAGAAAGTGTGTCATGCGTACGGATGATGGATTTTGTTTTTTCGTATTCCTCCCTTGGTAGGGAGTTTAAGAGTAATGTCTCCTTCGTGATGGAATTCACTCTACTTGCATAGTCGACTAAGACTCCTATCACAATGTTTCCATTGAGGCGAGTAGGAATTTAAAGTGGAGAAGGTTTACCATTTGCTAGCACATCTTGTGAAGTGAACGCTACATCCGACGAATCGGTTGCAAGACGAGGAGAGGGAGTAATAGTAACCATGTTAACATACGCCTCAGGGCAAGAAACAAAATCAAAGGGATCGATAATCATATTAGTAGAATGTGATGGAAATGGGTCTGTGTATATATGCAAGTCACTGTTAGCTTTCGCCATTGATTTTTTTTGTGTTTTGTTTTCTCCCAACAAGATGAATGGTACCGTCCTCAATGCGGTCTTGTATCTCATGGCACAGGCACATGCAACGTTCGGTATTGTTTCCATTAACTCGATGGTACTGACAATATGTATTTGCTTCATACCAGCTAGGATACAGTTCCCTAACTAGTTTAGGAGGTGACAGGCTAAGGATCTTATCTTTCAACAGCTTCTGCAAGATGGAAGAATAAGATTTTGATAGCTTTGTAAACTTTCGGTCACGTTTGAGGCCATTGTTATCTACAATGGATACTACATTTGCAACAGCTTTACCTCTTCTAGAGATTGATATGATAGATCTCCCTTCAGAATGGGAATGCGAGGGAGGACCCCCGAACTGAACCACTGTCTGTTGGTACTCTCGTAAATCCACACACAAATGTGCGAAAGAAGGATACTTCATGAGGGTGAACTTCTCTTGCCAATGTCTTTGTAAGTTCCCTATGAAGACCTTTTGTACATCATAATCAAGTAATGGATACGAGATCTGTGAGAAGAGCGCTTGGTATCGCGCTATAAAGTCTATAATCTTCTCGTTGTCTCCTTGTTTGCACCGAACAAGGTCAAAGAAGGTCATCTTTGGTCTGATATTGGCTTGGAACTGTTGTAGGAACTGTTTCACAATTTGATCAAACATGAAGATGGAATTATCGGGCAAAGAACAGTACTAGTCCAGTGTTGTGTCTTTGAGGGATTGGGGAAATAATTTTTCCATCAACGCATTGTGATGGAAGAAATCTGTGCACAAGGCATTAAAAGCGGACACGTGTGTCTACGGGTCCCCTTTACCACCGTATTTTTTGAATTTTGGGATCTCCATTCCTTACGGGAAAGGAGTGTTTAGAATTACAACTGACAACGGGTTGTGTCGGAAGAAAGGTTGGAAAATAGGTTGGGTCGAGGCCTGGGAAAGGTTCACCAGCTGATTTTGCATCTTCCCCATATTCGAAAGGAGGGTATTCAAAATAGGGTCATTAGAAGACATAAGACCATTGGAACCCAGAGCCACCACCTAGACTGTCGTTGTGACTACCGCCAGGGCCACCATTGATGCCACAGCCACTAGTGTGACCTCCATCGGATCCACCACCACTTCCAAGGCCACCACCATGACCTCTGTTGGAACCACCTATGTCAATGCCACCTCCACTTCCAAAGTTTCCACCACCAAATCCCCCACCAATCATCCCGCCAAATCCTCCACCATCGGAGGCAGTAGAAGGGGTGAAGCGGAAACCTAAATGGTTTCTGTTTACTTTGACAGTTTCAAAGTTTTCAAAAGCGGCAGACACACTAACTGAAGGGACCGCGACAACCATGTATACGGACATAGGAGGCATCAACATTTGCAGTTGTCTCTCCTATTCCTCGAAGAGGCCACCTCATACCATGTGACTATGGTTTGAAGGGGCACATGCCTCAGCAAGACCAGTGAGACTAGCCAAGAGTTCTACGCTTGTCCGGTCTTTACCTACCATGTATTTTATTTCATTGATCACCTTAGCAGCCCTAGCTAGTTTTGGGTTTCCTTCCAAGTGATTTTCTAATGCACCCAACCCTTTACTAAGGCTAATGATGTATTCAAAAGGGATATGGACAAACTCATGCTCATCTATGGATGAGGAGGTTGGTGGCGCATGAGGGGTAGGGACGCGATCAGTTTCGTCAAGGAATATAGGTTCTCTTGCAATACATGCTCCTGCACGGATAGACCAATCACAGAACCCGAGAAAAGGCCATTAGTGAAACTAGAAGAGACCTTTGTCTTTTCCATTGGAAGGCATCATAGACTTCTTTTGACAATATGCCCAGAGATCATAGACTGGGTTGTGAAGCTCATAAACTTTCACAACACACAAGGGTACCATGACCAATAGGTGCAAGAGAAAAAGCTCAGAACACCAACAAATGGGTAGACGTTGGTTCACATTAGGTTCACCAAAAATGTAAGAGAGGGGGACCAACCACTGCAAGGCCCCAAGTCACGAAAGGCCAAGAGTGGTAAGTTTTCCCTAACTTACCTTAGTTTAAAGGAAGATTAGGATAGGAGGGATGAGAATGATGAGGACTATGTGTCCTTCGACCACTCTGCAAATTTGAGAGTTGAAAGGAGACTAGACGAGTCACTTTTAAGGTCAACTCTATGTCTCAGGTAGCTCTCTATCAGAGGACAGAAACACACTTTCGGGATGATAGCGCAACGTGTTGGCGTCTCATAGGTGCGCTAGCGTCCGTACGGCCAGAAAACCAAAGAGACGAGGTTTAACCCTCAAGAAAGGACTGCCAGCCTAGTTTACAGGTTTCTAGAATGATAGAATGAGATTAAGAAGAGTGAAACATAAAGATGAACATGATAAAGGAAATATATTACCGCAAGGGTGACGAAGATTATTTCATACAACAATATTCTCGCCAGCTTGCTTCAAGATCTCTCCACCTGCACACAGAAAAGGGGAAAATGTTGGGGTTGTTTAGGGGTTTGCCTCAATCAGACCCCCTTTTTGGTGTTTCCACCTCCATGGACAGCCAAGTTTGCAACGATAGAAATAATGATAAAGAAGGGAATACAAGCTATGTAAACAAAAGGCACTACAAGACAGTATGTGCTTACTCAACAAAAGATGATAGAGAAGATAAGAGGAGCTTACCACCTCCGTCCAAAGTGCTCAAGGCTTGTGGAGGAGAAAATGAGAGGAACTCAAGCCTCTATTGTAATGGTGTTTGTCTTGTGCTCGCACTATTGGAGTGGTGTAGTGGATTGCTGCTATGGAGTGTGAAGTGTTGCTACAAAGCTTGAAGTGAGTGAATGGAATGGAGAGAGAATTCAAATGATCTTTCCCAACTTCTACTGAAGAGAACAATGGATGAATGGATGAAGAATATGAAGGAAAGGATGAAAAATGGCCATATTCGGGTCGACCAGCCGAAGAGGGGCGTTACACTTTGACTTCCAATAGGAAGTGTAACGTCTCTGCAGACTCCAACCGGAGGAATCTTCCAGGGATGTAAGCACACTGCGTGAATGTATGTGCGTCATGCAGGCATCCCCGACAAAAACACTCCTACTGACACACAAAATTGGTGCCAAGTGGGATGTGAGCAGCGGGCTTAAGTGGAATTAAGCCTCCACCTTAGGTTTTCTAAAGTGTAAGGGGGTAAAGGGGAATTTGTGTTAGGGGTACAAATTCACGCTTATACATTATTATGCAAAATTTTGAAATGCAATATACAACGCGTCATTTCTGAAAGAGTTCTATTCATCCATTCAACTATTCCATTTTGTTGAGGGTTATATGGAACTGTTCTTTGTACCTTAATACCACATTTTTCACAAAATGATTCAAATGCATAATTGCAATATTCACCCCCATTGTTTGTCCTTAGGCATTTAATTCTTTTTTCCACTTTTGTTTTCAACCAAGGCCTTAAACCTTTGAAATACCTCAAATACTTCACTTTTTCTTTCAGGAAAATAAACCCATACTCATCTACTATAATCATCAATAAAATTGAGAAGGTACTTGGCACCTGAGATGGAAGGATATCTTGGTTCACATAAATCACTATGAATGAGTTGTAGTGGATAACTTTCCCTCCATGCTTTTCCTAATTCAAAAGGATCTCGATGGTGTTTCCCTAACACACATCCTTCACACACAACTTGAGATGCTGAAATCTTTGTTAATCCTCTAACCATATTCTTTCTAATCATGTCTTGTAATTTTTTATAATTTGTATGTCCAAGTCTAGCATGCCACAGTTTTGACATATAATCACTTTGAGCAACAAAAGAATGGGAGAGTGTGTATTCATCATCAACAAATCCAACAAATTTAAAGAGACTTTCTTTATGGTCAATTCTACCAATAGCAATAACACTTTTTGGATCTTTTCTATCTCTTACAATAACTTGATCATCTGTAACAACAAACTCATATCCAGCTTGAGAAATTCTATATAGTGAAATAAGATTCACCCCCAATCCTTCAACCAGTAAAAAAAATATTCAAAGTTCCATTTGTTACACTAACAGTTCCTGTTCCTAGAATTGATAGTTTCATTTTATTGCCAATAGTGATTTCTTGATCTGAATTCTTTCCTTCATGAAAATCAATAAATAAAGATCTATCTCCAGTCATGTGAAAAGATGCTCCTGAATCTAAAATCCATTCTTTATTAGAATCTGAAGCAAAGTATCCTCCCTTTACTCTAGATGTATTTTCGGGTCCAGAAGTTACCTTTGCACTTGATTTTACTTGCCTAGAGATGGCTACAAAACTTTGTTTATTTGTCTTTCCTTCCTTAAACCGTTCTTGCTTAGGCTTGTATTGTTGTCTTTCATTGTTCCTCTTCTTCAAACAAAATCTTTCCATATGATTCTCACCTCCATAATACCTACAAATGATGGGTTTTCTTTCCAACTGCTTTTCTACACCTTCATTTCTAGAAAATTGGTTAGAACCACCATTATTTCAAAATTTATTGTATCCTGTCCAATTCTTCTTTCCATCATCATATCTAGAGAATGATTTACCCTTAGCTGCATATGCATGATTCTTCTTAATGTAACCTTCTTTAATAAGTTGAGCTTCTTCATCTAAAACTAACTTACAAAATTGATCAAAATTTTGTTGGGGGGTATTAGGATTTAGCTGTATAACCATTTTCCTTGATTCTTTATATACCTTGTAAGGTTGGGGCAGCTTACTTTCAACCATTGTAATCAACTGAAAATATTTTTTTGCATATTCAATACCTATTTTCTTCAACTGGGCATTTAAATATGTAACCCCATTAAAGTAATCAACCATTTTTTCAAAATTAGCTGGGCCTATGTTCACCAATTTTTCTTCTATGTTAAACACACTAGCAATATTCTGCATCTTTATAATCTTTTTCTAGATTCTCCCATAGTTCTATTGGATTGTCAACATCAACAAACCTTCTATTAAGATTGGGACTCAAGGCCTTACCAATAATTCCTCTAGCTTGCTCCAATTTGCATTTCCATAACTCCTTTTCTTTCTTTTGGTGAGGTTCTCCAATCTCTTTATTCACTATACTCCATAGAGCCTTTTCTTTCAAAGCATTCTTAATTGCAATCTTCCAATCTACAAATCCACTTCCATCAAAGATTGGCAAACTTTCATTTGTAGAGCCCCTGTTAGAAAAAAAAAACAGCCCTCAAACAAATAGATCAATCCACTTCAAAGATTATCTTGCTAATCAAATATCAATCCAACAATATCTTAACCCTGTTAGAATATTTCTAGCTTTGATGCCATGTGAGAATAGGCCCAAATAATGAAATAACAGCAGCAAACAGGAAAAAAATAGGGAATAAAACAATGAGAAATGGCTGAAAGAAATTATATTGATCTAGCTTGCTTACATACAATCCAACAACTTACCTCAATAGTAGTGTTGTTCAGAATGGATAGCCTCATATTTATACTTGATGCTTCTAAGATCTATAAACTTCTAATGTTCTAGATATCTCTAAAACTGGAATGTCTTTTTCCTTGAACAACTTCTAGTAGCTTCTAGTTTCTAGAAGGATCTAGCCCTTCTAGAAGATTCTAGTTCTTCTATAAACATCTTGTTACCTTTCTAGAAGATTCTAGTTCTTCTAGAAACATCTTCTAACTTTTCTAGACAATCTTATTCCTTAGCATGTATTGGCCAAAGCTAAGCATGTATGTATGTAGAAGTATTTTGAGGGTGATCTCAACAAAATAGCATTCTTATATCTCTTTTTCCTCTTGTAGTAATAAACACATTTTATTGATCTTTTCCCTTATTTGTGGATTTTTTTAGAATGGAATCATGGAGCTAGAGAGCATATTTTAGCTTCATTTTTGAGATATCATCATGCTCATCCCTAGAGCTACATATAACTCTTCACCATAAATATTTTAAATTATTTGTCATTGTAGCATTCATGTTTTATGGGTTATTCTTTATATAGGGCTCTACTTTGAGGTTCTATCTTGAGGTTCTATTATTAGTTTATATACTTTGTAATGGAAGTGTTATGCATGTTGCTTGTTTCCTTCATGTAATAGTGATTCATCGATTTGTAAAAGAGTGAACTAGTGCTCTAGTAGTTTGCTTCAACAATAGGTTACCCTCATTTTCTTAATACAAGCTATATAATTTTATATAATTTTGGAATGGTATTTGGATATTTGAGGTATATCTATTGTATTAATAAACTATTTATTCTTATAGTATTAGGTGGATATTTGAGCTATAGTCTTGTGTGAAGGGAAAATAATTCATGTTGTCACTAATATTAGACTAGGACATGAGTTGGTGGTGTTTTTTACAATATCATTATGATTTGCTTTTGGAGGTATCATTACTATATATATAAATAATTATATAATGATAAAGAGCTAATTAGATATTTTCATAGATCTTTGGGAGGTAATATATATAGAAAGAGAAAATGATATAGAGCTAATTAGATATTTTAAATAATATTGTGGTTTGAAATATTTGAGGATGCAAAAACCTCTAGGTGGTCTTGAGGTTGAGAGGTTGCTTGATAGTTACTTTTTATTTATATCTACTTGAAACAAACTTAAATTAGTTGCACTCCTACCTGCCTTGAGCTATTTTAATTTTTTTTTTTTAATGGACTCCCATAAGAATATGGGATTGTCATACCTAAAAACAACAAAAAAACATTCTCTCTAAATTATTAGTTACAACCTTCCGGTTTAACTGGCCTCTCTAAATTATTAAGTTACAACCTTTTGGTTTAAGGGGCCTCTTTAAATAGTGATCACATATTTACTCTATGTATATTTCTTAATGTAGTATATATTTGAGCATAGATTTTTCTTTAAATTATAAGGGACAATGAAATGGTATACCATTATGCAAGAATAATATTATTAGCCCTAGATTATGATAGATATAAAGAAATTTAAGGGATTGAATTATGCTTGTTATATTTGCATAAATGATCATTATTTTGTCTTACCTATTCAACATAGGCATGTAATGGTATCATTGTAGATCTCTCTATTACATCTACGGGGAGTCTAAATATGTTGCATAAAATATTAATTTTTTAATGTATTATTTACATTATTTTTCTTGTTCAAGATTTACTTAATAAAATATTTGGCTTATGGTTGCATACTAATGTGTGATAATGAATTCATTAGTGTCAAGTTGATAGTTTTGGTAATTCATTTTTTGAGGTAAATGTTTTATATAATTGTGTGATGTCTGAATCAGTATAAGAAAAACTTTTACCTATTTAACAACCACTAGAAAAACAATCACATAAGATTCACACAATTAAGAACACAAGATTTATGTGAAAATCTTTTCAAGAGAAAAATCTGAAGAAATACTACTTGGATCTACTGTCCAAATCTAGCCACAACAAAATAAAATAACAAATTTAAAGACACCAATCCCCACTACTAAGCACCAACTTAGTTAGAGATCAATATTTTTTATTGAGAGGCACCAATCTCTAATGAACAAAAAATTGTCTTCATGATTAATGCTTCTTCAATGGATTATGATCATTTGAATCTTCTTCAAAAAATTGATTGCAATGTGTCACATATTTCCTTCTTCAAAAACTTGTTGTAATAAATATGCTTTGCACTTTTTTTTGAATGATATTAAGCTATTTATTTCTATCTAACCTCCACTCCAACTTCTATTTATACCCCAATCATGCCTCTTCACCAAATAGGGTCGGCCTTCTCGAGGGAGATCGACCACATACAAATAACAATAATTTTAATTTATTTTTAATTCCCCCAAGAGGGGTCATTCCATTTCAAATAAGGGCGATTTTACAAACATATGGGTGCCATAAATTGGGTACCAATATGAGAGTTGGTTAACATTTGCAATAAGTTATAATTTAAGTAAAATAACTCATGGGTTGACCCACTTGTTTGATTTCCTTCTTTGATATAAATTATGCTCCCTTGACATCCATGAAAATAATATTTCCAACAATTTGTCCCCTTGTCATTGATGACATCCCTATAAAGAAATAATCTTTGAAAGCAACAAGAAAATATTTCTCCCCCTTTCTATAATTCTCTCCATTTGACATCAATGGCAAAGATTTCACAAAGTTAAAAGATGATGCAATGATTAGCTCCCCCTAAATTTGTGCTTCTCCTTGATAAATTAGTGACTAGACGAGAGTGATATCACTCCCAATTTTTTCTGAGATACTCAAAATTATCCTTAGGAAGAGGCTTCATGAAAATATTTGCATTTGTTCTTGTGTCTTAATGTACTCCAACTTGACATGTTTTGCTAGCTATTCTCTTAAGAAACAATATTTGATAGGAATATGCTTTTTCTTAGAGTGCATAACTAGATTATTTGAAATATTGATTACACTCATGTTGTCACAAAGTATTTAAATTGGATGATCATATTCTGACTTCATGTCCTTCAATTTTTGCTTCATCTAAAGAACTTGTGGGCAATATGATTCTACTACTATATATTTTTCCTCTATTATGGATAAAGAAACAAAATCCTTCTTATTGCTTAACCAAGATACTAGTGTTGACTTCTCAGTTGTCTTTGGTTGTCCTTGATGAAAAAATTAGTTGGAATTCTCTTTGGTATCTCAAATAATCATTCAAAGGCTTTGTTTTTGGTATTCATGTTTATGGTGATACAGGATTTTCATGATGATTCAAGTTTTTCATGTTGATATTCAGTGTGATATTGCTCATGTGGCTTCTGGTTCATATTTATGAATGAAATATATTTTTAGATGGTTATGGTTATTAACAGTGTGATAAAGCATTATTATAGGTCATTCAAGATGATCATGCAACAGGTTCAGAATATTCAGTTTGATAGGTTGGCCCTTCTTTATTGTATTCCACAGGTATATTCAACATATTTACAAGTCTTTGTGTCATTCAATCTAGTAGATTCTTTTTTAGGTATACTTGTATTTATACATTTAGCGGCTTGTACTTGAAAGGTCTTCAACTTCATTATGGATCTACTTGGTTACCTGGACATCTTGACACTATTATGTATGCTCTTGTAGTCAGTTTTATCAACATTCTCATGTTTCTTTAAAGCCTCTAAAGCCATCTTGTTACATTTTATGAACTCACATTACCTGGGAGCATTGAATACTTTTTGGGTTCAGGCATCGTTATTTATTTGATGATATTTTTTATATAGTTGGCATATGAAATCTGTCTATGGCTCCAAGGCATTATGAAAATTCATATTGAATTCATGTGTCATTGGTAAAGAAGGTGTGATCATCGGCATCATAAAGGTAATGTTTATGGCAAAAAGGTAATGTTGTTTTGGGCATTACTTTTAAAAGGCTAACTTACAATTGGTATTAGAGCCATACCCATACATAAGTCTAACCAACTTAGGGTTTCCTGGTCGAGGAGTATTTGTCATGGGTAAGTGCAAGAGAAACAAAGGTCAAAAGAAAGCCCCTAGTGTCAAGCAAAAAGTTGATAAACCAACCTTCGTCAAATCCCTGTCAGTTGATACTAAAAGTGATCCTGTAGTTGGTGAAGAAGATCACTTAGTAAGTGACTTTGAAAAATAATTTGGTGAAAAATAATATGAAGATGATGAGTATGAGGTTGATCTAGAAGGAGAACCGCTTGTTGCCTTAGATGAACTTAAAAGGCTTAAACAAGAAAATCAAGATCTCAAGGTATGCTTATAAGAAAGTGTTGATGTCAATAAAGTTGTAATACAAAATCATAATGAGGATAAAAAGATTATTGAATTTATGAAAGCTCAAATGACTGATAGAAAAAGGACTGGAGAGGGATTGGAAGTCAAGTTAAAAAACAAGGATGAATTATGTAATAAACTAGAAAATGAAGTTGCAAATGTCATATGGGGTCATGCATATTTTACATCTACATAGAAAGCTGAAATCTGGTTAAATCTGCCTTTGTTCCTAATATATTGGTGCTCTTTATGACAAACTTGATGATAGGTTATCTAAAGTTCTTCCTGACTACATTTAAAGAATTACTATGTTAAGATTGTTTCTAATAAAACCTTGAATACATCTTGATAATTCATTGTCTCTAAGAAGAATTGGTTGAGTGTCAGAGATAAATCTATCATTGGTTTGCACTCATGCTCTTGGAAGATTGCAGATTCATGATTGAAGCTAAGTGTTCTTATTCAAATATCTGATGATAAAGATACTAGAGGACATGTTGAAAATGTGACTCACAAATATAAATGCTAATGATGTGATAATTTTTGTGTTGTAATTGAGCTATATGTATCTTGGATTCTTTTAGACAGCATACTGTGATGGTTTATGGTGATAGAGAATGGGTGCACATTCTATTATTGTATACATTTATTATATATACAGTGACTAATCACTATTTGGAGTTGAATGTTCTTTGAAGCACAAGTGAAATATTTTGTAATAGTTAGTCTGCAAAGATAATGCAGAGAGATAGCTTTTATATTTAATATGTCTAGTATTTTAAAGATTCGTTGGTGAATCTTTAGGATATTAGGGGTATTAGATAGTAAGGATGATGTGAGTTAAATGGAAACAGAGAAATCCTCTGATATATTATTATTGTTCTAATTTTGTATAAGGGGTTGGTGCTCCTTGGAATGGGTGTTCCTAAATGTATAAGGGGTTGGTGCTCCTAGAGTGGGTGCTTTGAAATTTTCCTGTAAGGCATTGTAAGTAGTGATTTAAAAATATAAGCCAGTATGGAAGCATTTTAGGAGTGGTTTTTCTACCCCATGAGGGTTTTCCACTCGGAAAATCATTTGTCTCTTGGTCTCTTTGCTTCATTATGATAATTTTGTAATGTTCTTTTTTTTGTTGTGATACTTCTCATTTCAGTTCATAATGGTTGCATTCAACTAATGAATGTATTTATCATTGAAATATTGAGAGCATAATTTATCTTTGTTTCATTTTTTGGCAAATGTTAAAAATGGTTTAAGACACTGATTCAACCCCCCCCCCCTCTCTTAGTGTCATCTTCACACCAAACATTAGAAGCAATAATCAAAGTCATTATTGTGTCGACCTCCAAGGGATTATTGACAGCAGACCCAAAATTCATTATGATGTTTTTATGACTTATGACTTAAGTCATTTCGAACTTCAAACTTTATTGTGCTTTGGTTAAGTCCTGGTAAGTCTTGGTGAATCGAATGGAATTTAGGGAAAAATCATTTTTTATCATTCTTTTGCAATGGTTTAGAACCCTAACCGCCACCATGAAGAATGTGTAACTGCTCTTGTTGTGATAATTATTTGATGCAACTCAAAAAAAAAAAGTTTAAGCTCCTTGTAGGAGTTATGTCATGGTTGGTGTCTTGGTCTGCCATTTCTTATTGGGTGAGGGCTCGAATCTAGAAGGAGATTCAGTGGTTTTCATTATTTCGGGTTGGTAAATACTTTGTTATAGGTTCACATGCATTCTTTTTCAGATTCGTGCTTGTTCAGGTATCATTTCCATCAGAAAAGGTATAAGTGGATTCTTGAAAATCTTGAGTCAAAAAATCATGCCTTCTTTTCGGTTATTCTTGACCTCATTGTGGGTACTCTGGAAGATTTTTTTACTGAGTGTATGAGGTTCATAATGATATGAGATCGGTTGCATTTCATGACAGGGAATCTGCAGTGATAGTTGTTTTGTTTTCTATTAAAATGGTAAAATGTGTGAAGGGAAAAGATGCTCTGGTGAATTTTTTGTGTCCATTTGTCACTAATCATTATGGGTTCTTTAGAAAAAAAATCCTTAAGGGTATTATTGTTCTATCTTGATCTACTTTGAACAATGAAAGTGATATTATTGGTGCATACGTTTTTAATTCTTGTAACAGATGATATTACTGGTATAAATTTTGTTATATTAAGGGTTCTGAGATCATAACAGTTATGAAATTTTGTCTTATCTAAAACCTTCAGTGAAGGTATTGAATAGATTTTGTGTATTTTGTAAAAGATATAAAAACAGTGATTAATCATTGTTGTGAGTGAGCAATTTTGAAAAGAGTTAGAATGAAAAAGCTCTGTAATGAAACCTTGAAAATATGATGCAAAAAATACAAATCTAATGTGTCTAGTATTTTGTTGATTCAAGTTGAATCTTCAAGATATTAAACAGATTAGAAAGAGAGCAATATGTGAGCTAAAATGAAACAGAGAAATCCTTTGATATATTATTATTGTTCTAATTTTGTAGAAGGGGTTGGTGCTCCTTGGAATGGGTGTTCCTAAATGTATAAGGGGTTGGTGCACTTAGAGTGGGTTCTCTGAAGTTTTCCAGTAAGGCATTGTAAGCAGTGGTTTTTGAAGTTAAGCCAGTGAGGCAGTTTAGGAGTGGTTTTTCTACCCCAGGAGGGTTTTCCACTCGACAAATTATTTGTCTTATGGTTTCATTGTTTTGATATCATAATGCTTCTAGACTGTGATTATTTTGTGAGTGATTGTTCTTATCAGTCTGAACATTGTTGAATGTTAGTTCCTTCATCGAGTTGCAAATATTTATTTTAAAATGTCTTGCACAAGTCATTGTTGAAGAGTCTAATTCAAAAGGAAGCATAAAATTATTCATTTAATTCATAGCTCAGGAATTGCTATGATGTACTGAAGCTCTTGGTTTTTTCATGCTTATCATATGTCATTTCATTGCTCAGTTGTTTTAGTATCTCATAAGTCTGCATTAAAATCTGGTGGTCCTAAAGTGATTAAACAATGTTGGTCTTCATGTACAGTCTTATGAGTTGCACCTGTGTTGTCATCGTGCATTGATTGTTAAACAATGTGTGTCATCTCTTTTGCAAATGCAAGATATCTCTCACAATTTTTATTGGGATAAGTTGTCAAAAATGAACTAAGTTAATGTTGTCATGAATGCTCTTGAAGCCATTACTCTGCCCTGATTTCAAAAGAAAGGGAATCAGAATTAAATGTCTTGGTAAAATTTTAAAAAGGTTTAGACACTGATTCACCCCTCCCCCCTCTTAGTGTCTGTCCTTACTCCAACAACTAGATTGTTTCCAAGGAAGAATGCTCCTCCACTTGTGCTTTTCATATCATCAACACTATCGACCCAATCCACATTTGTATATGATGCTAGAGTGAAATATTCACCTTTTGGATACCACAAACCAAATTCCAAACTGTCATTTAGATATGCAAATATTCTTTTGAATTCTTGCACATGAGTTTATTTTAGTGTTTCTTGAAAACACACCAACATGCCTACTACTTGCATAATTTCTAGCCTTGATGTTGTCACATATAGTAGGCTCCCAATCATTGACCTATATAGTGTTTTATTTTATTCAAGAGACTTGTCCTTGCTTAATTTGTAGCCTATGATCATGGGTGTGCTAACTAGATTGCAATCTTCCATTCTAATTTTTTTTAGCATTTCTTTCATGTATTTGGTTTGCGAGATAAATATACCTTTTTTGGATTGAGAAATTTGTAAACCAAGGAATAATGATAACTCACCAAGCATATACATCTCAAACTCCTTTTGCATTTATTTTGCAAATTCTTGACACAGTTTGTTACTATCGCCTCCAAAACTGATGTCATCTACATAAACCACAACAATCAATTGATTCTTACCTTGAGTCTTGATAATTCATCTAATACTCTAGCTATTAGAGGAAAGTCTAAGGATAATAAAGGTAAGAAGAATATAGGAGATAATAATTATAAGGGTAAGGGCGTACATAAATATATAGGTAACTCTAAAGTAAAATTTTAGGATTATAGCAAGAAAGGGACCACATAATTGAGTGTAAGTATAAGAAGGATGATTCCTGTAATAAGTCCTCTAACAGTGATGAATGTAGTAGTGATGTATTTATTTTTACTTACATCATTGGTGACGATTCCTATTTGATTGATTCATGTGCTTCTTTTCATATGACACATCATAGAGATTGGTACTTTGAATGTACCAAGAGTAATGAAGGTTAGGTTTTCCTTGATGATAACAACTCCTTGAGTATATTTTTTTGAGGAAAAATCAAGTTTTATTTCATTAGATGTTAGATTTAGGTCACTCTCACATATACTTCATATATTGAGTTTGACTAGAAATATTATGTTTATGCATAAAATGGCCAACTTGAGAAATCATGTCATATTTGATGGAAAAGGTTATAAATTAGCTAGAGGTAATTTTGTGCTTGCATAAAGAGTGTGACATGGTAATTTGTAAAATTTGAATGTATATATAATATCTAGGTGTGCTAATGTTACTATATTTGAATCAAGATTGAGGCATCTTGGTTTGGTTCATCTAAGAGAAAAAAATCTAAGAACCTTGACTAGTAAAGATATGGTGGAAGGTCATATGAATTATTTTGTTGGTATTGAATGTTATGAGCATTATTTGATAAGAAAATAGAATATAATACAATTCAACTAGAAGCATTAGAGAAAAATAGATTTTTAAGGTGATACATAGTGATGTGTTTGGTCTAGCAAAATCCTATCCACTGGTAAGTATATACTTTTTATCATTCATCGATTATTATTAAAGGTATTCTTGGATTATTTTCTCACTGAGTGTGATCTGAAACGTTGATTGAAAAACATACATAGTTGAATCCAAAAACTTGCAATACATATATGTATTCTTGGGTTATTTTCTTTTGAAAAAGTATAAGGAATATCTCAAGTTAAGGAGTCCAAAACTCTTATTGAGAATAAACTAGTAGGAAAATAAAGGTTCTTAGGACAAATCTAATAGTAGTTAATTCTACTATAAAAAGTTTGACATATTATGTTAGTGTGCTAGAATTGTGAATAAAACGACAAGCCTATATAAACTACAATATAATATAGTAGTTAAAAGGTTAAATAGAACCTTATTTTACTAAGCCAAAATAATGTTAAGTAGTCTAGTTCTAGAACAAGAGTTCTAGGTTGAGGCAATTAGCACCAATTCTCCTTTAAAAATAGATCTCCTACTTGTATATTGAAAAAAGATACCATATGAAATATACATACTAAAAAAATAGTGGTGACACAATTGTAGGTACTTGGTTATGAATTAATTGTTTAGGTTCCTAAACTAAGTGGATTTTCAAGGCCAGCGGGTGTATTTTCATTAGATATGGTGAAAATGTAAAGGGTTACAAGATTTGGAATTTGGAAACCTTAAAATTTCTCTACTCAAGGGACTTTACATTTAGGGAACTTGGAGTACTTCTCAAGGTATAACAACCAAAGGAGAACAAGAGGGAGAAGGTGCATTTTGAAAAAAAAATGGAGCAGCAAGATATATTTAAAACTAATTGGAAAAATGGATAAGATAGCTTGGAAGAAGAAAATGCAAGCATATTTGGTAGTAATGGTGAAGAATAAAAAGCATATATGAGGTGATACATTCTTGACTAGTAGTTGTGAGAAGGTCTATAAGACAATAGATATAACTTTGTAGGTATAGTTCTTATAAGACTACACTCCTTCTAATGGTTATAAATACTAGGGAGATCTCTTCCCACAACTTAACATCTAGACTTTAATACCAAGTGAAAGAAAATTTGTAGCCATAATAAATATTTCCACATAAACCCAAGAGAAAAAATATCCAAACATGTATTTTAAATTTGTAATACAAAAGAATAGAAACATATTCCATCAAGATAACACAAGATATACCATGGTAAAAAATAATCTTCCAAAATTACTCCACACTCAATTTATTGTCTCATGAACAAAGATTATAATACACTTACATAGTCTCCATACAAGGCTTCAAAAATATCAAGTTCTCTAATTGCACTCCATGTGAACAATAAAATAAGAATCATGTAACCACACATACCAATCCATGCCTCTTCTCCTCACATATATAACTTACAAGAGATAATCAATCACCCATAACCAACAAGACAAAGGTTATGATAGTCAACATCAACAACTACTCACATGTTTGTTTTATAGAAACAAGCTTGTACAAAACTACCAATTGGTATTACATAAATCATGTGCCTCTAAAACCATGAGCTTATAAAACCATGTCCCCTTAATTTATTTATTGGTACTAAGTTCTCCCAATATTAAATATTTTCCCAATTTTCAACCCACATTAAATATTTATTCCACTATTACATACTACATAGAAATTGGCCCTAAGAATATCTAACCCATGTGATACATGAATCCCTATATTCCTTAGGTGTACCACAAATGAATATTACATTTATATTTTGAGCATTATGAAATATGTAAAACACACCTTTCCCAACATTACCTCCTTTATACTATTCCCTATAGTTATTCTAATATTACCTACCATATTCACCTCACTCAAACAACCATGCTAAACTTCTTATTTCTTTTATTTTCAACATGAAACTTCCCCAATAAAAGTTAGAGTTTTTTTAAAAGGGTAGAGAACTATGTTTAAATAACCCTAATGTAATTTAATTAAGTGTTTTGACCTTTGCAAGTGGTGGGTTAGTTCATAATAGTCATTTGTTTATTTGCATGTAACATTGTTTAAAAAATACTAGAATTTTTTTCCTCTACATATTAAAAACTAGCTATTTTTTAATGAATAGTGCACATGTATATTAAAATATAAAAATACAGTATATAATTTACATAAAATATGGGTAGAATGGAATCACACTCCTAAACTCAATGTTATAGCTCCCAAAAATAAATAAAAATGGACATAGTACTTATCAACATGAGTTATATTAGCAAGAGGAGGGAGGTCATTATCAAGGGTTTTACCTAGCTATCCAAGAGATCTTGGCCATCAAGAATGGACTTCCAACTCATGATGGTTTCCTCTTTATCTTTCTTTTTTTCTTGATCAACAGGGGTTGTGTAAACCAAGAAAATAACAAAGTCCAATTAGGGGAACTTCCAACTAGGGAGTCTATGGTTTTGCTAAAAAATAAAAGATTATCCACCTAGTAGGGGAGATAAATCATGCCATCAATGTAGGGGATCCTTGGGACCCATTAGATCCATGTCTTCAATGAACATTATGGCTATGGTCATGATAATGGTGGCAATCTATAGAATAAGTATATGCACGGTGGTAAGAGAATGTGAAACATGGGAAATAGTACAAGAGGCATTGGCCTAGAGATATATAAGTGATTATAAGTGAGAATCCTATATCTAGCAACATTATTTTTGTGATCCTAGAACTATCGAATAGGATTAGAGCATATAATGACTTTAGCATACATAGAGAAATATGAATTTACAATAGAGCCTTAAAATACATAATTATTTCTATCCTTCCATATGCTAAATATAATTTACATTCTCAAATCATGCTAAATGTGGGTTTTATAGGCATTTTATATTATTCACCTAAAATAATCATATGCTAGGAAAAAAGTATGGTAAAAAAGGCTTGAAGAAATCATTTATCTAGTTTCGTGCAACTTAGCACCATGGAAAAACCAAAAGATATGCTTGAGAGTTTCCAAATATCCATAGAAAGGATAGAAGGGATGGAAACACCCAAATGGATAAGATGAGATGTAATGGGAAGACTTTAATACTAGACACATCAAGAAAAATGAGCTAGTTTGGGCTCCAAAATAACACACCAAACTATTTGAAACCTACAACACCATTTATTTATAGTATATTTTAGGTTCCATCTAAAATTGAGTTTTCAAACCATGAGTAGGTGAGGATAAAACCAAAAATATCATTTGGGTGATTTGTAAGAGATTTTGAATTCCACTTCCAATCCCTCCACTAAGGTTAAGTTCATTGAATCTCAACTTTATGCAACATTTATAGAGGAATAACTTCCATAATAGTTTGAAAGGATTCAAAATCACAATTTCCAAGCTTGTATTTAGTTTTAAATTATATCCAAGATAGCTAATTTTTAACACACGGACCTAGGAAACTTTTGCAAGGGGTTGATCTTGGAAAGTAATCACAAGAGACCACTAGAGTGTTTTTTTGTCGAAGGAGTATCAATAAGGCACAAAGGGATAGTCTTTATCTATGAGTATCAATAAGGCTAAGACCACTAGTGTTACATAGAAAGATATAATTCCTAAGCAACTTGATGGAAAACTTTACCTTTCTCTAAGGAGGACCAAAGAAAGTTCTTAGAAATTTCTCTAGCTTTCGATAAGAGAATTTTGAGATAACCAAAAAAGAACAATAATAAACATGAGTGGTCAATGACACTTTAGAAGAAATCTAGGATTTTTTTGCTAGAGAAAGAGGCTTGGAAATCCAAAAGTGAAGTTTCTTCTCAACACAATTCAAAATAAATTTCCAAAGTGCTACATAGGAGGATTAGAAAGTAAAGGGATTAAAAAAAATCTATACTAACTTTATTTTGAGCTATGCAAGCTTAAAATATAGATGAATCTTGATCTATAGATATCTATAGTCTATGTATAGATAAATTTTGAGCTATAGAAGCTTAAAATAAAATATCTTCTTGTCAATAGATATCTTTGGTCTATATGTTTTGGATAGAAACCATCTAGTATCTTTTATGAAAAATCCAAATTCAGTTATCAAAATTATGGAAAATTTGGTCATATCTAGAATAATTGTAGAGAAAAAAGAAGAAAAATTGAGTTTAGAGATTACTTTACTTGATAGGAAATAGGTAAGATACTCTATTTACTTGAGTATATTATTTCACCTAACCATCTTACATTTCCACCATTACCTTAATGTAAAATAATTAAATAAATTAAGTAAATAAAAATAACCACTTTATCAACTAAATCAATTTATTTGTTCATCCAAGTAGAATAATAAATTTATCCTACTTAGACTAAAACATTTAGCTTCAACAAGAAAATATAGAGTTAGGCTAATAGACAAGAGAGTTTAAATAAAATTGACATCTATAGAATCATAGGTAGATAAACTAATTGAAGTAGGATATTTTAAAGTTCTTGTGATGAGTTAAATATGTTGTTAGAAAGAACAATAACACATTCTAATTATTGGATACTAGTGCACCCAAAATGGCTAAATAGTTTGATTGTGTTTGCATCTTGTGTGAAAAAAAAAGAGGTAATAGTGTTAGTAACAAAAATATTTAAAAATGTTAAAACTATGAAAATATGATGACCATGATTCTTATGTTAATCTTTTCATAAATAAATATTAGAAATAAAGAAAAGGAGGAATAGAGAGTGAATATCTAGGTTTTAAAATGAATATTCCTATTGAAGTATGAATAATGACTTTAGTGGAATTCCTACAAGCTAGAAGAATGGTTAAGACTATTTGGGAGCTTGTCAAGGTGATTGAATCTCCCATTTATCCTTTCATCTCAATGACATTCAATGATGAAAAGCATGCATGCTTAGATTTTGTGACTATGGTTAGTAAATAAAATATTATATACAATTATATCAAATTATTATGAAGATAAAAGATAGATGGAAACCCAATAGAATGTCAAAATCTAGATTAGATATGAAAATTAGAATATAAGATTTTGTGGAAGGGAGTGAGGAAACCACAAGAGAGAACCTCCCCAAACCAAATTTGACTGAAGAATATGAAAATATTTGTGAAGAGAAAGATTGAAGGGGAAATGGAGGGGCTCGAAAAAAGAGCTTTAACTTTAGTTGCTTCTCTCAAGAGATTTAGAAGAGCAAGAAGATTTTAAAATGTAATGACAATAATATAACTCTTATGTAAAAAAATCAAAGTGGATTTAATAGAAACACGAGGACAATCAAAATATATGCTAAAACCGTATAATAATCAAATCACCGTGTAAAATTGTGTAAAACCAAAATTAGAAGTGCAAAGTTTTAAATTGTTGCACTCCTTTGACAAATTTCCTAAGTTCAAACTTACACTTCAGAGTCTCAGACAACTACTGCAGCTAAGTATGTTTTATGTGCACATATATCTACTTCAAGAAAGGATCGATATAATTGAAGCAAATAATTGTCCTTTCCACTCAATCTTATGTTGTTTTCTTCTGTACTATGAAATTTATGGTTGCACCAAAAATTACATAGCTTTCCCCTTAAAAGTTTATTTCAGCAAGCCTTACTTTGGGATGACGAGAAGTGCAGAAGATCAGCTTTATTTAGATGGTAGATGAGCCGCATGACTGATTTTTTTTATCATTATTTGGAATATGGTAGTTGTAAAGTTAGCACAAATTCTCCTTTGGTAGATTCATCTTTTCAAACATTCTGCCAAACCATAAACACTTTAATCAACATACAAGTTACCAGCCATCAAATCCATAATCCTCTGATATATGTTTTAGTTCAGCCCTGTATCAATACATATAAGTTGAGCTTTATTAATAACCCCCAACACTTATAGAGCATAAATTCATTTCCTGGTGAGTTTCATAATGAGCCTGCTTATGGAGTTGATGGTGGCCTTTGTTCTATGTTGTATCAGTCAGGTATATAGCAGTACACATTTCAGTTTCAATGTAAGCTTGATGAACAGAGGCTCCAATCAGTTTGTTAAAACTGCATATGAACATAATCTGTCAAGGAATGTGAGGGAGTTGAATGAGATTGAAACATCTGTGCATGTTGAATCCAATCAATATATGGTTGAGGTTGGAGTGGGCACACCCCCAGTAAAATTGCATGCCATTATTGATACAGGTAGTGACCTAATATGGGTCCCCTGCAATTCTTATCAATGCAGGAATGGTAACAATGGCTGCCCTGCCAAGGTTTCCTGTAAGAACCCACTTTGTAAATCCATCCCCTCATCGTGTGTTTCTGCTGGTTGCAGTTACCACTATTCATATGGGTATGGAAACAGTTCTAGCAGTGGTATTTTATTGTCTGAGACATTAACATTTTCTTCAGGGAGCATTTCACATATAACCCTGGGTTGCAGCTATGAAATCCAAGGAATTCCTCAGGGAGTGGGCTTTATTGGTCTTGGCAGGGGTCCCTTATCATTAGTGTCCCAACTAGGTTCCAGGATCAACCACAAGTTCTCGTATTGTTTGGTCTCCAATAGAGCTGGAACATCTCATCTAATATTTGGAGATTTACAGAGCTCAGTAGTCTCTAACATGAAATCTACCCCACTGATACAAAACCCTGTCATGAAAACAGCTTCTTATTATTATGTAGGGTTAGATGGTATCAGTGTGGGAGGCAAATTGTTGGGTTTGCCAAGAGGTGTTTTTGACTTCAGCCCTAGTGGAAGAGGTGGGGTGGTTATTGACTCTGGGTCACAACTTACATATTTAGATAGCAATGCATACAATCCTTTGAGAAATGCCCTGCAATCTGCAATCAATCTTCCTCTTGCTGATGGCTCTAAGCTTGGCCTGGATTTGTGCTACCAGTTATATAGCAATGTGGATGCTCCTGATATAACATTTCACTTTCAGGGAAGAGCAGATTACAGTGTGCCCAAGGAAAACTATTTGATCCAAGTAAACAATATGTTGTGCTTGACTATGGTTCCAAGCCATCTGGGTTTTTCCATCATTGGTTCTATACAACAACATAACTTTCATATATTGTATGATATTTCCAAAATGAGCCTGTCCTTTGCACCTGCAGACTGCAATTCCATGTGAGATGATTGTATGAAGTTGTCCAGATCTATAAACTCTGGACTCTCCATTTAATATAACAGCACCAATCATGGTGCAGTTTCTGATAATTTACTATCTATTCAAGTAGAATGAGTACATGAAAGACAGATAAAATACCAGTAATTGCAATGGAAGCATTAGATTGTGGCGTGACAAAATTCTTTGATTATGTGGAATAAACTCAAGCATGAAATGAAATTTAAATCCATTAATATACAGCTATATACCTCCAGCCAAATATATAGTTTAGAATGTTTTGTTTTTTTTAGACTGTAGGAATGGGGTAGCCCTTTCTAGAAAGGGCAATGCATCTGGTGAACTTTTTTCACATGACAAATGACAGTGGTGTGACACACCCTCCTATACCACGGGATGGAGGGGAGACTAGACATGGTGACCACTTGCCTGCAACAGGATACTTTAGCCAATTGAACTAGGCCCTCCACCCATATAGTTAAGAATGTTAATTGCATTTTTCTTTATGAATTGCATTGATTCATGAAAAAGGGTAATATTGGCAACAATGTGAATTTGGAGATTCAAGGAATTCTACTTGAATTTCATTAACACTTCTGTCAAGGCTTGGAGTGTTCATTGGATTGTGACTAGATTAATTGCATGTGTTTTGTTTTATCGTCCAAAAAATTGGTAGGTTTCTGCAATTCGGAGGACTTCGATCTGTGCTAAAATTTATTTTTTTTACAATTTTAAGTTGATTATTAGCATTTGTATTATTATGTTGATGTGTTCATATTTATTTTTATTTAGTTTTGGGTTTATTTTGATAGAATAATTTAGTATAATTATATATTGATTAATTGTTTGTTCTTATGTAATGTTGGATTTGTTTCTCAATTTCTAATTCATTCTCACTTACATATATTTTCATACAGTTGACGTTATCGTATTCACATTTGTACATATTTGAACTATACAATTGTGATTTGCAACACTTATCCTTACACCTTTTCTCCTACATTCACTTATCAACTCAATATCTAGACTTTCATGTCCTAGATCAATACCATTGCTTGCGGTAATGACCCCACACCAAGTCCAAAATTCCAAATTCCAAATTTGTTGACTCCCACCTATTCCACTAGGAATTTTGAGTCAATTAGGTACATGTTTGTTTAACTATTTGTTGTATATTGATATTTAAAGACATTCAAATGCATCATTTTACAAACAAGTAGATCTAAGAATCTTATGTAGTAAAGATAAGAATCATTCTAGGAATCTTTCAACTTGATGCATTAAAAATAACTTATTCTAAATCAAAGCAATCAAAGACATATGCATGCCTAACTTCATATTCTCACATGACCATAAAGATCCTCCAATTAAGGGGGTCAACCTAAAAGAACTTAGCATTTGTGATTATACAATTTTCCCAAGATATTTCTAAACACCACCAGTACTCAAAAGTTAGTGAAGAGCATATATCAAGGTGAAACCAGTCACATCTATCTACTATACATAGGGTCATTCATGTGAGCTACATATCACTTTCATGTGTGAAGATATTCCTATGACAAGAAAGATTGATCTTGTAGGGTACAAATTCACTCCATAGAGAATTTTAAAACTAATCTATATCCAAGACACATATCAAGTTTTATCTCCACCATTGTTCTGTAAGCTAAGTGCCTCTCTCTCTCTCATACTTTTCAAAATTACATGTTCAATTTATCATTCCTGGTTGTTATATTGAATTAATATAGGTTAATCTATGCTTGTGCATATGCACTCATTTATTTAGCATAGATTACTTTTAGAAAGTGTGATTTTTTATTAAAGTATTATTGTAGGAAAATTAAACACACCTTAAAAATTAATATAATTTTAAAAGAGTTTAATATTACTAAATAAATTATATACATATCAGATCTAAATTAGTTGTGAGGTGAGATTGATAAAAGTAAATATACATGAGAGGGTTGGCTTAACTCTATTTATTAATTTGATGGAATCAATGATGAATATTCTAATGTAAATTATGTTTGACAATTGGGATCTAGATTTCACAATCAAATACATATTGCATAAACTAAGATAGACTTGGACTATAACATTGCATTATTATTGGATGAGATTGGGGCCTTACCCACAAATCCCTATGATATTTTCTTCCCTCGGATCTATCCTCTATTGTTTAGTTTTTATGTACTTGGGTGGAAGCACAATCATGTGTCCCAATTTTTCATATTATTTGACCTCAAAATTATTTTTTAGCATTCAACACATTTTATTAATTATGTAGGGAACAATGAATATTTCAAAGACCTAGAATCCATCAAACCAATAAACCTTCCATGAACAAATCTATGCAAAGCCAATGAAGAAAGTTCAAAGAAATAGCATATTGAATATATTACTTGTACTGAATGAATACAATTGATTAAGAGATAACTATAGGATTTAATGAAAATCCAAACACAAGCCTAAATTTAGGTGAGTACAAAAGATTATAAAAGCTAGATACAAACATATAAATAGAGTAACATACAAATATCAACTAAAATCCAATATCAAGAATATGGAAAGATTAGTATAAAATTATTTATTCGATGGAAGCAAAGAGCTACAACATATAGTCTTAAGATTCCAAATCTAATGAGGATAAGAAAGAGGTAAAAATTGTCAAAAAAGGGGATTTCTTTAACTAAGATTTCAAATCTGGAAGGATTAAAAAAAATCCCATGAAATAAGGAAATGGTATGTACTCATTATCATATCTTACATATGTAATCAAAATATATTACCTAAGTAAACATAAATAATAAGGCACAATTAAATAATTACAACAACCCCCTTAAGTGCAACTTACCTGTGAAATGTGAAATATGAAATGAGTCTTAGCAACTAGTTTTAATCAATAACCCATGTATAATGATAGAAACCCCCCAAAATTTAAAAAAAAAAAGAAAACCCATAGGAAGAAAAATTATCTCAAGCAAACAAAATTCATTTAGCATTGTGAAAGGAGAGAATGATGAATGAATCTAGTAGTTGCTTGTGTACCTCAATGTCATTGTTGCATTCTGACTAAAATTGATCTATAGAAGAAACTACCATGAAGATTTATGAACATTAACCATAATGAATGGATCTTAATTTGAGATTTGATCCAATGTGAATTAGATGCAAGATTTATGATTATTTACCATAGGCTTTCAATTTGAGATGTGAACCAATGTGAATTAAGATGTGTCAAGTCATAAAAAAGATGTGGCAAAGAGAGAACTAGACGATCTAGATGTAACTTATGGAAACTTTCATCAAGATGTAGAATCATACTACATGTCATTTGACTAAACTCTCATCCCTTATTGTGTCATAATATGTGAAAAAACTAAAAACCTATGTATGAAGCCCCCAAGATGAAATTTTTATTATAGTTCATAGAATCCACATGTATAATCCCCCCAAAAGATGATGAAACTTTATACATTAGTGTATTTACAACTCACTTACTAAAACAACAAAGTCACCTTGATCTCAATGTATTATAAATTTCGATAATAGGCCATAGATCTAAATTATAATTTTTGATATGGAATGAGATAAATCATATTGCACCAATGAGTACATAAAAATATGCATTTTCAAAAAAATTATACCAAAAAATGATATTATATGAGCTAGAATGAAGCCCTAGAAGTTCCCATAATGAGAATTGCTCAACATCACCTATGAGAATTTGCAATTTTTAGAAAAATAGACACCAAAATTAGGAACTAGCTATACCACAATGAAACACATAAAAACTTAGTCCATATCAAATAAAATTCTCAAAAAAATGAGCTAGAACAAAGCCTTTGAAGTTCAACACCAACAAATCAAATTTGCATTAGAAATGGGTTAGGTTGTTAGGGAAGAGGATGATGAAATCATGATAATGTTCGAAAAAATAATATTTCAAGATCCTTGAAATATTCATACATGTCGATGTATTCCTCAAAACAAATTTGATTTATTAAAACTACCTCCAAATGATAAATTGCTTGTGCAAACTCAAAAAATGTCATTATCTTGTTAGAATAATACATTTTAATATAAGTTATGTTTGGCCCATGAGGGTGAAGTAGGAGATTGCACCACCATTTGTGGTAGGTTAGTTGCTACTAGTGGTCATTGACAGCTCAATATAATGGGTTGTACAAGGCACTATCAGTCTACATATTATGACTATGTGATGGCCCTTTGATTCTTTAATATTTTTTTACAAATGATCATATTTCATATCATTGAGATATAAATTTATTCACCTTAAATTCTCCCAAAATCAAATCTAGGTTAATTTTATATGAATATGTAGGTTTTTAGGCCTTCTAGATGTAATAAGAAGGTCCATTTGGTCTAAAAATGCTCTAGAAATAAGTTGTGTGGAAAATTCAATGATTAATCCCTTATTTGCATCTAAGCTTCTTGATCTCTATTTTTTTTGAAATGAAAGTCAATATTAACTTTCTCAAGCCTTTTGAACATTGTAGTGTATTCAAATTTGCGCCACCAAGCTCCAAATTTTACCTACAATAAAAATAACAAAAAAAAACCCCTCACAATCTAATATAAGTACTCTTCTCCAAAGATTCAATTGAAACATTTATTTCTCAAAGGAAATGAATCAAATAAAGACATCAAGAAATCTCTAATACCATGTAGAATTTAACAAAAAATTAAACACAAGCCTAGTTCTAGGTGACTATAAACTATTATAAAAGCTAGGTGCAAACATATAAATATTAGCTAAAATCCAATATCAAGAATATGGAGATATTAATATAAAAATTCTTATTCAATGGAAGGAAAGAGATATTATATAACCTTAAGATTCTAAATTTGATGAGGATGAGGGAGAGATAGAAAAATAAAAGATAAGAGATTGCTTTAACTAATCTTCCAAAACTTAGAGGATAAGGAAAAAAGTATAATCCTATGTAAGAAGGAAATGAAACGTACTCATTATCTTATCTTACCTAATAAATAAAAATAAATTATCTAAGTAAACTTAAGTAATAAGGTGCAATTAAATAAATACACCAACAATAAAAAAGAATGAATAGGCATGTTCTTGTATATAGAAAGGAAATACATGATAAATGGTAGCTAAGGTAAAGTAACAAGAGAGGTGGTAGCTAATAAAGATGCCATGAGGGTACCTTCAAACCCTCTTACCTTTTTTCTACCTATTCATTTGTCAAATTGTTGCATTGGATTGGAGACCCTTGAGAAGAATTTGGAAGATTCATCTTCATGTTTATACTGTGTTTTATATAATATGTGTCCACAAGGTTCTATATTGTCACCTTCATCAATTTGACCTGAGAATCTTGAGTTGGTTGTGGCACCTTTCAGTATCAACATGGTGACACTTGATTAGATTTCAAATACATCATTTATATTTTATTTTCTTCCCATATATTCCCTTTAGGAATAGGAAGACATCTTACATACTTCCTTGTATTTTTTTTCTTCCCAAGGGGATAAATATTGGATCATTTTAATCATTCATTTCTAAGTGTATTCCATAAATATAGGATATTCTACATTTAGGGGGGGCCTACATGGTCTCTCTTCTCCTTCTTAAACAAAGAGAAAAAAATTTGCAGCTTTTATTTCTTGAGATATGTCAAGCAAGAACAAGTTTCCTGAAAGTGGTGGGTCAATGCAGGATCATGGGGGTCCAAACTAGGCCCCTAAGTGGCAATGAAAATTCAGAAAAATAGAGTTAGGCAACTTGCCATAAAAATTTGAATAGGTTATTAACATAATTTGAAAAATATATAACAACAAAACTTGTAGCAAATTGAATGTATTTTCTTGGCTACTAGTCCTTTTTTGGAAAAAGAAGTAAATCTATTTTACAAAAAATTGAAATTTCAATGCAATGGTACTAAATTTTCAGGAAAAAGATAAAAACCAGGTGTATGTCTAACCACCCTAAATACAAGAAAAAAATTTAAAAAAAATTCTGAAACTTTCAATATATGTAGAGGACACATGCCCGAATGTGCCGGATTTTTTTTGTAATTTTTTTGCATGTAAATAATTAGTTATGATGTTTTTATTAGAACATTTCAAAATTATTAAAACGTGTTTGTCTGACCACCATAACTTGGTCAAAAATTTATGCAATTCATTTTCTTTTAATCCTATAGTATGTGAAGCATAGAATGTGACACATCTTTTAGATTCGAAAAATGTGAAATAGTTTGAAAGTTATAGAAGTTTTTCAATCAACTTGTCAATCAGGACTTTAGCCGTAATGTATGTAGAAAATCAAAAAAAAAAATTATAAAATTCAAAATAAGGCATATCTTATATTGGTGGAAAGCTGACATTTTTTTCTATAAACCCTTTTCGTTTCATGAAATTTGAATAAAAAAAAGTCGTCAGCCACAAGGGCGGACTTTGAAAAACTAAGAAAATTTTGTAAACACGTTTTTTGGGTTGACTTTCTAGGTTTGGCAATCCCGAATCAAATCCTGAGCCTATTGATTTTGTCAAAAAAAATAGATATCCATTTAGAACAGATATCCGTTACCTATATTATTTATAATACATAATATTTAATACTTTAATATATACTAATATATTAATATATATTATATATTATTATATTATTATACTATATACTACATATATTTTATATAGTATATTATATATTATATATTATATATAGTATATAGTATATATATTATATATTATATTAATATTGTGTAATATATATTATATATATATTATATAATATATTTAATACATAGTATATATTATATATTTATTGATGTGTGGCCAATTCACAAGAGAGAGAGGGAGAGACCTAAGAGAAAAAGATAGAGGGAGGGAGAGACCTAAGAGAGAGAAACCTGAGAGAGAGAGGGGGAGTGGGAGGGACTTGAGAGAGAGAGGGAAAGACCTGAGAGTGAAAGAGAGACCTGAGATGGAGGGAGAGAGAGAGAGAGAGAGGCTTGAGAGGGCGAGAGAGAGAGAGAGAGAGAGAGAGAGAGAGACCTTAGAGGGAGAGAGAGAGACTTGAGTTTAAAAGGGTAAAGAAGTGTGTTGAAATAACCCTAATGTAATGTAATTGAGTGTTTTTACCTTTGCAAGTGGGGAGCTAGTTCATAATAGTTATTCATTTCTTTACATGTAACATTGTTTAAAAAATACTAGGCTTTTTTTCCTCTACATATTAAAAACTAGTTATTTTTTTTTGAATAGTACACATGTATATTAAAAATATAAAAAATATAATATATAATTTACATAAAATAAGGGTAGAATGGAATCACACTCCTAAACTCAATGTTAGAGCCCAAAAATAAATAAAAATGGACATTATACTTATCAACGTGAACTATATTAGCAAGAGGAGGAGGGAGGTCATTATTAAGGGTTTTCCCTAGCTATCCAAGAGATCTTGTCCATCGAGAATGGACTTCCAACTTGTGATGGTGTCCTCTTTGTCTTTTTTTCTTGATCAACAAGGATTGTGCAAACCAAGAAAATAGCAAGGTCCAATTAGGGGATTTTCCCACTATCATGCTAACTAGGGATTCCATGGTTAAGCTAAAAAGTAGAATATTGTCCACTTAGTATGGGAGATAAATCATGAAATCAATGTAGGGGATCTTTAGGACCCATTAGATCCATGTCTTGAATGAACACTATGGCTATGGTCATAATTGTGGAAATCTATAGCATAAGTATATTTGGTGGTAAGAGAATGTGACACATGGGAAATAGTACAAGAGGCATTAGCCTAGAGATATATAAGTTATTATAAGTGGGAAACCTCAAGAGCAACATTCTTTGCATGAATCTAGAACTATCAAATAGGATTAGAGCATATAATGACTTTAGTATACATAGAGAAATATGAATTTACAATAAAGACTAAAAATAAATAAGTATTCCTATCCTTCCATATTCTAAATATAATTTTCACTCTTAGATCATGTTAAATGTGGGTTTTATACGCATTTTAGGCTATTCACCTTAAATAATCATATGCTAGGAAAAAAGTACGATAAAAAAGGCTTGAAGAAATCATTTATCTAGTTTTGTGCAACTGAGCGCCATGGAAAAACCAAAATATATACTTGAGAGTTTCCAAATATCCATAGAAAGGATAAAGGGGGATGGAAACACCCAAAGAGGTAAGATTAGATCAAATGGGAAGACTTTAATGCCAGAGATGCCAAGAAAAATAAGCTAGTTTGGGATCCAAAATAAGACACCAAACTATTTGAAACCTACAACACTATTTAGTGATAGTAGATTTGAGGTTACACCTAACATTGAGTTTTCAAACCATGAGTAGGTGAGGAGAAAACCAATAATATCATTTGAATTATTTGTAAGAGGTTTTGAATTCCACTTCCAATCCCTCCACTAAGGTTTAGTACATCAAATCTCAACTTTATTCAATGTTTATAGAGTAATAAATTCCATAATAGTTTGAAAGGATTCAAAATCATGAATTCCAAGCTTGTATTTAGCTTTAAATTCTATCCAAGATAGCCAATTTTTAACACAAAGACCTAGGAAACTTTGGTAAGGGGTTGAACTTGGAAAATAATCACAAGAGACCAATAAAGTTATTGTTTGTTGAAGGAGTATCAATACTTGGCACAAAGGGATAGCCTTTTATCTATGAGTATCAATAAGGCTAAGACCACTATAGTTACATAGAAGGCTATATAATTCCTAAGCAACTTGATGGAAAACTTTACCTTTCTCCAAGGAGGACCAATGAAAGTTAAGAAATTTATCTAGCTTTTTATAAGAGAATTTTGAGATAGACCAACAAGAACAATAATACACATGAGTGGTCGATGACACTTTAGAAGAAATCTAGGATTTTTTAGCTAGAGAAAGAGGCTTGGAAATCCAAAGTGAAGTTTCTTCTCAATGCAATTCAAAATAAATTGCAAAAGTGCTACATAGGAGGATTAGAAAGTAAAGGGATAAAAAAAAAATCTATACTAATTTTATTTTGAGCTATGGAATCTTCAAATGTAGATGAATATTGATCTATAGACATCTATAGTCTATGTTTAGATAACTTTTGAGTTATAGAAGCTTAAAATAAAATATTTTCTTGTCAATAGATATCTTTGGTCTATATGTTTTTGATAGAAACCATCTAGTATCTCTTATGGAAAATCCAATTTCAGTTGTCAAAATTATACAAAATTTGGTCATATCTAGAATAACTGTAGATAAAAATGAGTTTCAAGATGACTTTTCTTGGATAGGAAATAGGTAAGATACTCTAATTTACTTGAGTAGATTATTTCACCTAACTATCTTAGATTTCCACTAGTATCCTAATGTAAAATAATTAAGTAAATTTAAGTGAATAAAAATAACCAATTTACCAACTAAATTCAATTTATTTGTTCGTCCACATAGAATAATAAAGTTATCCTACTTAGACTAAAATAATTAGCTTCAACAAGAATAATGGAACATGAAAACATAAATTTATGCTAATAGAAAAGAGAGTTTAAATAAATTTGATAGCTATAGAATCGTAGGTAGAGAAACTAATTGGAGTAGGAGATTTGAAAGTTCTTGTGATGAATTAAATATGTTGTTAGGAAGAACAATAATGCATTCTAGTTACTAGCACTTGCACCCAATGGGGGTGCAAGGGAGGCGCCGATAGGAAAATAAAGAAGAAGCATCAATGATTTGGTTCAATACGCAAGTGGTGGTAGTCAAATATATTTGTATAGAGATATGCATTGTATAGCACAAGTAAGTACAATCTTTTGTTGTGTTTGTTCTCTATCAACAACAAAATCCCATTGAACAGTATGTAGCAAGCTTGCAATCTATTTGTCTTTTTTAAAGACATGCAATGTCTAAGTAGTGGAGGACAATGTTGAATACAACTAGCAAGTTCATCGGGACAACGTGCAAAAGATTCTCTAGTAGCAATGTACCACCTGCAGAAGGGAAAATATGTAATTGATTAGTTTTAGTATAGAAACTCTATTTAAAAAGGGGATAATTAAAAATGTATATCTTTGTGAGAGTGTGCAATCAGTTGTACATACCTAAGCATGTTGGTGCGATAGTAAGTGCAGGCGGGCTTCTTCTTTCTTCCTGATAATGGTGCATGGATTTTTTTCCATTTTGGAGTAGCGATCAAAAGAGAATGTGGGCTCTATGTGGAGGCCATTTATGGATTTGACTCTTGAAATCGCCGTAAATGTAAGCCCTTGTCTTTCAGTTGTACCAATGTTGATTGTGGCTTTATTTAGTGTAAGGCCTTGTGACTTGTGTATAGTGATAGCCCATGCCATGGCTAGCGGTATCTGTCTACGATTACCACGTGTTATTGGAAGTATTGGTATAGTTTTTGGGTCCATTTCATCCCACGGTGGACCATTGTAGCTATTGAATGGACTGTAACATATGCAGGCAATGCAGGTGGTTTTGATCCAGCAGGATAGACAACATATTTCACTTGACCTAGCGATCCATTTACTAGTCCAGCTTGGGTCCATAGGTTTGTTGTAAGCATGACATGTTGACATTTGCTTAGCAGAACCTCTTGGGGAAGTGGCAATCTAAGTTTGGTGTCTCTAGGAGCTGGAGGTGGAAAGCCTGGTCATGAGGGCCCCTACTATCTATAGGGGGGAATAAGGGAAGGAGAGAGAATGCCATATATCTATAGGGGCACCGGAGCTAGCTATATCCTTATGAACGAATGATCGGGCCCTATACCTTTCTCTTCTGGAACTATAGTTTCCCACCCACCCGAATTATAGGTTGGGGTGGGTGGGAGGCCCTTAACCCCCCACCCATCCCCACACACGCTATTCCGGGGTGGGTGGGTGGAATAGGAGCCTCCCACCCACCCCAGCGTAGGATAGATAGGGGAGGGGCCCACCCACCCGTTGCTCTTAGCTGAACAAGAATGATTGAATACACAAATAAATTCTATAGAATGAAGGTGATTGAATATAATTGAGAAAAGGGTAAACATACTTGTACGTAATGATTGTACTGTGGTTTGTACAAGGATTTATCTAGCTGTAAGGAATTTGATCTCGTGGATGGAAGCAAGCACCCAAAAGGTTCTGCACACAAGTCACTAGCAAAGCAAACAAATGGTTTAGTTAATTATTGTTTTGATGTAAGGTAGACTGGCCAAATATGTATTTTAAGAAAAGACAAATTTCAATGCAAAGCAACTTACATTTTGTTAGTTAAAAATTTTTAAATTTGATTGTAATAGGAATAATGGATAGTAAATTCAACAAACTATTGAAAACATATACGTGTAAGGGTGTGAAATAGTGATTGACAAAATAGATGTATATATTCTAGTAGAGAACTCCAACATGTTTTATTTGTGTGTATGTATTGAGTTGGGAGAAAAAGAAACACATGCATAACTACAATAAAACAAAATTTTCTTTTTTCTATTTGTATTAGAAAGAATGAGAATGTGTAAACAAAAGTAATAGTTTTTTTTTTGGAGAAGTAGTTTACGATTGAAACATTTTGTCACATGATGGCATAAAGTGTAAGAAATGAAGAACGAAAGGAAATAATCAATAAGTTCAACCCAAAAATATACAAGTGTAAACCAAACATACACATTGTTCATAGAGGGCATAATGATATTAGAGTATCACATACAATTTACATAGATATGGATTAGATACAAAACACATAGTAGCGAAGGACTTTTGAAGTGCAACTCCAGTGGAAGGCAAACCACCTTGTTTACAAGACAAGGAAAAGAGCATTTATCGTAGGAACTTCCACCAAGAAGAGTACAAAACATACATAGTTGGTAGTACTCGTATACACAGTACAAAAGTGGGTGACATATGCACATATGCCAAGCAACATTATTTCCAAACATTGTTCATATAATTTAGGAATACGAGCTGGATGTACGGAGCGGAGCCCTGTCTGTAGTGAGCATCAACGTGCATCTCATGTAGAAAAGTGTGGAATGAAGCCAACGTGGCACAAGTTCTGTGGAAGTCTTCGAGCATGGTTTGAATTGATAATATTTCATTCTCCTGCACATTATGTATGTATGGAACAAGTTGTTTTATTTTCTGCACAATATCAAAGCAGTTGATGGTGACATCACATGCAAGCTCCTGAATGACACTTGGAGGAGGTCCACCCCAACTGGCAGAGGGAGGCGATCCAAGTGGAGTGTAGGATGAACCGTCACTACTGGGTATCTCAATGATGTTATCAGGTTGACCAAAGTTTTCCATTCTCGAGTTAAGTAAAATTGAGAGTGCACCTAGTGTTAAACAATGACAATATGTAAAAAAACATCCCCAAAAAAATACAATAAAGCATATATTACATTTAATTAATTGCAAAAACATGTAACAATGAGGAAAAATAAATAATCCTTTATATAATAGTTAACCTCACAAAAGCAAAGGAATGGGAATTTCCCATTATAAAGCTCTATCCTAGATGTAACATACTTCCATGAACTTTAAATAGCTTAAAGATTATTTTCTTATTGTTGGTAGTCTAGTCAAAAATCAAATTATAATTTTAGACGTATGTTCCTTTATAATGGTATTGTCTACTATATAGAGACAAAAATTCCTCCATTGAGCTAAAATTTAGACATATACTCCACAATATTATAATCAACTATATTTTAGAAACAAAGATTATATATCTATATTTGAATTTTTTCTATAATTTAAATATATAATTTTGTATGATTATTTATTTCATTATTTTTAAGAAGACAACTTAACTAAAATGTAAACATACAATCCATAATATTCTAATTAACTATAATTTTAAAATAAAGAGTATATATTTATCTAATCCAAGGGCAAAAAACTTTAAAATTCTCTTATAATCTAAATATATATATTTTCATGATATTTGTTTCATTATTCTTAGTATTCATATCGAGAAATCCAAATCGTTTATAACAATTTATGAAAACTTATATGTATCAAAATTCTAATTAAATAACATTATTTTATCTATTGAATTTTCACATTTATTCAAGACCTATAATATTTCAATACAAATTTTCATGCAAAAGAAAAATAAAACCAATCCATCTGATTAAAATATAAATAACTATATTGTATTCAACTGTATGTAAGGAGGGTTGCCTTCAAGTAGTCTAAACAAATATATTGCAAAAAAAACTTTCAAAAGCCACAATAGTAACAAGCAAAACGTACAACAACAGCCTCCAAAACGTACAGTCATAGAAACAACAGTGAACAAGGTTGCAAATAATGCATTTAAAACCCTAGAATGTTTCTCTTGTAGATTTCTGATCAATGAATGCAGTCACAAAGTTTTATTTATGACTTTTAGTGCTATCATGGAGTCCTATGAAAAGGCAGGCAGTTGAGAGATTTCAAATACATCTTTGGTTGCAAATCTTCACAATCAATGAGCAACAAATCTTCACAGTTAAAAGGAAGCAAATTTTACAGTCTATGAGCAGAAAAATGATGGGAGGTAAGAGCATCAAATAATGACAGAGAGCAGCAAGTTATATCAAAAAAATGCAGCCCCTTTTATTAATAAAAGTCCAGCTCCCTCTATGAATAAAGGATAGAAGATACAGTCAAGAAAGTTGCAGCAATAAGACCTTTAAAGTTACGGTAAAAATGGCGTGAAAAGAGCTGAAAATTAATTGTGAAAAGAGCAAAAAATTGATTGTTAAAAGAGCAGAAAAAAGGTTGACAAAAGGAGCTTAATTAAGGAATGAACTATGAGAGTGTTAGAAGCAGCAAGCAATCAGAAAATGAGCAGCAAAAAGGTGCAGCAATTGTGGACCAAAAAGTGCAGATTATCATAGCAACAAGGTGCAGAAAATCATTGATAGTAAGAGTAGCAATACTTCATGTTAAAGAGCATCAATATCATGCCAGAAAGAGCAACAACACCTCTTGTTTCTTGAATGAAACCTCTGTAAATGGTAACTGAATTAAATATACCATATAAGAATGTTCATTGCCATATTTGTTAAATAATTCCCTACAAATGGATAATTTGCTGCTTCAAACATACCATTCAAGAAATACCCATTCCCATACCTGTTAAAATTATCTCAGGTAGATGATTTGCCACATCAAATAGACCATACAATGCACGTTCTTATTGAAAGACTCCTTTCGGAAAGAAGACTTGCTGCATCGAGTGTACCATACAAGAATGCCCCAGCCTAGTTCGCTCTACATTTCAAAACAAACCCAGTGTTTGCAACCTACAATGCCCAATGCCCGAAAGAAATCGATGGTAGTTCCAAGGTCTATCTAGCTACTACAGAACAGTTAAAAGTTGGGGAAACCCAAACGATTCTTCACTTGAACATCTCAGTTTGATACATAACATGGAGTTGGTCCACATGAGGAATCTGTAAAATACTAAATGAGGCTTAATCGCCACTTTCCTCTTAAATCCTGTCAGCAAATCTTCCTAAGAAAGATCAAAGAATCCTCACACCAATACTATTAACCCTAACCTTGATGAATTTTAAGGCATAAGCCCCTCACTTTAATGGAAGGAAAAAATAACCAAATGAATGAATATAAGATTAGATGTTTATCTCCCCCTGCCCACTATAATTGGACCGCTAGCCTAATGAAAGCATAAACCCATGATTTTAATGGGAGTAAAAGACCTTAAAGAAAACCTAAACTATTACCAGAAAAATCCATGGAAAGCCAGAAAGAAGCAAGAAAGGTGAAATACCCATGGGCTGATTCTCTCATTCCTTGTCAATGTGGTGAGCAACGATATCCTCCTCCCTACAAAATTTATTTTTCTGACACTCTGTACCCAAAGAGACCTGACCTTAAACTTGTGGTTCTTGACAAGGGGTGGCCTGGGTTGATCTTGGGATTGCATATTCCTACAGACATAACACAGCTTATAAGTAGCTCCAAAGTGGGAAAAAGCTGAAATGAATGCAACTACAGTAGAATGGGAAATGGCAGCACCCCTGCACAAAGCTGAGAGCTCTTATGAAGTTTTGGGGATTTTTTTATTCCCAGACACACAAGTTCTAGTGAATGTGTGGGCTATTGGACGGGACCTTGCAAGGTGGAAGGTGCCCTTAAAATTTATGCCGGAGAGATTTATGGAAGCTGATTTGAAATCACTATTGAGAGGTTTTATAACTAACATCACCAAATGCAGTATTTTGCTATTTACGGTTCTTACAATGTGTATAAAAGTTGTCTATTTTTCTATGGAGAATGGTGAGAAGCCTATGAGTGCATTTTACTAAGCAAGTTTCGATTTTGACAGGCATATACAAAGTTACTGAAGATTTTGGGCATCTAAATTAGAGTGTATATGTTCATATTTAAAGACATGCCCTAGAACCCTAATATCACATGAAATAAAAAAGATAATTACAAAATATTACAAATAATTAGAAGCCATTGCATATCATCACTCAAAATAGAAGGAAACAAAACATGGTAGATCCCACCTATGTGTATGATTATGTAAGAACTAATATTACATATTTTTTCATGTAGGCAAGTTGCATCATATTTTTCTTAAAATCTTGTGAACAACAATCAGTAGGGGACAAATGTCTAAGGTCAGTAAGAGGGAAGTTAGTATATTTCATACCCTAGCATAACAAGCTATCCAAGGCATTTCTAAACAACACATGTCTAAGATCAAATATTTTGTAAAGGCAAATCAATAATGGTAGGTTTCATAAGTTTATGAGATCATAGGTTTTATATATAGAATCATGGATTTTGAAGCCCATCCTTGCTAACTATACAATTTCATACTAAAATTTAGAGCATCAAGTTTTAGCTGTCTACAACTATCTATACATTTTCCAATTTTTTATTCTGATGTAGTCAATATCTACCACAATACATCAACTTAAATCCAAAGATGAAGATACATATATTCTTAATCTTAACTTCTTTGTTAACTACAATTTATATTGTATATTGAAATTTACTGAATTTATTAAATTAAATCTAATTTATTACTGAAATATCATGTTGTAGATGTTAACTAATCATGTATATAAAAAGAAATGTAAGGCTACAATTATTTGTCAAGATATATAATATTTATATGTTGCTTATTTAGACATATAATCAATGATGAATTTTCTTACTTGTTTCCAAAACTGCAGATAAATTATGAAGACCTTAGGAAAAAACATTTTTTTTATTCTCAAATACAATGATGCATTCACAAATGACAATACACAGAAATAATAAATTTTATTATAATTAATCCATAACAATGATAGACGATTATTTGACAAATGTAAGAAAGTGATGAGAGCAATTAAAAAGGCTGGGAAAATAGCCAAGTTGTGCAGTCATCACACAGTAGAAGAAGGAAAACCAGAACCACTTTAACGCAAACACTCACCTTTGAAGATAAATGTAATCTTCACCATTGATCTGCAGTTTTGAAAAACAAATAGCATATAGATAATAGTTTTTGTTTAATATTAATTGAAATTTTTATTAAAGCTAGCACAAACATTACAGCAGTAGAACAAAAAAACAATTTGGGTCATAAATATGTACTATTATTGTGTGATTTTTGAGTTCAATTGGAAGAATAATAGTTTTATTTCATTTGCTCAGATAAACACCCAATCTACTTATATTTATCAATGGACAAAGACTATACCGATGTTCTTATGTTGAAGCTTTGAGTTTGAATGTTATTTTGGGAATTATTTATGTTGTTTTCAACTATTCCCATTTTTTGTCGTTTCCTTTTGGTTTGTTGAATTTCAAATGTTATTTCTCATATCATTTAATTTGTTTCCTATTGTTCCCATTTCTAGTTAGTCCTATCAAGGTACACCCATGGTTCCACATTCCCACAGTTTCCTGATATATCCTATATGGTATATACTTATAATATTGCTATCTCCTACTTCCTGTCATTCTTCATGGAGTAGAGCTGATAAGAATTGTCTAGTTTATTTTTTTCCCCTAAAAGTTAATATACTATCAATTCAGAAAGTAGATTATATATCCTCTACCTTCTTTCTAGCGTCATCTATACAAGCCCCAATCAATTCAGTTCAAATGTTGCAATACCAAAAATTAAAAATAAGCATTGAGCTAGTGACTCGTAATCAACAGAGAGAACTCAGGAATCTTCCATTCCCTTGGGGCTCCAATTTTTTTTCTCTTAGCTTGAAACTCTTAGGCAGCTGAAAGACGTTCACCATCACTGTACATGACACAATCTACTTTTGTAACCACTGTTGAATCTATTGAGAAGCATAAACCACCTTAAAGCAGCCTGGTTGGATCGTACTGAAAGGATGATATAATGTAAGACATTTTCACTATACAATATAAATGTAGAAAAAAATGAATAAGTCATAACTTAAGTCTAATATGATTGGGATTGATTTTCAGAGGCATTGGATCTTCTTCTCTTCCTCATTTTAATTCCACTATTCAGCCAAATCATTTACCCATTCTTAGAAAAACATAGAGTCAGTCTGAAGCCAATGAAAAGAATGGTTTTGTGTAATGTTTTTATGTTCCCTCACATTTGTTGCATCAGGATTACTTCATTCAATAACTGAAAAAACAACATCTGGGCCTACTGGATATTATTCTAACCCCATTATAGATGCAAAGCTTGAAAATAGAATTCGTTATTGACTACTTAATGCGACGCATGCAAATGGAAACACAAAGTAGATGTCAATATTTTGGTAGGCACCCTAGTACATAGTACTCATAGTATGAGAAGTATTATTTAGTATCATTGGACTGGAGTTTTCTTATTCACAGGCCCCTATTTCCATGAAATTGGTTGTTCAGGCAGTGTGGCTTTTGACATCAACTGCAAGTTTGTGTTCTGTCTCACTTACTGCCATAAGCAGATTGATGTTATTTCCAAGTTTATACACATCATTGAATTAAATATCTATTTAGTATTAACGAGAACCCTATGAATATTGACAGGTGTTTTCATAACCATTTAACTTGTTGGTGTCATTGGTGACAAGCTATCCACAACAAATAGGTTAAATATGGATTTATTAAATGAAGTAGAAGGTAAATCAGTCGCTTTCCCTCTAATACCATGAATTTCTAACTAAAATTTCCCATTCAACCCTCTAAAAACTATGAATTTCTAACCAACTCACTAGTAATTCTTCTATACTGTAAATTTCTAGCTATAAATTGTGCTCAGATTCTGAATTTGCCCAACGGGGTTAGATATGGTGATAGTCAAAGTGAGAGAGCAAAGAAGGCCAAATGCGGCTAATTATGGTGCTGAATGAAGAGGACAAATTCTAAAACAGTAGCTTAAATGGAAACTCAAAGCCATAAAGGCATGGAATACAATGTTAGAAACTAAGAACTATTATATGGAAATACGGGTTATCAAAACCAGACCATGGCCGTAGGGATTAAATAGAAAAATGCGAAACAGAAGACTGTGAAACATGGGAGCTGAAGCATAACCATGACTGGAACAGAACATGAGGGAGAGCTTTATAGGAAAAATAAAACTAACCGAAACCATGGCAAGTAACTTACCTCAAGCATAAAGTGGACACCAAATCTTCCTAGGCGGCGGTGATGGTGGACAACAGAAATGAGGCTGAAACCAAAATTTATTGTGTGAACTAATGGACAGAACAATCTATTTATAGGTGGAGGGCGAGTGATCTTCCGACAAAGAAGATATCTGCTGGATTTAATCTTAATGAGATTAGACTGCAGAAATGATATGCACGATGGAGTGTTCAAATGTCTGAACTGCATTTACATTCAATGAGGGCACTTCCTTGGCTCCACGTCCTCCTTCTTTGTCTTCACAAATAATAGCCAATAACCCTAGCTTTTGTGCATAGCCCACAATGCTGGTTGAGATGGCAACTACATTAATCACGAGAGTAACTCCTTGTTCTATGCATAGTCAACAACCCTAGCTTTTATGCATAGCCCGCACACCTGGCTCAGACAGCAACTGTCAACTAAAATAATGACGGCAGTGGTTTACCGGTACGTGAAACTATTTGCAGTCAATGTGAGACAGGGTTGCCGATGGGCTGTGGACTGGCAAGTCCACAATGAAAAGCCTATCGGCTAATTAGAAACTAGTGCATCCAAAATGACTTTAGTTTGATTGTGTTTGCATCTTGTGTGCAAAAAAAATTAAAAAAGGAAATAGTAACAAAAAAATATAAATAATAGTTAAAATTATGAAAATATGATGAGCATGATTCTTATGTTAATTATTTCATAAATAAATATTATAAATAAAGAAAAGGAGGAATAGAGAGTGAATATCTAGGTTTTTAAATGAATATTCCTATTGAAGTATGAATAATGACTTTAGTGGAATTCCTACTTAGATACCGAAAATTGGTCTAGGCCTGCGAGTACATATTCGACATAATTTTGTATAGTCCGTGGTCTTGATTAAATAATGTTAATTATTTAATTAACCTTTCTAATACATATTTCCTCTATTAATTAAATACCCCTTTTTAATTAATTCATTAATTCATAAATAACCTTTATTCAACTTGATTAATTAAATAAACCATAATTATTTAATTATGTTGCGAACTAATTAATTCTTCCCCCTTCATCTATCAATTAAATAATTTATTATTTAATTACCCCTTTATCATACTTTTCCAACTATAATTAAATATCTTTATTTAATTATTCATTTAACCCCCTTTATCTATAATTAAATATTTATTATTTAATTATTCATATTATCCTTTTCAAACAAACAAATTAAATAAATTATCTTTATTTAATTAATTAAAGTCTCTTATTTTCGAATGTTGAATTAAATTAACATTTAATTCATTTACTAATTGTTTATGTCACATTCTTCTATCATTCAGTTATCTAGTCATTCATTCACCTTCTGACTCGAGATCTATTTTTAGTTCTCCAATTATCTCTGAATTCAACACCTGTTTATCTCTGTGAGAAGACTCTCCGACACAACTAGTCGATTAACTAGTTCTAACTCCTGTTTGCATTCAAATGCATTAGTCTTCGAGTTCTAACTTTGTCTTTTGCATACAAAGTCTATTTCTTCTATTTTTGAAGATTAAGATCCTGAACTCGTGTTCTAACTCATGTTCTAACTTAGTCTCTATCTGCAATCTTTCTTGAGCTCGTGTTCTAACTCGTGTTCTAACTCACGTTCTAACTGAGATAGAACTCACATTGCATGACATTCATCGATCTCGTCCATTGATCTCTCTTTCAATCTGAGCCGATTGTTCGAAAACCCAAAATCTATAAAATGGCCTGTCCTTATCATTATTCCTCCTCCCGAAATCATACACTTTTGAGAAGAGACTTATCTTCGATATTTTTCTTAGACATTCGATGAAGTTATGCTTGCATTCAAACATAGAAATCTAAGGGCAAGAATACTGAAAAGGCAAAATGGAGAAGAACAATCAAGATAATTCAAAGGAGTGAACGCATATTCGGTGAGAGCTTTCCATTAATTTGTTTAGTTGTTATGTTTGCTTATTCATTCTTTGTTGTTTGATTTTAGATTATTATTTAGATTAGGATTAACATTGTTATTCTAATTGCAGATTATCCATCTCACATTTTGAAAGATCATCTTTTAATCTATTGTTACATTTGGTGAACCTGACGTGAACATGCTTCAAAATTTGCACATCTTTTCATCTTTTCGTTTTCCATTTTTCTCTTTTTTTTTTGCAGGTTTTCGTACAACGCACCGCATCTGTATCCACGAACCACATCTGCTAAAAATAGTGATGCATCCGTCATTCCAAACCGCATCCACAAAGTCATGAAACACATCCGCCTATCAACAAATTTGCGAACTGCATCCGCCTATCAACATCGAACCACATCTGTGGCTCCAAAAGCCGCATCTGGATGGTAAATCTTTTCCACTTTATATTGATTTCCATACATTCATATTTCCATTTTCGCTTTTTAGGTTGTTTTGATTTTCGCTAATGTTTTTGTTTCAGCTATGTTAAGGTGGAATAACGTAGTGTTTGCAGGACGAAGCATAGAAGACAATTAAAAACCAAAGACAATATTTTTCTGCAGGATGAAAGTCAAAGACAAGAACAATGAGCTACTGAAAAATTTGCATGCAGGACCTAATGCCTTTTTGTTTATTTATTTAGCAAGCTTTTGTTTGGTAGATAGATAACCGTCATGTGGGTTAAAAAGAATTTTCAGTTTAGTAGATAGACAATTGTCGTTTGGCTTAAAAAGAACCATTGTCTTCTTTGTTTGATGCGTTGCACATATTTGTCACCCTTACGATTCAGTAATCGAAGTATCCTCTCCCCTTGGGCAGTCATGCGATCTTGGGTGTAAGAGAAATGATTACTGACTCTAGAACTTGGGCCTATCTTGGTGGGAAAAATTACTTGCCCCAAGACGACTCAGACCGGTAACACGCTAAAGCCAAGCGACTTCCACCCAGTATATAAAAATAGATTTCTGGGGAAAACCTAGAAATCACACTCACTATTCCGACGAGATGGACAAAAATGGACTCTCGTCGACGTTGGATAGTGCCCCACGAACAGAATGCCCTTATTAAACACCTTGTTGTAGAGTTACCAAAATCCTACCTACTTGTTGGCGTAGCAGGGTCGGCCCTGTGAAGCCGTCTTACATTCTTACGGTTTATGTGTGGAAATGAAATGTATGCCATGGGAGTTTCATGGGTACAGTAGCTTGGCTGCCCCATATAAGTGAGTGTCATGGAGGGCGGCCAGTGGGGTCAAGCTACTAGTCATTCGCATAAATATGCGTAGCTAGAGAAATCCAAGTAAGAACTCAACAAGTATTGTCCAAAAAGCCTAGGTTGTAAATGTTTTTCGAGTCTTAACAGTCCTTTCATCACAAACTGAAAATACATTGATTGTTGTGTTTGTTTTCTGCTGTATTCGTCAAAATCTTGATTAACAAACTAAGTCATCAAAAATAACTTTCAGGAAAATTTCAACTATCAGAAAATTGAGTCACAATTATCAGTTTAAACGTCGCATCTGTCCTAGCGAGTTGCATTTGTTAGGGGAAAAGCCGCATGTGTCTGTCAAAAATTCATCATTCACAGTCTGCATATTACGAGTCGCAACTGTCATATTCTGAGTCGCATGTGTGCATGCAAACTACATCTATCAGTTTTCGAGCCGCAAGTGTCTGTCAGAAAATTTAGGTTTACAGAGTCCAAAACTAGAACCACATGTGTATCGATAAATTGCATTTGTCATAGGAAAAACCGCAACTGTCAAAAACACCGCATGCACTGTCAAAAACCGCATCTGTCAACATTTGAACCGCAATTGTTAAGTGAACCGTATTTTCCTGTCAACAAAAAACATCAAAAACCACAAGCTGAGTCTGAAACATCATTGTCACTATTTGCTTTTGGTTCTTAAGATAAACCTTGGATAGAAACCGTTAAATTTTGCTCAAAAACATTGCATCATTAGGTGTCATATACGTCTTAGTCATAGTAAACATCTTAGTCATAGCCATCCTAAGTTGCATGCATATAGATACTTCCTAAGAAATCGCATATCACAAAATAGATAACTTTTCTCGTCATTGGAAACGTTCATGTTTCAGTTTGTCATAGTCATTGAACCTAGTCACTTTAGTCCCATTTAGTGGATCTTTTCAGCTCAACAGTCTAGTTTGGAAAATTCACCTTGTCAACTACCCTTGTCATACAATCAGGTTCCTTGGTCAAAAACAAATCATTCCATGCATTTATTCCATAGGTGGTAGGTTATATCCGTCTTAGACTCATTTATCATCATAGTCTACACGAAATTTTGCATATTGTCTATCCTATCATACGTCATTTTAGTATACGTCTTTTTAGGAACCATTTTAGCAACGTCATTTATTGTCAAGAAAAATCCAAAAACATAGACATAGGTCATATCAGTTTTTTTAGACATAGTCTGCATTACCCCTTTTTGAGCAACTTTTTCATGGTCGAAACAAGGTCTAAAAAGAAACACAAAGCAATGACAGACCCCAACGAATTCATCAATCCATTCGGAAATCAACCGTCAGGAAGTAAAAGACCACACAAGCCTTTGCTTGAAAAACATGTCACTAGAGACACACATGGGAAAATTTACATAGAAGACATAGACGCAGCAGTATAAGATCCTAAATTTGCATCCTTTATGGATGAATATTTGGCAAATGATCCCCAACGATATCTAGCAAAGTTGCTAGTAGAAGGTGCCAAACTACCACCAAGATTTGATATTCGTACTTTGCAAACACCGTTGATTCAACCAACGCAAAATACCACGTCAAGTGTTTCTATTCCCCAAATTACCGCAGCGATACCAACTCAAACATCGTCAATTGTAAACACAACCCCTTTCAACATAACACAAGGTTTACAATTTACTGTGGGGGCAACTTGCTCCAACCCCTTTGGCACTAACATGACTGGTAAGAGATCCAAAGTTGGTGGGAATATACCTATACCAAATCAAATCATTCAGACAGGAAGCATTCCTATACCAAATCAGACCATTCAGATAGGAAGCATTCCTATACCAACTCAGACCATTCAGATAGGGAATATCCCTATACCAAATCAGAACATTCTAACAAGATATATTCCCTCGCCAAATCACAACCCATCATAGAACATGGCATATCTGAACACCTACATTGATCCAAACAACGCAAACACCATGTCCTTGACGCAAGTCGATGTCCTTCAAAACCAAATGCAAACTCTTCAACAACATATGGACAACATGTCTATGTTAGGCAAATGAACTATCTCAGCGCAAGACCTATGTCCATGTCCATTTGACAAAGCACTTTATATGACACCTTTCCCCCATGGATACATTATACCAATTTTTCCTAAGTATAATGGGAGAAAGAATCCTTTAGAACACATTAGATAATTCTCAACACCATGCATAGACATATCGTATGACCCCACATACTTGATGAGACTATTTCCACGAACCCTTGTCGGGATAGGACTGGAATGGTTTTCTAAATTACCATATGGTATACAATCCTGGGGTGAATTAGTTGAGAAGTTTTTCGAACATTTTTCCTTTAACATAGACAATGAGGTAACAATAGCAACCTTGTGCCACATGACACAAGAAGATGGTGAAACTTTCACCACTTTCTTTCAGAGATGGAGAAGCCTAGCTAGTAGATGTCCAATTGAAATAGACAAAAAGCAAAAGGTCACGATATTCTTAGAAAACATCAACCCAAAACTACGAAGTGATTTAAGGGTACATTGTTGTACTTCATTCTCTGACTTGGTACAAAATGGCATCATCCTTGAAAAAGGCCTTATAGACAAAGGAGAAATTAAGGTACCAGGAAGAAATCCAGTTGTCCAACATCAGAACAACCCAAATGATAGAAACAAATTTTGGTCTAGAAACAAAAATGTTACAAATGACAGCATTGATCATGCTAAAAACATACATACAGGACCAGTTATCACACTTAGAGGTTACAATTTCAATCAAGACACGATGAATAGTCCAGATCAAACAGCCAACTATGTCCAAAATTCACAACAACAAAGACCACAACACAGATTTCCTACACGTGAATTTACACCTTTAGGACAACCAATCGAGACAATTTTCAAAGAGTTGATTAAACATAATCTCATCAAACCTTTGGAACCAAGAGAGTATGATCCTAGATAGTTCAAACCTTCATGGTGGGACGATAACTCTTTTTGTGACTATCATCGAACGAAAAGACACAACCTACAACAATGTCGCCAACTGAAGAATATTATACAAGACTTTGTTGAAAACGAAACCATAGAGGTCAGTGGATAGAAAAATACCAAGAACAGTGATCATAAGGTTTTCATGGACCCATTACATGACCACACAAAAGGAAAAGCCTACAGTTCGGGATCCAAGAATCCATCAGCCAATTATAACAATACCAAGTATGACTATGGTAAAGGGACAATCATAAATCACCTCCAAGCCACAAATGAGAATGTCAATACCATCACCATTAAGAAGTATCCGGAATGTAATGTGAACACATGCAGAACTAAGATTACTATTCCTGGTCCTTCTTCTGAGCCACCTATGCAAACTTCCAAGTTTAAGTACAACCTTCTTGATCAATTGAGTAAAACCCCCGCGCAAATATCTATCTTAGAATTATTGACTTTATCACCTGAGCATCGAGCCATTCTTGACAAAGCTCTACAAAACACAACTGTTCCTATAGACTTAGATGTCAATCATTTCAAAGAAATGGTGGGATATTTGACCAACTCACATCATGCCAGATTTTCCCAACAAGATTACTCGACTGAAAGGTTTGATCATAATGACCCCTTACATCTTGAAGTCCTAGTCCATCAAAACAAAGTCCGATGAGTCTTGGTAGATGGAGGAGCAGGTTTGAACCTGTGCACCCTAAAATTGGTTAAGGCATTAGGATTCTCAGAAGACTACGCAGACACCTCTAAGAGTATAGTCATCAAGGCTTACGATGATGAGGAAAGATCATCCAAAGGAGTTGTCACACTCCCTATAAGAATTGGCCCAACAATCATGAACACCAGCTTCCAAGTCTTGGATCTCACCCTTCTGTACAACTTGTTGTTAGGTAGACCTTGGATACACGCAATGAAAGTTGTACCTTCAACATATCACCAATGTCTTAAGTTCCCGTATAATAGCACAAAGATCACTATTGATGGTGATCCGGATCCTTTTCAGTATTGTACAAGCCTAAGGGAAATTCCACAACGACAAGTACCAGTTAACCAAGAAGCTTCATCATCCACTTTATCCCTATTTGTTGACCCATCACGTCTCACTAAGTCCATTTCGTTCAAACCACCATCATCCACTCCTAAGCTCGAGATCCAAGACAAGGGCTATGGTGAATATCATATAAAGGCATCATACTGTGCCAGTCAACTGATTCCACCTAAGGCATATGGCCTACCCATGGCAGATAGAAGACAGTCAGTGATCACATTTCATGCTCCCCCTACAATGACATTGACCAAATGGGGAGAGTTAAGTGAAGAAATTGTGGATCAAGTTGATTCCTGGTTGTATCAAGAAGAATATGAATACCCTTCCCCGTCTATTCAAATAGCTAAAGACCAGTATGGAAAAGGCTTTAAGATAATGCAAAACGAAGGCTATGACGGACATAGTGGGTTAGGACTATATCAAAATGGAAGGACAGAACCGATCACTGTCTACCCACGACCGAAATACCTAGGGCTAGGGTGTCAACCGCTTAGAATTGGGTTTCCTAGTACTTAGTCACTGTTTCAAGAGGAAGTGAGTGCTTGCGCAGACAACGAGATATCTCATGAACCACTTCCCCCAGTTTACGACAAACCCCCAATTTACGACAAACCTCCAGTTTACGATGAATCCCCTTACTCAAGTGATGGTGAGTGGGATTCCCTTTCATCTATCAGTACCATGAACATAGATGCCCTATTTGGAGAATTGGACCTAAACGTGAAACCTATACCAAAACCATCTAGTCCCTTATCCTAGGAAACACTTGTCCAAAGAAGAATGGCAAAAGAACTATTATTGGGAAACCCTTGATCATGCATCTTGGGCACCTGACAAACCATCTTCTGACGATTCCACCCTTACTATAGTCCCACATCAGAGTATACCTACCCCTAGGAAGAAGAATAAGAAGGAGTTAGTCCAAAACTTCTGTGACCATGTCAACCATTCTATATTCACCTTGTCAGCAGCTACCTTTAAAAACTCTGATGATGACATGCCCCTTATATATCCCGAACTTATCGACTGGGATCAACAAGGTACACCTATCATAGATACATTCGAGAACAACGAAGCAATTGCTGAGTTCATGGGACTTAGAGAAGGCATACCAAGAGGGGATCATAAAGCTAGTTTCACCATAGACTTGGACGATAAAGCATATTTTGGGGAGTCTATTTACACCTCTAGTCACAAAAGTGAGAATAAAAAGAAAAAAGACAATGAAAAAGAAAATGATGAGTCCCTAGGTGAAAACCAAAAGGTGCCTTTGGACGAAGAAAAAGTCAAAATAAAGGATGTATCCGAGGGCGAAAACCTCTCAGAGGCACCCAAGGATAGAGGTTTAAATATTCTCCCCATTGAACAGCAAAAGTCACCGATGCTAGTAGAAGAATCTATTGAAGTCAACATAGGTACAGAAGAGAATCCTCAGAAGGTATATTTTGCAGCTTCTTTAACAGAGACAGAAAAACCTGAGTTTAAGGACTTCTTCACAAAGAGATAGATAAAATTTGCATGGTCGTATGCTTACATGCCTGGGTTGGACCCAGACCTAATATTGCACCATTTACCACTACAGCCAGGTATTAAGCTAGTCAAACAAAAGTTGAGTAAAATGCATCCGCAAATTGCTCTATTGGTCAAGGCAGAACTTAAGAAACTCTTGGATGTAGGATTCATAAGGACAATAGATTATGTAGATTGGATATCAAATCTTGTACCGGTGACTAAACCAACTGGGGGCATTCGCATTTGCATAGACTTTAGAGACATCAATAAGGCATGTCCTAAGGATGACTTTCCTTTGCCAAATATCGACATGATAGTAGATCTTACAGCAGGATACGAGATGCTATCCCTCATGGATGGTTTCTCTGGATATAACCAGATTAAAATAGCAGTTGAAGACCAACACAAGACAGCTTTCACATGTCCATGGGGCACATACTGTTGGAATGTTATGTCGTTTGGCCTTAAGAATGCAAGAGCTACCTATCAACGGGCAATGACTACGATTTTCCATGGCTTTGTACATACTCTCATGGAAGATTATGTAGATGACATTATAGCCAAATCAGAAACAAGGGAAGATCATTTGAAGGTTTTAGACAAGATATTCCAGAGGCTAGAGAATTACAACGTTAGGATAAATACAAAGAAGTGTGTCTTTGGAGTGAAATCAAGGAAACTATTAGGGTATATCATCTCTCGAAGAGGCATTGAAGTAGATCCAGAGAAGGTAAGAGCTATCATAGAAATGCCTCCTCCAGTCAGCATTGGTCAACTCAAAACCCTACAGGGGAGATTACAGTCCATTAGGCGTTTCATAGTACAACTGGCAGATAAAATACACCCATTTCAACATCTACTCAAGAAAGGAGTACCATTTGTGTGGACACCTAAATGTCAGGAAGCCTTACAGCAAATCAAGGACTATTTGCTTACTCCACCAGTCTTAATGCCACCTACAGAGGGAAAACCATTGATACTATACATCTCAGCAACTCAATCAGCATTAGGAGCTCTTCTTGCACAACACGATGATCAAGGTCATGAGAAAGCAATCTATTACATCAGTCGTACCTTAGTGGGCTATGAATTGAATTACAGCAACATAGAACGTGCCTGTCTTGCGGTAGTTTTTGCTACCCAAAAACTTCAGCACTATATGCTCAATCGACAAACAATGTTAATTGCAAAGATTGAACCACTTAAATACCTCCTAAGTAAGGCATCATTAACAAGCCGATTGGCTAAATGGGTTATGATACTTAGTGAGTATGACATCCAATATGTTGAGAGGAATGCTATAAAAGGACAAGTGATTGTAGATCAATTAGCTGGTGCACCTTTGAAGGCAGACCATCCCTTAGTGGTAGATTTTCCTAATGAATTTCTCTTCAACATTGACATTAAAACCGAATGGAAGCTATACTTTGATGGGTCACATACAAATCATGGTTCAGGAGCCGGTATCTTATTTGTTACACCTCAAGGTGATACCATTCCCAAATCATTTAGGATTTCTTTCCCTTGTACCAACAATATAGCATAATATGAAGCTTTAGTGACAAGGTTAAAAATGGCAGCTCAATGGAAGATTAAGAGTCTACAGGTTTTTGGTGATTCTCAACTAGTAATCCGGCAATAAAATGATGATTATGAGACTAAGGATGAGAAGCTTGCCCCTTACAAGCGTATGGCTGATAGTTTCAAGCAGTATTTCAATGACATTACTTTTCAACAAATACCACGTATTCAGAATAGGGTTGCAGATGCTATGGCAACCGTGGGTTCCTTATTGGATATTCCAAGTAACGTGCCTAAGTTTGAGTTTGTGGTTGAACAGTTGTTGGTCCCCGCCTATGATGTCCCCAATACTGCAATGGTGTGTACCATTGTTGCTCCTACATCTCCTTGGTATAAAGACATATTCGACTATCTCACTGACCAAACCTTACCCTAAGACCTGTCAAATAACCAAACGTCGAACCTTCATCTGAAAGTCAGCTAAGTACACCATCATTGGAGAAACCCTGTATAGACGTACCTTAGATAACACCCTAATGAGATGTCTTGATGCTGAAGAAGCACAAACAACTTTGTGAGCGGTACACGAGGGTATATGCGGATCTCATTTGAGTGGTCCTACTTTATCCCATAAGATTATGAGACTAGGTTATTATTGGCCTACAATGGAGAAAGACTCATACATCTTTGTAAAGAAATGTAAACAGTGTCAAATACATGGAGATTTGATAAGCGCGCCAGCACAGGAGCTTCATCCAATGGGGACTTGACCTCATAGGTAAGATACACCCTCCATCATCCAACGGCCATAAATTCATCATAACCGCCACCAAATACTTCACCAAATGGATTGAAGCTATTCCCATGACCTACATCACCGGCATGCAAATATCTAAGTTTATCCTAAACTATATCATTTGCGGTATGGTGTACCCCAATCCATAATCATAGACAATGGCCGCCCATTCAAGAACCAAGAAGTACGCCATTTATGTGACGAATTCCATATCAAACACCATTTCTCCACCCCGTATTACCCACAAGGTAATGGCCAAGCTGAGGCATCTAATAAGACCATTGTTAGAATCCTTAAGAGGACTATCAATGACGCTAGTCATGACTGACACCTACAACTTAATCCCGCCTTATGGGCTTATTGCACAAGCATCTATACTCCCACCGGCGCCACTCCATATTCCCTCGTATTTGGGTCCGAAGCTATCTTGCCTATTGAGGTTGAAATACCTTCCTTGAGGGTATCCTTGAAGGGTCATATTGACGATGAAGAATACCGTGTATGTAGGTTACAAGAGCTAGAATTGTTGGATGAGCGAAGACAGAAAGCATTAGATCATTTGCAAGCATATCATAATCGTCTTCGTCGTACCTACAATAGGAAGGTTCTCAATAGACACTTTGACATTGGTGACTTGGTATTAATGGAGAATATCCTAAGAACCAAGTTGAATGAGAGAAACCAGGTAAGTTTGAACCTAACTGGTTCGGGCCCTATATTGTCACCGAAGCTTTTGGGTCAGGAGCGTACCAACTCTCTACTCCTGAAGGAGAGCCGCTTTTCACACCTATCAACAGTCTGCATCTAAAGAGGTTCTATGCTTAGTTTCCGAGAATCCGTGTCTTAATCTAGAAAAATAATAAAAAATAAAAAAATAAAAAATGGTTACCTTGATGAAAACCTGGCAAACAAGCGTCTTTCTTACACCAAAAAAATTGAGAAAATCAAAAAAGTAAAGAGATAAATCCATCCAATAGTGAAAACCGCTTCGGTGGCGCTATGGATAAGTACCATGGTGAAAACCTGGCAAACAGGCGCCATGTGTAGTCAAGCTCGCTCTTTCATCTACCATCATTCTATTCAGACTTTTCACCATCTTTCATAATAAATGGTTGTCTTATCCATTGCTTGGAACGATTGACATCTAACCTCCATTATGTCACATTATCCACTCCATCTTCCAAATCTTATTCCCAACTAGGGGAAAATCCTTGTTCTGTGCCCAGGCACCTTGTACATAACGTCACACAATTGCAAATGTCCTGAAAAAATCCCAAAAACATTAGAAAACTTCAAAAATCCAAAAAAATCAAAACATGTCAGAAAATACCAAAAAACAAAGTCAAGTCAGTCATGTTTAGTCAGTCATAATCGAACTAAGTTGCCTCTGCGACTGGGACGTAGGCAAGGCCATCAATCGATGTGCCCCCAAGGTATTAGGTCTATCAGTCTAGGTTTGTCATGTATCACACACATTTAAATCATGACTCTTTGTATATTCAAAGTCATTGGTCATGTCGAACTACGAGGTCTCTACATGTACAACGTAGGAAAGGCTAATCAATTGATGAGCTCCTGAGACCACACTAGGTCAGTCCAATAGGGTTCATTCACAATCACTATCGCACAAGTTGCATATCATAGTTTAGGGCATCATCTCATGTCATACACTGTCTACACGCACACACTTTTTATCAGTCAAAGAATCAAAACAAGTCAAGCAACAACAAGGTAAAACATCTCAAAGTCATCAAGTCGATATCAAACACATTGTCAAAATGATCAACCTATGTCTTATGCAAGATATGTCTTTCTTGTCAACAGACGTCATCAAATTGTCATAGTCTCATGTAGCTTGTCCCTTCAATGTCATCAGGCTCCAACATCTTATACGGAACGTGTCTTTTCTGAAACCAGGCTTTGTCATGCCTTATACAGAAGTCACCAAGTTGAAACTAGACTCAACGTCTTATGCGGTATGTGTCATCTCTCACATTACGCTATGTCAAACATCAACATCAAACAATCCCACAAGATCAAGTTTTGGCAAATACTTTTATTTGGATTTATGAATTTATATCTTACTTTGTCTTATCTTTTTATCGATTTGTGAATTAGTCTGGTTACTAACTTTCTCAAGGATATCCCTTGAAGGATTTAGAGAAGCAAGGATGTCTCAGGACTCTTTTTCTTTGGCTGATGTCTGTCAACTGTCTTTTTAAACATTGGTTTTTGAGTCATGTTACTATTTTCCTCAAGGATGTCCTATCAAGGATTTAGAGGAGCAATGACGTCTCATGACCTATCTTTTATTTGTTAGTTGTTTGTGGTTTGTCTTGACAAAATGACTAGGGAAATTATGTCCTTAGTATGAGTTAAGACACTCCTTGTCTGTGACTGACTATTTTTTAGAGATGAATGACTTTGTACACTATGGTCTATCTCATATCATAGTGTGTACTATCCATTTGTCTCATGTCCCACCCAATGATGATAACAAGCAAGCATAGCATATTTTGGCACTATATCGAAGATTATATGTTTTTCTCAATCAATCAACCTCAATTATTTCTTACTAACATTCTCAATTCATATCATCCTAACATTTCTCTTCTTTGACATAATGATAAAGTCATGTGACACAATAAAAACATTAGATCATTTGCATTTGCATACATTCCATAAGCATTTCACATAGTTGCATTGCATTTCACACATATAGATAGTAACATTAGCATCTTCATTGCATACATCTGAAATCATGACATAATAGGCATTTCATCATCATAGCATAAATAATGTAAACATTGCATTACATATTACCATCACATATAAATAAGCATCATGTAGAACATTGCATCCATTATCATAAGTAAATTAAGACATCCATAACATCATTAAATGCATAACTCATAACATATAGAAACATTCATTTAATACACATGTACATACATCATCTAGGAAAAATAATCATGTAGAAATAATGCATCATCTATAAAATAGAACTGCAAATCATATAGATGCCGCCAAAATCATATATATATGTCACTCAAAATAGTGTGTCGCAGTAGAATGTCTGAATGTAACCATAAATAAAACATGAGCTTGTAGGCTCTTAGATCAAAATACAATGTCTACATGTATAACAGCCCGGTCATCGTGTCCCACTACCACTACTGTCACGTGGTGAAGGTGGTGGGAAAAGCCTCAAAGGTGCTCTCTGTGAGGTGGAAGGCCTCTCATATGGACCTGCCCTCGATGGTCCTACCACCCCCTCTGTACTCTGAGTCCTGGTATGACTCTTGCTTTGTGATCTCTGATTGTGTGCCTCTGAAAATGTAGGAGCCCATCTCTCTGTTGGCACCACTGCCTCATATAAGTCCTTGTAATAGGTGGCTCTCTCAACCGATTTGACTAACTCTCGTACCATGCCATTAGATGAGGACACACTGCAAAGGCGTTTGACCTCTGTGAACTGGTGCTCTATCTCATGTCTCCGAGCTATAACCTGATCTCTCTCCATAAGTGCACTATCCCTCTCTGTCTGAGCACTGTCCCTCTCAACGAACGCACTATCCCTCTCTGTGTAGGAACTGTCTCTCTCTAATCTCATAGCATCAAACTCTGTCGTCATAAGTTTGAGTCTCTCCTCCAAAGCCTCCCTGTCACCATCCCTAGGAGCATCCTCCTCCCGTCTCCCCTCCACAATCCGATCTCTGAGCTCTCTCTCCTACTCCTCCATCGGTGCATCCTCCTCAACATCATCATCCACATAATCCTCTCCATATCCTGCCAAAACACCCAGAGGGTCTATAGTCGTATCCACATCTAAATCCTCTGCAACATCCTCTACTCCAATATCCACCTCTGCACACCCCTCTACTACTACTGCCTCCTCTGTAGCATGCTCACCCCCAGCCTATACATCCACTCCCCCTCCGATGTCTATCGGTACATCCTCTATTGCTGCCTCACGGATAGGTGATAGTGCACCTACCCGACCCCCTCTCCGTCCTCTCCGACCTCGTCTACCACCTCTACCATCACCATCTCTCCCACCAACTCTCCCAACTCTAACACCTCCACCTCTCCGCCATCCTCTAGGTCTTGTGCCTCGTCTCTCAATAGGTGTCGATTGATCCAGATCAGTGTAAGGAACAGGTCGATGCTCTACCCACCATGCATCATACGTAGCTGTCATCCCTGGGTCTGCTTCTCCATCTCTCCAACCCCACTGTACTGGCTATAATGCCTGTATCTCTGCCTCAGCAGTAACTACTGGAATCATAGGCCCCCAATACGAAACCTCTCTGGACGAACGAGCAAACTCTGCTCTACTCTGAGGCTCATCCTGAACCTCATCGAACTGTCTCAAAACTCTGTTTGGCAAGTGTCGCTCAATGATATGTACACTAGAAACAGTCCTCCAAATAAGGTATTGTGTCTATCTACAGAATACCAAATGTACCTCCTCATCAACCCACTCCTCACAATCCATGTACGGTCTCCATGTAAACTGATATATAATATCTAATGCATGTCTCCAATACCCTGTGTCTCCCACATGTGTCTGAGTAATGTGTCATGTATATCGGAACACATACGGGAATCTCTCTCATCGCTCTACAGTAACTAGAGGATGAAAAATGGCTATCCTCTCCCAAGCCCATACCATCAGCAGAGTGGTCCCACAGCTAAGTGACTATGCATCTCTCTAAGCAATGTCATGTAGATGAAAATATAACATCCTAAGCAAACATGGACCCCATGCATACCTCGTCTCACTCTCCAACATACCAACCAACATAGCACCCCATCCCACTAGAAATCCGTGACCCCGTCTATCTGGAAGAACTATCCTCCCAATCAATGTACATAATATACAATCAATCCTGTCATATCTATCTACTAACACTGGCCATCTGATCTCATAGTGCTCGATGCCGAGCCTACTATCATCCACCTGATAGAACCTTGCCAACTCGGTCAATCTGTGTTGGGTATCATATATAACCCGCTCTCCCCTAATCCGAAGTCTCAAGATCCTGTACACATCCTCTAATGTGACAGTGGCCTCCCTAGTTGGCAAATGAAGGATGATGTCTCAAAGTGCCATCGCTCGCATAAAGTCGTCATCATACCCCTGTTCGCCTGAATAATGGGTATCGACAAACAGTGGCGTAGACCAAGTCTCCATAATAGCCAAATCTTTGCACTGGTCAAATGATCTCTTAGATTGAATGTGTCCGGACGTGACTCCCACGTATATATAGGATCTAAAACCACCTACATTTAAACCATGATGTCAGAATTTTCAAGTTTTTCTTAGAAATTTTTTTCAAAACTTTTACCAGTTAAATGCGGCTCACTTTAACAGATGCGGTGCATTTTTGCAAATGCATTGCACAAAGCCTCACTTGTGTTGCATATTTCCCACATCCACTTTCAACCTACTGCATATGTAGTTCAATAAACCACATGCGGTGCATTTTTAACAAATGCGGTGCAGTTTCTACAACCTACCTCTCTACTACATATGTGTTTCATTAATGCATATGTGGTTCACTACCACACATGTGTTTAGCCCTAATGTTGATGCGTTGCATACATACACATGTGGTGCATTGTAATTCAAATGCAATCATTCCCCAAAGTGCCTAACCTAGCCTAGGCGTGTTTTAGCACATGCATCGTTTCGCAGTCAAATGCAATGAATACGACGGTATATGCATCGTTCACGATGCACCGCATTTGCTAATTGACTTTTCAAACACCTAAATCTACGTGCAAAAATAATTTTCAAGAGCTCATTTTTGGGTACATATCAGTGGTCTTGCATCGGTTGGCCTCCTGAACATCTGGATCTAATATCCACGATGTGCAACATATGGGATGGGTGCCATTTTCGTCAGCTAGTCAAAGCAAATCTCCTCTTTTTCTAACTCCTTCGGGTGCAAATGAATTAGGTTTAGACCTAATTCCTATTTATAGGTAGGGTTCGAATGACATTTCTTCAAACCTAGTCTATTGGTCGCTTAACCTTTCAACTTCAAACGACCCGTATTCATCTGTATCAACTCCAAATTCAATTCCATCAACTCCATAGCATTTCTGACTATCAAATTGACTTATCGGGAATATTTCCTGATTTTTTTGAAACTTTCAAAAATTTGTCAATTTTTCGAGGGGGCATACCTTAACCTATTTCATGTTGGGGCATGATCAGGGCATATTTTCTTTGACACAACGTCGTACCAACATTGTATCAAAGAGGGGCAAATTGTAGATACCAAAAATTGGTCTAGGCCTGCGAGTACATATTCGACATAATTTTATATAGTCTATGGTCTTGATTAAATAATGTTAATTATTTAATTAACCTTTCTAACACATATTTCCTCTATTAATTAAATACCCCTTTTTAATTAATTCATTAATTCATAAATAACCTTTATTCAACTTGATTAATTAAATAAACCATAATTATTTAATTATGTTGCGAACTAATTAATTCTTCCTCTTTATCTATCAATTAAATAATTTATTATTTAATTACCCCTTTATCAAATTTCCAAACTATAATTAAATATCTTTATTTAATTATTCATTTAACCCCCTTTATCTATAATTAAATATTTATTATTTAATTATTCATATTATCCTTTTCAAACAAACAAATTAAATAAATTATCTTTATTTATTTAATTAAAGTCTCTTATTTTCGAATGTTGAATTAAATTAACATTTAATTCATTTACTAATTGTTTATGTCACATTCTTCTATCATTCAGTTATCTAGTCATTCATTCACCTTCTGACTCAAGATCTATTTTTAGTTCTCCAGTTATCTTTGGATTCAACACCTGTTTATCTCTGTGAGAAGACTCTCTATCACAACTAGTTGATTAACTAGTTCTAACTCCTGTTTGCATTCGAATGCATTAGTCTTCGAGTTCTAACTTTGTCTTTTGCATACAAAGTCTATTTCTTCTATTTTTGAAGATTAAGATCCTGAACTCGTGTTCTAACTCACGTTCTAACTTAGTCTCTATCTGCAGTCTTTCCTGAACTCATGTTCTAACTCATGTTCTAACTCACGTTCTAACTGAGACAGAACTCACATCGCATGGCATTCATCGATCTCGTCCGTCGATCTCTCTTTCAATCTGAGCCGATCATTCGAAAACCCAAAATCTATAAAATGGTTTGTCCTTATCATTATTCCTCCTCCCAAAATCATACACTTTTGATAAGAGACTTATCTTTGATATTTTTCTTAGACATTCGACGAAGTTATGCTTGCATTCAAACACAAAAATCTAAGGGCAAGAATACTGAAAAGGAAAAATGGAGAAGAACAATCAAGATAATTCGAAGGAGTGAACGCATATTTGGTGAGATTTTTCCATTAATTTTTTTAGTTGTTATGTTTGCTTATTCGTTCTTTGTTGTTTGATTTTAGATTATTATTTAGATTAGGATTAACATTTTTATTCTAGTTTTAGATTATCCATCTCACATTTCGAAAGATCATCTTTTAATCTACTATTACACCTACAAGCTAGAAGAATGGTTAAGACTACTTGTGAGCTTGTCAAGGTGGTTGAATCCCCAATTTATCCTTTCATCTCAATGGCATTCAATGATGAAAGGTGCTTATGCTTATATTTTGCGACTATGCTTTGATTATACGAGAAAAATGGGTTTTGAAGGGACTCAAAACCCTTTACAACTTGAGATACAAAATGTTTCTAAGAAGATAGGCCTAAAGATACCAGTAGCAGACCATCATAGAGTGTTGATCAAAAGATAAAACAGTAAACCAATAGCATCATTCAATAACAACAAAACAACAAAACAACAAAAAGACAACCGAGACCTAGCAGAAATAAAACATCAGAACAAGAGAATCAATCACTATTTCATACTACTTAAGGTGTTGGCCACTTCAAGCTCCTGATTCCTGTGCAGATCAATCATATCTAGGAGCTCCTTCTTCTTAGCTTCAAAGGATCTTTGATTTTCTGACTATGTTAATAAATAAAATATTGTATCTAACTATATCAAATTCTTGTGAAGATAAAAAATAGATGGAAACCCAAGAGAGTGTCAAATCTAGGTTAGATGTGAAAATTGGAAGACAAAGTTTATTAAAATGACTACTACATATGTTAAAAATAAATTCTATCATAGAATTATTTAAATATAATATTACAACAAAAGTGAAATGATTGTACTAAGTCAAGGGAAGACTACAAAGGAAGTCTTTCAAAATTATTTTTATAGGATTTTGAGGAAGCGAGGCACCCACAAGAGAGAACCTCCCCAAACCAAATTTCACTAAAGAATATGGAAATATTTGTAAAGAGAAAGAGAGAAAGGGGGGAAATGGAGGGGCTCAAGGAAAGAGCTTCAACTTTAGTTGCTTCTCTCAAGAGATTTAGAAGAGAAAGAATATTTAATTTTAGAGGATTTGAAAATGCAATGACAATAATACAACTCTTATATATAAAAATCAAGTGTATTTAATAATAAAATCGAAGAATGTTGAAGAAGATGGATTCCTTTAATGTACTTTGATAAAAATATATATTAAAAAATGGTTTCTTAGGCATAATAAGATTCAAAACAAAATCTTGGAAGAGATTTTACCAAAAAACCTTGAATGGGTTCTTTAAGAATGAAGATTCTTGCCAAGATGAGGAATATTAATTATTTCTCCTCTCCAATGATCTATGAACCCAAAAAGGATAGTAACATCTCCACAACCTTTTGTATATATTATAAGAGCCAATATCTAGGGTATTTTAGCTTAAAATGGTGTGAGTTGAAGATTATTAGCAAGTGGAAAACTTGGTATTTAGAAAAATGATCATGGAAACCTTAAAGAAAGCTCAATATCCTCTTTTAAAGAAAAGGAAGGTAAACTTTTGGAAAAAACAAAATACATTGGAGGGGTGTGGTGACAACATGAGAATTGATAAAAAAAATTATTGGGAAGTTAAAAAATTAATTCACATCCAATGGATCATTTGGGATTCATTGAAATATGATGTCATGAATATTTTTTGATCTTTTATTTTTGTCTCATTTGTGGATGCTAGAATAGGGGTGTTAATGTTAGCACAAGCGCACTTCTATATGAGAGCTCGGATGTAACACCCCTCCGTTTTGCTTTCTGGACTAGACAGTGTGTCCTTGTTTTGCTTTGAGTTGTTTTCTGGATATTCAGATACTATATTTTGTGTGTGTTATTTGATCGCTATTTATAGAGAGACGAACGATTTGTGTGATGTAATGTGGTTTATCTGATGTTTTATTTTACATGCTTTAATTGTTGTAATGATGTTAGTTAATATAACATGTTTATAGCATATGAGATTATTGGATTATAATGGAAATGTCAGTTTATGATGAGTGTATTGGTGAAGGGGACAGAATCGCATCACTCACTTGTGAGCGCCTTGCGATTCTATGATTTCCTCTTCACAGTGTGTATTTTATGTTGTTTATATCATATGATGTTGGTTACTATGTTTTCAGGTTTGTAGGTACATGACATCGACTCCACCTGGTTTCACAGGTTTGAGCATGTCGATCCAACAGTTAAGTTGAACGAGAGATAGTAGCTAGGTAACTTGTGCCAAGTCTACACCCTAGCCATAGTGTGTCGTCAGTCGTGTGTGTTGAGTCATTTATTGCCTTGCTTTAATCTTATTTAATTCTGAAGGGATTCTTGATTTGGAAATAAATATTTAGAATTATTGCATTAAATTATGTTGGTAGTTATTTAGTTAAAATTATACTTTGTTGATAGAAGTTATTCTTTAAATTAATTAATTTAATTTAATTTAATCCATGGGGTTGAATTTAATTATTAAATAATTAAATTGATTAATTAAAAATTATGTTAAGAAAATTAAATGAAAGAAAAGAATTTAATTCATTTTGGAATTTTATTTCAATTAAGTGGGAATTAAATTAGAATTTGGAATTAAATTTGTATTTGGAAATATTAAATTAAATAGAAATTAATTTTGGTTGTTAGAAGATATTTTCAATTATGCCAGCATGTGGGAGTTAAATTAATGGAGAATTTATTAAAGAGTTTGTTGCAAATTCATTCACGGAGAGAATTTTGGAGAGGAAAAGCTTCTTCAGAGGTGTGAGGATATTTTTGAAAAAGAGACACAGAGGATTGTTTTGGGGAAATTCTTGGCTATGGAGTTACATTGGAACTGTTTTGGTAAATATTGTTGTGTTTGTTGGTTGTTTTCTTGGTTGGAATCACTGGATTGTTGGATAGAAGCTGTGGAAGCTTTGGAGGAGGCTCTGCATCAAATTTTCATTTCCTGAAGCTTCTTGACTCAGGTTTTCTTCTGTGTTTTTGTATTGTTCTTGGTTTGTTTTTAAAATAGTAGTGATTAAAGATTTGTTTGTTAAATCTATTTAGGAAAAGAATTTGTTGTTAGAAGAAAGAAAATAAATAAATAAAATTAAAAGCTTTTGTTGTTCCCGTGAAATTTCTTCAGGGAAATTATGAAACCTCTGTTGAATTTAGTTTATTTGAGAAAATTGTTAGTTTCATTATTAAATCAAACTTATGGGTAAAACAACACATTTAGATTTGTTTTAGAAGATTTAATTCACTGTAGAAATGAATTTATTTTTAAAACCTCTGTAGAAATTGCGGTGGAAAAATCTAGAGGATTTGAAAGCTTCTGAATGTAACCTAGATTCTTCTTAGTTTTCTTGTTCTTTTATTGTCTATGAATTTGAGAAAAATTGATTAAATGATTTAGTTTTGAACCTCTGTGAATTTTGGGTGTTCTCTGGAAATTCTATTATTCTTCCTGTAGATGGTTTTTTTTTCAAGAAATATCTTCTCAACTTATTTATCAAATGTGATATATATATATATATATATATATATATATTATATGATATTTATTTTAAAATATATATTTAAAACTATCGTTTGTACGGTGTTCAGGGTTTATGGTAAAATTACACAGATTTTTGTGGGTTTTTGAAATCGTCATTTTTCTTTTGTTGGGGTTAGTTGTTTTGTGGGGGAGGCTTGGGAGGCGTTGCCTCCACAGCCGCCCCCATGAGGGGACGACTGTGGAGGGAGACCTTTGTAGCCCTCTCCCCAACCTTACTTACGGTGCGGCCAAGTTGGAGAGGGTCGATGGGATAGCCGCCCCCTCCCCACAGTGCTATGAGGGCCGGCGTAAATTCATTTCATCCGCCCCTTCCCAAATGTAGATACATTGGGGTTTATTCTACTCTCCTCTGAACAAAACAAAACCAGCGATACTTGCAAATTCGTTCGCTTCTTTTTTGTTTGGATTCGATTTCCATTATAATGGAAATTCAATTATATTTTGAAATTCGATTGTTATTATGATATGTGTTGGGTGTAATATATATAATATATATGTATAAACAGAATTTATATTTATCGTGTATATATATACTATATATTATTATTTGAGTAATTCATTGCATGCAATAAAAGTTTGAAAAGGGTAAACTATTAGATGAAATGGACATGGTGTTTGGATGAAAAATTGGGAAAAATATAGGTTTTGATTAGAAAATTTAAGGGATTTATTTGCAATAGTTTTATGTTGTATTAAAAGTAAATTAAGGAGTTGTTTATATTGATGAGGCAATTATTTATTTTAATCTATTTATTTTTTATTAGAGCAATTAAATTATTGTGAATGGAATATGGAAGGGAAATGGATTTAGTATATCCAAAAATAGTAATTTCCTCATGATTGCCTTAAATGTTTTATTTTCTTTGTAACTCGTAAAGGGAAGTGAGTTTAATTGTTTTAGATTTCCAATAATGAAAGAGGAAATAGGGTTATATGATTATTTCAGATAATCCAATTATCGTTTCTTTGACTTTGTCAACATTTTGAATGAGTATGGATTTAAGAAATCCTAATATTAGATTTGAACTATGGCTTGAATGCTTTTTGTAGCTATGTCATCAAGTTGTATTTTGGGATATGGGATTAAGTGTTAGTCCAAAATTGTAAGTCTTCCAGAGGATTTTAGAGGATGAGGGTTGTCGATTATTTATGTCAACCAGTTGTTTTTCCTTGGGTAGTGCATGGTGTCTTTTCAGTAATTTACCCGGTTTCCACGAATGGGGATGTTTTGTACCTCCTGTGAAAGGAGTGGACTATGTGCTTGTTGCCTCCAAGATGTTTGGAGTGAGTTCTATTATTTGCTTCCTCCTTGAGTTGGAGTGGTTATGATACGTAGGTTATATGCACTTGTGATTCCCTTGGTGATTAGTTTATTTGTGTGTTGTCAAGTAGAAGAGTGGCTTCCATTAGGGGCCGAAGCCCAAAGAGGTAAGACTGGGTAACCTTTGGAAGTAGTCTAATTAAGTGATAACTAAATTAATGTACTTAGATGATTAGGATGCATTTCACACTAATCAAGATAATTTAGCCTCACTCATAGACACAAGGGCTCATTTAGACTTGAGATGAGTGGGAAGGCCTGAGATGGCATGGTCATCTATCTTGTCCTTACGAGAGGTATTTGATTCCGCAGGAGTGAGCATGAGGTCCAGGGTTCGGTTGAGGTCACTAGGAAATCCGGAGCCTATGAAGAATGCCCAGAGGAGATCTCATGACTAACTATGCGATGACACTCTATCTAGGACAACAGTTGTTAATTGTTTTGTGTGTATGGTTCTCTGAACATACTTGATCTATTTTATGTCTAGAAGCAATGTGACCTATGTCAGTGATGTGTGAGTTGTACTTGTTTAGTTCATTTGTTTGGTTGTGTTAGTATGTGTCAGTATGAGTCTGCCTATGGTTAGAGGTTGTAGATTTTTGTCCATGTTACGTTGTTACTATCTCCTAGCATGGGGGGTGGGCCTTCGGGTACCACTTGGTTGGGTGGAACATGCACCATACACCATTGGGTCCTCCTTTATCTTCAGTACTTGGTGGCGAGACATCCAGATGGATAGCTCGCGGATTCTTGTTTTAAATTCAAGCATTGTAATATTTCAATTTGTATAAGTTATTATATCTCTCTTATGTTTATGAGGTGAAATTATGTAATGGTAACACATTTGTACCATTGCCTCATTCTGGGAATGAGTGATGTAACTATTTGATTATGTTAATGATTATGAAAATTGTATTTTGGATGGTTATCTCATTATGTTATGTTATACATTTATGTTGATTTAATACTTATTGCTTAAAGTAATTTAATGCTATGGTTATATGTAAGATGTATGTGTGGGTGTAAGTAATCCCAACCTTGTAGTCTTAGAGGTTGTTGTTAATTAGTAGGTGAATGTGTATGTTAATTACACTTTTTAAAAAAATTGGTTCGCTTAAGTCGTTAATTACAACTTCCCTTAGGGTTACTTGGCAGGGCATTACACAGGATTTGAGAAGTGTGTCCAAATAAAGAGAAAATGAAGAGAGATGTTAGGGAGAGCCTAAGATTAGATAGATTAATTAGATTTAGAATAATTTGACACTTTGGGTTGGTGGAGGACTATGCAACTAGCTTAATGTAACCTAAGACATGCTATAGGCATAGTCATTAAATGGGTGCAATTCATAGTGTGAAATTATGAGGTATGAAATTTTTGACACTACACAGTTTTAAAAAATCCTTAAAGGAAAATTTTGGATGAGATGTGTTTCTTATATCTTCTATTATGCATGGATGTGAATATGCAGTCTTTTCATACAAATTATCATGGATAGTGGTTTTTGTAACATGAAAAGTATTATGGAGGTGTATTTTATTGGGAGATAATATGTCTCATAATTTTTTTGATCATGGAAAGGTTAAGATTGCATTTAGAGATGGAATATTCAAGACTTTCTCTTGTTCTTTGTATATCATAGGCTTGGTGAGAAAATTATTATCTATGAGTAATGAAAACAATTTGGGAGTGCATATTGTATTTAAAAGAGAAGGTTGTAGAATGATGAGAGGAAATTCGGTTTTGGCAAAGGGGGATCGATTTCAAACTCTATTAAAATTTGATATCAATACTATATGAAATTCCTTGGATATTTTATTATATTCCCATGATTATTATTGAAGTGATACCTCATAAGATGGTCAAGGGATGTCTAGTAATTACCATGATGAGACCTCTATAGAAAAGAAGAGGTGTGAAGTATCGTGGGAAAATACCTTTGAACTTGAAAAAGTTAAGGTATCTTTATGGTGACAACTCATGGAGAATAATTGACTTAATATTTATATTCTTCTTAAAAAATTATGTAATTTCAAAAAAATGATGCCTAATTATGATTCTAAATGAGGAATTTTGAAGTTGCAAGATGATCTCTAAGCAAAGAATCACCTTAGTAAGACTTTCTAGGCTTGGGAAATTACATGTTATTTAATAGGAGACACCTCAAGGATATGGGAGATATCAAGCTATCACCCAACTAATATTTAGGGGGTTATGGTCAAAAGAGACATATGTGTTTCCCTAGCCCTACCTAAAGTTGTTGACAAAGGAAATTTTAAGGTATTATCTAGGTGATACCTTAAGAGGTTGACAATAAAAAATTTAAGGTATTTCCAAAGCAATAACTCAAGCTTTGGTATGGAAAAAATTCAAGTCACTACCTATGTGATACCTCAAATCCCTAAACTTCAATAAAAAAAAAATTGGGATTTCTCTAAAACAAAATTCTAGCTTCACTATCATAATATGTTCAAAACTACAGCATGAAATTATAGATCACATTGGTGAGAAAGGTATTAGGGCCTTAAATTATAGTGATTTAGTTGAGGTCATTGAAGAGTAATATTTGTGTTTTGATTTATGTGAACATTTCAACTATGGGAAATAAAATTATGTTGGAATTGATTTGAGATTGAGTATAAATTTGGAAAGTTTTGTGAGGATAGTGGTATAGCCAAAAAGAAGACAAATCCATACACCTCTCAAGGTTGAAATTGAATGTTACTCAAGGTTTTAAGGGAATGAACCATGTTCCATGTGGGAATCTCTAAATCACTTTCAATGGGAATTTTGAAAAAGGGTGAATCATTCAGCTAGAGATAGATAGTATTCATGGTTTTTTAAGAATTTGTTAACTATGTTATTAAGGATCTATATCATAATTTATTGGGATATTTTCCAAGAAATATATTTATTTTTTGACAAATAATCTTCTAGTTTGAATATGGTGACCATGATTCCATAGGAGGATTTTGAGTGCACAATGGGGGCTTTGGCATAACATGGTTGTGCTTGCAAATTTGTTTTCAGTATATAAATATAACAATACCATGGGAAACTCCAATCACTTTCAATGGAATTTTGGGTAGTGAGCTACACATATCAAGTTTACAAATGGTCTTATAATATTGAGGATGAATATTATTGTATCATGGTAGAGTCTAGATCATGGGGTGATCCCACAATACTAGTTTATAATTTTTGGCCAAACTGGACATTGAACTAAATTTTTTTAACTAAATCTTCACTTTCGAGCACCTATAGTGGCTAAACTGTGAGGAATTTGAAGATGATACAAACTAGTGATTTGTGAAATTGTGTCTATAGATTCTAAATATATTTTTTTCAAAAAATTTGGAACTAGATTGCACTTCTTTTTCCATCTCCTTTGAAAACTAGTTTTTAACAATAAACGCCATTTTTAAACATTGACGTTACTTGCTAACACATAACTTTTTTTCTATTAAGGATAAAATTATTATTTTTTTGAATTTAGATTTGTAACTACAATATCTAGTGCATGAAATTGGTTTCATAGCATTTCATTGAATTTTTTTTGTAATCAAGTTTCAAAGTCAAACTAGTTACAATTTAGACATGATTCACTAGCTAAAAATAAACCTTTTTTGTATGTATCGAAATTCAAAAAAAAATTGTTAGATCAGGGACATCAATATCTAGTGTGCATTGATATTTTTCAAAAAAAATTGATAATCTGCTATTTTTCCACATGTGCAGAACAAAGAGCTTGATTTTCGATGAAAAACCTGTGTTTAATCAAACTTAAAAAATTACATAATAAAACCAAAACATATTAAAATTATATTATATGGATAGCTCGTTCTAAGGACTACCATCATCCAATTGGGTCTATGAATTCTCCTCCATTTTCATCCTCAACCCGAGCTTCAAAGGGAAAAAATTTGTAGAGATTTGGTAGAAGAGGGGGAGAAAGGGGAGAAGGGGGGGTTCGATTGAACCAGTGTTCACTCAAACCCCCCTTAACCCATTTGCTCGAATGGTGGTTCGAGTGAATGGGGATTCACTCGAACCCCTTCAAAATAATATTTAAAAAATCTGGTCGGGGTGGTTCAAGCGAATCCTTGGCCGACGCCCACTCAAACCCTTGGACGACCAGTTAATATTATGTTTTTATAATTACATATGCATATAAATATGTGTCTATTTTTTTCATTTTTTCAATATCAGCATTGGAAGATTAATTTACATTTTTATCCTTCAAGTGAGATTTTGGAGATTTTGGATTTGTGAAGTCATCTTTTGGTCTAGATGATTTGTGAAAATCATCTTCCATCAAGGGAGATTTTCAAGATTTTTGGAGATTTTGGATTTGTGAAGTCATCTTTTGGTAGAGGATTTGTGAAGTCATCTTTTGGTCTAGAGGATTTGTGAAGTCATTTTTGGGTAGAGTAAGAAAATGATAAATATAAGAACAAGAACAAATAAGACCGAACGAAATTATTCAGAAGAAGAACAACAAAAGAAGTGCAAACAAAATTTGGCAAACTATCATAGAAAGAAACAAGGTATGCATATTTTATTTCCTAACTTATCTATCTTATTTCATTTTCATACACTCATGGGGCTTAAAATTAACAAGTGCATTTACATACAAAGAGTTGGAAAAATTTTATTTTAAATAAATTTTTAAAATTTTCTCATGTTTTGTGAGTTGTCAAAATAATGTGTTATGTTGTTTTCAATTAATTTATAAAACTTAAATGGCATTGGTAGAATTCTACATGTGCTTTATGTTGAATCATTTGATTCAAAAACCTTAGAAGACTATGTATAAGATTTGTGTGTGGAATGTAGTGGTTTTATATATTTTTCTTCCATAGTTCAAGCTTCTTCAACATTCACACCTCCTTGTGTTCACGATTGAGTGGAATATTGCTCAAGAAAATATGGTTATTTCCACACACTATCTTCCATTCAATTAGAATGCCTATACTAGAAAATACATTTATCCATGAAATACTAGGAACAAGTAGGAGCTAACAAAGTCATAGCCTATGGGTGTTACTCCTCTCCCATTGAATTATGAACTTAGGAGATCCTAGTGATGTTCTAAGCTACAATTATTCTTGGTGTCTATATGACCATAATTTATCTATGCAAATTGAGAATAATATGCATGTATACTTACTTCAGAGTACAATTAAAATCACTACAAAATATTAATGTGATAGAAATAAGAATATAATTTTTACTTTTAACTTTACAAGCATGGAATGTCATGTTATTTATTTATAATTTCAATAGTTGGCTTTCAACTAATATGAAGATATGAATGATCTCAATCCCAAGTTATTAAGAGTCTTCTTGAACCATTAGGAGATTATCTGCTTTTCCAAACATATGATTATTGAATCCTTAAGGTTCTACTATAGGAAATTATGGAAACAAATAAGGATTTTGGAACTTAGTTTAAAGAATCTATGTGGTTCATGCTATATAGGTTTTTAATATCTCCATAGTTGAGGTTTTTTCTCCTCAAGGATCAATAGGAATGCCAGAACTTTAAGCTATCATAGGTGATTTACATACAAGAATTCCTCACATTATTTAAATGATTATGCATTCTTTATTCATTGCACAAACTCCCATTGGTAGTTATCATTTGTTGTTCACCACTAGTGTCTAATATACATTCTATGTTGTTACAAAATAAAATTAAACATTAGATAAATTAGGCACTATTGCAATGCACATTGCAAGAGCTATGTTATATTCTATAAACATGCCATGTTTAACACAAAATTGTCTAGGGCTCTCACAAACTACCATATGATGCCATAATTAAACTTAGGATATTAATGAACCTTTAGGAAGAATGGAATAAGAGTTTAAAAGTACCAAAGGTCTAAATTTTGATTTCACATAATGAATATTGATAGAGAAGTATATGAGAGATGAATTGAATCCACAAAGCCCAATTTTCCAAGAACATTTTATAATTTTAATTAATTTATTGTCTTCCTTTTCTCTAGCTTCATTCATTTCTTGTTTTACAATCATTTATATGAACCTATATTGAATTCTTAAAATTGTGCTATTGTAATTTCATTTCAAGTAGCTAGATAAGCATAGTCTTTGAAGTAGTGTAACCATTTTTTATTTCCACATATTCTATAAGTGTTAGAATTGTATTTGTAAATGTATTGAGTCATTGGGCTTAAAATTTACAATAATTTGCATCTTTGCGCTTAATGGTTAAAAAAAATTTGCATATTCATTCATTGGTCTAGAATTAACCTTGCATCAAGTGTCTTTTTCACATATTTCTTTGAGGGTTAAAATAACAAGTGTCTTAATTGTTATTGGGATATCTTAGTTTTATTAAGCTACCTTAATTTGGTTTTTCCACAAGGTGCTTAAAGTAGTCATACCTTTAGTCATCATCCTAGGTCATATTACCATCATCCTCCCACGCTTGCACTACATTTGGCATTCCTTGAACATCATTTTGCATCTAGACATTACCATAGCTTTGGAATTCATTGTGATATTTATCCTATTGACACCATCATCCTCCTGGACACTTGCACTACATTTTTCGTACCTTAGACATCATTCTGCATCTAGACATTACCATAGCTTTGGACTTCATTGTGACATTTATCCTATTGTCCAACATTTGTTTCATGGAATTCTTAAGTTCAAGAATATTTTATCTCATTTGATTCAAGTTCTACTCCACTTATAGCATCATCTCTCACTTTTTTGGCTTGCACATGTAAACTCATATGCAATACTTGTTCTTGACCTAGTGAAGTTTTAAACTCATTTCAAGCCTCAAAATTGCTTAATCTATTTCCTATTGCTTTTGTTCCATGGAATTATTAAGTTCGAGAATATTTGATTTCATAAGTTCAACTCCACTTATATAGCATCATGTCTCACTTTATTTGCACAATATTCTTTGACATATAGAAAGGGCTCAACAAGCAAGAAGTTCTCAAGCAAAAGTCGAGCCAAATCTAGATATTGGATCAGATGACTCGACTGAAGAACACATGGACCTTGAAGATAGAGAGGAGGCCCAAGTTCAAACAATGCATGTTGGAGAGGGGTTAGGATCACGTCCTTCTAATGGTATGGATGAGCATATAAAACTAGCTAAAAAGGTGAGGAAAAAAATTTCTTATAGAAATTTAGATCATTTACTTGAAATGGATATGGAGAAACTGAAATGTAATGTCGACCAACCTAAAATTAGGAGTAAGAAGTCAATGAATAAATCTATAAAGGAAATAATCAATTTTCATTTCAATCATCTTGAAACACTTGAAAAAACTCAACTGTTATCACATTTACTTCTTCATGATGAGCTGAAAGAGTCATTACAATTGTTGGGTGTACATTTGGCATCGAATAATAGGAAAAACATGAGACTACAAAAAGATATTGTTGTAAATGTTAAAAAAGGTTTAGATTCCATTGGGAAAGGATCTCAATTAGTGGATAATTCCATTACAAGAAGGGTGATGTTGACATCTATTTTAAATAAAGATATATCAAGAAAAAGAAAAATGTCTGCACTTTCGACTGAAATTGGTTATAGTAGAACCACACTTATAAAATATGAGAAAAAGAGAAAGGTTTTGGATGATAGTTCAGAAGACAATTGGACAATTATGTGTAGAGCTCCCCATTCTAATAGGATTGAGGATGTTGTTAGGAACTTGATCTCAAGTTTTTAGCATGATCAGAACCGTCCATCATCAAATACTAGAGATGTTACGAGACATAGGATTGGGCCTAGTATTTATGAAAATCATATTAAACACTGGCTAGACATAACACAACTTGAGATGTATATGAACTTTTGTAATATGTATCCTCATATAAAGATTGGGCAAACAATGTTTGAAAGGTTAAAGTCATATTATGTGAAGATAAACAATCTTTTTGAAACTTGTTGTCGTTATCATATTGAATTTGATCTCTACTATTAGGTGTTTTGAAAGATGAGAGAAGAAAGTTATGGTTTTCAAAATGCACTTCCTAAACAGGTAAGTTTGTTCATAAAGGATATGTTATGTGATCATGAAAATGGACCTCAAATAAACTACATAAAAAGACTTTGTGAAACATGTGGAAATTTAGCCCCTTCAAGAAACAAAGATATTGATCTAACAAAGACAGTAAATTGAAAGAGTTACAAGTATGTAAAGTTTCAAACAAATTTTGGGAAAGAATCCACAAGGTTAAACTATGTAGAAGAGGATATTCATATTGGAAAATTTATGAAAGATTTTTGAAAATTGATACAACCATACATACAACATTTTTTTTTTGCTAAGTGGCAAGCACAACAATTTCAAACATTAAGAGATACTTTCCCACTTGTAACAGTTCTATTAGTAGTTGGCTTTGTGGAAAATTACTCTTTTCTACATCAAAAAGAGATTCAATCACAATATTACTTTTCAAAGTAGATCACTATTATGGTTCATGTGTGTTATCGACATGCACAATCGGAATTGGATGGTGTTGAGAGTACAAATGAAAAATGAGCCATTAAGAAAGAATATCACTTTTATATTAGTGATGATAAAGAGCATGACACACTTTTTGTACAACATTGTTTTACAAGATTTTTTGAGAATTTGAGAAACAAGGGTGTAAAATTTGGGAAGCATTTTGTATGGTCAGATGGATGTGCGGCACAATTCAAATCATCACGGCTATTTTATGCACTATCTAGATATCATAAAATTTACAAAATACCACATCTTTGGAGTTTCTTTGAGAGTGGACATGGAAAGGGTGAGCATGATGGTGCAGGAGCTTGCATCAAACATGTTTTAAAAAAGCATCAAATGAGTTATTTGGGAGATCATATAGACAATGCACATGATGTTGTTGAATGGTGTAAGAAACACTTTGCATCAAATGAGGTTGACACATCTTCAAGAACAAATTGAAACATTCCACATAGAGTTTTTTGGGAGATATCAGGTATGTATAAATTACATTTTCAAAAAAAATGAATTTATTTAAATTTAATTTATATATATATATATACATGTTTGTTCACATAAGTTTGTTTTTATACACGTATCTAGGTGTGGACAGAAGATCAATGCATGGATGCAAGAGGGTAGACAAAACAAGATTTTTGCATTGTGTTATGAGTTCAGATAGTCACCCCGGATGGACATTATACGCGAGGGATTACTCTTGTTTTTGCAATGAGTGCATTGTAGGAAACTCTGATGCATGCATCAACCAAGAACTTGGATATGTTAGTAAATGGGATATGGTGCCACTATTCATTTCAGACACATACGACAAAAATGAGGATGAAATATTTGAAGACATTTCTTTGATTTCAATTGATTATGACCATATTTCAAGATTGGTTAGAAAAGGTACATGTGTTAAATTTTCAATAATTTAAATATTATATAAATTTAATGATCTTTAAAGTCTAGAGATAATTCTAGTTTTTTAAGAATTTTTTTGTGTAAATTTGGTGTACAGGATATGTTTTTGCAATCATAGCAAAGCCTGGAAACATAGAAGGTGTTAGATATTATTTGCTATGTTGCACAAAAGAGAGGAATAAGCTAACACAACCTTAAACAAGTGATGGAATGTTATTTCCCACAGGTGAGTTTGAATTTAAAATTATATATATACATTGTGTACATGTACATTACCTTAAAAACATTAAATATATATTGTACAAAACTTGAGCATGAAAATGTTATACACGTGCACACGTCTTACCTCAAGTTCATGTTTAACGTGCAAATTCTATTGTAGTGCAAGGGATATATCTAAAACAAGTCAAAGTTATTCAACATGAGATTCATTTTGTTGACTATCAACCTGATAACAAGGTATATCAATATAGTCACCTAATAATTGCTACCGCCCTACTTCTTCATGCAATTCCACATGCATGTGGACGAAAAAAATGGAGACTAGATAGTGATGATTATCAAAAAAAATTACATGTTATTGAAGAGTGGATTGAACCAGAATGTTTGAGTTAGATTATATCGATGATTTTCAAGTTCACTTGTACATGCATACATGTTAAAGAGAGAACTTATAGTAACTTGTTTGAAATCTATATTGTTTTAATTACTTATAATATATGTTGATGACAAGTATTTTAAATCTGGTTGGACACAAATTAGTGGTTGAAACACATTGGAACTCTTAAATTGAGTAGATATTTCCAATTTACATATTTGTTCCATGAAATTCTTACTTGTTCAAGAATCTTTGATTTCATTTGAAGTTCAACTCCACTTATAGCTCATCATCTCTCACTTGTTTTTTTTGCATGTAAACTCATATGCAATACTTGTTCAATCTAGTGAAGTTTTTTTAACTCATTTTGCCTAAATTCCTTATCATCTATTTCCAATTGTATTTGTGAACCTAGTGAAGTTTTTTTAAATCATTTTGCCTAAATTCCAATTATATCTATATTTGTTCCATGGAATTCTTAAGTTCAAGAATCTTTGATTTCATTTGAAATTTCAACTCCACTTATAGCATTATCTCTCACTTTTTTTGCTTGCATGTAAACTCATATATTTGCTTTCAATACTTGTTTGAAACCTAGTGAATTTTTCTTAAAATCATTTTACCTAAATTCCAATTATATGTATATTTGTTCCATGGAATTATTAAGTTTCAAGAATCTTTGATTTCATTTGAAATTTCAACTCCACTTATAGCATCATCTCTCACTTTTTTTGCTTGCATGTAAACTCATATATATGCTTTCAATACTTGTTTGAAACCTAGTGAATTTTTTTCAAATCATTTTTCCTAAATTCAAATTATATGTATATTTGTTCCATGGAATTCTTAAGTTTAAGAATCTTTGATTTCATTTGAAATTTCAACTCCACTTATAGCATCATCTCTCACTTTTTTTGTTTGCATGTAAACTCATATATATGCTTTCAATACTTGTTTGAAACCTAGTGAAGTTTTTTTAAATCATTTTTCCTAAATTCCAATTATATGTATATTTGTTCCATGGAATTCTTAAGTTCAAGAATCTTTGATTTCAAATTTGAAAGATACGTGTATAATTTTGAACCATATATCACACGCTTACATGAACTTAAATTGAACATTACATATTTAATTTCCTTGTGGCTTTAAAGGTACATATATAGATAGAAAAGTTATTATAAATTGATTCAAGAATTCAATGCTTAATTTTATGTTATGTACATAATGTGCAAACCTTTTTACAACAATTGAAAAGTTTATATCTATTTAATATGACTATCTATTTAAAGGTGAAAAGATGATTACTGACCTATATATAGAAATTAAATAGAACCTTTAAAGAATCTAGTTCTTTGTACTTGTAGTACTTCAAATTAGGGCCTCATCTTACTAAAACTCTTATCTCATCCATGTCTTATTATCTTTAGAGAATATTTTAACAAGTACTATATTCTAATGATATTCCACTTGACAAATACATTAAATCATTTGAATCTTTCGTGTACATTTACCAAACATATAGGGAGCGTATTCCCATTTGTAACCATCATTGTAGGGTTTAAGTGTGATATGTTTGATTTATTTATTTACTTTCTAGGGATTATCCTTGGACACCTAATGTGATTACTTTATTGGATCTCTTCATCTTGTCCTTAACTATCTTATGCCTTATTTTACTTTGTTGTTTTTCTAATCTTTCTCTTCTATCATTATTTCTAGCTAATTGAATTATGAAGTATCCATGCCTAGTATTTTGTATTACATCAAAGTATGAATTATGTTGTAAATTCCTAAAAAAATTGTACACTCTTCTAATCTTTTCCCTCTTTCTATCCTAAGCAAGGATTCAACACTTAATTTATTCTTTTCAAACTAGATTATTCTTAAGCTTAAACTAGACTACTCTTATGCTTAGATTAGACACTAACTAGTTTCATAAATATGCCTTAAATTATACTGAAATTTTACAACATTACATGTGTACATGTACATGTGTAGAACTACATATGTGTACGTACATTAAATGTATTTAATACATATTTAACATGTGTTTAACATATATAAATCATAAATACGTGAGCATGAGTTCTCTAAATATAGATTTCAAACTTGTATAAACAAGGTCTTGAGTGTAAACATGTACATGTACACATGTATCTATTAACATAAACATTTAAACATAAGCAAACACATGTACATGTAGATAGATTCAATGTATAAACATAAACATGTTATAAGCAAAGAGGTGCATGCACGTAGATTGAATGAAAATAAACATATAAGCGTAGACTGTATAAACACTCTTGAGTGTACTAAACATGTACATGTACACATGTAGATTAATGTATAAACATTTAAACATAAGCAAACACATGTACATGTAGATAGATGAACATAAACATAAAAATTATAAGCAAATCTAGGTACATGCACATATAGATTGAATGAAAATAAACATATAAACATAAGCAAATGTGTATGTATATCAAACACATGTATATGTATATCATATAAGCAAATGTACTAGAGATCATCAAATGTACCCATAATAATGTATCAACAATCTAACAAATGTACTATCTAGATCATCAAATGTAAGTAATAATGTATCAACAACCTAACAAACATGTACTAAAGGTCATCAAACATGTAGCCCAGGTCATATATAATGTTAAACAACTCGTAAATCCAATGCAGCCTAATATGAATGTCAACTCCTAGTCGAATGATCATCTGAATGAGAACCCTGCTCTGACGGATGTGTCGAGCCCTAGAGATAAAATTGTGTACACAATGTGTTAAATACATATAATATATTATAAATTTTATGAAAGTTGTTTAAGAATGTACACGTATTTTTAAATATTTATCTAGATCTATACATGTATGCATGTACATATACATGTGTATGTATAAAAATTTAAAACTCACATGTCCATAGGCAGCAGAATCATCCACAGAGTCACGTCGACGTACATGATCCAAACCAAGGCTAGGAGTAACATGAGGTATGTCCATCTACAATATATATACATATATATTACATGAATATCTAGTTAAAACTAAAATTTAAAAAGAATTTTTTTAAAAAAGAATTGAACATGCACATGCACACATACATGCACATCAGGTGGTATCGGATGATCTAAGTCCTCTGCAATGGTCATCTCCACCAAATCAACCAAACGCTCAGTCGACGCGTCAAGATCTACATCCATCTGAGTCGTCACATTTCATGTCGAAAATGATGAGTGAAGGGGACTATGCAGCTGAGATGGCATCAGCGATGGCGAATCAGGACTGGTCAACATATCCACAAAACCCATAGAAGTTTCCATCCTCTGCAAGTCAACTAAAGGATCAGTAGTTTGTGCAACAGCCAAATGATTTGTAGGTGGATCCTGATGTGCACTGGTGCTGGGCTGAGAGTGATGAGAATGATGGGATCTTGGATGTGAATGAACTCCTAAAGCCAAACGACCTCTGACCTCGTCTATAGAGATCCCATAGTCTGATGCGATGAAGGCATATGCCTCCAAGAGGTCCTCAACCAAACAATGCATAGTCTTGCATGCCATATCTTCTGTAAGTCCATCAAGTTGTGTGGGTGTATGGATGCACGCCGCTGTAAAAGGATCTGTGCTACTATGTTGTGCTGCAAATAGTGTGGATCGTGAACGTCTAGACATCAAATATTGACCCACACGATTAGTAGATATCCTAGTGGTCGCAGTTGCAATATTGCCTACACTATCAATTGCTTCCTTTTGGGAAGCAATGACAACTTGATCTACTAAGGAGGCTAGAGCTGGGATGAGAGGTGGAGACCTGTCACCAACCAATACCCTAAACACCAAGGCTAGTCTACCTGCTTGACGATAGGTGGGCCTATTGGTAATCCTGCCATGCCCCTGGCCAACATATGGTGGAATGTCCAAGTAGTTGACTTTGAGGCCCAAATGGACCTCAACATACAACTGCTAAACAAAATATAATGGAAGTTGGTCATTGTTTGGATATTGACCATGTGCTGCAAGAAATTGTGGGTAGATCAATACGGCCATGGCAGCATCCACACATTTGGTGACCTGGTATCCCCTCACCTTACATTTATTTTGATAGAATGGAAAACATTGGTTTTTAATCATATCTTTGGTCACAACATCATTTATTTGAGAATAGGGAACCTCACCACATACTTCTTCCCACATGTGGGAAAGAATAGCAGCTACTCTGTCGGGGGAAAATGCACTAGTATCCCCAAGTTTATCTATTATTTGTTCTAGGCTTTGTAATATGGACATGCAAGTTTCCACATATATGTCTATGTTTGTACCATTGATTAATGAATCTCTCAATCTCCTAATCTCACTATTAGTATTTGCAAATAGTGCTTGCGGAGGTGGAACAGGTGCATTTTCCATGACATGTACACCTAAAGGAGCAATGAGACCTTGGTTTAATATATCTAGATCTAGATAATAGAAATAACATGGAACATGTACATGTGTTCAATTTAAATTTAAAACAATTCTAAATAAATACAAGTGTGCACATGATATAGAATACATAAATTAAACATGAACACTAGATATATCTAGATAATAGCTCTCAAGTGCATACATGTACATTCAATAAATTTAATGTAACTTCTATCTAAATTACTAAACACTTGTGAAACAAGTAAATTAATTTGAAATATTAATAAATCTTAATAATTTACATAAGTCAAAGTCATGCACAAACTCATCTCACCAAAATGTAGAAACTTCTAACTATACATTTAAATATATAAAATGATCTTAAATATATTCAATCCACATGAGTTACAAATCGTAGGGGGGGCAACAAGTGCTAAATTAGCTTGAAATTTGAAAGCATGCATAGATTAGAGATAAGGTCTAGTTCAAACTATTTAATAAAATATGTTTCACATTTCTTATAGAAGTTTCAAGCTAACATGTATGTAAATTGCAATTATCTATGTTCAACAAAACTATATCTAAACTTCATAAAATCAAAAGGCATATCAAATTTAGATAAGAAATTTATCAAATACAAAACTTTCATGTGTGATGCCTTACTTGAGAGTTATTGATCAATCCACACTAGAGTTTCAACAAAACTTCCTACCCTAGAGGTGAGGAGGGGTCCATTTTTTTGGAACTAAATGTGAACTTAAATAAGTGCATGCAAAGTAACATTATTTAATTGTGCCATTAAAAGGGTTTAGTGAAATTTAAAGGAATTTGTGGCATGGTCTAATTATGAGGTGAAGATAGCAAATATGCTTAGATCAAGAGAAGAAAGGTGCATAAAATGATTGATGTATATATACAAAGTTGTGTCTTGTAGTAAGGCATCAAAATGATATGAACATGTAATTCATGATAAGGCTCATATATACATAGTAACATAAGGATGAGCTCGAGCATGCATGGAAAATTGATAAGCATTAAGTGGCAAATATGATGCCTCATAAGTAGTTAAACATGACGAATTATATATGGTATCAAAATAGATAGAAATAATAATGAAAATAAGAATAAAATCACAGCCTACACACATAGAAGACATCATACATATGTAGCATAGATCATGAAAACTCATAAAATATATGTGAATGAATCTTATCATGTATGAATACCCAAATTGGGAACACAAAATTTATGAGCAATAATATTTAAGATAGATCAAGAATTCATCGAGGAAAATATGAGAGTGAAATGTATATGATAGATAAAGAGAGTATAAGTGCTAAATATAAAAATGATAATATATAATATAGACACCCCTCAAGTATGTAAATGACTTGAATAAATCATAATATAGAAAGTAAAAGAGAGTATATAAAACATAACAAACATGACTAATGAAGGTGTTTAAAATGTAAGGACACACAACATATAAATTATAGATGAAGTAGCAAGGAGGATCACACCAAAGATGACATAAATATAAGGCTAGAATGTAGAACTAATACACAATACAAGGAATAAGTGACATAAAAATATAACAAATGTTCAAAGTAGTTGTATTGAAACATGTACTGGACTATTTAGGTGTCTTTGCATTATTCAATTTATATTTAACTAAGAGCATGGTAACATAAAGCCAAGAGAGAAGAAAAACACAAAATGTGCCAAGTAGCAATGGGAATAGGTTAGAATATCTAAGTAATCAAATGGTGTAGGATATATTAGCATAAAGATGAATAGGGCATAGTAATCAAATGATTTTTATTTTATTTTTTAGTAGGGGATATGATTGATGAATAGGACAAATATTCAAATCAAGATAAAGAAATTTAATAAACCAACCATCTAGAGGTCTCATGATTACAAGGCTTAGAAGTTTCCAAAGGTAGATAGGGTGGTTAAGATCACCCATGAGAAAACTAGTCTTTGGCCCTTGTTAGAATGGTCCCTAGGATCCATGCAACTAAAATTCATGTCCACTATGAATTGTAAACATATGATTTATATTCCCCCTATAGCCCTAATATGCATGTGATATATCACTATAGGAATTTTAGCATTTAAAAACTCCCCAATATGAATGCACATATTATGTTATTGGGTGGATAGTGAGTTCCATATCTAGATACATTCTCAAGAGATGATGATATAAGTGGAGTCAAGTTCAAATGATTCAATCAAAGATTCTTGAACTTAAGAATTCCATGGAATAAATATAATTGTCCAAATAGATTCAAATCCCCTTTGTGAGTTGCACCATATTAATCATGTGGAGGTGCTAAAGATGTACATGTGCACATGGTTATGACTAGATCCTCAAATTGTATCACATTTTTTTAACTTAAGATCTTGAATTTTATGTTTTTATGTGATCTACATCAATATGTGGTGTGTCCATATATGTGATGATGATCACACAATCATTTAGGTTTTAAATTTGGTGTAACTACTTAATATGTATCCATTAGATTAATAGGAGACAAAATAAAAAGTTTTAGTTGCAAAAGAACATGATATTTGGAGGCTTCTAACATGGAATATTGCAAACATGTTTCACATGGTTGTGAGTCAAGGATTATAAACATACTGAATTTGGAATTTTTTCATAATCAGACAATTCACTTTGGTGGGTAATTGATAGGATAGTCATATATGGCATGAGAAATGGGAGCACCTGAATTTACAAGATATGCAATTGATTTGGTCATCTAAATATGGCCCATGTTCTTCAGGTTCTACTTCTCCTACCAAGGGGAATGTGAGGAATGTGGTCTTGTGAAGCATCACTAGGAAAAGTTCAAAGAAGGGCAAGGCATGGAATGCAAAGTGACATTGACAATTCATTTCTTTCTAAAATCTAGATATTTCAAGATCAAGACAATGTCATGATGAGGACTTGTGATGCAGTCCGGAATTATGAACTCAGTTAAGGCTTCAAATCCTTACAAAAAATTGACTCACAATAGTAATATCAACAAAACAAAAAGATTCAGAACTTTCAAATTACCACATGATAGTTCAATGATTCCTTACATTAGCATTCAAATACCAATTGTTCAAGCACACAACCTATGACATTTAACTAACAATGAATCTTAAATCAAGGATGGCATTTCATTTTCCTAGTTTTCTACAGGTTACAGCCATATCCATACTTTCAACTACAGATATCCTTCAACTTTTCCCCAAACTTTCAGCCACCTTCCCAGAAATTTTGTCCCTTAAAACACTCATAGTATAAAGGAAGCTTTGGAACAGAGTATGGCCATTTCAATCATGGCAAGAGAACTATTTGATACGCCTGGAGACATGGAAGCATTAACAAAAACTCCAGGTAATAAAGGGGAGTTAGTTCAGACTATGGGGTTCAAGCGAACGATAAAAGTTGTTCGTTCAAACCTTCTATTAAAATTGAACCTGGCGAAAATGTTTTTTTCCTTCTTCAAATGAATTGTAAATTAGTATTGTGGGTTTACCCCATGTTGTAGTTTTCGCATAATATGGTTTACTTTAGGTAGACTTATCACTTTTAGATAAATTATTATAATGTGGAGATAAAAACCATGGAGTCGTAAGGATTTATTAGAGGTTGCATTGGTCATGCAATGGTAATATTGGTTATGATTTGGGGATAATCTTGTAGTGCAGAGTATAATGATCATTTTTCCTTGGAGAATGAAACTCCTAGATATTGTGATGATTCAATTGGAATTTTGTTGGAATGAGATGATTTATTATGTACCACTTATTTTTAGATATATGATTGTGAGGTTGAATATATCCTTGTTCTTGGATAGATTTTCAAGATGGGTTGACTAAATATTTTTCAATAGAAAGTCTAGGGATCCTACTCTTGGGGTTAAATGTGAGTTCAAAATGGACCTAATGAGGATAATATTTATATAGGGAGTGACCATGTAATGATTTAGAGGAATGGGATAAATCTTACAACCCACTCTTGAGAAGGTCCACTTGGCAAAGAATGAAACCCAACAGGTATAGCCCGCTCATCTTTCGTTTACATTTTAAATGTTTTTTATATTCTAATGTTTGAATTTAGGAACATAGAGTCAATTCTAAGGATGGATTTGAGAAGTACATTACATGGCTATTGGATAAGGGATAATTACCTAGATGTGTGAATGCATGTTGGTATGATCTTCTTTTGATTGAAAATATTATATATTTCATTTTTTGATCTATTGCTACTTATTTAATCTTGAACTTGAATTGTAAGATGTAAAGAAATATTTTTTTTTATGGGAATTTAGAGGAGAATATTTATATTATATATCTAGACAACTTTAGTGATGTGATAATAATATGGTTTGCAATATTATTTTGTGCCAAATTAGAGAGAGGACATGATTCATGTCTATTATGTGAGTGCAACTAGTCATTTTTATTATTTGCACCAAGTTAGACATTACCCAAGTAGTGGGAGTCCTAATGAGGTATATGTGTCCATTATAAACAAGGATTATTGGATTGTGGTAGAGATATTCTTCGTGTATCTTGGAGAGATTTATGTAGTATATAGGCACAAGATGTAGATAGTAAGAATTTTACTGGTGGGTATGTCTTTATCTTGTAGTGTGGTTAGTTGGATGCATGAAAGACAAGATGCAATCAATATTTTATTTTATAGAATTTGATTACATGGGAGCTAATCATTCTTGTGAGGAAATCTAGATTTGGGGATTATGTTTAGATAGTAGGTTAGAAGTAGGATTTAGTGTGATGGTTAAAATTCCACCAATGTAGTGGAGAACCCTACTTTTCATTTGTGATTAGAGATAATTTATGTGTGGTTTTTAATTTTGTGGTTGGTTTGACAAAATTTGTGAGCATATAGAAGATCAACTAATGTGGGATGGTTATGGGGATGTTTTACGTTAGAAACCAGTTTGTTAATCCATATTTTTGTAGTCCCCTTTTGTAATGTATACAAGAAGTGGGAGTATGTTATGTTATCCATATTTTTCACTCCTTGTAAACATTGTAACTCACACTTGGGATAGCTCAATGAGGTGAACTTATCTAAATAGATAGTAAAATTATCTAATTATTTGATTCCTTATATGTGGGACTTGAGATTTATTGCATTTATAAGTTGGCTTTAAATTATAAATCAAGTTTTAAATTTTAAATCATACTGTTATTGGGAGCTAAATTTAGTTGTCATGATTTATTGCATGAATATGGGTGCTCAATTTAGTGAGTGACTATTGCATTTTGGTTATAAATTTAATGTTGGATTTAGAACTAGCATGATATGACATACCTTGAGCAAGGAATTATTGCTAGGATTTCTTTAGTAAGTTGGTGGTTATGCTTACAACTTAAAAATTTTGCATGTTGAAGATGTCCTAATAACACATGATGTGTGATTCTTATTGTATAGTAATATTCTTACTATAAATGCAATTGAAATAGTGTCATTGTTGCTAAGTTTTTTTTAAGGGTTTCCCAAGTTAAATTTGTATGATTTATTATTTCTTTGTTGAATAGTTTTTAATTCTATAACTTTTTAGTAACTCTTTTATGAATTCTTTGAGTAAATCATGCATTTTATTCCTTTTTCTTTGTTATTTTATTACCATATCCTTCCATCTAAGGGAACTATACCTTCCTCATATTAACATCTTATGCCTTCATCACTATATCTTTACATCAAAGGCATCATGCCCTTCCCCTTACATACTATGTTACTATGAACATATTAGGGGCATCATAATTTCCTGTATGATATTTCACACCTACATCAACTAATGTACATTGAGGGACAATATGCCATCCCTTATTTACTAACACATTGTGTACTCTCATGTCCTAACCATGTTCTAAGAATTACATTGGGAACACTACAAGCCTTCCCCACATTATCAAATACATGTTATGTCATGTATCAATACCTTTATCACCACTATGGCCTACTAACTTACCTCTACCATTGTGTTTTCTTGCTATCACATAGGGTGCATATACACTTACAAGAACATGGTTGGCCATTAAGGGACACATCATCACTCTTTTTTCACCATGCTAGGGAAACCCCATTCCTTGATATCGTATCCATCCCATGTTCTTACCATGACTATCATTTAACATAATTTATCATGTTGATACATAATACATTTATTTAAGATCATTAATGGTTCACATTCTTAGATTACATTTATTTTCATGTGCTATTTATACCACTCCTTTGATTCCTTGTATCCTAAATATGCAACCAATTGAAGGGGGAATATTTTGTCACTAACACTCTCAAGCTAAGTTTATAGATAGTTACATGTACCTATATAAATATTTATTTACCATAACCAAATAGATGAGTACCGCATGGTATGATAGTTCTTTATATGTCATGTCACATCATGCCATACTCGATGAGCCACGTGAAGCATTACCACTTTTGAGGTAGAATTTATGTAATGGTAATATTTCCTCCTCTTCCTCTTTTATTTCTTATGATAATTAACATAAAAAGTTAGCTTGCAATTATTTTCATCCTACTTGCATTATATAAGCTACTCATGGTATATTTTTACTCAATTTTATAGGGCCCTACGAGGAGTGCATGCAAAAGGATGAAGTTACACAATGATTTTCAACAAGGTCCATTACTTTAAATAGACCTAGATTGATTTCCTTTTATGTCTAAATATTTACTTTACATGGATATTTGTGAGTGCTAAATAATTTAAGATATGTGATAATTCTAAGATTCACATGTACCTCAAATATGCACAAAATATAATGATGAAACTTACATAGCCATTATATTTCTCATTTTGTTTTGTACCCATTTTGGGAGATTATATTAATATTTACATATCAAAAAATGGCACAATATTTTATGAATTTTGGCTCTTTTCCCCATGTGGTTAATCTTCTATTTACACACATTTCCATGCATTTTATCTATACTTTATCAATATTTCTAAATTTGGGCCATGCATTCTCCATTTATCATGCCTATCCATACACTTAATCCTAGAGATTTCAATCCTACCTTGATGCTATCATTTTTTTGTCTTGATGGTCAAAAGATAGATATCTACTATTTTGTTCATAACTTTTGAATTGTCACTCAGAATTGCAACTTCTTATATGTTTAGAGGCATAATGATGAAATATGAACTAAGTTGCTATCAAAATTTGATAGGTCAATTTTGTGCACCTTGCAACCATGGATTTAACCCATGACATTTTAAAATTTAAATTCAAAATTTGGCACTTTCATCCATTCCTTTTCACTTTTAAAGTGAACTAAACATGCCACTCAATGGTGAACTAAAACAAATCTAGATCTATACATTTATCCTCAAATAATTTACATTATTAGGTATTTACTTCTTCATTTCTTTAACATATTTTTCCAAGGTTTTACCAAGGACATGTTCCCTAGCAACATATTGACAACTCTCAAAAGGTATTTCTAAATATTGGGCATTTAGAGTAGAGGAAACATAGCTAAACAAGGAATTAGAAGTGTATTTTCACTAAGATTATATCTGCATGGTAAAAGATGAATTCATAGACATGGAAGTGACAAAAAGGTGCAAACTTGACCTAGGTCAAAACACATACCTTGAACAAAATATGGATATTGAGGACCAATTTCTAGTCTTGAGGCATCCAAAAGTCAACTGTGTATTAGTAGACTCACACAACACTCCTTTTACCTAAAGCTAAGTTCCCTAACCTTCCTATTTACTATCCATATAATACATTTAAAGTTTTAATATGATGATATTTGTGCCACAATTCTATTATCTAAATTAGTCTATATGTTTATTGCTCACATAATTGACTAATCTAAATAACACAATTTAGAGAAAGTGTTATCTTATTCATTGACACACTTTAGATATTTTGAAGAGATCCTTTAAATTTTTCAATACTAAACTAATATATAAAATATAATATCTATAAAAAATATATTTTTAATGAAATACATGTGATACAACATTTACACATTAATATTATATACATATGATTTTTTAAATAATTATATAACTTTTTCTAGTGTAAGGGAATAAAACCACCCACATGAAATATCTAGGATATAATATATTTAAGCAATAATTAATAAATGGCCTAGATGTTAGAATTGGGATAAATTGCACTACATAAATACATATTTATAAATGTGCATAAAAATAAATAAATAAAGATATTTAACTCTAGCTTTAATATCAAATAAATTGTGATAAATGATACTTTGCAATTTATTTTTATAACTCATACTTAGTATTTAATTTAACGAATTATGTCATACTACTAAATTCATTATCTATCACTTTAAATCATTTCTCACCCTTGCAAAATTAATACCATTGACCTTGTACTACAAAATGATCTATTAACAAACACTTTTGAGAGTTTGCTATTCAAATTTTTCTTTGGTCAAACTTTGGATCCAATTTGATAGTTTTTGAACAAATATCAAAAACATGCTTCTCTTTTGTTAGATGATTTTTCCGTTCCTCATCCAAATTAGATAGGGTTTATCTTTTTGTACAACATCCTAATGTATAAATTTAAATATTTCACACTTACATCGATAAATAATAGCTAATTAAAAATATGAAATTTAGTTTTTCAAGATGAATATCAAAATTCACTCATACTTGCAAATTTAACCTAAAACTAAAAATTGATAATCTGCAAATTAAAAATTATTTAAATAAAAATAAAATTCTATGAAAGTCAATTGAAAATCAAAACTAATAGAGATATGAGAACAATGAAAATATATGCTAAAACGTATAATCAAATCACCATGTAAAATGGTATAAAATAAAAAGTAGAAGTGCAGAGTTTTAAATTGTTGCACTTCATTGACAAATTTCTTAAGTTCAAACTTACACTTCAGACAATTACTGCAGCTAATTATGTTTTTTGTGGACATATATCTAATTCAACCAATGATTGATATAATTGAAGCAAATAATTATCCTTTCCCCTCAATCTTATGTTGTTTTCTTTTGTGCTATAAAATTTATGGTTGCACCAAAAATTACATAGCTTTCCCCTTAAAATTTTATTTCACAAAGCCTTACTTTGTGATGACGAGAAGTCCAGAAGATCAAATTTATTTACATGGTAGATGAGCTGCATGACTGATTTTTTTATCATTATTTGGAATTTGGTAGTTGTAAATTTTGACCAGTCTTTTCTATTCACGTTACCACAAATTCTCCTTTGGTAGATTCATCTTTTCAAACATTCTACCAACCATAAACAATTTAATCAACATACAAGTTACCAGCCATCAAATCCATAATCCTCTGATATATGTTTTAGTTTAGGCCTGTATCAATACATATAAGTTGAGCTTTATTAATAAGCTCCAACATTTATAGAGCATAAATTTATTTTTGGGTGAGTTTCATAATGAGCCTGCTAATGGTGTTGATGTTGGCCTTTGTTGTATGTTGTAACAGAGGTATATAGCAATACCCATTTCAGTTTCAATGTAAGTTTGATGAACAGAGGCTCAAATCAGTTTGTTAAAACTGCATATGAACATAATGTGTCAAGGAATTTGAGGGAGATGGATGAGATTGAAACATCTGTGCATGTTGAATCCAATCAATATATGGTAGAGGTTGGAGTGGGCACACCCCCAGTAAAATTGCATGCCATTATTGATACAGGTAGTGACCTAATATGGGTGCCCTATAATTCTTATCAATGCAGGAATGATAACAATGGTTGCCCTGCCAAGGTTTCCTGCAAGAACCCACTTTGTAAATCCATCCCCTCATCCTGTGTTTCTGCTGGTTGCAATTACCACTATTCATATGGATATGGAAATAGTTCTAAAGTAGTGGTATTTTATTGTCTGAGACATTGACATTTTCTTCAGGAAGCATTTCACATATAACCCTTGGTTGCAGCTATGAAATCCAAGGAATTCCTCAGGGAGTGGACTTTATTGGTCTTGGCAGGGGTCCCTTATCATTAGTGTCCCAATTAGTTTCTAGGGTCAACCACAAGTTCTCCTATTGTTTGGTCTCTAACAGTGCTGGAACATCTCATCTAACATTTGGAGATTTACATAGCTCAGTAGTCTCTAACATGAAATCTACCCCACTGATACAAAACCCTGTCATGAAAACAGCTTCTTATTATTATGTAGGGTTAGATGGTATCAGTGTGGGAGGCAAATTGTTGAGTTTGCCAAGAGGTGTTTTTGACTTCAGCCCTAATGGAAGAGGTGGGGTGGTTATTGATTCAGGATCACAGCTTACATATTTAGATAGCAATGCATACAATCCTTTGAGAAATGCCTTGCAATCTGCAATCAATCTTCCTCTTGCTGATGGCTCTAAGCTTGGCCTGGATTTGTGCTACCAGTTATATAGCAATGTGGATGCTCCTGATATAACATTTCACTTTCAGGAAAGAGCAGATTACAGTGTGCCCAAGGAAAACTATTTGATCCAAGTAAACAATATGTTGTGCTTGACTATGGTTCCAAGCCATCTGGGTTTTCCATCATTGGTTCTATACAACAACATAACTTTCATATATTGTATGATATTTCCAAAATGAGCCTGTCCTTTGCACCTGCAGACTCCAATTCCATGTGAGATGATTGTATGAAGTTGTCCAGAGCTATAAACTCTGGACTCTCCATTTAATATAACAACACCAATCGTTAACACTTCTACTTGGAGATTCAAGGAATTCTACTTGAATTTCATTAATACTTATGTCAAGGCTTGGAGTGTTCATTGGATTGTGACTAGATTAATTGCATGTGTTTTGTTTTTTCATCCAAAAAATTGGTAGGTTTCTGCAATTTGAAGGACTTCGATCTGTGCTAAACTTAAATTATTTTACAGTTTTAAGTTGATTATTAGCATTTGTATTATTATGTTGATGTGTTCATATTAATTTTTATTTAGTTTTGGGTTTATTTTGATAGAATAATTTAGTATAATAAATAATTATATATTGATTAATTGTTTGTTCTTATGTAATGTTGGGTTTGTTTCTCAATTTCTCATTCATTCTCACTTACATATATTCTCACATAGTTGACATTATCATATTCACATTTGCAAATATTTGAACTATGAAATTGTGATTTGTTACACTTATCCTTACACCTTTTCTCCTACATTCACTTACCACTTCAATATCTGGACATTCATGTCCTAGATCAATACCATTGCTTGCAGTAATGATCCCACACCAAGTCCAAAATTCCAAATTCCAAATTTGTTGGCTCCCACTTATTCCATTAGGAATTGTGACTCAATTAGGTACATGTTTGCATTATTAATTGTTGTATACTAGTATTAAAATTCATTCAGTGGGCATCATTTTACAAACAAGTAGATCCAAAAACCCTATATATTAAAGATAAGAATCATTCTAGGAATCATTCAATTTGGAGCATTAAAAAAACTTATTCTACATCAAACCAATCAAGGACATATGCATGCCTAACTTCATATTCTCACATGACCATAAAGATGCTCCAATTAAGGGTCAACCTAAAAGAACTTGGCATTTGTGATATTACAATTTCCCCAAGGTATTTCTAAACACCACTAGTACTCAAAAGTTAGTGAAGAGCATATATCAAGGTGAAACCAGTCACATCTATCGACTATCTGTAGGGTCATTCATGTGAGCTACATATCACTTTCATGTGTCAAGATATTCCTATGACAAGAAAGATTGATCTTGTAGGGTACAAATTCACTCCATAGAGAATTTTAAAACTAATATATATCCAAGACACATATCAAACTAAGAGTGCTTATTAGGTGAATGAAAATTTTTGTTACATCAAGTTTTATCTCCACTATTGTTCTATAAGCTAAGTGCCTCTCTCTCTCTCTCTCTCATACTTTTCAAAATAACATGTTCAATTTATCATTCCTAGTTGTTGTTTTGAATTAATATAGGTTGATATATGCTTGTGCATATGCACTCATTTATTTAGCATAGATTATTTTTATATAGTGTGATTTTTTATTAAAGTATTATTGTAGGAAAATTAAACACACCTTAAAAATTAATATAATTAAAAAAAATCATTACTAAATAAATTAAATGCATATCGGATCTAGATCTAAATTAGTTGTGAGGTGAGATTGATAAAAGTAAATATACATGAGAGGGTTGGCTTAACTCTATTTATTAATTTGATGGAATCAATGCTGAATATTCTAATGTAAATTACGTTTGATAGTTGGGATCTTGATTTTACAATTAAATACATATTGCATAAACTATGTTAAAATTGCACTATAACATTGTATTATTATTGGATAAGATTGGGGCCTTACCCACAAATCCCTATGATATTTTCTTCCCTCGGATCTATCCATTATTGTTTAGTTTTTATGTACTTGGGTGGAAGCACAATCATGTGTCCCGATTTTTCATATTATTTGACCATAAAATTATTTTTTAGCATTCGACACATTTTATTAATTATGTAGGGAACAATGAATATTTCAAAGACCTAGAATCCATCAAACCAATAAACCTTCCATGAACAAATCTATGCAAAGCCAATCAATAAAGTTCAAAGAAATAGCATATTGAATATATTAATTGTATTGAATGAATAAAATTGATTAAGAGATAACTAGAGGATTTAATGAAAATCCAAACACAAGCCTAAATTTAGGTGAGTATAGAAGATTACAAAAGCTAGATGCAAACGTATAAATAGAGTAACATACAAATATCAACTAAAATCCAATATCAAGAATATGGAAAGATTAGTATTAAATTATTTATTCAATGGAAGCAAAGAGCTACAACATATAGCCTTAAGATTCCAAATATAATGAGGATAAGAAAGAGATAAAAAAAATGTCAAAAAAAGGATTTCTTTAACTAAGATTTCAAATCTGGGAGGATAAGAAAAAAATCCCATGAAATACGGAAATGGTATGTCCTCATTATCATATCTTACATATGTAATCAAAATATATTACCTAAGTAAACTTAAATAATAAGGCACAATTAAATAATTACATCAACAACCCCCTTAAGTGCAACTTACTTGTGAAATGTGAAATATGAAATGAGTCTTAGCAACTATTAATCAAGAACCCATGTATAATGATAGAAACCCCCAAAATTAGAAAAAGAGAAAACCCATAGGAAGAAAAATTATCTCAATCAAACAAAATTCATTCAGCATTGTGAAAGGGGAGAATGATGAATGAATCTAGTAGTTGCTTTTGTACCTCAATGTTGATGTTGCATTCTAACTAAAATTGATCTATAGAAGAAACTACCATGAAGATTTATGAACATTAACCATAATGAATGGATCTTAATTTGAGATTTCATCCAATGTGAATCAGATGCAAGATTTATGATTATTTACCATAGTCTTTCAATTTGAGATGTGAAGCAATGTGAATTAAGATGTGTCAAGTCATAAAAAAGATGTGGCAAAGAGATAACTAGAGGATCTAGATGTAACTTATGGAAAATTTCATCAAGATGTAGAATCATAGTGCATGTCATTTGACTAAACTCCCATCCCCTATTATGTCCTAATATGTGAAAAAACTAGAAGCCTATGCATGAAGCCCTCGAGATGAAATTTTTACTAGTTCATAGAATCCACATGTATAATCCCCCCAAAAGATGATAAAACTTTATACATTAGTGTATTTACAACTCACTTACTAAAACAACAAAGTCACCTTGATCTCAGTGTATTATAAATTTCAATAATAGGCCATAGATCTAAATTATAATTTTTGATATGGAATGAGATAAATCATATTGCACCAATGAGAAGTACATAAAAATATGCATTTTCAAAAAAAATATACCAAAAATGATATTATATGAGCTAGAATGAATCCCTAGATGTTCCCAAAATGAGAATTGTTCAACATCACGTATGAGAATTTGTAATTTTTTAAAAAATAGACACCAAAATTAGGAACTATCTATACCACAATGAAACACATAAAAACTTAGTCCATATCAAATAAAATTCTCGAAAAAATGAGCAAAAATAAGCTAGAACAAAGCCTTTGAAGTTCAACACCAACAAATCAAAACTACATTAGAAATGGGTTAGGTTGTTAGGTAAGAGGATGATGAAATCATGATAGTGTTAGAAAAACAATATTTCAAGATCCTTGAAATATTCATACATGTCGATGTATTCCTCAAATCAAATTTTGATTTATTAAAACTACCTCCAAATGATAAATTGCTTGTGCAAACTCCAAAATTATCATTATCTTGTTAGAATAATACATTTTAAATTAAGTTATGTTTGACCCATGAGGGTGAATTAGGAGGTTGCACCACCATTTGTGGTAGGTTAGTTGCTACTAGTGGTCATTAGCAGCTCAATATAATGGCTTGTACAAGGCACTAGCAGTCTACATAATACAACTATGTGGTGGCCCTTTGATTCTTTAATATTTTTTTTACATATGATCATATTTCATATCATTGAGATACAAATTTATTCACCTTAAATTTCCCAAAATCAAATCTAGGTGAATTTTATATGAATATGTAGGTTTGTAGGCCTTCTAGATGTAATAGTAATGTCCATTTGGTCTAAAAATGCTCTAGAAATAAGTTGTGTGGAACCCTTATTTGCATCTAAGCTTCTTGATCTCTAATTTTTTTGAAATGAAAGTCAATATTAACTTTCTCAAGCCTTTTGAACATTGTAGTGTATTCAAATTTGTGCCACCAAGCTCCAAATTTTACCTACAATAAAAATAACAAAAAGAAACCCCCTCACAATCTAATATAAGTACTCTTCTCCAAAGATTCAATTGAAACCTTTATTTCTCAAAGGAAATGAATCGAATAAAGACATCGAGAAATCTCTAATACCATGTAGGATTTAACAAAAAATTAAACACAAGCCTAGTTCTAGTTGACCATAAACTATTATAAAAGCTAGGTGCAAACATATAAATAGTAAAAAATGTAAATATTAGCTAAAATCTAATATCAAGAATATAGAGATATTAATATAAAATTTATTTATTTAATGAAAGGAAAGAGATATAATATATAACCTCAAGTCTAAATTTGATGAGGATGAGGAAGAGATAGACAACCAAAAGATAAGAGATTGCATTAACTAATCTTCCAAAACTTAGAGGATAAGGAAAAAATTATAATCCTATGTAAGAAGGAAATGAAATGTACTCATTATCTTATCTTACCTAATAAATAAAAATAAATTACCTGAGTAAACTTAAGTAATAAAGTGCAATTAAATAAATACACCAACAATAAAAAAAATATGAATAGGCATGTTCTTGTATATAGAAAGGAAATACATGATACACGGTAGCTAAGGTTAAGTAACAAGAGAGGTGGTAGCTAATAAAGATGCCATGAGAGTACCTTCAAACACTCTTACTTTTTTTCTGCCTATTCATTTTTCAAATTTTCTCATTGGACTGGAGACCCTTGAGAAGCATTTGGAAGATTCATCTTCATCTTTATACTGTGTTTTATATAATATGTGTCCACAAGGTTCTATTTTGTCACCTTCACCAATTAGGCATGAGAATCTTGATTTGGTTGTGGTACCTTTCAGTATCAACATGGTGACACTTGATTAGACTTCAAATACATCATATATATTTTATTTTCTTCCCATACATTCCCTTTAGGAATAGGAAGAAGTCTTACATACTTCCTTGGATTTTTTTTCTTCCCAAGGAGAGAAATGTTGTTCGATTATTTTGGATCATTTTAATCATTCATTGCTAAATGTATTCCACCAATATAGGATATTCTACATTTAGGGGGGGCTACATGGTCTCTCTTCTCCTTTTGAAACAAAGAGACATTTTTTTGCAACTTTTATTTCATGAGATATGTCAAGCAAGAACAAGTTTCCTGAAAGTGGTGAAGGGAGGTCATCAAAATGCATAACCATAATGTTATAATTTGTCAATTTTTGTGGTCCATCAAATGGATCTACATCATCAACACTTGCACCAAATATTAATGAACAAGGAAATACCTCAAAAATGATTGGAATGAGTTAATTGACTCAAATGACAATATCATATATGATGTTAATGAGCACATGATTATACTGAGGGGTGAATCAATATAATATCATCTTTTACTTTTTCAAGCTAACAACCACAGCAATATCAATTACACAATAACAAGAACAAGAACATACGATTTATATGGAAAACCTTAGGAGAGAAAACCATAAAAAAATATTATTACTTTTATATAAATCTCTTTTACAATATTTGTAGGCACCAACCTATATGAGGCATCAATCCCCTCTTATATAATTTGTGAGCACCAATCCACTAGAGACACCAATCCCCATAATTTGTAGGCACCAACCCCCATTGCTAAGCACTAACTTAGCTAGAGACACCAATCTGTCATTTAGGAGACACCAATTTCCATAAAATTCCACCTTATGAATGTTGTTTTAACAAATCGACTCATATATACTCTTCTTCAATTTCATACATCTACATATATTCTCTTTCTCAAATTTGCATTAGTTCTCCTTCACAGACTGTCTTCTTCAATGGATGACTAACTATTTATGTGCCTTCATAAAATATGATTATGCAATGACATACAAATCCTCTCTTCACAATTCAATGCAATCTCTTTCAAGTCTTCATATACCTAAATATATCTACTCTATTATTTCACACTTCTTATTGGATGATCTTAATATATATTCTATTCACTTATATATTCTCCACTTCACAATTATCTACATATATTTTTTCTTCTAAGTCTAGCTCTTAATCCCTCATGTGCAGATTTGAATGTGGTTTTCTTATCTTCTTTTATTCCACACACACCTTTCTATTATTGTACACACTTATCTCTTCACAATTCTTATTTCATTTCATATTCTCATGAAAATGATCAATCATATGAAGAGATGCACCTATTCAAAGGGATTTAGATTTTTATTATTATCATGTCCTCTTGTTAATAAACACTTAACTTGACCACTACCTTTATAAAATTTATTACTACCTTTAATATGATGCTACCTTTTTATTATTATCACTACCTTTTAATTATGATTGTTGCATTTTAATATTAACATTTATCACATCCATCTAAATAACTTATTTGTTGCTCTTGACAATGTATTTGATACTTATTAATAAAGCTATCTTATACTTAATTTGGGATATTATATGTTTGTTTGTTCATAGGCACCAGAAGCGAAGTTGGCACAATTAATATCATTTTAATTTCTCTCATAAGAAATAAAGGCTTCGCTGCAAATCACATTTTAAATATGAACTCCGCCATAAATAAAATATGAACTCTACTCTATAAACATTAATTTTTGTTCCTCTAATCATATTTGTTATTATTCATTATATCATTCTATGTAACTTGGGCGACTAAAACAAATTTATATACCTTGACTTAGGCACTAATAAGGAAGTTGGCCATTATAGTAGAAGTTCCTCAAAAAACCTAACCCAAGTCAACCAAACATTAAATAATAAATTTTATTCATAATAACTCAGTATTGTCATGATAATGAAGTCTGTCATGTTGATAACTGGAATAAAATGATTAGTGGAATTTGGTCTTTAATGTTTTCCTCTTTCCTTCTTTGACATCAATGACAATAATTTGATAATCTCTCATACTCCTTTGACATCAATGGCAATCAATTCCAACAATCTCCCCCTTTGTATTGATGGAAAACATAATTCCCCCCCTCTCTCTCACTCTCCCCCTTTGACATCAATGACAAAGGGATGTAACATACTTTTCTCCATAAATAGATCGTGGGAAACATCCATTCATATTCTTTGTGGTCAATAATCACATCTACTACAATAAGAATATACTTCTCCCCTTGTCAAAGATTCTGTTATGCTCCCCCTTTCTCTACTACTCTATCCTTTGTTTCTATATTTATTGGGTGACATATTTTCTCTATAGCTATCCAAAAATATTTTGGATCATCTTCTTAAATTTAACAAATCATGAGTTTGTTTAACTATTTTATTATTCTCTACACACCTTCAACTCTTCCTTCTCTATCCATGGTTGTTGAATGAAGGTCATCATTTTGACATCAATAGCATCATTTTCCTTTTCCTATAACTCCCCCTCTTTCTATAACTCTCTCCCTTTTACATTAATAGTAAAGGGACTTCCATTCGTATCTTCTATGGAAAATGATTACATCAATAAGAACTAATTTAATGTGATGTTGAACATAAGGATCAACACAACCATCCAACTTTCCACTATCCTCTTCTTTTGGTTTTGTGAACACATGTTCTAGAAAAAAATTCAAATGAAAATATATGAGCATACTCTTCAAGAAAAGACTTATTTGGATCATTCCCATCCCACTGTTAGGATCTTGGAAATATCTCTCATCTATTTTAGTCATATAAACATATTTATCACAATTTATTCCTTCTCTCATTGTCTCAAGCCTTCTAGGCTCTTTATCATCTTGAAATTAATTCTCCTTCACTTCATTATATGGTAAATTTCTAAATTTTAATTTATTACTACCATATCATTCTCTTGTCTTGTCTTTATGGAATAATAAAATCTTTCACCGATGCTATAATAGAATTATCTTTCTTCTCTTCAACCATATCTTCTCTTTCTCTAAAATTTTGTAAGACTTCATCCTTTGAGTTGTCTTCTCTACAAAGATGAAATATGATGCAATGATTAGGTCTCCTTGAGTTTGTGCTTCTTTTGACTCAAAGAGATTTTATTTCTTAACTTTTGTGTAGACTAATACTACTTGTACAACTTCACATGCAAAATCCTACATATTTATCTTTGTTTCTTCTATGAAATGTCCTTCTAAAATGATTTGTATGCATCCTCTCTTTTCTAACTATTGTTTTTGGGTCACTTAGGTGACATGCTTCTTTTCTATTTTCTAAAGTTCTTTGAATCATCTTCTCTCCTACCTTGATTTTTGAATCCTATTTTGACTATCTTCATCTTGCTTTCTTCTCCAAAATTTTGTATTTTTTCTTTTATGTGCATCCATTTAATTTTTTTGTCTAGGTTCTACAAAAAACTTCGACATAATCGTGATGTATGCCCAAAGTTATTGCAATTATAACATATAACATTGCAATCTACTAAAGGAGAAAATTAATTATAGTTTTTGCTTGAGGACCCATAAGGAATTTTACTCTTGTTCCACCTAAAATTTCTTGCATGTGTTCTACAATATTTTGCTTTATGACCAAAGTTATTGCATTTATAATATATGATATTGTAATTCTTATTTGATTACCCATAATAACTATTATCACCTAAAAGTACACACTTGCTAAGTTGCAAAACTCAGCCTTCTGGTGAAACATGGGATCTTTTCTAGGTTCTGGCAGCTAAAAGCTTTTATACTTCTCTTTGGATCAGAGGTTCAATTATAGCATTGACTGGGCATTGCTTTTGGTGAAACGGCTTGGTATCTGGCTTGAGAGGGATGGTATGAGTAATCACCGAAGTGTCAAAAGTTTTCAAATCATCATAACTCCAAGCGATAGCCTCAATATTCTGTCTCAAAACTTTGATTATCTCATCCTTAATTTCTTGAGGACAAGTCTTTCCTATAAGAACATTTCTCTCAAGGCCTGAGTGAGTTAAATTAACAGATTCATACTTCCCTCCATCACTCTTTGTAGGCACTCTCTGATAAGCTTGTGGGTCAGAGTCAAATATTCTTTCCAATGCTATCATTCCTTTTGGGATGTTATTGCTCTTTAAATCCAATATCCCTTCTGGACTGTCATTCTCCGGATCCCAATTCCCCTGATCTCGTTTAGATTCATCAATTATTTGCCCTTCAAATACATCAAAATTTGCCAAAAAGGCTAATATATGTTGATCATCATTAAATACCTGAAAATGTCTGACATTATCAGGAATAGTTGGTATTGAAATCAACTCAACTGAAAACCTCTTAAGATTAGAGTCTTGCATGGGCTCCAATGTACTAGCAACAACAGCAAGAGCATCTGCAATCTAATTAGCTTCCCTAGGGATCAGGCTAATTCCAAAAGCATCAAAATCTTCGATTAAGTTCCAAACCCTGTTTTTGTATGCAACCGATCTTTTGTTATGACATGTGTATTGGCTACGTACCTGTTTTACAATCACCTCAGAATCTCCCATAACTGTGAGAGAAGTAACCTTCTTCTTATGAGCAAACATAAGACCCCGAGCAAGTGCTTCATACTCAGCCACATTATTTGTACAACCGAACTGCAGTCTATAAAAAGCAAAGTAAGTCTTTCCTTTCGGATTAGTTAGTTCAATCCCTGCTCCACTTCCTACTTTAGATTTAGAACCATCAAATTTAAGAGTCCATAATTGATCTTTGGCTGGGAGCTCTTTCTTTTTAGAAGTAACAGGAAATGACTTACCTAAGATGTATGGCAGCTCGGACTTTTGCTGATCATTAGAAATTGTCTTGGGGCAAGACTCAATTAAATATTTTCCTATGTTCTCAATGTGTTCAAAAATTACTTCCTGAATGATTTCTTGAGTTAATTTACCATCTAATTCATCCTTTAATAGCACCCTTGGCATTGGTAAAGCATCCGGAGCAGGTGTATTGAAAAGGCACTGAGATACCTTAATCTCTTCTTGAATTTCAAAACATAAAACCGGAGTCTACTCTACTGATGAGGAATTTTCCTTCTGAGAAAGGTTAGTCTGAGTAAGAATGGTAGCATCCTTAACTTTGAAAGAGAACTCATCGATGGGAGTCTCAGATTCCTCCTGACATTTTTGTTGGGGCTGATCTATATGAATTAGAATATCTAGGCATGACTGACATGTTAACTCCGAATGATTATGATAGTGAATCCTACACCAATGAGGAAGTAATAAACTACATAAGTCAGTTTCTCCTCCTAAAACCAGTCTATCTTGTTGCAATTTCCTTATTAGAACCTGTTGGTTGATGTGAATCATTGGGTCACTATGATCTAAGGGTAATGTATCATCAGGACTAACTACAAAGAAAGTAAGAACTTCCTCTTGTTTATAAACACCTATCTCAGTTTCAAAATATGCCACTTCATTGGAAGCATCATATTCAGTGATCATGTGTTTGAGTTTAGGTTCACTTTCAATTCTTATCTAGGTTGCAACTTCTTTCCATGGTAACCACATGTGAGAGAAATCCAAGGATAGATATCCCCCTATGCTTTTCATTAGCTCTCGACTTAGGAGCATACCGTATGTTTCTGGGATATCAGCTACTTGGATATCTATATAGGTATGGATCCTTGGATCTGATCCAACCTGCACATGCATGTTCTTCAATTCGCCTACAACATTGACTTCGGTTTTATCCAATTGAATCACCTTCTTATTGGTTGGGATAGGAGTTAATCCTAACTTTTTACAAATCGAAAAAGGCATGACATTTCCCGATGCTCCAGAATCCAATAAACAATTGTGTAAATTCTTTCCAAAGATTCTTAAACTTAACAGAAAAGGTGGGGTACCGGTCTTACCTTTATACATAGCTGCATTTGTCTTCTTTGTTGGAGTCACTTTACCTTTTCCTTTTAAGCGATCTGTCTCCTCCAAGGCTTTTAGTACCACCTCACATTGAGTTGGGCACCACTTCATTATGTCAAAGAATGACAAGGATGTCTTCTATCTCTGCAATTCTGCAATAAAGTCAAATTTTGAATCATTCCTAACTTGGTACTTAGGAAAAGGAGGCGGATTGCCTCTATTTTGAAGGTCAGAAGGTCCCTTAGGTGGTGGTGGATTGTTATCTGCATTTTGATTTGGTGGGACCATGTTGTTTGGGGGTGCAGATGTAGTAAATGGGCCCTTATTTTGATTTCTCATAAAGTGATCTCCTTTGGACTGAAAAGCTTGAGCATCATATACATCTTCCTCTGGCTCATTATCTCCTTGCATAGGGAACTGATATTTTTCTTCAATGGTTTCATAAGTCATGGCAGTGCTGATTGGCCCATTATCTTGATTGGAATTTCCTGATGGAGGATGAGCATCTGCTTGTGCAATTTTTACAATCTTCTCCATTTCAAGGCAGTTAACCTCAGAATTTGTTGCGGTGTCATGTAGTTGGCACCAATTAGTCATGAAATTGAGGTCTGCAACATTAGTTGTATGTGGTCTCTCCTCACCTGTTTGATAGTTATGGGGAACTCCCCCATTGTTAGGTCCAGTGTTCCACTGCCTATTGTTGTTGTTGTTGAACCTCTCGTTATATCCTCTGTTCTGATTTTGGTAATTTTGGTTAGAGGAATTTTGATTCTGAAAGTTGTGGTTGGTCTTTTGACTCCCATTCTAATTGGAGTAACTTCCCTGCTTGTTATAACCTCCCTAGTTGTTGTAATTCTGATTTTGATTATGGGGAGGGTTTTGCCTTAGTTGTGCCATGTTGTTAGACATTTGAGATAGAGTCTTCTTGAGAGTCTCTAACTCACTTGTCAGTTGAATAGTTTGGTCATTTTGCACATTATGTACTATGGCTAGGGAATGAACATGGGTTGATCCTCCCGCTTGTTGTTGTGGATTTTGAGGTTGTTGGGAAGAATCTTGCATGCCATTACCAAAAAAAGGCATGGTAGGTGGAGCTTGCAAATCAGACACAGGTCCATATTGGGAATAGGACATCCCTAGGATAGTGTTGTATAATGGTGGATTAGGCATCTGATAGTTCATGGGAGGAAGAGCTACTCCTAAACCTCCTGGTTGCAGACTTATTTGTTGTTGCAACTTGATGGCCAGATGATATACTTTAGACAAAGAGTCAATCTCGCCAGGCTGATAATTTCTCTACAAAAATAGGCCAATTAAAGGATCAACAGCTCTTAAATATGCCTATATGGCCATATTCTCAAGTACTAGATAAGGGTCTTGCAACCTACGAAACATTATTTGGAATCTAGTATTGAACAACAGTAGTGGCTCATGATGTTCCTTTCTTACTGTGGCAAACTGGTGATATAAAATGGCAGGATCTACATAAACCCGAAATTGATTAATAAATGCATTCTCTAAATCTATCCAACCTAGAATGGATCCTCGAGGCAAATTTAAATACCAATTATATGCCATATCTCCTAAATAGTAAGGAAACAGTCTACATACCACATCCTGATGAGCAACCTGATCTCTTGTGCAAGCATCTTTGAATGCTTGTATGTGCTCCTCAGCACTTCTAGATTCTCCATGCATGTACTTAGGACAGAACTTTTCTGGGTTCTTTGGTAGATCATGGATTCCCCCTGGAATAGTCCCTAACGGAGAGGGATTATTCACAAAGTAAGCCATCGGTGGGATTGGTTGAGCAGGTGGTGATATAGGCTGAATCGGTGGAGACTCGGGCCTGCTTGGTGGTGGTGATGTAGGTGGAACTAATGGTGGTGTAGGTGGAATTGGTGGAAATCCAGGCGGAGTAAGTGGTGGTCGCAAGGTAGGTATCAATATCCTATGGGCATGGGATCTAGGTCTGACCAGGGTTTGTAATTCTTGTAAAGGTTCAGGGTCAGTAGAGGATCTCAGAATCCTTCCATATTTCTCCCATGAGAAAGACACTATGCGAGCCAGCTTGTCTTTTTAGGGCCTCCTTCTAGCGCCAGATCTATTGATGGTGAAAATGACACAAACAACGTTAAAACAAAATATTTCTACTCTATTTCTCCTAAAAAAGAAAGACAACATATAATAGCCTAACTCCCAAGGTCCTGGTAGTTGGTTCTCAACTGTCTGGTGTCACTCAAATCAATTCATGCAACTGTAATGTTCAAGGGGCCTGTGCTGGTAATAAAAACTACAAGCAATGACTCATTTTACCGAATTGTTTTAGTAAATCAATGGGGTTTCAAACAAAAGAAAAAGATGGATCATAGGGTAAACCAGTAAAAATGAACAAAACTTATCTAGCATCCGGACATATATCTTCAACAATGAATTTTTTTCCAATCAGATCAAGAAAACCATAAGATGACACAATCTATAGAATAATCTATACCATTGCATACATTTTAGGTGCTTAATTAACTTCGCCTATCACAACTACTTCAAAGATTTTTTTAAAAGAACACACATTCATTCATTGCCAAGATAATAGATCAACAGACTTTAATAAATTTGATTCAATGATAATCTAATGAGATAATCTTTAAATCTGGTTTCTTCTAATGGCTTTCATCACATAAGAAACTTTCATGCTTCATCACAATCACTGGCATTCAAATAGATTATAACTTATCAGCCTTATCAAATAAAACAACTCAATTCTAACACCATATTGCGTAAACCTGTAATTCTATTAACTGTAAAGATTAAGTACAATGTATCTCTGTAATCACTACAAAATTCTATCTCCTAATATCAGGTAGGCCAATTCTATTCTCTATTAGCCGACCCTTACAATATGATACCCAAAGGGTATTTATAGATATACAAAAATTCGAACTCCACTTCTATTTTAGGTCATCCACCTTTTTAGGAACTAAAATTCTCTTGGAAACTCAGATCAATTTGATCTTGAGTTCTTACATTAGACATTCAGTTAAACTAGAGAATAGAAAATAGAAAAGGAAAAGAAGTCATGTGCTCCAAAACTGTCAATGTTGCATGCAACATGCACAAGAAAGTCATACATGCAAGAGATTTACACATGTGAAGTTGGGTCTGCAATAAACTCATCATAACTGGCAAAGACTTGTTGTAATACATCTATTTCTGGCCCATCAACCCAGCTATCTTCAAATTTAATTTGCTTCAATTCTGCTGTAGCAAACCCTTTCATATCTTGTATCTTTGTCAACTCTCTTCTAGCAACTTTTATCTCTTCTTTGACATCCATTAATCGATCTATCATCAGATCTTCTCCATCATCTCCTTTCCACATGAGTCCTCTAAATCTTTCATCCCATTTCTCTTTTATCTAACTCAAATGCATGCCTTCCTTTGTTAATACATTTACATCTACTATGATAGCAATAACCACCTCCAACTCCTCAAACTGTTCAGTCAGATTATTAACAACATCTTGGACCTCATTCCTATGTTTACATAAGAAATATGTTCTAAATCGAAGTATACGAGAGGTCTTTCCCACAAAATCTTTGTTATTCTCCTCAAGTATTGACTGTTCAAGAAGAGTAGCCAAAGGCAATGTACTAACCTTCTCCAATTTCCGACTATACCCTTTATACTCCTCTTCCTGTTTCTCTGATGCTTCAATATATTGTTGCATTTCTCTCATCAACTCTTCTATGCCTTTGTAAACCTCAAAACCCTCGACCAAAACTTCACCTGCTTCTCAATTCAACTTGTCAATCCATCTATCTACCATCTCCGCTTTGCCTCTTACCTGCACTAAATCATCTACCTCCTTTTTGCTTAACAAAATCAAAGTCTCAATAGCCATTACCTGTTGTGATCTCGGAGAGGAGACACTTTTCAAAAATGAATGCAATTGATCCAACTAAGCCTTAAGCTCATCTTTCTTCTATTTATCTTTTAACATTCTCAACTTGGTTGTTGAAGCCACCACATCAATTAGATTCATCTTCTGATTCCTAGTGGGCCTTCCCAAGTTGACAGTACTCAATTGATAATCTATTAACTGCATGTCCCCTATCTCCTTTTCTGTCATTGGTATGGCACACTCAGCAACAATCTCTCCCTTGTATGTGAGTCTAGTAGAGTGTAGAATCTTGGCCTTCTTTTTAGGCCTCTCTTGTTCAATCTCCTTCATCATATCCTCCCAATTGAGAGGTTGTGAAGGTGTTACTGCCCTTTTCTGTAAGCCCAATTTTAACCAAGTGGGAACACATGGAGCAGTAATCATCATAGAGGAAGAAGAAGCAATAGTAGTAGAAGGTGGCTACACATTCACTTGGGGTTGAGAATCAACCCTTGATTTCTCTTGTTGTTCTTGCACTATATGCATATGTACAAGCCTTTCAGCCTCTTCCCTATCTTTTTGTTCCTGTATCTTCTTATCTTCCTCTTCTTTCTTCAACCTCTCTTCCTCCAATCAATCTCTCTCCACTTTTTCCCTTTCTAATCTCTCCTTTTCCAATTTGTCCTTCTCTATTCTTTCCTTCTCTAGAGCTTCTTTTTCCAGTTTCTCTTTTTCTAAAGCCTCTAGTCTTTCTGCCTCTAAAGCCTTAAGTTTTTCTACCTTTGCTTCTTCTTCTTGCTGCTTCTTAACCAGCTCTTCGGCCTCTCTTTTCTTTCATAATTTTTCTACTTCTCCTTCCTTTTGGCGAGCTTCCTCAACAAGTTTTAACTTAACAACCAAGATTTCTTTCTCCCTCCGGTTCCTTGCCTTCTCTTCTTCAAGGTCATGAATCTTCTGTATTAGTTCCAACTTGTCATTCTCTTCTTTAACCTTGAGTTCATGTTCTTGTTGCCTTTTCTGTCTCTCTACTTCATCAGTTGTTGCCTTAGCTTCAATTTGTTGCTATTGTAATATGGAATCAGTTTGTGTCTTGGCACCCATTAAATTTTTCTTTTCTATTCTTTTAGCATTTACCTCAGCATTCTTTCTAACTTCCTCAAACAATGCCCATTGCTCCTCTTGTGTCATTACCTATTCATAATCCTCCTCTAGAGGCATATTCTCTTGCACATCCTTTTCTGACACAATCTCATCTAAATCTGTCCCAACATCATGAATTTCCTTCTCCACTTCTTTGCCCTTTCCAGTTTCAACCATACTATGAAGAGCTCCCTTTCAGACTTCTTCACTCTGTTTCTTTGCAAGTGGGACTTGTGCAGAAGATTCACCTAATGTAGGTGTTGAAACAACAGATCCTTTCTGATCATCTCCTTCTTGTATTTCTGCTTCATCATCTACCACTTCAAGTTCTATCTCTTCGATGTCTGGAGGAAAGAACTCCAAAGGCTCCTTAGGAGGTGTCTTTCTTTTGATTCTTTTATACCCTTTCCCCTTTTTAGGAGCGGGTCCTTGAGGCGCTTTGGTTCTTAACACCAACCAGTTAACACTTCGATCCAAGACTGTTCTTTCTATCTGTTTAATATCAATAGTTTCCTCGCTATCCTAGTCAATTGGATCCAGACTCTTAGTTCCTATATTTAAAGCCTCATAAGATGGATCTAACACAACTCCATCATCCACCAATGTGTCAGGAATATCATTTTTAACTCCAAATTCTGACATGAGTGCAATAGGTAGTCTTTCATAATTCTTTTTCCTTAAATCATACTCATCTTGTCAGTCACTCCAGAAGTCTTCTAATAAATTAAAATAATTGTCAAACACAGAAGGCAACAAAACATACATCTTCCCCTTTGGATCAAAATACTTACGAGTTGTGTATAAGCTTAACTTTGATTGTATCAGCTCTCTGTAAATCACTTTTGCTCCTACCAAATGCTGACAACTATACTCACCCAACTTCATGGGGAGCTTGTGACATCCTGTCTTATGCTTTAAACCAAACCGAGCATTAACTCCAAGAGCCTAATATACAAACTCCATTAGTACTATCATGTTATTGCAACACTTTGGAAGCAAATGTGGATGGCCTTCAAAACCAGCTAACCTGAAATATGTAAACTTGGGGTATTGAATGTACCAACATCCCCATTCAACAATAAACACCATGGCCTCTTGACTCAGCTTGTACCCTGCATCTCCATTTAACTGGTTAATGACTATATATATGAATGCATCATTGACTCTTCTGAATTGAGTCTCAGAAACTTGAAGAGACAGTTGGTTATAGTGCTCCCACACTTTCTTCTATCCATCCAAGACTCCCATTATCCCTACTCTATTTAAACCTAGGAAGATACTAACCTTGCTACTACATACACAATGTAAGAAGTCATAAAGAAACACTTAGTGTCCCTGATGCTAGTCAGTTGATCATGGATAGCATTTGATACGATCATAGGCCAATCAAACTGATGGGTGCCATGTAAAATTGTCTGGATGAAAGGAAACATCCACTCCTTGAAATGGAAGGCATCCCTCTTCCCAAAAACTCTAGACAGCATAATTATTATATTTGATACCTCTTTGTAGAAATCTACCCTCTTTGGATGGTCTGCAAGCTTGCTTAGAGATTTCTTCTCTGTCTTCAACCACTTTTTGTTCAAATGAGATTTATTGGATTCCTTATACTGGTTGTACTTCTCCAAGGCTTTTGCCTCATCCAACTGCACCAAGTTCTTAGGATCCAAAACATTAAATATACTTTGAAATGCTTGAGGAGTGAGATCAATAATCACATTATTTTGTGAATCCATGCATTGTCTAGTCGCAGGATTGTAGGCACTGGTTGTTGTCAAGATCAACTCCGGGCACTGGATTGACAAAGGAAATACAGTGATATGTGCCAAGCCAGAATCAACAATTCTTTGTGTCCTTCCTGTTAAATCCTCCCATTCTGCAAAGGTTTCTTCATATAGCTCTTCAAAATTATGCTGGCCCAAATTGGTATCGGTGATGTCCGACCAATCTGATTCTACTTTGCTCACTTTCACAACAGGACTCCTATGATTATACCTCAAGGTATAAGGCAATTTTTCTAGCTTGACCTTCTTTGGTTTAGGTGTTGCCTTTGATGTCCCTACAGGCTGGTTTCTTTGAGAAGCTTCTCCTGATGTTCCTGAAATCCTCTTAGCAATCTTGCAATAAAATCTCTAGTTAGATCCCTGAATAAACATCTCAAAATATATCTTCAAATCATACCTTCTAAACATATATCAGAGGCGGAACCAGGCAGCAAACATCTTAAATAATCTCCTTTCAAAACACTGTCGAAATCGGAGTCAAAACTAGAATGGACACTCTACTAATAAGAAGCGGACTCAGAGTCGGAAGTGAAGTCGTGATCGGAACCGGAACCAAAATGGAAACTGATTCGGTTTCCTTCAGATTTTTTGTTTTCATATTCGGGTTCGATTCCACTTCCGCTTCCACCAAGTAAACATTTTTATAAAGTAAAGCTTCTTACTATAAACGGAGTCGGAGTCGGGATGGAAGATGGAATTGACGCTAAACATAAAAACACATCCAAAACTCAAAATCAATTCCGATCCTGCTTCCGGCTATATTGACCATAACGTAATCAAAGATTTTAACAACTTCAAGGCATATCTCCATGATTAAAACTAAGGTCATATTAAATGGAAAGAGGGCTTAAATATATTATGAAATCAACCATGCCCATATGACCGTGGGGATGACTGTATTTTAAGGCATCATATTTTAATCCTTTTAAATGTGATCACAGAAACACACGAAACCCTAACCGAGAAAACACGATAAAACTAGGGCACGAATTTAACCCTTCCTATTTTACCAGATTGAATGCGCGACAAAACCCTAAGTAAAAATGAGATTCAACTAACCCTAACTTACCGTAAAAATCTACATTTAATCTACCTCACTGTGAAAAACCCTAATTAAATCTACGTATTTAAAACACTATCCCAGCACGACGCGATCACGACAAAATGTGAAAGCGACCGTGCCCTAACTCACTATAAAACCAGAAACACAAACAAAATCAAGAACAATAAACAAAAAGAAAGAACACAAAGAAAACAAACACACAAACTTCAAGAAAGCGATCATGTTCAAAGATCAAAACAATCAATCAAACCAACACAACAGAAAACACGAAAGCAAACAAAAGAAAAAGTTCAAAGTAAGAACCCTACCTCGAACACAAAAAACTAGTTAACCCTCTAAATCGATTCGCAAGCAATAATCTCCTCCTTCAATCGATTCACCCAAATGAACTCCACAGTTGTTGTTCCTTGCTCTTCAATCTCTTAGCAATGATAATAATGATACGTTTAATCCTTAATGAAGGTTAAAAATGAGAATTTCTACCTACTCAGGCAATTGTCATTAATGCATTAAATGCAATTGGGTGGAGTCGAAACTAAAAGAGAACCAACACTTCACTACAGTGCGACTTCAGTCAAAAATTCAACGAGCTAGAAGCAGCGGGGGAGGAATTGGAATGGAAACGGATTCAGAAACTTAAGAAATTTCCTAACTTCGTTCCCGTTCCGAGTCTGGTTCCGCCGATAAAGCAAAAAACAAAACCTAACTCAAGAATAAAACAAAAAGACCGAAATAAAGAAACCTAACAAAATTACTTAGAGTAAAACAAAAGTTTCAAAAAGCGAAGTCGAGAGAGGAACGGATTTTGATTTTGCAATTTTCAATAAACACCAACTTAACATCCACTCTGGTTTCGGCTCTGATTAAGACAAAATAAAAGGGTAAAAAGAAAGACTGTCGGGATGGGGATCAGATCAAGTTTTGAAAGAAGTTTCAGAACCCGATTTGGTTTCGGCTCCGATTCCGACAGATTAAACCAAAATAAAACAAAGTGTTGGAAGCAAAAGACTCCAGACTTTGTTTAAAGAACAAAAAAAGGTAAAAATAACAAAGGGGGACCCATTTTGACCAAGGCAAAAGATGGGGTGGTTATGCAAGGCATAACAAGATGTTGGAATGAGACAATGTATTAGCGGATTTAAACATAAAATATAGAAATACATATCAATCATCTATTTGTACACAATGAAACAACTATTGAGAAGGAAAAATCATTGAATTTATTGATGGGAAGGTCTACTTACAACAAATACAAGTCTAAAATCTATAACCTTGCTTTGAAAATGTGTTACATAATAAGTCTTTTTGGTGTTGTAACTAAGAAAAACTATGAGTTACAATGTTATGTTTTTTTTCTTGTAGAGATAAAAAAAAGAAAGAAATAACTTGAAAAGCTATCCTATGGGTCCTATATCTCATCCCAAGCATAGGAGAGCATATAGGGACTAATGTTTACTAAGTTATAATGCTTGAAAATAGGGTAACCTACTTTCCACGCCCAAGAAGTTTCCTTGTTTGACTTGGTCTCTTCCCACTCCTTGAAATGTGCTCAAGTTGATTATGAAGCTCCTAGGTCCTAGGAAGATGTTTGAACTATCCCTAGATGCTCTCAAACTACCCTTAGGAAGCTCAAACTGCTCATTAATTCTCCAACTACCAGCAAACTACCTTGATTGTTCTATAATCCCCTCCTATATGCTTGCAAACTGTACTTGAAATGCTCATACTTTCCCAACTATTAAAACTTCCATTATTTAAGACTTTAGACATGTGCAAGAAAGTATTGAAATGATCAAAACCATTCTAGGTGCATAGAAGATATTTTAGGTGTAATAAATCCACACGTGTTTCATTAGTCTTCATAATTTCATCAAATAGATGATTAAATCATGCTCTTTTTAGCATTGTCCTTCCTTGTTCATGATATGTCCATTGATGTTGTCTTGAATACTTTATGCTTGAGATCTTTGTAATGAATATATGTGTACTATGTTTGTGTGTCTTGATTGGTTATTCCATTATTACCTATAGATTACCATGAAGAATGTCATATCATTTTCCACTTCCATGCAAATCTTTCCACACATAATCACCTATAGGCTTGTTGGTTGTGAGACTACATTCTATGGATTGTCCCTTTGTTAGGTTGTCATGCTCAGGTTTTCTCTCTTTTCACTACTATTTATAGGTCACTATAATATTTTCCTCTTATAACTATCATGTTGCCCCTTTATAACAACTATGGCCTACCGCTATCATGTAGACACTATCAACTCTCCATAGGACTTATCATATCTTATTTAGCCTCTGCTATGTCATGTCCTTGTAGTCTTAATGGTTATGGGTTTGCTTCCCATGAACTTTATGACTAGACTGGTGATGTTCCCCGAGTTCTTGAGGGTATAGGAATTTCATTATTAAATTTTCCCTATCATTGTGAATATTATGATTGACTATCCTTTGTTATTCATCTATTTATGATTGTCATGAATATGTTTATTGCTACCCATGAATTGTTTCTCTATACCTTGAGTTATTGTCATTGTTAATTATGCATTAAACTATTTGTCACTGTTGTCCTCTATCCTTTATTAGTCTCATTCTTGAATATCACAAACCTATATACAAGCTCATTTTTATGATAAAATAGACATGATATGATGAAACTCTTATGATGTAATAGTTATTCTATGAAAAACAACCTTTTTATCTTTGAATTTGGATTATTTTCTACATTTTTCTCTAGGAAATTCTAGATTATCCTCTTCAATAGTGTGGCATAGAACACATGTTTAGAGTGTGTCAACTTTCAACATCAACATGGAGACACTTGAGTGTAGTTCAAAGACATCACATATAATCTTGGTTTTGTTTCTTCCTAATTGGAGGAATGTTGTTCAACAAGATTGGATCATCTTCAACATTCAATGTTGAGCTTCTACCATCCTTGCAAGAGACTCAACATTGAGGGGGGGTGCATGGTATATATTCTTCTCTCTTATGGGGGTTATTTTTCTTCACATGGGGTTTTCCCCTTCGCATTCATCATTGGGAGAATTTTGTTTTCATCTCTCTTTTGGGGATAAGTTTTATCCCACTGGATTTTATCCTTTTCTTCATTTGTGAGAGATTTCATTTGTACATGGTCACCTAACATGACCTAGTATCTGAGACCCATGTTTTCATAATTTGTATAATAATCTACTCCCTAAGTTGCACTTAAGGGGGGGTGTTGGTGTAATTTTTTTTACCTATCCAGTTCTCTAATAGTTCCTATTTACATGTTAAGTCCACTTAGGTCCTAGGTTTTTTTTCTATAAGTCTTAGTTGTCTAGATAAGATCTTATCATATTTGTGTGTAGTTAAATTATGTTTTAAATGTAAGGAAACACAAACAAAACCAAGGAAATTTTAAAATCAAAACAAACACTTGGATTAAACTCAAGAACCCTTACCTACTCCAAATTGGACAAAAATGGAGTATGTCAACAAGATCGATGCAATGACTGCCTCAATGATATCGATTAGATGTGTTCTCTAATGTGATTCACAACATAACGGTGGGATTTTATCAAATTATGTGTGATTGCAAGATGATATCAATGCTCAATGTGTTCTAGGTGTTGTGCAAAAATGACTAAGTGTAGTCATTAGAATGGGCTCAGAGGGAATGGGCGGCTAGGATGTGGTCTTGGAAGATCAAGGGTTGAAATTTCTTGAGACATCTCAACCCACATGGTGGTGACAAATGCCACCATGAGAAGGGGTGAGAGGAGATTTGGTACTTTGTAAGTACCATGGGGGAATGGGAAAGATCTCCCTCATAAAGGGATTTATTTTCTAGTCTTCCCAAATGATTGGGAAGAAGGGTCAAAGGGAATTAAAAATTCCTTTTAAAGGGATTTGAGGGAATAAAGAGGAATTTAAAAATTTCTCAAGGGTACTTTGGGAGAAGTAACCCATGGTGGGTTACTTCCCCAAAAGGAGAATGCATTGATGATGAGAGGATAATGGATGAGTGTCATAAATGGAAAATGGATTAGCCTCTCCTAATCAAAGGATTTAGGTTGTGCAAGTGATTAGGGAGGATGTTTAGGTGAGGGATTAGGATATTGAGGAGGATTAAGAAGCCACTTGAAAAATTTGGAGGATGTGACACCTCCTAATCATGGATTAGGTGTGTGCACATCCTTAATAAGGGGATTAGGGAGTTGATTAAGGTTAATGGAAGAATGATGGAGGATGTGACTAGGAGAGAGAAAGGTAAGGAATTAAATATTTAATTTAATTCCTATGGGATAAATGACTTAATTAAATAAATTGACATATTTATTTAATTTAGAGAAGAAGGGATAAAGGATAAAGTATCTAATTAATTAATTAATTAAATACCTTATAGATTTGGAGGACTTTAGGAAAATTAACGTATTAAATAAATAATAGTAATATTATTTAATTAATATGGATATGAAGGGATTTTAGATGAAATAGGGATAAATTTGGCCAAACATAAGTGGTAAAATCTAGGTGTCAACAATATATTATCTAGTTGGATTTTATTTAATGCTTGTGTTCTAAATCACTTGAGGTAGTTGTCTCATTATACAAGAGTAAGACACATGTCAAGATTTTTTCTAATCATATCACACATTATTGCATCTATAAGCAAGGCATCATATGAGCATCCTAATTGAATCAGTCCAATATCATTGCAATCTTGAGTATTGCATATTGGCCATTATCTTGCATCTATTATTGCAAATTCATGTTCTTGCTTTTCCCTCATGTAGAAGGTTGTTTTTGGTTTTTATAGACACTTATCCTAGAGGCTTGAGTCCTTAAATGACTCTAATAACCCCCAAATTAATATTTTGATACACATAATATATTTTAAGTCCTCTAAAAATAATAAAATAATTGCATATGTCCTCATCCTCACATGGGCATCCCACATTCCCATCTCATGAACTTTAGAGATGCATGCATAATTAGTCATCTAAAAACACTTAAGTTATACTAGACCTTAGGATATGCAAGGTGAATTGCACATCTTATCCTAACATTTAACCTCTTTTTCTTGAAAAATGAACCATTATTGGAGATTAACACTTAGGGCATACCAAATGTGTTATGATATTTATGATTTTCATGATGATAACTTCAACACTCTTTATGAACTAATTGATTGTTGTGATAATGAAATACTAAAATTTAGAGGAACGAGGAATATTTTTACAATTAAATGAAGTCCCCAAATGGAAAAGGGTCATAGGGAAGGCCAATGGTTGAATTTCATGTGTAGGGGATCATATAATATCGTTATGTTATTGGCATGTGGGGTATTTTTTAACAAACACATTCAAGTATTTGTTGATAATTTGAATAATATCCCATGCATAGGATTTTTTGAACCAGGGAATTGCCATTAAAATGATCACCACATGCCCCTACATGGGCTTCCTAATGAGTGATTGATTCTTTTTATTTATTTAAACATTTGAGTAAAAGTCCATTATAACCATGATTGTACAAAGCCTTAGAAATAAACACATATTTTGATGTTTTCTTGTGAAAATGCATATGAAAGTTTTAGTTACATTAGTTAGAAAATTTCTAGTGTCGAAAATGTATAAATATTATCACTATATCATTCATCATTAAGGATAACATTGCATAACAAGGGTGGGCAATCATCTTGTGCCATGATTGTATGAGAGATTATGGATAAGGAGAGTGTTCAAGTCTTCATTTTCATCTTTGAATAAAATATATGATTGCCACTAACCATGAATTCTATATGTCGATTTTCTTTTCAAGGTATGGTGTAAATTGAGTTAGAGGAAATGTTTTTAAGAAGAGCTAAGGCTATATCATGATAGGAAAAAAGAGAATTTCCAGTTACTTGGTGAGAGCCCATGATTGGTGGAAAACCAATTTAAAATCACTATATATATTAAGATCCTATACACTAAGTATTTCTTCTTCTCTTAATTTGATTATGAGTCCTTCACATTATAATTTTATTTATGTAGAGGAAATTTAGACAAAAGGACAATGAGATAGGATTACTAGATTGATATATGAAGATGACCCAAACACTTGCATTGATTTTCAATGGGATCCATTAAAATGTATTTCCCAAGTATCTTTTTGATTAGTTTTAAGGACACGTTCAATACGAAAATCAAGAATCATGGTAGAGCTAGACAAGGATGACGCCTCAACCAATTGATCAACTATATTTGTTCCTTTTATTACTTCCTTAAAATGAAGGTCAAACTTTGTAAGAAACATAATCCACCATGCAACATGATTAGACAAATTAATATCAGACAATAAACATTTAAATGGGTCATTTTTAATAACGATATATTCTAACATGTAGCATATAGAGATGTAATTTTTGAGAAGAATAAACTACAACAAAATACTACTTTTAACTTATGTGTATCACTTTTCATAATTGATGAATATTTAGGAAATATAATACATTATTTTTTCTCATCACACATTATGATGTTGTGCAACTAATGCCCCAATAACATGGTCAATAGTAAAATTATATAACTAAAAAGAGGATAGAAATGAACTAATAGCATGGGAACATGCGAATTAGCTAGATAATCCTTAATGGAATCAAATACTTATTGACATTCTTTGTCATATTGAAAAACTATTTCATTTCTCAAGAGATGTCTGAAGAGACTCACATGGTCAAGATTATAGTAGATAAAATGATGAGTATATTATAGATGTCCTCAAAGACTTATTAGTTGATAAGTGTTCTTAGGTGGAGGCTTATTGATGCTCGCATCTATTTATTAGTTGATAAACGTTTTAACATTTAGATATACCTTTATAGAGTTGCTAGTATGTCACAAGGGAAAATTTTCTCCTATGTCAATCCTATAAAAGCTAGTTGAAATGATTGAAGATAAATATCTTCAACCATGCAAATATTTGAAGGATGAATGTGTGTACATCTAGATTCATTTTAGTGCACCAACATAAGCATCCTATCATTCTTTTATCTTTGAATGGGAATGATATGTGAATGATTACCAAATGATCAAATGAATGAAATTGAATGTTTTAAATATAAGTACACAACAATAAATTATGCATACATGTGTTTAATTAGCTCTACATAGGAAATAAATGAACATAGTTGATCAAAATTGAAATACAAATTTTAAAATCTCAAGATTCAAACCCATGGGTGTAGGGTCAATTCCATATGCATGGAATTTACTATAAAATAATGAGAGAAACCCCATTTAGACCATAGTTCTTCCTCCTTGATATATATAAGAAGCTGTAATTCCAAGTCATGGTTCAAAGGTTGTGATCAAAATAATGAGCAATTATCTTTTGTCCATTATGATAGAAATATGACACAATTAAGGAGGGAATGAAATGTCGAAGTATAAGTGCATGGAAAGGTGTAATAAATGAATAATACAATGAAATATGGATAAATATAGATAAACTATGGATAAAGAATGTGGGAATTTTTATAAATGGAAGATTAACAACATGTGGGAAATACCCCAACTTTGCACAAGATTATATCATTTTTTACATGTAAATGTATAAAATTATTCTCTCAACATGGGCATAAAGCTAAATGCTAAATGGCATGGGTATGCAAATTTCACCATTAAAATAAAATTTAAAAGATAAAATGGACAGATCTTCAAAATATCTAAAGTGTGTTTATGAATAGAATCAATTAAATGTAAGTGACACTTTAGATATTGGAGTTGAGTTGATAGATGGAATTATGTATGCTAACCAAGATAGTAATTAAATATGTATTAAATTTAAATGAGATGTTTGGGGATTTTACACCTTATAATATTAATGTATTTAATGACATGTTATGATAAAAGACTAGTATATGCCATATGATATTGGATTATGGGTGAGGAAATTGAGGCATTTGAGTTCTAAAAATTTAAATATTTAGGATGAAATTTTGATAGCAACCTTATCCACGGAGTGATGCAATCCTATTGTTTTTTACATTTTCCTCAATGTAGAGTCACACTTTTAGTACTTACATAAAGTGTTTACTTAGTAGTATTTAATGCAAGGAAAATTGAGGTAGTGCTAAAGAGCACCATGGAGCTTATCATGCAAAGGTTGGAGTTTATGAATTCTATGCCTCTAGTCAAGCCTTCTAATTAATAAAAAAAATAAAAAAGAAGTTTGCTAAACTAGTCTTACAAAATGTTAAGAGGCATATGTGCAATTTTTTTTTTTGTAATTATTAATGCTTTCTAATGTGTAAACTTGAATTTACTTTCAACATATATAGCCTAAACTAATAATAAGGGTTGCACACAAACTTGTAAAGGCATTATTGATTGATTAAAAAAAGTTGGGTGTAAGAGCATCATATGGAGCAACTAGTGACCCTATTTTGATCAATTGGTTTGACAAAGTGGAATCCTTGTTTTTAGGATTCAAGGAATCCTATGTGGAGCATTGGAGTTGCATGCATGTGTTTTGGTGCCCTAATTAGAACCATGGTTGGATAGCTCAAAACTTAGTTTACTAGTTTGAAAATCCTATTAATCAAGTACATAGGATTGACATTACACAAATGTTATGATGTATTTCTAGGGTGAGGCTATGTTGTTAAATTGACCACAGGTCAAAGAGCATCCTATATGTGCATTGAGGATAGGTTCTACTTCTTTGAGAGTGCATATTGCATTAAGAAAAGATTCTTTAAAGGTATATGATATCAAATTTAAGGGAGAGTGAAAATCTCATTTAAAAAAAAAATAATATTCTATATATTGTAATCTTATTATTACATAACATATTATAATGATGTCAAATTTTTTCAAATTTTCTTTTGAAAGGGTTTCCTAAAATATATCTAATGTGTGTATGTTTCGATTTGTCATTCTATTACTTAATTAGATCTATTTCTATTCAACAATTATGTAATCGCTTTCTTTTATGTCAAATAGTGAATAAGATGTTCTATATCATCAGAATCTTTCTCTATCATTTGTGACCTCTAATTATATACCTGAGGACCATTTCAGGATCTACTAGTGTGGTTTCAAGATCACCCATTATCAGTTTAATGGTTCTTTAACCCAACATGGACAAAGTTTGGAAATTCAAGGGATTTGAGCTCTTAGTTCACGTTTCTGACATTTAGACTTCATCACTGTGCCCAGGATGGACATGGAAAGTGAATTAGAACCCTTCTGACAATTTGTGCAGGGTTTGACTCTCGATTCTACTACCTTCATACACTATCCTGCGTTGAAATGAAAAGAAGTGCAGTGTGGTTGTTTGAGTGGTGAAATATGGCTAACATTCCCAGAATGAGAGTAGGAAGGAGTGCAGAGGAGGTGGAATGCCGTGATGAGCTGATTACGGACATACTTTCGAGGGTTTCAACAAGAGATCTGCTTAAGATGTCCACAGTAGGAAAGAGATGGCGAACCCTCATTTTTGACCCATCTTTCATTCACACCCATTACAAGAATTGTCATGGAGAATCAATGCTTTATTCCGGCGGTGGATTCTTTTATGGAGAAGAGATGGAAGAAGGCTTTCAACTCCGCTCACTCAATCCCCAAATGGGTAATCTTTCCATTTTTTCTGTTCCTTTTGCGGGCCTAGATATTTCTTTTAAAGATCAGAGTATAAATTTAGCTACTGCATCAAATGGGCTGCTGTGTTTTCTGGATATGGATCTCGTAGAGATATTGGTTTACAATCCCGTGACAAAGTTTCTAAAAAAAATTCGAACGCCTCTTGTTGAGGAAAGAATGGGCTGGCCATTGTTGATTGGTTTTTGTTCTATGCAGAATACTAGAAAATTGATATTAGGAGGCTTCTATCTCTTTAAGAAGGGCACATATACCCTGGTATTCGATTCGCAATCAAATTCGTGGTATAAGGGTCCACCTCTATTTCGCCATGTACAGTTATGGCACCCACCTAAATCTTCAGGGCGTCCACTTTCTTTCAATGGTCTCATTTATTTTCTAGTTACAACCTCAAGCGTAGATGCTCAGGAAGGAAAAGAAGGAAAAGAACCTAGAGATGCAGAGGGCTTGTTTAGAGATGACAATGGTTTTTTTTACATGATTATAGGTTATGACGTGAACGAAGACAAATGGTGTTTTTCTATGTTCATTACTGCCGCAATAGGCTATCCATATTGCCTTATTGAATGGGAGGGAAATCTATTAGTTTGTGCATCTAATTCCACCCATGAGGAAAACCTACTTGTGTTGGCAGCGAGTTCCACACATCACCACAATCAGAGTATCAGATACAGCCGGGATGAGGGTGATGGGTTTTTTGTCTTCTGGATATTGGATACAGAACATAAGTTGTGGACACGAGAACGGGAATTAGATATATCACATGTGTTTCACACTTCCTGGAATGTCTCTGCAAGCGGTGGTGTAGTATGGTTGGATAGTGGTTGCAATTCTGTCACAGTTTATCATATGAAGGACAGACATTACTCAACCCATCGACTAGATGATGATGATGCTCTTGCTTGGCGACAGAGAAAATGTATGTTCTCATTTCTATCTTTTGAGCCTACCCTTTTGTCATTCTGAAACCCTTTTGTGAAAGTGGGAGTTGGGTTACAATTTTGGTGTTTTTTTCTTTATGACAATTAGCCTGTTTTTAATTAGTGTACTTTGAAAAATACTTTTGAGTTTAGTTGATGATGGTCTGATTCGTTTGAGCGTTGGTTTAAGCACTGTCAAAGTGTAGCAGAGGCAGCATCTCCGGGATTGCTTCTTGTTTATCTTTGTACCATTCACACGTATCATATTTTGCCACAAGCACTTGCTATTCCATGCTCTTGTGCATTACAATCATTCTTTGGTTTATGAAATTCTTCTCAGTTGTGCAGCATGAATATGGACTTATGCAGAAAAGGCCAAAACTTGTTTTCAAAATTTCCATATATTGTAATAAAGCTTAATTCATAAAATGCTATTGTGCCCTAAGTAGGGTGCTAATATTTTAGACATGGTATCTATGGATTGGCCTCAGACGATTAGTTCTGTGAGAAATAAGATCAACACTAATGAGAGCCTAATCCAATAACTTTTATGTGTATGCTGACAAAATTTTAGGAATTTGGATTACAGATATTATACCCATGTGTAATAGTGTAATAGATCAAGTAGTACTGAAGATCCTACAGAGAAGTCTGGAAATATTTAGAAGCCTGAAGATTCTAATCTGATCATGCATGTTCCACTGAAATGAAAAACCTGTGATGTCGGTGCAGCTCCTCATTATTCTGCTTACAACCATAGAAAAGGCAAAATCTAGCGCCCCAATATCCTCAAGAGAAGAAGAGTTTCTAAATAGATCCAGATCTCATTCAAAACAGAAAGCACCTCACAAGAGTGGAAAAGGCAAAATCTAGCGCCCCAATATCCTCAAGAGAAGAAGAGTTTCTAAATAGATCCAGGTCTCATTCAAAACAGAAAGCACATCACAAGAGTGAAAACTATACTCCCAAGAGTGAAAACTATACTCCCTTGTTGGCAAACAACTTAGTGGAAGTCTTCTGTGGAATCTGTGAAGTTGATCATGATGGCTAATTGTATTTATTCATTCAAAGAGAACAAAAAGTCATGAAATTACAGGGCGTATATGTGGCTTCAGAACACAAAACAGGAGCCCTTAATTCATGAGCTTGTTGATCTTCTCATTCTCAGAATTTAGGAGGAAGTAGAAAGGGAAGTGTCAGCCACCCAAAAGAAAATTTCCTTAATGCTACTTTCTGACATATGGGTAAAGAATGTAAAAAACACAACTTGTCTTGCCTGCTCCAAGAACGAGTTATAATAGTCTGGGTGAACTAATCACAAAACTTTAGAGGAAGGGAGTCCTGCTGAAGCATCTAAGTTGAGGAGAAATCCCCTGGATTCTTAGTTAAAATGATTTCCTTTATCGTGGTATACCACCTTTCAATGTGACAATTTCAACTTGGACTAGCGTTTTTAAGACCCAGCAGGAGCACCAATTCATGATTCAACTCGAGTTCGCAAAGTTGGAATAGCTAAACACTCAACTTTTTGTGTGGCCAAAGAAAATCAGATACATGTTTTGACAAGTATTATCTGACTTACTAGGTTATATGGAATGCTATTGAGCCATATGTGGCGTCTTGACATTTGAGGCATGGTATCTGTTAAATTGGTGTCTTAAGTTCATTCCCAAGAAAGATTTGTTCAACACTGAGTAAGAAGCAAGATACAAAACCTTTTATGTGGTTTGCTGACAATACATGCTATTGCTAGGCAATGGGGATTGCGGATGCTTTCACATTGAAGAAGGAAAGGCACGCCTACACCTACTAAAATATTGCAAACCAATGAGCATAGAAAATGGCAAATAAAAAGGGACTTTTTGGAAGCACAAAAATGACCTATTCAAGCATCCAATTATAAGAAAAGCCAGCATGAAATCATCAGGAAGCCTTTAGATTTTTTAAGAAAACAGACATTAAGATGATATTCCTTCTTTCAGTGCCTCGGAGAAAGCTTAAAAGTGTTAAAAGACCCTATCGACTCTATACAATGTAGTGGTGTTTGACATGATTTCATGCCCATGTTTTAAAGTTTATAGGTTAAAATGATAAATCCCTCAAATGAGGATAACAAAGCATAATTGTCATCTAGAAGTAATATATCAACCTTAGTTGAACTATTAACAAAACAAAGCACACATCTATATCCAAGAAACAAAAATAACTGAAAGAGAGGAATATTGAATTAAAAGATTGAACGGAGCTGTAAAGACTGATTTTCTTTGTGATAAAAACTTGAAACATGATGAAGAGCACACCTTTGCCACATTTTGGGACCCCCTTTCCTATAGACTTAAGAAATGACTTTGATATTTAAGATTGGCCATATTATTTAGATTTTTGATAGTTCAATAATCAGTTTGATATTTTATGGAATAAGGTTTTTCTAAAATTATTTATCTGCTATAAACCTTGAGTAATTCCTTCAGTTTGTTCAAAGTTTGATGATGAATCATGCATGAGTCTCGAAATGTAGGTCACAAAATTGATGATGTTGTTTTATCCAATATATCCCTTACAAATATCATGTTTTAAACCTTTATGGATATAATAATAAAATCCACTAGAAGGCACTTATCAAAGTACTTTTATGTTGATGGCTCACTCTATGGAAAAGGCTAAATTAGAAGAAAAACACATTGAAGACTAGCTTTTGAGTGATTTGCAAATGTATTCATATGTAGCTAGATTTCAAACTAGAGACACATTTGGAATCATTTTGTTGTATGAAATGTGCACTTTGGTTTTATATTATTTTCGACTGTAATTTTGTTGGATAAAATATTGATGAATATGTAATATTGCATTTAGGTTTATAAACTAATTCAAAAAGTAGAGTTTGAATATTGTGCATTTCTAGAGATGCAGAAGTATTCAAGTCAAGTGTATGATAGATGCGTAACAAAGAGTGATATATTGAAAAGTAATAGAAATTGTGGGGATCAAATAGATTTAATTGATTTTCAACAAAGAGAAGATTCCAAGAGTGCTGAGTTGGAAAGTAGATACACTATTTTTTCCTTACGTTGATTTAGATGCTAAGAATGTGAAGATATGGAGGAATTGAGGCACTTAATTCCTAACATTAAAAATTCTAAGTTATTTTAATCACCAATTCCTAACAATATCGAGGATTCTAAGGTGTTTAAAGTTGATTAAAACATCTTAGGATTCTTGCAAGGTAGAGAAGTTGAAGGGAACTATTTATCTATTGATGATCAAAGTATTGCATTTGTGATAGAACCCATGTAGTAGAAGATAAAATGTCATGCCCACCAGTGGAAGGATCACAACCTCCTAAAGATGGTAGCTTTAACATAGATTAATCCTAGCGATTATAGAAGGGGGTCAATCGGCTTTAAAAATATGGGTTGTAGTAAGGAAGATAGTTAAATAAATAACAAAAAAATAATAATTAATCAAGAGAAAGGCTACACTCCATCTTGGAAAGGGTATGACTCTTGGCAAGGTTGTGGTTGATGAAAAGGTGTGACTTTCCCCCTCAAGTGGAAGATATTAAAGAGAAGACACATTATTTAAGGAAGGCATCAAGTGGGAAAAAGAGAAATAAAAATAAGAAATATAATAGGTCTCTTTGGAATAGAGATTGAGAACAACCATTAATAATATTCAGAAAAATAATTAGTGGCGACCATTTAAGAGTAAATTTATCATCTCATCAAGAGGTATTTATTTAGATATAATTTAGCAAATTCCTTAAGAAGTGATATCTTGAATTTGAGGAACTATTTTGTAAATAGGAAAGATGACCAACCTTTCGAGTTCATGAGAGGTGAAGGATGACCAACCTTTCGTGTTCTTGAGACGTGGAGGATGACCAACCTTCATGTTCTTATCAAGTACACCGCCCAAAGATAGAATAGACGACCACCCTTCTATGCTCGTGGGCTAGGACGTGGAATGCATGACCAGGCTTTCGTGCTCTTGGGCTTGATCAAGGAGAACAACTAGCCTCCAAGGTGGACTGAGGGATGGAAGGGCAACCCACCTTCCATGCTTTCACAATACAAGGACAACCTACCTTGAGATTGTCGTTTGGAAGCATTTCCAATGAATTCACCATGTGATTTGCTATAAGGAATATGCTATGATATGTTGATTCAAATATTAATGATGTTATGAATTATTGATCTAAATATTATGATGTTTTAGCTATGATTTATTGATCTAAATATTATAATGTTATAAGCATGGATTTGAATATTATCATACATTCTTGTTACCTAATATTGCTTGAAGAGGGTGAAAAAGATTGAAGGTAAACAAAAGGAACATAAAGTAATACAAAAACACAATACCTTTACCTAGAATCTTTGCTTCTCTCCTTGATTGATCGGAAATGGAGTGCACCCTTATTCTATTTGATTTTCTCTTTGATGTTGATATGTGGATTGCTCAATGCTCTAACATAGCCTTGATATGATTGATAGTGATAGAATGATAAAATGATAAGCTTAATTCAATAGAGATTTTGATAGTATAAGGATATGGTAGATTGCCAGAAAATGAGGGTGAAAAGATTGAAGGTAAAGAGGAAGATAAATCAATACAAAGCACAATACCTTCAACTAGAATCTTTGCTTCTCTCCTTGATGAGTGGAAATGGAGTGCACCCTTTGTTGGAAAATGGTCAGCACTCGCCTCGAGATTCGTGACATGGACTAACTGTCTCCCATGGATCTGTTAACTCTGATAGTTGTATCGAGCATTAATAGGTCAATCTTTTGGTGCAACGACAATTGTGGGGCCAACAATTGGTATCAAATCCAAAGGTGTCGGGTTCGAATCCCCTCGACTTGCATCGAGGGGGAGATTGTTGGCAAATGGTCAGTGCTCCCCTCAGGATTTGTGACATGGACTAACTGCCTCTTGTGGATTTGTTAACTCTGGCAATTGTATCAAGCATTAATAAGTCGATCTTTTGGTGCAATGACAACCCTAGGGCCAACACCCTTATTCCATTTGATTTTTTATTTGATGTTGATATATGGATTGCCTAATGCTCTAGTATAACCTTGATATGATTGATATGATTGCAAGATAAGAGATCAAAATGACATGTAGATATGATAACTTAGAATTGGACTCAAGAGGATTTGATGAAGGATGAGAGCCTCTAGATATAGTCTTGAAGAGGCAAAATCAATGGCTAGGAATGATTGATGATGGATGACTAAGACTGAAGGAGGATTAAGGTTTGAATCAAAGATTTAGTCATGTGACAAGTGACACACAAAGGATAGGATCTAGGTTTAGGATTGGGATAAGGACAAAAAAATTATGGCAATGGCTAGGATTAAGAGGTTAAATGAGACGTGTAGATAAGATGAAAAGTTAGTTCAACTTTTGGGGAGGTGTTTACGTTCAATGAATCTAGACAAGGAGTTCACTAGACATGTGAAGGGGACACTTGTCACATGAGTATAAATTTAGATTTTGATCTATATGAACAAGATGGAGGGCTAGGATTAGATGGACAAGGATGGAGGATAAAGGAGAATTAATTAAATAAATAAAGTATTTATTTAATTAATGGGATCATGTGAAAGTATGAGTAATTAAATAAATGATAAATGTTTATTTAATTAAAGATTTGGGATAAAAATGGAGAAATGATGGAAACAAAATATTTATTTAATTAATGGGCTAAAGATAAGCTAAAATTAGGTGTGGTTGGGTAAGGTCAGATTTTAGGTGTCTACATTTTGCCCCTCTTTGATATGATATTGTGAAGTGATGTTATATCAAAAAAGATTAAAGCATAATGGATGAGAGAGGATACAGATCAAAGATATAATGCATCAAACAATTGGAGAATGGGAAAGGATGAAGAAGGAAAAATTAGATTAGGTGATGGGATGCCCCCTCGAGATGACATGTGGGTTAGAACAAGGGTGTGCTCTCAAAATGGAAGGGAACGATGAGGGATAAGGATCAAGAAGCAGATGGACATGAAAAAGAAGGAGAATTTGATGAAAGAGTGATGAAAAGGAAGGAGAATTTGATAGTGATGGATAGGTTATGCTAGTGTGTATTGAGAAATAATGAGATTTGATATAGCAAAGATGTATGCACTAGAAGATATGAGGAACTAGGTGTTGATATGTGGAGCCCGATCAAACTCATAGTTTAATTTTCCCCATTTTTCTTGGTGCATTTTCCCCCCAAATCAATTGAGGGAATGACTTGTTACAAATTTGAATTTGAAATTCAGTTAAATGGTTGCATAACTGCCCAAAAGTTAAACGGTTTTGTTTTTGATGCAAGAGCATCTAGTGGTGTAAGGGTAATCTTGCATCATCCAAAAATATTGTATTTTCATTCTATTTTGTAGTTTTCTTTAGTTGTTTTGGGGCCCATGGTGACACATGCCATCTTTGGGATAGTCAGAATTTTGAAACAACCAAAAATAATCACCTGCTATTTTTAGTAAGTCGGCATATTCAAGTTCCTATAGACACAAAAACTAACCCCAAGGAGCGAGATTGAAAAATAAAATTATTGGTGAAAAAATCATCTCAAAATCCTGTACTATTTGGAAGATATTAAAATTTTCATCCCGAGGAATTTCTCCAATGAAGTTTCAAACTCAAAATTGAGGACTTAGAAGCCTCGAAATAGGTTGAAAAGTGTGGATCTTATAGATTTGGAAAAATCATACATCGTAGATCTCTTCACAAGATTTCCAATGATATATTACAATTGAAAATCCAATAGTTGGATCGAAAGTTATGACCCCAAGAAGTTGTAAATATATAAAAAAATAAAAATAAAAATCTTCTAAAGCGGAAAATGGATGATGGAAATTTTGGTGCCAAAATAGGGTTACACCTTCTAGAATATTTTGAGGTAGTTACATTTCTAGTATAAAGATGGAGAACAAGGGTTACAGAGGGGAGCTCTAGTAGTGCAGATCATGGTTTTTGGCTTGTAGATTTTTGTAATGAGAAGGTCCATGTGGTTGTAGTATGTTATTTTCTAAGTATTGTAATTTCACTTCATCAAGATAATAGAAAGCATGTGTTTCTTTCTACATTTTTTGTTTATTTCTATTGTTTAGTTGTGTGTGTGGTTTTGTAAGGGGAGTGCCCTTCATCAATTTTCTATGAATGGAGAATTCCATGAGTCACGAATTGGAAAATCAATAGCAATGCGTGTGGGAATGCAAACAATCGGATGGTTTTGAGTTTTGTTGTTGCAGGGCATGTGAAGTGCATGAGAGAAGTTGCAGGTAGCGGTATGTGATAGAACTTTGATTGCAAGCTTTTGTGTTGGGTGCATGAAGCACTGTTGCACAATAATATAGAGCAATGGATATCATTTGAAATGATTGTTGCAAGTTGGAGCTATTGTTGCAAGTTATTGTTAAGGTTATTTGTTGAGAATTAATAATAAATGGATTGTTGTTTGTGGATGTAGCCCAAGCATAGGGTGAACCATGTTAAAACTCTTGTTGTCTCTTACCTCTATTTTTTGTGAATTGTTTTTCATTCCTCTATTTTATTATGTTGTGTTTAATTAATCTGCATGTATAATTGGTAATTCATTCCCTCTATTCCTGCTTGCAATTCCTAACACTAGGGTGACAAGGTAACCTTTACATAGACTTGACACTCAAACAATGACAAGCATGAAAAACAAGATAAAGACAATGCTTCATTATACACTAGTGACACAAAGATATAGATGGATCAAGGTGGTCATAGTTAGGTGTAGTCATGTGTTAAAAGCTAAGCTTAAAGATCAAAAGATAAATCAAAATAAGACTCACTACAAAACATGACATGTAGCCAACATATCTCTTGTCAAAAATAAGATGATGATGATGATGATGATTGATTTTCTTACATTAGGCTCGGTTAATCACCTAAGAAAGGCTTTGATAAAGATGATTTTCTTAATTAAGCTTGGATAATCACTTAAGCAAGGCTTAGATAAAGATGATTTTCTTACTTAAGCTTAGATAATCACTTAAGCATGGCTTTAATAAAGATGATAATTAATTGATTGGCAAAAGGATATGATGACTGATAATGATCAACAACTAGGCTTGTGATATGATTGTGATTAAGGATTGATGTCTTGAATGCAATGTTTGGATTGATTGAATGTCAAGTCTGAGGAGCACAAGATTATGACTTTTTGGAATGGATGGGCCGATGAATTTTTTATTATGTTTGATATGGGATGGATATTTTATTGATGGATGAATGGGATGAAGGGACTCTAAATGCATGAGACTTGAAGGCCAATGCATTGGAAACTAAGGATATACAAGATCAAATGCTTGACATAATGTAGAGGTAACTTCCACATATAAAGCATGGGAAAGAACGGGGAAGGGTGGGAAGTGATGGATGAGGTGATGATAGGATGACACTTAAGTAAGGATCAAGAAAAGCTGATGAGACTGATTATTAGCTAGTTTTCTCTTATTTAGTTTATGATTTGACATTTCAAGTTGTTTATTTCATATACATTCTTGAACTTATCCATCTTATCCTTCATACAACTTGAACTAGGTTTTGATGTATGGGAATGTGATTATGATATGTTAGCAATTGTGTGGTTAAATGTGTGAATGTGTATGGAATGCAATATGAATCTATGTTTAATTTATGGATATTAGTAATGTGTATATATTAGATGAACGAACTCCTTGCAGCCAAGAAGTTAGAGCAAGCAAACTGTAACCTGCAACAACTGGGAAGCTCAGTCTACAGCCAAAGGATTCTAGATAGAGGAGTAGGGGAGATGCCAGAATGTTGGGGATGTGACAAATGCAGTAAGAATTAATGGAAGTGATTGTTGACAAGGTCAGATTGTGAGTCACCAAAGCAAGAATAAATACGATAGAGGAAGAAGGGGGTCAATACCCTTGGGCTCACGTAACAGTTTTTTGTCAAAATCGTTTGAGCCAGTGTCTTGTTTCGACTTCTCTTTTGTTGTTCTTTTATTAAAGTTTACTTGCAAAGACTTGTTCATGTCTTATTCTTGAGGAGAGTGGATACTAGAATTTAATTTTTTTGTTTAATTTCAGTTTTTAATCCTCATGCAAATAAACCTCCTCCCACGCCTATATCTGGGGCTCGTTGGTCAAGGAGTAAATCTAGTTAGAGTGGAGTTAGATTGTATTTTCAGTTCTCATGCTTTAGCAAGACATTTGTTAAAGTTTACTATTGAAATAGATATGGAATTATGAATGATGAATTTGTTTGAGAATTTTGTCATATTGTGAGCTTCAATTTTCAATGCAATAAAGATGGTTTAGTCTACTATTATGAGTAGTTGATCTAGTATCTCATATTTGGTTTATCTCGTGGGAACAACAACTTGAGCAAGGGCCACTCAAGGTATTGTCCACCCACTTTAATTTCTATCGTAGAATAGATGTTTCATGTTATATTCCTTTCAAATAGTTTCATGGTTGTATGCATTTTGTAGCACTACTTTGAGTCAAGCTCCATAGTAGTTGAGTAGTTAATTAGTTGAGTCGTGAAGAGTCAATAGTTAGTGGAGTAGTTCATTATAGAGTTCAGATTTAGCAGTTAACCAATCACAACACTAGGTTGTGAGTACATGTAGCATAGGTGACAAATTAAGTTATTTACTTTGTTTTGCAATTTTATGCTTTAGTTTCCTTTTCAACAATTCTTGTTTTATGCACATGTGTAAACCACCTACATTTAATAGTATAGGTCATGTAGAGTCTCTAAGTGCACATATAGTGCCAACATCATCAAAAGCTTATGAAGCCCTAGTTGATAATTAAATGAAGTCTTTGCAAGGGTTTAGTGAACTGTTCAACGAGGAACCCTTCTTCTGAATTGAGTGTCTATCCACGACACACCAAGTTGATTGAACATTAGAAAAGCCTTACATTTTTGGTGTTGTTGTCAGGGATGGTGCTACACTTAGGATTCTCCTGTGTTATTTCTAACTTTCATAGTCAGTCCTTTGTTTTCAAGTAGTAGATTAGTTCACCAACACAACAAACCCTCACTAACAACATGTAGGATCCTTTGATCTAAAAAGTCAAACCTGTAATATGTGGAGGCAATGAGATGCTTTGGGAAGATTTCTCCTCGCAAACCACCAAGATTTGGAGGATACCGGTGATTAGAGTGAATAGAGAGAGGGTACTCCTAAAGTAGAATTGTCCCTAACACCAACATCCATGTCAGACACAAAGGAGACTTCTCCCACACATACTATCACTATGGGTGATGTACCAACAGTGGAAGACCCACAAGAGCATGTAACCTTTGAGTTCACCATTACCAACCAAGAGAGAGCAATTGCCTTGAAGAACATACCTCCTTCAACATTACCTATCTTCTATGGGTTGGTTACTGAGGGCCCAAGTACCTTCTTGTTTGAGTTTGATGCGCTTTGTAGAAGCTATGATTATACAACATATGCACATAGGCTGAAACTATTTCCAACAACATTGCTCAAAGATGGTTTATGGGTTTGGGAAGAGATGTTGTTCCAAATTGAAACACTATGAAGACCAAGTTCTTGGAAAAGTATCAAGAATACTATAGAGGAACTAATAGGAAAAGAGATGATATTTTCATAATGACACAAAAAGAAGATGAACCATTGGAGGACTATGTAGAAAGATTCCAGTTGTGCTTAAAGAAGTCTCCACAAAATAGGATTTTAGATGAATCTTTGAAGCTAGTGTTTTTAAGAGGGGTTAATGATGATTGCATGAATGCCCTTAGACTTATTGGGGCAAGAGATATATCACAATTACCTTTTGAAGAAATCTGCAAGGTTTGTAGGAACTATTCAAGGTCCTTTACTAAGAGGACTGGAGAAGATATGATATCTCCAATCAACAAGACATCTAATGGAGTCTCTAGAGTGGAACTAAGTAATCTCTTGCCCAACATGAAAGAATATATCATCAACCATTTGGCTACACAGTTGGATACTCTACATATAAAGAAAAAACAAGAAGAGGCAAAGGCAACCCTTACAAAGTATTGCCCACATTGTAGACATAAGAAAGCTAACTACAAATGCAAGAGAGTGGTAAGTATTTTTGAGGACAAACAAAGGAAACCATACTTTCATGCATTGGAATATGAAGATGGACAAGTGTTCAACATTGCTCAGAGGAAACCATGACAGCCAAGACAAGGTATGCCTCCAAATCCTTTGAATTATTATATGCCATTTCCCTTTAGCAACTCAAATTTCTCTAGTTGGAACCTGAGTAGCCTCGAGAAAATCCACAAAACCAATGGCAAAATCCTCAACCAAATTGGAACCAACAACAATAAAACATGTCGCCACAACAAAATTTCCAATGACCTAACTACAATCCTCAATGACCACCTTAACAAAACTAATGGCAACCTTAATGGCAAAGAGACCAATAGTGGCAAAACTAAAACATGAATTTCCAATAACCACAATAGCCCTTGTAGCCACAACAACAAGCCATTATGCCAAATCTAGCACATGCATCATCACAACCAACTAAAGCACCTCAATTGCCAGCACAACCTACACCTAACCCAAATAATAAGCTTGATCAACTTGCCTATACTAACGAGGCTATTCAATACCCTACTTATGGGGTAGAGGTGAGTCATGTCCACCTTAGATCATGGAAAACATTGGTTGGACCTTCATCCCCTCGAATCACTGAGTTGGCTGATGAGGAACCCCTAACAAAGACCTTGGACACCCAACTTAAGGGGACTGAGTCAAATCAAGTTAACCCAACCAATACAAGTCCAAAGCCTCCATTCTTTGAGAGATTAGTTGTTCAAAGGCATCAAACACAAGCTAAAATTGATTTGTTAGGACAACTTAAAGAAGTTTGCATCAAGATCCCCTTCATTCAAGCAATCAAGGAGCTACCTATCTACACTAAAACAATGAGAGAATTGTGCCTAAAGAATCTAGGTAGAAAATGAAGAAATAACTTGCACAATAGAAGAAGATGATATGAAATATACCAAAAATACTTGATAATAATATGCCACTTCGAGGGGGAAATCTCCTAATCCACTTTGAGGGGGATACCTCCAACAGTCTTCAATAAGAACACAATACTCAACATGATGATCAAATAAGACTCACAACCTCCTATATATACCTATTTATACCTAGGATATCACCCAGGCCGACTTAGATAACCCTATGTAAGCCCTAGGCTGACCTAGTTAACTAAATAACAATATAATATGATAATATGACTTAATTAAGAGTTAAGGTAGCTACAAGCCAACTACTCATAACCTGATACACACTATAGGGATAAGGGCATAACATTGCCCTCCTCTTTACAAAAGCATTGTTCTTAATGCTAACTTTTTTTCTTTTTCTTCTTCTTCATCTCCTTTTTTATTGTCGCTTTTTTTTCTACTGTTGCTTTTTGTTCCTACTCTTTTTTTTCTCTTATTTTTTTTCTTGTTTTTTCTCTTTCTCCTTTTTACTTCTGCTTCTTCTTTTACTACTACTTCTTGTTCTTCTTCCTCTTGTTCCTTCTTTTGTCTTGCTCTTGCTCTTGCTCTTTCTCTTTCTCTTTCTCTTTCTCTTTCTCTTTCTCTTTCTCTTTCTTGTTCTACTTCTTGTTCCTTTTTCTTTCACTTATTTTTTGTGGTGACTTTTTGTTGTAAAGCAGGTCTAGAAAGATCATTTTTCAATAAATCACACAAATAAAGCCAAAATACTCTAAGTTTTTTATGTAACTTACTAAGGCCTAAGTCTCACTCCAAGAGAAAATACCCTCAAAATTAGGTTGTTTGTAGCCTTGAGAGATTTTTTTTGAAAACCCTAATTTCCCAATAAATCAATTATTTCTGCTTGTAGCCTTTGATATTTCTCCAAAAAATCACAATTTTTTTGGAACCAATTTGTCAATATGTGGGAGATATGCATTTTCCAAATAAATTGGGAAAAAACCCTAATTTTGTAATAACTCGTTCAATTCTGATCCAATTCTTTTTAAATTTGGATTGTAGCTTTTAAAATGTCCTTCAAAAAACCCTTTAAAAAACAAACAAAAATTCACTAAAATATGGGAGATATGGGTTTCACAAAATGACCTCCAAAATTGAAAAAAATGCCTTGTCGTAACGGTGCCAAGATCATGCTCTAATACCACTTGTAATGAAATAACTTGCCCAATAGAAGAAGATGATATGAAATATGCTAAAAATACCTGATAATAATATGCCACTTCAAGGGTTGGGCATGAGCCCGTGGTGCATTTGATGAGTGGTGGTATTGTTGTGTCCACCAGGGTTCAAGTCTTCGAACTTGACCCGTAGCATTGATGCTACAGTTGTTGATGTTCTTGCCATTGTACCAAGCATTAGTGTCTAGGGCCCACCCCATTGCTTGGTTGGTGGGACCTCACTCCCTTGCTGGGCTTGTGTGTTCACATGCCTTGTGCCCTTGCTAGGCTACCGTGCTCGCAGGAGTGGTGGTTGTTGTGCATCCATGTCAGAATGAGGTTCTTGTTTGTGGCCTCATTGGTTCATAACTCCAGTCAGAAGCGTGCAAACTTGGTTACGTATTACGAATAAAAAAATGCCACTTCGAGGGGGCAACCCCCTAATCCACTTCGAGGGGGATACCTCTAATAGTCTTCAATAATAACACAATACTCAACATCATGATCAAATAAGACTCACAACCTCCTATATATACCTATTTATGTCTAGGATATCACCCATGCCAACTTAGATAACCCTATATAAGCCCTAGGCCAACCTAACCAACTAAATAATAATATAATAATGATAATATGACTTAATTAAGAGTTAAGGTAGGCACAAGCCGACTACTCATAACACGATACACACTATAGGGGCAAGGGCATAACAACACCTAACCCAAATAACAAGCATATTTAACATGCCTATACTAACGATGCTATTCAATACCCTATTATGGGGTAGAGGTGAGTCATGTCCACCTCAAATCATGGAAAACATTTGCTGGACCTTCATCCCCTCAAATCACTGAGTTGGTTGATGAGGAACCCCCAACAAAGACCTTGGACACCCAACTTAAGGGGACTGAGTCAAATCAAGAACCCAACCAATACAAGTCCAAAGTCTCCATTCCCTGAGAGATTAATTGTTCAAAGGCATCAAACACAAGCTAAAACTGATTTGTTAGGACAACTTAAAGATGTTTGCATCAAGATCCCCCTCGTTCAAGAAATCAAGGAGGTACTTATCTACACTAAAACAATGAGAGATTTGTGCCTAAAGAATCTAGGTAGAAAATGGAGACCCTCAAACTGTACATGTCTTAGGACAACTTGTAGACATTATGTTAGGAAACATAATTGTCCCCAAGTATGCAAACCCTGGTAGTCCTGTAGTAGATGTCAAGATAAATGACACTCCCATAAAGAACACCTTGATTGACTTGGGAGCAACTATTAATGTGATGACTAAAGAGACAATGCAGTTGTTACAATTAATAGAGCTCATACCTACACCCATTGTCCTACAGTTGGCAGATAGGTCAACAATTAAACCTGAGGGTATCATTGAAGACTTGGTGATCACATAAGATTCATGGGAGTACCCTACAAGTTTCATGGTATTGCAACCTAAAGCCAATCTTGCAGGCTATCCTCTCATCCTAGAAAGGCCATGGTTAGCAACAACAGATACATTTATAGGTTGTAGGTCTAGGAATATGATTATCTCTAATGGAAATGTGACTAAGAAATTGGTCCTTTATCCACCAACCCAACCACATGCAGACCTAGAAAAAACCATTTGACCTACCTTAGATGAGGAAGATCAATATTCTTTACAAACCCTAATGACTATTGAATGCAATTAATTGTTAGAGAACTAAGATGAGGATGATTTGATAGTAAACATTATGCATAATATCTATGGTAGGGACCCGTAACATCAAGACTGTCTAACATGTCTATATGATCCCCTACAAAATGTGATACCTTCTAGTTCATCTGAGTCAATGCCAAAACTTTTCTACCACAACAATGTGTCCCAAATATAGTAGGACTTGACCTTTCATTAGTTCAAAAAACGTCCAAGACCTTAAAGATAATGTTGAGTAAACCATTAAATGTTAATAGTCAATTGACTGAGACACAACAAACTTCATCGATGAATGTGCTTCAAGCACATGTAACAAATTTTGCATGGGATTAACATGACATGAAGGGGATAGACCCAAACTTGTGCATGCATAGGATCTATATTAATGATGGTTTTAAACCATAAGACAACCCCAAAGGAGAATGAACCCTGTAATCAAGGACATAGTTAAACAAAATTGTGAAAAATGCTAGATGCAGGCTTCATCTATCCTATTTCTGATAGTGAATGGGTGTCACCTCTAGTGATTGTTCCAAAGAAAGGAGGAAAATTGAGTGTGTGTAGACTATAGAGATTTGAATGTTACTACTAGAAAAGACCGCTTTCCACTACCCTTCATTGACCAGGTACTTGACTCACAAGTTGGTAAGCAATACTTCTCCTTTTTGGATGGATTCAGTGGCTATAACCAAATAAAGATTTCTCTAGAAGACCAGGACAAGGCAACATTTACATTCTCTTGAGGCACATATGCCTATTTTGTCCTACCATTTGGACTATGTAATGCACCAACCACCTTCCAAAGAGCAGCGTTGAGTATATTCTCATATTTTGCACATGACTCGATGGAAGTTTACATGGATGATTTCACTGCCTATGGGAATACATATGATGAAGCACTTGGCAACTTAGAAAAATCACTCAAATGGTTTCAAGAACACAACTTATCCCTAAGTCATGAGAAATGCTTCATGATGATGACACAAGGGATTGTGTTAGGACATTTTGTCTCAAATGAAGGAATTCAAGTGGACCCAAACAAAATTGTAGTGATTTCAACACTCCCTATACCACAAAGACAAAAAGATGTTAGAATTTTTCTAGGACATGCTGGGTACTATAGGAGATTTATTCGAGACTTTAGCAAACTTGCAGCCCCACGATATGTTTTACTATCCAAGGATGTAAAATTTGAATGGACAGATGCCTGCCAAACCTCCTTTGAAGCACTCAAGGCAACATTAACCAAAACTCTTGTCTTGAGAGGACCAAATTGGACCTTACCCTTTCACATCCATACAAATGCCTTTGATTTTGCCATAGGGGCAGTTCTTGGACAAAAGGAAGGTAACAAAGAGTATGCCATATATTACATCAATAAGAGTTTGCAAGGGGCATAACTCAATTATACAGTGACAGAGAAGGAGATGTTGGCAGTAGTTTATGCAATCAACAAGTTCAAACATTATATCGCAGGCTATTCAATGTTCATATACACTTACCACACAACAATAAGGTATCTAATGAACAAACTAGTGGTTGGAGGAAGACTAGTTAGATGGCTATTGTTACTACAAGAATTTTATATCACAATTGTTGACAAGCCAAGAAAAGCAAATGTAGTTGCAAAATTCTTATCTAGGCTACCAACCAAATTAGTAGAAGATGTTGTTGATGACTCATTACCAGATGAGCACTTGTTTTCTCTATCTTTGCACACACCTTGGTATGCAGATATTACCAATTATCTTGTAGCAAGAAAGACAGCACCACACTTCTCACCTAGAGAAAAGAGACAATTGGTTCACAAGAGCTTTCCCTACTCCTGGATAGCTAGTTATCTATTCTACACAGGCCTGAACAACATAATGAGGAGATGCATTAGAGAAGATGAGGTGTATGACATCCTCAAAGCATGCCACGATGAACCTTGTGGGGGACATTTTGTAGCCAAGAGGACAACACTTAAATTTTCAATATTGGTTGGTGTTAGTGTAGCTTTGGCCGACTTGGTGTACTAGCGCTAATTGCGGAGGATAATTATTGATTAATGAAGTGTTGAGAAGCATGTTTGTGTAGATTTGGATCCCAATTAAGTAGTTGTGTGGTTTGGCTTCACTTCTTTATATGGTGGAAGTGTTTGGTGCCAACCTATTTGATGTTACATGGTTGAGGTGTATACATTTCCTTATGGTCGACCTAATTGAGATTATTTTAAGTTGTGGAGGGTATAAATGCAAGGTGAATTGTTGTGTGGATCAAGAGCAGAGTGTGTGTGTTGCGAAGGATGCGAAAGTGATCAAGTGTGAATATATGAGTATGAACCTTAATGCTTGTGACTTCCAAATGTAGTAAGCAGAAGGTGTCTACATTTCAGTATGTTTGTTGACTTGTTTTTGCTTCAATGGAACTGTACCTTCGGCATATGAGAGATGCATTGTTAGCAATTCAAATTGGTTGTGAGCCACCCCTTCTTTATTCTTTCTTCTAGATGGTGAGTCCTTTGGCAGTGAGCCTTATTGTATTCAGTGTTGCAATTCATATATTGGTGAGCTAATCGTCACCGTGGTTTTTCCTTTATACGGTTTTCCACATAAATCTGGTGTTCCTATGTGTTTGCATTAATTCTTTACATGTTTACATTTTGTTAATGCATGTTAAGGGTTTAATAATGGATAAGGGTTTAAGATCTAATGCAGATCTGAATGTTAATGAGGGTTTTTGATATTTTAAATGTATACAATTGATTCACCTCTCAGTTGTCTTGTGCATCTAACAAAAGCACATCCACATTTAGCGCTAACATGCTAGGTTGGACAAACTTGTGTTAACACCCTTAAGAAATTAAGTTCGTGCTTCACCAAGTTCGAAAACAACTCATGGACCACATAACAACACATACAACATACAAAATATTCCAATATCAACATACTAATATGCAACACTGCTACAACCACTTGAAATAAATAATAATTTCATCCTGTGCAACTAGTTGTACAACCAACAAACTCCAACACAAGAACTAAACTTGCGAAGAAAATCAACACTCAAAGGGAAAGTGGATACATACAATATAAGCACATTCCCAAATCTACAAGACAAGAGACCTCAACACAGGGAAATGCATAGCAATTCCATTTCTCCCAGACAATTGCTTCTCAGTCCACACTAGTGAACACAACTTCTTCTGCCACATGATCTAGAACATGAAACTCTGGATATAACACATCTAAACACCTTTCATCAACATATCCAAATCACAAAAGAATAGCTTCAAGACCGAAGAAATGCAGAGCACAATATAAAACACCTGCTTGTCACATTGTTCAATCTTTATTCAAATTTTCTCAAAAGTACGTGGAAACCAAGCACCACACACTCTTTCTCAACACAAAGACAACATCTACGACATCTTCACAACATCTCAACCACACTATAGGTTGACATCCATAAGCACTTACTTATCACATCTACACTAGAGGTTGACATCAAAACACTAATGACAAGTCTCCAACAAAACTCACTATCAAAACTTTCATCTCAAGTACAATAAATAGGAGACACAATACATGAAACCAACAAATAATTATTAGGAAACTATGAGTTAAAACCACCCAAAAGTGGCATTCAAATCCCTAGTTAAAAATTCAATTTCTAATCATAAGTCCACGAGCTAAAAATAACACATTCCTTCCACTCACCATAAGTTTGTCATAATCCACTCACCAACTTGGATGTTCAATTGTGGCTCCATTATCTCCATTCAAAGATGTTTCTTAGGTATCCTATAGATAAGCTAGTGCTTCTTGAGTTTGTGAGGCAGGTGATACCATCTCATGATGCCTTTTTTCAATTACATAAAAAAGGGACAAGTGAAATTTCCTATCACTATTAGGAGTTATAGGTGCATTTTTGTTAAGAGTACTAAGTTTTGTGAAAATGAATTGAAAGCCTATGGATTAGAGTTCTTCATGCTTAAGAGGGAAAATTATGACCCAATTGACCAGTTAGCCAAGAAGATAAACATGAAATATGCTCATGACTTCCACTTGGAGGATTTTTGGTATGGTTGCGATGATGAACATGATGTTAGGAAGCAGTCTTACCAAAGGTTGTCATTGGACCAGATGAAGGCTTTTGGGACACATGATGTTCCTGAGCAAATGGATGTTGATAATGGAGAAGCAAGTAACCCAGCTTATGAATAAGATAAGGTGTATGATGAAGCTATCCTAGACCCAGATTGGGGACAATAGGAGGTAGTGACCCTTGAAGATGTTTCCAGGAAAGTGTTGGATTATACTTAATCATGGATAAATGGTTACCTCCATGTGATAAGAGAAGCTAGAATGACACACACATATCCACATGGTAGAAAGAGAAAACAAAAGATAAATGAATTAGGGTATGATGATGATGTGGAAAAGAAAAGAAGAATTGTTGAAGCTAGAGTAGTTGAACATGGTATCTAGAAGAAATCCTTGATGCTTTGAGCCAAGGATCTTTGATGGCTTCACATCCATATGATCGAAATAGAGAGACCTTGGTCGTTCCAACTAATATGTTAAGAACTCCCATGATGGCATCTTCTATGGCATTGCCAAGAGCACAACCCTTGACATCAAAAGAAGCAATTATGAAGGCATGGGTGAATGCAAGGACAAGGTCAACATCAAAAGTAGTTGCTATGTTTACCTCCTTGTCTTCTATTAGCATGGTAACAATGATGCAAACTCTAGGGAGAAAACCTTTGATTACAGAGGAAAAATCGATAGTAACTATAGAGCAAGCTGTGATGGAGGTAGAAAAATGGTCTGCTATACTACAACAGTTTAAGGAGAAGCAGTCTAGAGGAAACTTAGTGATGCAACCCAACATAGGATTATGTCTAGATGATAAGGAAGAAACAAAATTTATAGTGGGACAACTCACTCAAGAGGTAAGAAATCTTGGAGAATTTAATACAGAAGAGGTGGTGTCTCCATAAAGAGAAATAGGGGGCACTACATTTCAGAGCCCCATTTCCATCGTGGATGAAGGCGTAGAGCATGAATATGCACTTGATGATCGTGCAACTAAGGATCAACCCTTGCAAGGAGAGATTGAAGTTATTGTTGAACAACCTCAAGAATAAGGGATAGGTCCGGATATAGAGTCTTCTCAAACTCTGGACAAGGAATAGTGTTGATGGTGAAGATAACACAAACAACATTAAAACAAAATATTTCTACTCTATTTCTCCTGAAAAAGAAAGACAACATATAGTAGCCTAACTCCCAAGGTCTTGGTAGTTGGTTCTCAACTGTTTGGTGTCACTCAATCGGTTCATGCAACTGTAATATTCAAGGGGCCTATGCTAGTAACAAAAGATTCAAGCTATGACTCATTTTACCGACTGCTTTAGTAAATCAATGGGGTTTTCAAATAAAAGAAAAAGATAGGACAAAAGGGTAAACCAATAAGTATGAATCAAATTTATCTAGTATCTGGACATATACCTTCAACAATGAATGTTTCCTAATAGATCATAAAACCATAAAATGACACAATCTATAGCATAATCTATACCACTGCATACATTTTAGGTGCTTAATTAACTTCGCAATTACTCTTCACAAATATTTCAAGGGTTTTCAAAACAACACACATTCATTCATCATCAAGATTATAGATCAATAGATTTTTTAATAACTTCAACTCAATGACAATCTAATAAGATAATCCTTAAATCTGATTCCTTCAAATGACTTTCATCATTCAAGAAACTCTTATGTTCAGCACAATCACTGCATACAGATAGATCATAACTTATCAGCTTTATCAAACAAACAATTTAATTCTAAAAAAAATCATATTTTGAGTAAACCTGTAATTCTATTAACTGTAAAAGATCAAGTACAATGTATCTCTATAAAATCACTACAAAATTCTATCTCCTAGCATTAGGTAAGCCAATCCAATTCTCAATTAGCTGACCCTTACAATATGATACCCATCGGGCATTTATAGATATACAAAAAGTTCGAACTTCACTTCTATTTTAGGCTATCCACCTTTTTAGGAACAACAACTTTCTTGGAAACTCAAATCAATTTGATCTTGAGTTCTTACATTAGACGTTCAGTTTAACTAAAAATAGAAGATAGAAGAAAAGAAAAGAAGTCATGCGCCCCCAAGACTGTCAGTGTTGTATGCATGCAACATGCAAGGAAGATAAAAATCATGCATGCGAAGCTAGATCTGCCATGAATTCATCGTAGCTGGTGAAGAATTGCTGTAAAGTATCCATCTCTGGCCCATTAATCCAGTCATCTTCAAATTTGATCTGATCCAACTCAGTTGCAGCAAACTCCTTCATACTTTTCACCTTTATTAACTCTCTCCCAGCAACTTTTATCTCTTCTTTGACCTCTACTAGTCGATCTAACATCAACTCTCCACCATCATCTTCTTTTTGCATAAATCCTTTGAATCTTTCATCCCACTTTTCTTTTATTTGATTAAAAGGCATGCCCTCTTTTGTAAATGCATTTATATCTACAATAATGGCAATAACTGCTTCTAACTCTTCCAATTGCTCAGTCAAATTATTAACAGTCTCTTGAATTTCATTCCTATGCTTACATAAAAAGTCAGTCCTAAAATAGAGTATACGAGAAGTTTTCTCCACAAAATCCTTGTTGTCTTCCTCAAGTATGGATTGTTCCAGAAGAGTTGTTAGAGGCAATTCACTCACCTTTTCTAACTTTTGACTATATTCTTTATACTCTTCTCCCTATTTCTCTGATGCCTCAATGTATTGATACATTTCTTTTACTAACCCTTCTGTGTCCTTGTAGGCTTCAAAACCTTCTACCAAAACTTCACCCACCTCTCGGTTTAGCTTGTCTACCCATCGGTCTACCATCTCCACTTTGCCTTTTACTTGCACCAAATCATCTACCTCCTTTTTGCTTAACAAAATAGGAGTCTCAATGGCTGCTACCTGTTGTGATCTTGGAGAGGAGACATTCTTCAAGAATGAATGTAGTTGATCTAATTGAGCTTTAAGCTCATCCTTCTTTTGCTTGTCCTTGATCATTCTTGACTTGGTCGTTGAAGCCACCACATCAATCAAATTCATTTGCTGATTTCTAGTGGGTCTTCCCAAATTGACCGTACTTAGCTGATAATCTATTAGTTGCATGTCCCCTACCTCCTTTTCTGTCATTGGCATGGCACATTCAGCAACAATTTCTCCTTTGTCTGTGAGTCGGGTAGAATGTAGAATCTTAGCCTTCTTTTTAGGCCTCTCCTGCTCAATTTCTTTCATCATGTCCTCCCAATTGAGAGGTTGTGAAGGTATTACTGCCCTCTTCTGTAGGTCCAATTTTAGCCATGTAGGAGCACTTGGAGCAGTAGTCATCGTAGAGGAAGAGGGAGCAATAACTGTAGAAGGAGGCTGCATACTCACTTGAGATTGGGATTCAACCCTTGCTTTCTCTTGTTGTTCTTGTAGTATATGCATTTGCACAAGTCTTTCAGCCTCTTCTCTATCCTTCTGTTCTTGTATTTTCTTATCTTCTTCTTCTTTCCTCAACCTCTCTTCCTCCAACTGATTTCTCTCTACTCTTTCCTTTTCCAACCTTTCCTTTTCTAATTCTTCCTTCTCTATTCTTGCTCTTTCTAATTCTTCCTTTTCTAAAACTTCCCTTTCTAGAGCCTCCCTTTCCAATTTCTCTTTTTCTAAGGCCTCTAGTTTTTCACTTTCTAGCCTTTTTGCCTCCAAAGTCTTAAGTTTTTCAGCTTCTGCTTCTTCTTCCTGTTGTTTCCTAATCAACTCTTCGGCCTCCTTTTCCTTCCTTATCTTTTATGATTCTTCCTCTTTTTGTCAAGCTTCCTCTGCTTGTGTCAACCTAGCAACCAGGATTTCCTTTTCCCTCTGGTTTCTTGCTTTCTCCTCCTCAAGATCATGGATCTTTTGTATCAACTCTAACTTGTCATTTTTTGCTTTAACTTTAAGCTCATGTTCTCGCTACCTCCTTTGCTTCTCTACTTCATCATCTATTGCCTTAATTTAAACTTGTTTTGACTGTAATTGTTGTTGGTGAAGTAGAGCATCGGCTTGTACCTTAGCATCCATTTCTTTTTGTCTCTTCGCTGCAGCCCTTGCATCAGACTTCCTTTTTTCCTCTTCAAACATTTTCCATTACTCTTCTTGTGTTAGAATCTGCTCAATAGTCTCCTCTAAAGGCATGTTTTCTTGCAAATCCTTTTTTGATAGAGTTTCATCTGAATCTGTCTCAACTTCTAGAACTTCTTCCTCCACTTCTTTTCCCTTAGCAGCTTCAGCCATGGTATGAAGAGCTCCTTCTTGAACCTCTTTACTCTTCTTTCTTGTAAGTGGGGCTTAGGCGGATGATTCACCTAATGTAGGTGTTGAAACAACAGATCCTATTGGAACATCTCCTTCTTGTGTTTCCTCTCCATCATCTACCACCTCAAGTTCTATTTCTTCAATATCTAGAGGAAGGAATTCTAATGGCTCTTTGGGAGGTGTCTTTCTCTTAATTCTCTTGTATCCTTTACCCTTTTTAAGAACTGGTCCTTGAGAAGATTGAGTTCTTAGCACTAACCATTGCACACTTCTATCTAACACTGTCCTTCCAATCTTCTTAATATCAATTGTTTCTTCAGCCTCCCAATCAATTGGATCCAGGTTCTTGGTACCAATATTCAACGCTTCATAGGATGGATCCAACACCATTCCATCATCCACCAAGGTGTCAGGAATGTTTTCTTTAATACCAAGCTCTGACATGAGTGAGACCGATAATCTTTCATAATTCTTCTTTCTCAAGTCATACTCATCTTGCCTATCACTCCAAAAGTCTTCTAACAAATTAAAATGTCTAGTGAACACTGAAGGTAATAAGGCATACATCTTTTTCTTTGGATCAAAATACTTACGAGTTGTATACAATCCCAATTTCAATTGTATCAACTCATTACATACCACCTTTGCTCCCTTCAAGTGTTGACAGCTATATTCTCCCAACTTCATGGGAAATTTATGACATCCAGTTTTATGCTTAATCCCAAACTGAGCATTAACTCCAATAGCTTGATATACAAACTCCATTAGCACCATCCTGTTACTCAGCACCTTGGAAGTAAATGTGGGTGGCCTTCAAAACCAAATAACCTGAAGTATGTAAATTTGGGGTATTGGATGTACCAACATCCCCATTCAACAGTGAACGCCATGGCTTCTTGACTTAACCGGTATCCTGCATCTCCATTCAGTTGATTGATGACCACATATAAAAATGCATTATTGACTCTTCTGAAATGAGTCTCAACAACCTGAAGAGATAATTGATCATAGTGCTCCCATACCTTCTTTTGTCCATCCAAGGCTCCCATTATGCCCACTCTGTTCAAACCTGGGAAAACACCCACTCTTGTTGCTGCATAAACAATGTAAGAGGTCATAAAGAAACACTTGGTTTCTCTAATCCTGGTTAATTGATCATGTATGACATCAGAAACAATCATTGACCAATCAAACTGTTGTTCTCCTTTCAAGATAGTCTAAATAAAAGGAAACATCCACTCCTTGAAGTAAAATGCATCTCTCTTTCCAAACACCCTAGACAACATCACAATCAACCTTGCTACCTCTTCATAGAAATCTGCCCTCTTTGGTTGATCTGCAAGCTTGGTTAGAGATTTCTTTTATGTCTTCAACCACTTCTTATTCAAGTGAGATTTATTCATTCCCTTATACCTACTATATTGCTCCAAGGCCTCTGCCTCATTTAGTTGCACCAAATTTTTTGGATCTGGAACATCAAATATACTCTGAAATACTTGAGGAGTGAGATTAATAATCACATTGTCTTGTGAATCCATGCATAGCCTTGTAGCTGGATTGTAAGCACTGGCTACTGTCATGATTAACTCCGGGCACTGAACAGATATAGGAAATAAAGTGATATGAGCTAACCCAGAGCTGACAATTATTTTCGTAGTCAATGTAATATCCTTGTCAAACACTTCTGAATACCACTCCTCAAAATTGTATTGACCTAAATTGGTGTTAGTGATATCTGACCAATCTGATTCCACCTTGCTCACCTTCACAACCAAACTCCTGTGATTATACATTAATGTATAAGGCGGTTGTTCTGGCTTTAACTTCTTTGGTTTTGATGCTACCTTTGATGTTTCTGTAGGCTGGTTTCTCCAAGCAGCTTCCCTTGATGTTCCTGACATCTTTCAACTTTCTTGCAAGAAAAACCTCTAATTAGATCTTTAGATATCAACACCAAAACATGCTTTAAAAACCATACCTTTCATATATGCACTGGAGGCGGAACCAGGCAGAAACACAACCTAAAACAATCTCTTTTTACAACACTGCCGGACCCAAAGCAAAAACCTATATAGAAATTTCACTAACAATGAACGGGCTCGGAGTCGGACTTGGGAAGGTTATCGGAACCAGGATCGGAATGGAAAACAAATTTAGTTTTCTTCAAATTTTCATCTTTTTCATATTCTATTTCCATTCCGCCTCCGCCTCCAATTTGGTCATCGTTATTTTGAAGGAAGATTTTCTCGTTATGCGCGGAGCCGGACACGGGATGAAACATGGAATCGACACCTTTTGCAAAACAGAATTCTCAAGTTCAAGATCGATTCCAATCCCGTCTCCGCCTAGGTTGACCATGACGTCATCAAATATTTTATCAATTTAACCTATAACTCCATGACTAAAACCAAGGTCGTATTAGATGAAAAGAAAGGCTTTAAAACACTCTACTCATATGACCATGGGGAATGACTAAATCCTAAGATATCATATTTTAATCATTTTAAAAGTGATTACAGAGACCAACGAAACCCTAATCTAATCAACACGATAAAAACTAGGGCACGGATTTTAAACCTTGCCATTTACCAGAATGCAAAACGCGACAAAACCCTAAGTAAAAACGATGAATCAAGTTACCCTAACTCACTGTGAATCTCTAATCTACCTCACTGTAAATTTCTAATCTAACTAATTAACATTTAAAACTTAAACTTAATCTAACTCACTGCAAATCCAAAACAGCACGACACAATCACGACTAAAGCGTGAAAGCGACTGTACCCTAAAACAGAAAGAACTAAAACAAAAACAAACAGAAACAAGGAAACAACCAGACAAACAAAATAAAACAAGACCCGAACAAACAAGCACACCAAGAAACATGAAATCATTTGAAAACGACATGATTCAGAGCACGGGCAAACGTATATACAAAACACGCAACAGTAAATAAAACGAAGAACAATAATAAGAAAACCTACCTCGAAAACACAAGAACGCAGCTAACCTTCTGAACTAATCCGTTCGCAACAATCTTCTCCTCCTTCAATCTTTTCGCTCAAATGAACATTGTCGCTGCTCTTTCGTGCTCTTCAATCTCTTAATAATGATAATAATGACTCGTTTAACCCTTATATGAAGGTAAAAATGAAGATTTCTACGTGCACGACTAACTGTCATTAATGCATTAACACGCAGTTAAGGCAGAGTCGGAACTGAAAGTGAACCAACATTTCACAACAGTGTGACTTCAATCAAAAAGTCAACGATCCAGAAAAACGGCGAGGGCGGAACTAAAATGGAAACTGATTCGAAAACATTTTTGAGAAATTTCCAAACTTCATTCCAATTCCGGTTCCGGGTCCGCCTACTAAACACAAAACAAAACCAAACACAAAAAGTAAAACAAAAGATTGACATAACAAAACTAAACAAAAAGACAAGACCAAAACCAAAAGTAAAAATAGCGGAGGCGGGGTCGGAGTTGATTACGATTTTGCAATTTTTGGTAAAGACTAAGTTACCCCCCACTTCGGCTCCGGGTCCGCTAAAGACAAAACAAAAGACATAAACAAAAGACTGTCAGGATGGAAACCAAAACAAAGCTTCAAAAGAACTTTCAGAACCCGATTTAGTTCCGATTCCGATTCCGACAGAGAAACAAAAGAAAAACAAAGTATTGGCAAAACAAGACTCCAAACTTTGTTTCAAAAACAACTAAGTACAAAAATAACAAAAAGGGGGATCCATTTTGACCAATGCATAACAAATAGGAGAGCAATGAAAACCCCGATGGCTTAGGACAACATGGGCATATTTCTTTGGAAGGTAACACTAAAAGGGAAAAGATAGGACAAGAGAATATAAGCCTCAAAGAGAAAGAAGAAAGAGAGTTGAACCATGGCAATCTAGAATCCCTGTCACCTAGAATGGAGAATGTAAAATATTTGAAGGTTTCCATAGGTGATAATGAGGAGTCAGGGAAGAGTGTTCCCAAGCATTATGATTGACAAGGACCAAGTCATGAAGAGGCGAGGAAAAATGAAGAAGCACTTGATTGGCTAGTCAGGCAATTGACTCCACCATTGGAAGTGGAATTGGTGCCTCTAGATTTCAGAAGTTTAGTACAAGAGCTGGAAACCCCTAAGCCCAAGGCTAAAGCAAGGGTTAGACATGTTGTTAAGCGGAATTCAAATGGAGGGGAGACTCTCCAAATAGCTACTCCTATAGGAGAAAAAGGTAAGCATGAAGTAATGACTATTATCAAGTTACTACAATCAACCTAGGACATTCCTCATGAGAGCAGGAATTGGAAGAAATGAGAATGAATCTAGAAACTACAGCTACCCGTATGAGGAATGATAAGAAAAATAAGAGAGAATTGAAAGAAAGGGTTGCACACCTAGAGAATTTTATAAGAGATATAGCTCAACCCAGTTAGTCATTGACTGAATTGCCACTAAATCTAGTGTTGAAGTCATAGGAGAAAGTAGACGCCATTGAAGGGTTAAAGCATAAAATGAATGTGTTTGATAGATAGAGCATTTGGTGCAATAGCACAAAGAATCAATAAGGGGGAAATTGGTAAGTGTAAAGAGGCATACCACTGGTTTGACAAGTCCAGAAGGCTTGGATGAGTGCAAATATTGCAAGGAACAGAATGATATAGAAATGCAACAGTTAAAGGCATTTCTCAAGGAACAAGTCCAAGAGTTGATAAGGGAGATGGTGATTATGGAACAAGAAGTTTCGATGTTGGAAAAATGGAAATTGCAATTGAGTTGGGAAGGTGACATTCTATTGAAATGTGTAAATGGATTGGAAAAGGTCATTGAGAAGAGGTGAAAATCTCATGGATAAAGATTTAAATCTCATTGAGATGTTGACACAACAGATTTGTGACCCTAAAAAGATGGGACAGGATGATGCAGAAGTAAATGCTATTAGAGGATGGATTAAGAAGATAAATAAAGATCCTATTCATTCTTTAAGCTGAGCAACCATTGATGAGGTGATAAAATACAAAAATCACATGAATAAGTATGAGATAGAAATGTTACAAAGGAATGAATCCATAACTAAAGTAACTGAAGAATATGTGAGGCACAAGTACAGTTGGAAAATGACAGTGTTCTAAGGGAACATATAAATTAGGTGTTAGTTTCTTTTTGAGAGTATCAATAGAAGAAAGGAGAAAATGAGTCTGTGAATGAGGTGTCTAGCGAAGAAGTGCTCATGATCGAATATTGGAAGCCTGGGGTTTTTGTGCACGAACATGATGATGAGTTTCTTGAAATGAATTTTACAAAGATATTCCCAGACTCGATGCCAGTTGATCAACCCCGGAGATTTTGATGGGAAGTGCTAGTAGTTTTGCACCTTGTACAAAATTACATGTGTCTTGGAGGCCTGAGTCTTTAAAGGTTTTGAATGCTAAAGGAAGCCAAAATGTCTTTTGACTTATTCTAGACGATTCATGTGCCAACTATCATATGCCACGTGTTACTTTATGATTCATTCCTTTGATTCTCTTTCATGTGCTCTATTGGAACTCTTTGGTTGCCTTATTCTTATAAAAGGTCGAGAGTTGTTTCATTTTTAGTTAAGTTTAAAATTTGTGGAATTACGGAGACTTAAAATTGGAACTCTTACCAATTTTATTTCTTTTTTCGTGTTTTTTGTACCATTCCAATATAAAAACTTGTATGCTCCATTTGAAGTTTACTAATATCAAAGCCAATTTGAAACTATTTCCTAATACAAAATCTTACGTAGTTGATTGTTTGTTCCTAACGGAAAAGCCTATGTGTTGCACCATATTTGGGCGCACATTGACACTATTCGGTGGTAAATAATCTCATGTTTCTTTAAAATTCTTGCATCATCCTATGCCTAGCTGTGAAGTAATCTAGTGAAGTATAGAGTAGTTTTCTTTGGTTTAGTTTATTTCATGGTGTATGCATGGATAATAACTGGGAGAAACTTAAATTTTAGGATCTTTAATGCTTTTCTTTAGAGTAGATGTTAAATATTTCCAAAAAATGTTTAAAAAGTGATAAATTCATGAAGTATTCCTACAAATCTTTAGTATTCATGAAGTTACAGAGAAATTTCTATTAAATCTGTTGATTCTTTGTAAATAATTTGAATTCATGAAATATTTCATGTAAATATTTTGTTTTCATGAAGCTACGAAGCAATACATGTATGCCTTGATCGAGCTTTTATTATGATCCTTTGGACACCAATAAGACTAAGAAACCATAGACCCCTCATGATTAATAATAAATTTATACAATGAACCCTGAGTGAACCTAGTGCGTCAAGACTTGACATTCTTGAGCCTTGGGATCAACTAAGATTGCCTTTAGATTTAAGTATTCCTAGTGGATCTTTCAGGAAAGGTGGGTTCCCGCATTCTTTGAGTGAGAATTTATCTTCCTATTGGTCTGTGTGTGCAACACTCATGTCAACAAAATCCTTCATATCAAATGTGCTAGAAAGTTGATTCTTAAGCTCCCTAATCATCACCTTGTTGTTATCCATAAACAATATATCATCAACATATAAGACAATGATTAGTATCTAATCATCAATAACTTTAATATAAACACAATGATCCTTTTCAATTCTAAGAAAACTCATCCTCAATGCAAATGCATCAAACTTTTGGTACCACATCTTAGGTGACTATTTCAAACCATATAAAGATCGATCTTTAACCTACAAACAAAGTGTTCTTTTCCTTTTACAACAAAACCATCAAGTTTTCACATATAAATTTCTTCCTTAAGATCCCCATACAAAAAAGCAGTTTTAACATCTATTTTCTTTGTTTCAATACCATAAGCTTAAGCAATAGATAATAGGAATACAATAGAATTTAACTTAGCAACAAGAGAGAAAATTTCACCGAAATCAACTCCCTCTCTCTAGGAGTAGCCCTTGGCCACCAATCTGGCCTTGTACTACTCTAATCGACCATCGACACCAAATTTATTTTTAAATACCCACTAGCAACCAATGGGCTTCCTTCCTTTGGAAAAACTCACAAGATCCTAGGTATCACAACCATCCAAATCCATCATCTCCTCCTGCATGGCTTGCATCCAAGACTCACTTTTTCTGAAGAAAGAGCCTCCCTATAGGATCTAGGTTCATCGTCAATACTCAAAAAAGAAAATACATAGTGATAATCTAATGGGCTATACCTATCAAATGGATTATGTCGCCTTGTCGACCTCCTCAAGGTAGGAGTACAATAGAATCTACATGTTCTTCCTCTACTATGTGCTCATCCTACACATCCTTTAAACTATCTAAACCCTCTTCTTCTTCTACATCCTCAATTCCATCTGATTTTTCTTCCACATGTGTATCTTCCTACTTTTCTATCTTTGTCTCAAAGTGTAATACTTTTGTCTTTTCTTTCTCCTTTAGTTGTTCTTCACTTGAGTAAGCTCTAAATTCCCTAAAATCACATCTCTAGAGAAAACCATTTTATGGGTTAGTGGATTCCAATTCTTATAACCTTTTACATTATCATCGTAACCAACAAAGATGCATTTCTATACTTTTGGATCCAACTTAGAATGCTTCTCTTGAGGCACATGAACAAAAGCCTCACAACCAAAGACCCTTACATGTGAAACAAAAGGCTTTCTACCTATCGACACTTCATAAGGATTTTTATCAATAAGAGTTAAACAAGGAGATGTATTAACCAAATAACATGCAATACTTATACCTTCTACACAAAATCATCTATCAAGCTTAGCACCACTCAACATGCTCCTAGATCTTTTCATCAAGGTTGAATTCATTCTTTTTGCTACCCCATTTTGTTGGGGTGTATATGGAGTAGTCTTTTTTCAAACAATATTTGCATGATTACAGAACTCATCAAATTACCTAAAACAATATTCACCCCCATTGTCAGATCTCAACACCCTTATCTTATAATCCATTTGATTCTCAACTAAGTCTTTAAATTCCTTAACCTAGTGAAAACCTCATATTTTTCATGCATAAAATAAATCTAGGTGTATCTTGAGACATCATTAATGAAAGTAACATAATAATGAGATTTTCTAAAAGATTCAACATCCACTGGTCCAAACACATCCAAATGAATAATCTCTAATAATATATTAGCTTTATTAGACCCATTAGGAAATGATGATCTATTATGTTTACGAAACACACAATGCTCACAAAAATCTTTTTTGCCAACGGAATAATAAAAAATACCATCAACCAATATTTTATTCAAAATGATATTTAGACCATTTTCACTTATGTGACCCAATCTATGGTGCCACAACATACGTGCATTTTCAGTGCTAGTTATATTAGCAGAGTTACAAAAAGTTGAGGCTTTAAGCCTAAACAAAGTCCCAGTCTAAGATCATTTAGCAATCACTAAACTCTGTCTTACCAACGTGCAACTAAACTTGTCAAATATCACATGCATTCCAGAATCATTCAACTTGGATACTGAAAGTAAATTTCCCGCAAGTCTTGGAATATATAAAACATCATTAAAGTTTTTAATCATTCCATCATTGAAACACAACTTTGCCTTTCCCTTACCAACAATCTTCTTCATGTTATTATCATAAAGGAAAAAATTTCCCCCATCATAAGTTGAATATGAAGTAAACCACTTCTTGTGATGAGTCATATGGTAGGTGCAACTTGAATCAATAAGCCAAGCATCATTACTAGCAATGTTAGCATAAATAAATAAAGCATCAGAATCACCATCTTCTAAGGACTTTTCCATGAAAGTATTTGAATTATTTTTCTTGTTTATACACTCCACATGTCCTCTCTTACCACAATACCAACACTTTACTTTGCTCTTCCTAGGAGGTTTAGAATGTCCTTTAGACTTGTCTCTCTTTTTGTCCCCTTTAGGCCCACCTTTTTCTTTGGACCTTCCTCGCACATGTAAGGCATCTTGGGAGCCTTTATTCATGGACTTTCGTCTCTTTTCTTTTGAAATAAGTGTAGCAATGAGGTTATCCATATTTGGATCTGCACCACCACCACTTATGGAAACAATTAGATTTTCCTAAGATTCAAGTAAAGAACAAAGCAACAAAATGTGTTTTGCAAAAAAAAAATCATACCTTTGACCCCTCTATCATATGACTTGTACCATACTATACATAATTAATAATTTGAAAAGAAAAAATATATAAAAATGTATTTTGCAAGCGTTGCATCTATTGGGTGAATTATTAGGTGTGGTTGATATCCACGATTTCATTCCTACCTGATTTACTGTCATTTGAAGCTAAAAAAATCATGGTCATATTTTCTTTGGCTTCACCAAAGATCACCTACCTTTTTTGGTCATTTTGAATCTTTTTGGGGTCTATATGACCTTGACTAAGGGTTTGTTTGGTGTTTATATAAACTAATCCAATATTTTACTCTTGAGTCCTTGTGCCAAACTTTGGCCCATTTGTGGCCCTCATATTCATCAACGTGTAGAAAGAAGCAGTGTGTGGTGTCCAACAGGTTCTTATTGGTGTTGGGAAATCCATAGAGAAGCATGGCACAAGGAAAATCAATGTTGATCTACTAATAAAGATAAACATGAGAGAAAATAGTTTTAAAGGATTTGTTTGAGCTATATTGTTGGTGTTACCCCTCAAAATTATTGAGGGAATCATATATGACATGAAAACCCTCACTTTTTTGGTTATTGGTATGGATCCCATATTCACCACTTAGCCTACAAGTTCAACATTTTTTTCCATGTTTTTTGTGGGCTTCCATTATGTTTTTGGCCGATATTTTTCTAGCATTTACATGCTTGAGCAAAGAACTATGATAACCTCACCTCTGCATAACCTTTCTCTCATGCCTTCCATCACCACCAAAGGCCAAGACTATAAGAAAGTCATAATAGTAAAGTAGATCCTAATCTATTAACCAAAAATCCCATTATCAAATTGGAGTATGTCTCTAAGATCTACGAAGGTGCAAAGATATCCCCAACAGATTTAATCAATGCTTCAAACTCCCTCCCACATGGCTAGCAACATTTACTTCAAGATCCCAAAATATGTAACTTTTTTTATACTATTGCAAAAATGGAAATTGAAAAAAAAAGGATAACCTCTGAGAATCTATGATTTTTTATAAATTCATGCATCAAAATTACAAAATAATTATACCACTAAGTAGTGTACAAAAAATGCTTGAAAAATTAAATTTTGTATGGCCTAGATATGGGCCTCTGAAGTTAGATTTGTAAAATGAAAATACCAATGGTGAATGGGTCTACAATGTGGGTTGGGTGGGTGAAATCGCCATGACATCATACTAATATCAACAAACATAAAATGTCTAGGAGAAGCCAATATTTGAAAGCAACATCAAGATAGCCTACCACTAGTGAACAAATGAGCACAAAAACATGTCTATCATATAATATGAGTGTAAATGTACAATGATCTTCTTGCTTATATAAGCAAGGTAGAGGAGGTAGGAAGGTAGGAAGGTAGGATTGAACAACTAAATACCCTTCCAAATGTATCACATGTTTGCACATATGATAAGTTTTTGAGCATGTATCAAGTGTGCATGAAATAGGTGTCTTAAGAGGTCAATATATGTGTCTCAACCACGTGAAAAGAGACAAAAAGGTAAAATTTCCTAAGGGGAGACTTAACTAGTGTGAATAGGTCAACCTCAAAAGTGTGATTAGCTAACTAGATGTGAAATAATATTTGTACACTAAATTGAACTAGGTTTTTACTCATTCTTGACATCATAAACATGTACATGCTTCACATAGTCAAATTCAAGAGTTGATTCATTTTTTATCATGCACAAATATTCCTCTTTATCCATATGGTTGTCATAAATAGTAGGGTCATCTACTTCATTCTTTGAATAAAATTCATTATTCATTTCATCATTGCATTCATCCATGGAAGACCTATCCAATTGAAGATAGGTGCATTTACTTCTTCATCATTAGAATTACTAGCATATGATACACCAACACCTTCTTCTACCCACATACATACACAATTATATTATGACATTGTTCTCACCTTTTATGTTGTATCCACTTGGTTGCTACTCATAGAAACATGTTTATTATTAGTAATGCTTACATGTGAGAACAAAAGTTTTGGAATGTAGTTATTAATCACTATTTCAATAGAATCAAGGCATGCATAAACCTGCTACATATTTATCAATTTTTAATCTTCTTTCACTAAACTCAAACCAACTTCACAAGCTTCAAAAAATATTTCAATGCAAATAGGTGTGTCAAGTCTTAAAGAACTTGGGATTTCAATATAGGGAGAATGGAAACCTATGAATAAATTCCATACTTTACCCTTCATCTTTCCTTCTAATATTTTCTAATTCTTGAACAAGGACAATAGGGTCAATGTTAAATACAAATTCATCTTTGAAGGCAACCATAAGGTTAGTCCAAAAAGCATAGGAATACTCTAGAAAAAAATCATATTATTTATGTTCCTTTCCACATAAAGACTTAAGAAAAAATATCATCTACATTTCCTCATCTTCAAACTAAAATTTATCCACAAATTCCAAAAATTTAGCAATACGTGTATCCCCTTCGTGAATACCATACCCATCAAATCTAGGCATCTTTTTTAAGACCGTGAAAATCATGGTTTGTATTTCATAATCAACCCAAGAGAGGTCTATTTGTTTACAAAAGGTGTCTAGAGGAATGATATGGGATGGAGAAACCTAATGTTTTGTAGTAGCAAGGTAAGCATTGGACTGCAATAGCTTGACTTGTTCTTCACATTCTTTTTCAATCCTAATAATCTCATCAAGTTTTCACTTGTTCTCTTGTACTAATGCATGTAAATTTTGGCATGGGTTTTTATAATATGCATGACTAGTTAAATAAAAATAATATGCATATCTATAATAGGTATAGGTATTTGATTCAATTCAGTTCCTATGGGTGGAAGAATATAAAAAAATTGAAGGAATTTTGAGAGGAATATTGCATCCATACCAATTAGCAACATCCAATCATACATAACTATGAAAGTGGGACTCACACTCAAAAACACAACGCAAAAAGACTTTGTAATGTAATAATATTTTTTTATTTGTCTACCATGTTACATATAATATTGTCAAACTAGAAATCAAATTAGTGTTTCCTCCCATAAAAGATAAGGCCATCACAGATTGCAAAAATGAAAGTGTAGGGTCTACCTTCAAAACCATGATGTAGATGAACTATGTGATAAAATAAAATATAGCCAACTAGAGGCCACATCAACATTGCCCCAAGAGAGATAAAACCCATCGTGCATCACAAAAGTGAAAGGGGTTCTACATTCAAAACCTCAATATGAAGGAGTTATGTTATGCAATTGAATATCACTAGCTATTTTAAGCAAACAAGACTACTATACTTACTCCATGAGGTGCATACATAAGCATTTATGTACCAAGCATAAATTATCAACCCTATGTGGGAACATCATAACACTATAGGAATTGGTAAGTGTAAGACCTAACTCAAAGACAAATGGCAAGAAATCGCTTGCTCACAATTTTAATAAAAGATTTTAAATTAAAACCTCGATGTGAAGAATTCATGTGATGCAATAGGAATTCAACACATGGAACACCAATGGGGAGTAAAATTACAATGTGAACATGACCAGATAACATAAAGAATAAAAAAAGAGTAGGAAAACAATGGTAAGTGAAAGCAAGGGGGTAATAAGATGACAATATGCAAGGAGATCAAGCTATAAACTTCAATGAAATAAACTAAAAAAACTATTCAACATTAGAATGAAAGAATACAACAAAGACATGCACAAAGGGATCATAATTCATAAGGGCCAGGGTTTTAGTCATAAAAATATAAAGGAAATTACTTACAAACTAGAAAGACAAAAACCCTAAGGATCTCCCTAGAAAATTGGAACACTCCAACATGCTCATTGAAGATCTTTGAAACCAAGTGTAATTAACAAGAAAAAATAGGACAAGGTCATGAAAAAGGCAAGGACACAAAACAATTTTGCAAATTTGGAGGCTTGCAAATCTAAGCACCAACAAGGTAAATATAGTGTTATCTATGTATGTATGTTTTGATTTTTTATTCTATTACTTAATTAGATCTATTTATATTCAATGATTATACTCCTCTAAATTTAATTATTAGCATGATTAATTCCTTTTAGGAATGAAGAGCCATTCTTTTAAGTGCATAATTACTAGAGAGGAATCTTAATATACAATCATATTCATGTTTTGATGCCACTAAAGTATTATTTTTTCCCCACAAAATAACTATATTTATGAGGCCAACAATGGTTAGGACCAAATATAAAAGCTTGAATTAAGATGTCCCATATCATCCCAAAAATTCTCTACCATCTATGACATCTAATTATATACTTGAGGAACCTTTTTTTACCAACTCAAATGGTTATGAGATCACCCATTATTGGTTTATGCCAAATTCAATCCAATGTGGACAAAGAGTGGAAGTTGAAGGGTTTTGACCTTTTCGTTCACATTTCTAACATTTAGACCTCATTATGGCACTAAGGATGGATGTGGGAACAACATAAGAAACTTCTATTACATTGTGCAAGGTTTGGCTCTCAATTCTACTACCTTCATACTTTTCAAGTTTTCACTATTACAAGAGGAAGAACAAGGTTTCCATGGTGTAGTGATCGTTTGCATGTATTTCAATCTCGTTTAACTTCTTCTAAGGGTTCCATTTCATCCTTGTAATATTTTAAACACTTAATTGACTAGATATTAGTGGCATGAGGAGCATGGACTCACTATTTTGGAGTTGTCTTCCCTTCTAGTGGTTTCTCTAGAGTATCTATATGATCAATTTCTTTTGGTGGCTTGTTTGAACTTATATGGACATGATTCCATGTTTCCTTTCATTGTTGAACATATTAAGTTTAATTTATAAACTTTCTAAACAAATTATAAGAAGATGTCGTGTAGAGTTGATCAACATTTTATATAACAACAAACATAATCCAATAAAAAAAAAACTAAATACACGATATAATCTCCTTTTTTTTTTTAAAATACTATAAAATATAAATAAATAAAATTGAAAAATACATAGTAATAATTTATTAATAAAAATAAAAATTTATTAATATATCAAATAAGTCAAATTATATATTTATCTATTTAACATAAATAGAATGTTATCCTTTATAAAAACATATAGAATATAAAAGTTCTATAATTAATGAATTTGCACCCTAATCAATTGGCCTACTATAGTAAACCATTACTTTTTTCGGCACTGTTACCCCAGTACTAGCAAATTTCAAACACTAAAATGCCCAGTTACATCACATTAGGGATATTTGAACACTTCTCTTCTGAACTCTAACCGCCATTGGAGAGGGCCCCCATTGAAAAGAAAAGAACTGTAGCGCGGTTGTTTGAGCTAGGTGAAAATGGCCAGCATTCGCAGGCTGACAGCAACAAGCAGTGCTGAGGAGGTGGAATGCCGTGATGAGCTGCTTACTGAAATACTTTCGAGGGTTTCAGCAAGAGATCTGCCAAAGATGTCCACGGTGATAAAGAGGTGGCGCACACTCATTTTTGACCCATCTTTTGCACACACCCATTACAAGAATTGTCATCGAGAATCAATGTTTTTTTTCTATGATTTTATACCAGGTAGACGAATCATGCGAGAATCCTGTCCGTTCCAATCTTTCGATCCTTTTACTTGGGGGGCCTTAGGCACGAGGTTGGATCTACTTACGGCATCAAATGGGCTGATGTGCTGGCAGCATATGGATAGCCTGGTGTTTTGGATGGGCTTAGACAGTTCTTTTCAAAACGCGAGGTTAGATCTACTTACGGCATCAAGTGGGCTGATGTGCTTTTGTGCACGGTAGCATATGGTGTTTTGGTTGTACATCCCCGTGACAAAGTTCTTGAAAAAACTGTCATTGCCTTTTGAAGTGGATATAAGCATGGCATTTTTAATTTGCATTTGTTATACGAAGAATACTGGAAAATTGGTAATAGCAGGCTTCTCTCTCAATGAGGAAGAGTACTCATATACCCTGGTGTTTGAATCTCAATCAAATTCGTGTTATAGGGGCCCATCTTTATCTTTATTGCGCTTTATATCGGATTTTTATTATATAGGGCATCCATTCTTTTTTAATGGTGTCATTTATTTCGTGGCTAGAGGCAAAAACATAGATTTACAGAATTTGAAAGAACCTATAAATGTAGAGGCCTTGTTTAGAGATGAGGAGGATTTTCTATACATGATTATAGGTTATGACGGGAATCAAGATCAATGGAGCTTTTCTATTTTCGTTGCTGTCCATATTGCCTCACTGAATGGGAGGGAAATCTACTAGTTTGTGCATGTAATTCCACCGACGAGGAAAACCTAGCATCAAGTTTCACCTATAATCAGGGAATTACACACGCCTGGGATAAGTATAGGTGTGATGGGCATTTTGTCTTCTGGATACTGGATACAGAACATAAGCTGTGGACATGAGAAAGGGAATTAGAGTTATCACATGAGTTTCACACTTTGTGGACACTACAAAGGGACTTGAAGGTATCTGCAAGCGGTGGTTTAGTATGGTTTACATGTGGTTACAATTCTGTCATAGTTTACCATATGGAGAACAAACACTGGTCAATTCATCGACTGGACGATGCTCTTGCTTTGCGGCAGCGAAAACATATATCATGTGTATCTTTTGAGCCTACTCTTTTGTCATTTTGAAACCTTTTGTTAAAGAGGGAGTTGAATTATAATTTTGGTGCTTTTTGCATTCATATAAATTTTGTGTGTGCTTATGACAAATAATCTGTTCTTGATTAGTATCCTCATTCAGTTGAGCGTAGTTGTAAGTACTGTTAAGGTGTAATAGAGGAGCACCTCAAGATTGCTTGTTGCGTATTTCGTAGATTAGTATACTATAAAAATACTTTTGGGTTTAATTGATGATAGTCTCATTCAGTTGAGCGTAGTTGTAAGTACTGTTAAGGTGTAACAGAGGAGTACCTCAAGATTGCTTGCTGTCTATCTTTCTACCATTCAAAATTTCTATATATTGCTGATCTAGATTTATTTGATTTTGAAATATTTGCATACAGATTTAAAACATAAAGCAATGTAAATGAAAAAGAGAAGTTACCATCAAATAGATAAAAAACATTGCAAAAAAGGAAAACCAATCATGAACAGAACTCAAAATTCTTGAAGACATCTCTTACAAGATTTCAGTCATAAACAATTGCTTATAACATCATGGAACCAACATTTCTTCTCCTGTAGATATTTGTCTAAACAGGATTATATGTTTTCACCTGGGCTTCTCCATACTCTGTCATGTTTACCATTAAACGGTAGCTAAAACTTGTTTTCCGATGACTCAACAGTGGTATACAGGCGTGAGACTTGTTTCAGGCACAAATCTCACACTATATGTAACCTATCGACTAATAAACTGTAAAATATCATTTTCTTAAAACAAATAGATTATATTATTATCATAAGTAAAAATATATGATACTTTTAATAAAACAATTGATATTCAGATGCTATTGAAGTTGTATAGAAAAATTAAAACTTGCAGGATTATGAGGGCAGCTGCCATGAATACATAAATGGGCCCAACTATTACACCACAAGGTGCTGTTACATTTTTTAATGAAGAATATTAAACCATAGTTTGCGGGCTCAGCGGACTTGGGAGTCCTTTGGCCAGCCGAGTCAACTCGCCACGGATTTGGGAGTCGAGTCTAGGAGAGTCCTGGGTCGGGAGTCCCGACCTTAGGACTCGGCCAAGTCTTGAGGTTGGACTCAGGAGTCCTGATCCAGGACTGTCCTGCGTGGCTGGGAGTTAAAATGGGTTAAAAACCCATGTTTTTTTTCACTTTTTTTTTCATTTTAACATTCAATTTTGTGAATTTCAGGTCTGCAAATTGATTATTTGTCAATTTGATGACTATGAATGATTAAATTTTAATTATTGAGTGTTTGATGATCATATGACATGTGTAATCTTTGAATTATGAGTGTTTGATAATCAAATTAGGCTCTTATGTTCTCTATATACATTAAATTGTTCTTTTTTTTATAAAACTACGATTTTTTTTTTTGCTGAGTCCTAACTGAGTCTTTTCCCGAGTCCGTCCAGAATCCAAGTCAGATTTTTGGACTACCGAGTCCGCGACAAATCCGAGTTTGCAAACTATGTATTAAACAATAAATAAATATGCTATTCTATAGTGGAGATAATTAGGATTGCATTGTTGTAACACAGCATTCGACAGGCATCTGGGCAAAACGTTTAGTATCAAGACAGTAATCGCAGACAAGATAATTCCTTCTTGCCCAAGTGTAATCCAAATTTTGTGCATCTGTTAAGGTCCATGCGTCTGGCTGATCCCACCAATTCTGTGATGTTGTGGAGACACGGGCTGGGAAGGGATCCTTCCACATGCACCCATCTGCTTTGAATTTCCTGTAGGAGGAGATGAAGGGAGCCTTTCTCCAGTTAGCCTTCACCAATCCCCCCTATGTTGCCCAATCATATCTGCATTCCAAATACTTGAAGCTATATACATTGGCTGCTCATTGGGAAAGCTATTAGTACCAGTGTTTGTGTATACTCTCAATGGAACTAAATCTGCAAAAAATCTGCGCAACATACACACTGTAAATATACACAAATGAAATGGAATGTAGCTGAACTTTCAATGGTTAGTATTAGGGAATGGACAGTACAAAGCACCACACCTATATCCAAGAAACAAAAAAAATTTGCAATAGAGGAATATTGCATGAAAAGATGATTTACGGAAGCTGTGAGTCTGGAAAATTCTGTGATACAAATTTGAACCGTGATGAAGGGTTACACGTTTGCCTCATTTTGGGATCCCCTTTTCCATGGCCTTTTCAATAATCAACTTGATATGTTTTTAAGAACAACCAAAGAGGATATTAAATAAGTTTTTTTCAAAGTTATTTATTTACTATGAACTTTGGATTGGTGGTGATGTTCTATTCAAGATATTCATAGTCTTGACCTCTATGGTTGCAATAACAAGATCGTCTATGAAAGGTATTTATTTAAGTATTTATATGTTGATGGCTCACTTTATGAAAAAGGCTAAATGTGATATATTTTCAATTAGAGATGGAGTGGAATCATTTTGTTGTTTGAAATATTCAATTTGATTCTATATACTTTTCAATTGTAATTTTGTTGTATAAAATATAGAAGAATATGAAGCATTGCTCTTAGGTTTATAAAATAATTTGAAAATAGAGTTTAAACTCTATGTATTTCTAGAGACGTGAAAGTATTCAAGTCAAGTGCATGACAATAATTAGTAGTAATACATATGAATCAAGTTTCGAAAAATTTAACTTTTTGGACAAAAGGGCATTGAGTTTGTGGGTGTGGCTATTTTGACATCTAAAAAAGATCACAAGCACATCTTATTTGTAACAATGTACTAGACAAAATTTGTTGAAAATATTCCACCAAAGAATGCTACTTACAAAATAGTCAAGAAATTTTTGGAAGAGAAAACTCTCACTAGCATTAGATTTTCTTTCAAGATTCTAACAAAAAAATGTAATCATTTGGATATTTAAATATTTATACTTTTGTAGGAAATTCGGTATTGTCTTGGCACATTCTTTCTATGATTATCAACAAGGTAGTGATAAACTTGAGATAACTAATAATAATTTTGAAATAAATGTAAATTCAATAGTCAAAGAAATTGATGTACTCATCTAGTTATTGCTCTTTCTTTAGACTGAATAACTAGTAATTCTAGTATGAAGAAATTTCTCTAGTTGGGTAGACATGGGAGAAGTTGATTTCCATAAACACAGAAATACTTTCTCTTTGAATTCTCATAAATTACTTAAGAAATAGTGTCACCACTCAAATAGGAAAGAGATTGTGTAACTTGCTGTATCTAGAAGATCGATCTCAAGTTGCTAAGAAAATGAAAAATTATAGAAGTGCAATATTATTTGATTTAAGGGTTATTCCTAATTTGTGAAGTTGTAATCGCGTTTTATAATAGCATAAGTCCCAATAAGATCCAAGAAATCATAATTAGTTAATTCCATTTAGATATATTTAGAATCAACTTTATTGACAAAGTGGACAATATTGTCGAATTGTAACATTTAACATGTTTATAAGCTGGCCCCTCCTACAGAAGTCAGTCTTTGCTGCCATATGGAGAATCACTCCCTCCATGGTCATATGTCACTTATGGTTAGAAAGGAATATGAGAATCTTCAGAAAAGAATTTAACAAGTGCTTCTTAAATTAGGGATGGTCATAGTTGAAACAATTAATAGCTATTGATAAGTAGGAGGTATTTTTCCACAACGTGTCAAATTATGATATTGCTATCAGGATTCAACCGTGTAGTTTTCGAGTCAAACTCATTGACCCATGTTTTGCAAATGGGGTTGCAAGCTAAGTGGGCTTAACCTTGGGGAAAACTCCATGATTAAACGCGCTTGAGCTAGTGCAGTATTGGGATGGGTGACCTCCCGGGATGGCCCAATGCTTCACCTCGGTGAGCATCACCTAGATGCAATGAGTGCTAGGTGGACCATTCATTATCATGAGAGATGGATTCTTGTGAACCACTACTAATGAAACATGGGTCAATGAGTTTGACTCGAAAACTACATAGTTAAATCCTAATAGCAATATCATAACTAATAGATATGCCCAGAATTTCAAAAAAACTGATTCGGCCTTTACTGATTGGGATGCCATTATGCTAAAGACTTGGCAAGGACTATTCTTACCCTTCCAGGGAAGCAGCTTCCAATTCCAAACCAAAAAAGTGGATAGAAGGACCGTGATGTGGGTGCCTCCCCCACAAGGCCTGTATAAATTAAACTTTGATGCTGCTGTTAAGGGAGGTTCGGGTAAGTCAGGAGCAGGTTGCGTCCTCAGAGACCACACAGGTAAAGTCATCAAGGCCAGATCATTAGTTCTTCAGTCAACTTGAAATAACCTTGTAGAAGCCCTTTCCTTATTCCATGGATCAAAACTGATCTGACAATGTGGCATCACATCCCCTTATATTGAAGGTAACTCCCTTCTTATAATTAATGCATGCAAGAATAAACAAGCCCAGGATTGGCGGCTGAAATACACAATGCAGCAAGTCTGGAAATTACTAGATGCTCTCCCAGGATACCAGATAGGTCACACTTACAAAGAAGACAACCGACTAGCAGATTGGTTGGCAAATCAAGGATGCATTCAAATTGAGCACGAGATTGTAGACGATCACAATGCACCGACCAACTTTCAAATTGCTGCGGATATACTAAAGATTGAAGGCCCAAAGCTATAATTGTGGGCACTAAGAGAAGGGAAATTTGTAAAGATATGTCAATATTAATATACAGGTGCACCAGTGGAGAAAATTTTGTACAAATGCTAGGTGGTGTAGTGGCATGAACTTATACAAAAGCCATTATTCAAGATTGAAAATTTGCTGCATATACAGAAATAGAAGCATAACAGGGGCAGCAAAATTACAAATACATAATAGGGACAGCATAACAGTGGCAGCAAAATTACAAATACAGAAGCTTACACAAAAAAAAAGCATAACAGGGGTAGAAAAATTACAAATAGAGAAGCATATACAGAAAAAGAAGCATAACAGGGGCAGTTGTCATGTGGAAACAATGAGCCTACACTTTGGAAAGGAGTTACAAATATTGATCACTTGGTCACGAATGTATATTTTTTTGCTGCTGCTTCAAAAGGATACCTGTGGCAGCTTTTGCTGCACAAAATTGAGAAATCTTATAGTTGCTCGGAAACTCCATTTTGGGAACATATACAGCATACCAGTCCCCGTACTCAAAATTTCCAATGAATCATTTACATATAAAATAGCCGTCTCCTTATTCATTTAACTCACGTACCCTAAATTGATTGGCGTCCCCGTCCCCGTCCCCGTACCAATACCAGTACCCTGCGTCTCTGGCAACTATGAAATCTCTATGCCTTTTGGCTGGGTGCAGTCACTAAGTCTCTCCTGCACATTTTGGTTGAGCTTGCTCCCAATTATATTATCCAATTTCCTATTTGTATCTTTTTATATATAACTATTAATATATATACGCATAATTGTATTTTGCCAAAAAAAATATTCAGTACTATCTTTTCAAACTAACGGAAAACAACTGAATATGTTTTTTTTTTTAAATATCAACTATATAATATTGTTTTCTCAATTTTGATATTTGATTTTAGAAAAATTATAATTAGGTTCTTAACATACTATAAGGCTATGTAGTCTATAAATAGGGTCGTTATTACCACTTGAATTATTTAAGTGACAAATTTTCAGAACTTTATTCACTCAAGTCCATAATAAGGTTGTCCAAGTTTAGTTCATTTAAATTTGTTGATGTTAGGCTGATATTAATATGGACAAAAAAAAATCCAACAAACATGCCACTTTATTATTTGCACTTGTGATCAGCATTCATGTTGGAAACAAGCACAAGGAAAAAAGAGCGGGCACATAAAATACATAGACTATTAAGTAATATTCGTAGTAAAGAGGAACCTTGGAACTTTCACCCTAGGGCTAGCTTCTAGTGTCGCATGCATTTTTGTGCATGGCTTTGCTTGTGTACACTAAACATGTGCACTTTGATGGGTTTTATAGACCCTAAAAATCATTAAAAGAATATATTTTCGTTAATAGGTAAATGACCTTTAGGACATTAAGAAGTTGTTACTTCACAAATCTCATCAACTATTGTTTTAGATTTGATAAAGTTTAAATGTCCTTAGTGTCTATTGATTGAAATTGTACAATGTGTAAAATGTCTTTTTAGTTCAAAAGATTGATATTTTTCACCTAATGTCTAGGTCTTAGAATCCAAGTCTAATTTTCTTGTCTTTGATTTCCTATATTTGCTAAGTATCAATCCATCAAAATTTTAGAATTATATAATAGTGATAATTGAGCATGTTTTCTTTTCTTATGGTTAGATTCATTTTTCTCAATTCTTTATTGATTGTGTCACTTAAAATAATCTGTTAATTTATATATTATAGATATTTAGTAAAATTGGTGTCATGTTTGTTTACTCCATTAGCTTGAGCTCCCTTGAACCCCCAAATCGAAAATTAGTTATCTTTTTAGTGTCAATTATAACTTAGAGTGAGGAGAAATCATGTGAGCTTGTGAAGTGCATCTAATATCACTATAATTGTTATTCCTCATACTATGTATTATAGGATCTAAGATATCGTAAGTCCTTAGGTACCTAGCCATACAAAACCTAGAATTTAAAGAAAAATGAACAAACATGGTTGGAAGTTTAAAAAATAGAAGATCCTCAATAATTGTTATTTGTAATTACATATATTGTTGGAACTAAGGAGAAATATTTTGAATATAATATCAAGACATCTTAAATATGGACTCACTATATGTTTCTATTCATAATCATGGTTCTTTGTGTTTGTTTACTTATTATTAATGAGTATTTTTTTTGAAATAACTGGAAAAAAAAAATATTGGAAATTTAAAGACCATGGGTGAAACTAAATGTATAATACCTGATATTTTTTGTTATAAATTGGAGTTACAAGTCTTTCTTTTCATGCCTTGGAATTCAAGCTAAATAATATATCATCTTGACAACAAGGAAATGTAGACAAAATGTAGAATTCAAGCTTGATTCAAGTAGCTATCATTCTAGAAACTACACCACATCTAATAAGAGAATGAGTGTGCTTAAATTTTGTACGAAGAACTAAACTTCTTATTCACCATTGGCTAGTATTGTGTGCCTTGAATCCATAGGACCGCCATTTTTTTAAAATTGCATGCAATTGAACCATCTTCTCAAATTCAAGAGTCATCTCGTGCTTTTCATGATGAAGTGTCTACATATAATGATGTAAATAACAACCAAAAAAATCTCATAAAATTCCATAATTGTAAAGATTACAAACACGTGAAGTAAATGAGAAAGGGATTCTATACTTTCTTACACATATGACCATCCAAACTACCATTCTAAGGATAGTCTTAAGGAAAGTTTAAATTGTATAGATTAAACAAAGGTGAAATTAGGATAATTTAAGCCATGTCATGTAGATTGATGGTGATGATGCCTCTAATTACTTTGTATGTTGGTGGGTTTAAAAGTTTGGTTTGTTTTGTATGTTTGTAGGTTGGCATCATAGAAGCATTATATTTGCATGGCATTGACACAAAATGTTAAAATGTGAATAAAATTTAGTTACCCATGTTTAAAATGGAAAGAAAGACAAGAAATTGAACCCTTAACCATAAATAATGTAAAAGGTAGTTTTTTAAGAAAGAAAAAGATATAGTTCATGGATTATTTAATAACTCACATTTTAAAAAACTTGGGTTTGTCCAAGTTAAACATGTGTTAATTTGACCCAACATGGAGCTAGAAATGGGAATTTATTTGAATGTAATTAATCATATTCTATTCATGTTTACTACTTTTAAGTCGACATTATTTGGTATACTTTTGAGGTTGGACATGGGATCTTAAAACTAGGGTATAATTCAAAACAATATAAGGTAAATAGAAATAAATTGCATAGTGGACTTTTAGAATGAGGATTCTCATGTTGAATTGGTGTTTGGCTTTGTAACAAGCAAAAAGATTTATTTTTTCATTTTAGAACAAAATTTGCATAACACCATCAACTCTTTGCATCTATTGTTAAAACTTTGGATTGGGAGGATGAAGCTCCAATAGTTACCATACTTGTATTGGAGCTAAAAAATCACAAGGTGGCAAAGAGACCCTAAGTATAAATAACACTCCACATTGAGAAAAGGGAGGATCATTGTACTAATGCAATGAAATCCTACCATGGGGTTGGAGTATAAAAAGTATTTATAAAAATAAAATGTGGGAGCCTTAAAATTAGAAGATGAGCTACTATAAGAGAAAATATTTTTCTATATATTCTAATGTAATAATTAATAATTACGATGAGAAGAATTTAGTACTAGTTCTAGTGATGCAAGGAAGAGAAACTAGTAGATAAAAATAAAGGAAACTAATTATAACTATCATTTTTTGTTTTCAAGCTAGTTAGGTAGAGTTTACTACCAAAGACAATGGACAATCACCTAAAACATATGCTTAGTGCAATTTCAAAGTCATTGAACTTGAAAAGGATAATAATTAAATGAAAATAGGATTATCAAATCTCAAGGAGAAATTAGATATGGTGCTAATACCTTTCTAGTTTTTGAGAAATTGGTGAACAATAATAACAATAATGTAAACTCAAAGTGTACAAATCAAATTAACTCGATTAGAGGTACGTGTGGTTAACCATTTAATTAAAAATAAAATATAAATAAATGTGACACTAGAAATATATGGAGAAACCCTTTTACGAAAAAACTCTATAATCAAAGAGATATTGAGATTGTATACAATAAGTAGAAACAAGTACATCAATACAAATCATACAATCTTACTTATTCTAATAGTCATTTGATAGTGTGAGTTTCTACACAATATCCATACCTTTTACATACCAAGCCCTCAATATCCACAAGAGAGTATGAAAGAAATGAGTTTGCTTAATATTAAGATCTATTAGATATATTAGAAAATGTGCAATAGTCTTGCTTATATAAACAAGGTGAAAGATATGATTAGACAAGATGATGACATGTGTCTCAATCCTATAACATGTGACAACTAACTCAACTTATTATTAAATAACCTAGGAAAAAGTGTTAAATTTTAGAAAAAGATAAGATAAGATAGAGATGACAAATAAGACTTCTAGAAATATCTCTAGGACCTAAGTGGACTTAACATGCAAATATGATCCACTAATGAACTAGTTAGATAAAATAACTATTTATACCAATACCCTTCTAGGTAACCATGTAAAAAATGATCTCACAAATGGAGAAAATAAGAAAACCCAGTGGAGCAAAACTCCTCTTTAAAATAGAAAAAAGATACAAACAAGGATGATGTATGGAGGACTCAATGATACCCCCCAAGGACTACATCCATCACAAAGATACAATTGGTATCCCCCATAAGAGGGAGAGAGGGAGAGAGAGAGTATGTAGCCACTCAATAGTGTATGATCTCTTGCAAGAAATGTAAGTTCTTGAAGAAAAAACATGATTGAATATTGACAAACTTGTCTCCCTTTCGAAAGAAACAAATCCAATTACAAATGTAAGAATGCTTCCCATTCTAGATAGGAACTAAAAAGAATAAGTATAAAGATGTATGATGATGTCTCTAAAGCCTGATCATGTGTCTCCTTATCCATTGAATATGAAGATGCCACAATCAAATCAGGTACATGCCCAATCAATGAAGAAGGTAACATACCAAAACTATGCAAAAACTAATGTTAAATAATATCCAAAGACAAATATGGTTTGACAAAAGTAGTGCAATGACTATCATAAAAGAGGAGAGATAACCCCTCAAATGTGTCCCTTTGGTTCTAAAATGTGAAACTCCACAAAAAATCTAAAATACCTGTCAAGAAATCATCCCACAAAACCAAATTTGAAAAACAAAAGTCATCTTGATCTGAATAGGAATGATGGAAGCCTCAATCAATGACTTTGCATAGTGAATCAATGAAGGTGAAGGTAAGAAAAAATTCTATAAAGGAGAAGAATCTCATCAAAAAAAGCCTCATCCTCATCTTTTGAAGATTCAAAGTACTCTAAATAATCAAACTTCCAAATAGTATCATAGTCACAATGTATCTTGTCTAAAATATGATCATTTGGGAATGGCTTAGTATCATGATCTCCATATATTTCCCAAATTTTAGTTCAAAGAGCATGATGAAACTCAAAATGAACAATAGCATTCAAAACTTCATCATCAATATCATAGCAATAACCCCAAAGACATGATCCCTTTTGCAATTCAAAGCATTTTTTACTATTAGTACCTAGAGGGGGAGAAAGACCATATAAATTTGGCAACATATGAAGCTATTGAAGATGCTTTATGATATTATCTCTCCATTTTTTATATTTTCCCCTTTTCAACATAATCAAAGAAGGATGAAATGAAAAACCCATAATGACCAAGATAAATCTCCAAAATTACAAAGATTGAAACCTTCAACAACAATTAGAAACCCCAAATATGATCAATACTACAAATGAGTTATTCCTAAAAATGCATAACCTCTCCAAGAGTCGAGATGTCCAAGTAATCAGTCACAATGACAAATTGGTAAAATACTAAATAAAATGTACCTAGGGTTGAATCTAGAAAAAGTGCATATGCATAATTTGATAGAGCTCTTCAATACCTTTCAATTGTCGTTGTAATTATGAAAAATGAATAATCTAGTTAAAATTTATGAGCTTGGAGGTCCAAAGGGGAAAATTCACTTCAGTTTGTAATAAAATTCACCTATAGTGAAATTTGAAAAAAATAACTGCACCATTGCAAAGTTCTCAAAATTAAGTTTATGTCGATATCCTATTTGCAAAATTTTGATATATTGGTGAAAAGTTATGCTCCATAGAAAAAGGCCCAATTTGGGCACTAGGGGTAAAAAATCGGCCTCTTGGAGGGTAGCACCTAGTCGGCAATATGACTTATTACTGGAAGATTGAAAATAAAATATCACTACTCGTAAACAGCAGTGAGGTGGCATTCTCAGGTGGAAGCACCCAAAATGGTGGCCTGTTAGCAAGCGGCGGTGATCCTGTCAACTAGGGGTAAGCCTTGGATGGTGTTAGCAAGACTTCAAGCTCCAAGATGATAGGTGATTAGCATACATCACTTTCATACATACTATTCCATTTCATGTCTAGATCAAACACTTGATCTATATATTCATCTTTATTAGTAGCATAAGATTAAACACCATGAGACACCTCATGTGAAGAAGCATGTTATTTAGACTATCTCTCTATTTCAAGTTAACTTTGGCAATTTTTTGTGTCATAAATATTGCTAAAATAATATGTTTGACACACATCTTCTTCTTCAATCCCTATACCAATATTTTTTGTGGATCCAATTGAATAAAATTTGAATACGAAATTGATTCTTGCACCAAATAAATAGGTTTTCATATGTACTCACATGATTACCATCTTCACATTCATTAAGGGAAAGGCATTCACAATAAAAATCATTAGTTGCACTAGCATTTACTCAAAAAAATTACCAAGTGTAGCCAAATCTACATCATTATCATATAAATAAATGTTAGTCACTTCAATATCATTAATTGGGACAAAATAGAGCAATACATAAAACAAGAAACTTTTAGAGAAATCAAGATTTTAAAGCAACATCAAGATAGCCTTCCACTAGTAAACAACGAGGATAAAAGCATGTCTATCATATAATATGAGAGTGTAAAATATATAATGAGTTCCTTTAATATATAGGCAAGGTAGAGGAAGTGGGAAGGTGGGACTAGGGTGAGTGCAGGATCATGGGGGTCCAAAAAGTGACAATAAGAATAAAAAAGTGGCTTACGACTTTTTTTATCAAAATTTGATGAAATGAAAAGGGTTTATTGAGAAAATTGTCATCTTTCCACCAATATAAGTTATGCCTTATTTTGAATTAAATAGATAATTATTATTGATTTTCTACATGCATTTTGACTAAATTCCTGATTGATTAGTTGATTGAAAAACATTTATAGTTCTCAATTGATTTCATATTTTTTGAATCTGAAAGATGCATCACATTCCATGCTTCTCATACTATAGGATAAAAAAATAAAATAATAATAATAAGTTTTTGACCAAGGTATGGTGGTCAAACAAACAAGTTTTAATATTTTTAAAAATTTCTAATAAAAAATTCAAAACTAATTATTTAGTTACAAAAAAATTACAAAAAAAATGTGGCACATCCAGGCATGTGTCCTCTACTTATAATGAAAGTTTCAAAAAATAATATTATTTTTTCTTGTACTTAGGTTGGTCAGACATACACCTACTTTTTGTTTTTTCTTGAAAATTAAGTACTACTACATTGAAATTTCAAATTTTCACCAAATGAATTTATTTTTTTCTTAAAAAAAGGGACTAGTATCTTAGAAAATATATTCAATTTTCTACAAATTTTATTCTTACATATTTTTCAAATTATTCTAATAACCTAGAAAGGGTGATTCGATAACTATATGTGAAACATTTTTATCCTATTACACTTGTAACCCCCTTAAGTGAAACGCGAGGAGGATAAATACAATGATGATGGGTCCTAACTACTAGGCCATGTTAGGCACCCATGTACAAATTTCCAATAAATACAAGAGAGAAACCCATAGAATAGAAACCCCTCTTCAAATGATAAATGATATAATGAAAATATACAAGTGAAGAAGATAGAAGATAGAAGGATGAATCATGATGACCCCCTAAGGACTACTTATAGCACAATGTACAATAAATGTTCCCCCATAGGAGATAAAAGAGAAGGTCAGTGTTACCCCCCAAAAGGTGAGAAGGAAGAAACTCCATGAGAAAAAGTGCTCCTTGTCAAAACCCAGATGAGAAGAGAAACCATGAAATCTCCCATCAAAATTCCCCATGTAGTGTTGGTAGATGCTCGACATTGAATGTTGAAAATGATTCATAACCATTGAAAAACATTTATCCCCTTGGGAAGATATAGAACCACAAAAGTATGCAAGTGATCTTCCTTCTAGATAGGAACATGCAAGAAGAAGGATGAAGGTTTCTAAATTTCACACATGATCCAAAGGCATAGACGATGCCCATGATGGTGTATTCAAATAATGAATATATCCAATTTGATATGAAATTGTCACAAATGTTCATAGAATGAATCAAGTACCATAGAGGATTCAATTACAAGAACCATGGATGTATGGTGACAACTAGACTGATGAGAATATGATACTACAATAGAGGATGTCAAAATGGATGATGACTGATTGAATATGTGAACTCATGAGTATCTACAAAATTTGTCCCTATAGAAGTCAAAGTAGGAAAGGGAAAAGCAAGATCCAAAGATGTATATGGAGTGACAACAACATTGACATTATTTTCATCAAATAGAAGATAAATATCCTCAAGTATGTTATCCAAATTTGCAATGTGGTATTCTACAAATGAAGATGATATATTTGGTATAAAGTCCTACCAATGTGGTAAATTTGGAAAACTAATATCAATGTCCTAGTGCATAGAATTGTGGAAGCCATAGAGATATCAACACTATATTCAGATGTAGCAATAGGTGATGTGGGAGATGATATCTAAATGCAATCAATGGAGCTAGATTATTCATCTCCAAATAAGGTGGATGTCTCATAGTATGTCCAAGTGGATTTGATGAATAATGATTATAAATTCTAAAAATAAGTCATGTGTTGATTGTGCAATTTGGAGATACTATCAATAAAATCTAACAATACCACTTTGTAATGCTAAAAAAATGGAACTCAAAAGGAGTTTGCATGTACTTGAACGAGCCCTCAAAATTTCCAAAACTTTAAATTGAAAAAAAAAAGGTTAAGGTCTCTGAGAATCTATTATTTTTAATAAATCCATACATTATAATTTTAAAATAATGATACCACTAAGCAATGCACAAAAACTACCCCAAAAAAATGCTCGGAAAAATAATTTTTGTATGGCCTAGCTATGGGCCTCTGAAGTTGGAGTTGTAAAATTAAAATACCAATTTGAATATGTCTACAATGTGGGTTGAGTGGGTGAAATCATCATGACCTATATTAATATTGAAAAACATAAAATGTCAAGGAGAATCCAATATTTGATAGAAAAATCAAGATAGCCTTCCACTAGTGAACAAGTGAGAACAAAAACATGTCTATCATATAATATAAGTGTAAAATCTATAATTAGTGTCTTGCTTATATAAGCAAGGTAGAGGAGGTAGAGAGGTAGGATTGAACAATTGAATACCCTTCCAAATGTATAACACATGTTTGATCATATGGCAAGTGTTCAAGCATGTATCAAGTGTGCATGAAATAGGTGTCTTAAGAGGTCAATATATGTGTCTCAACCACATGAAGAGAGACAAAAGGAAAAATTCCCTAAGTGGAGACTTAACTAATGTGAATAGGTCAAGCTAGAAATGGTTATTAGCTAAGTAGATGTGAAATGATCCTATTGCACTAATATAAACTAGTTTTTTATTCATTCTTAACATCATAAACATGTACATGTGCTCCACATATTCAAATTCAAGAGTTGATTCATTTTTTATCATGCAAAAATATTCCTTTTTATCCATATGGTTTTCATAAACAATAGGGTCATCTACTTCATTCTCATAATAAAACTTATTATTCATTTCATCATTGCATTCATCCACCGAAGACCTATCTAGTTGAAGATAGGTGCATATACTTATTCATCATTAGCCTTACTAGCATTTGATACACCAACACCTTCTTCTACCCACTTACGTACACAATCATATTATGACATTGTGCTCACATGTTATGTTATATCTACTTGGTTGCTACTCATAGAAAAATGTTTATTATTTGTAACACTTGAATGTGAGGAAAAAAGATTTGAAACATAGTTATTAATCACTCTTTCAATCAAATCAAGGAATGCATAAGCCTATTACATGTTTTTCAATTTAGAATCTTCTTTCACTAAACTCAAACCAACTCCATAAGCTTCAAAAAATATTTCAATGTAGATAGGTATATCAAGTATGAAAGAACTTGGTATTCCATAAAGTGAAAATAAAAACCTATCACTAAATTTTATACTTGACTCTCCATTTTTTCCTTCTAATATCTTACAAATATTGAAAAAGAACAATAGGGTCAATGTCAAATACAAATCCATCTTCAAAGGCAGCCATAAGGTCCATCCAAAAAGAAAAGTAATAATCTAGAAAAATTTCATACTATTTATGTTCCTTTCCACATAAAGACCTAAGAAAAAATATCATCTACATGTCCTCATCTTCAAACTAAAATTTATCCACAAATTCTAAAAATGCAAAAATATGTGCATCCCCTTCATGAATACCATAATCAAATCTAAGCATCTTTTGGAAGACCTTGGAATTCATGGTTTGTATTCCATAATCAACCCAAGAGAGGTCTATTTGTTTATAAAAGGCGTCTAGAGGAATGATATGGGATGGAGCAACCTAATGTTTTATAGTAACAGGGTAAGAATTGGATTGCAATAGGCTGACTTGCGGACCTTCAAAACTATGATGTGAATGAACTATGTGATAAAATAAAATGTAGCCAACTAGAGGCCATATCATTGTTGGCCTAAGAGAGATAAAAATCATCATGTATCACAAAAGTGAGTGGGTTCCACATTCAAAACCTCAATGAAGTGCATACATAATCATTTATGAGCTAAGCATAAATTATCAACCCTATGTGGGAAAATCACAACACTATAGGAATTGGTAGGTATAACACCTAACTTACAGACAAATGGCAATAAATCACTAGCACACAATTTTAGTAAAAGATTTTAAAAGAAAATCATAATGTGAAGAAATCATGTGATGCAATAGGAATTCAACACATCGAACACCAACGTGGACCTAAAGTTACAATGTGAACATGACTAAATAATATAAAGAATAAAACAAGCATAGGAAAACACTAGTAAGTCAAAGAAAGAGATGACAATATGCAAGGAGATCAAGCTATAAACTTAAATGAAATAAACTAAAAAAAATAGTCAACATTAGAATAGAATACAACGACAACATGCACAAAGGGATCATAACTCATAAGTGATGAGTCAAGTTATTAGTTAGTTTTTTGATGTTTTATGCAAGCTCGTAAACATTCTCAGACACTTATCTCATACATATTCCTACACTATACTATCTTTTATGCTCATTATGCAAACCTAAACCTGATTTTAAGTATATGGAAATATGGTTATAATGTGATAGTTATTGTATAATTGGTGTATGGATGTGTATGAATCACAATGGATATTTATGCTTATCTATGGTTATTAGTATTGTGTAGTTGTTCTATGAACTAACTCTTTGCAGCCAAGGAACCAGAGGAGGTAGACTATAGCCCACCGTAACTAGAGGCACAACCCATAGCCAAAAGAGTTTCTAAACAGTGATGCATGGGAGGTTCCAAAATAAACTGAGCACAACAATTACAGAAATGAAGGTACTTATTGAAGATGATTGTGCATCATTATGATATTCAATAAAGAAGTTGAAGGAGAAAAACACTATTACATTTAGGATTTCAAAGTGACTATTTCAAACATTCCATTTTCTAATTCTTGTTGTAGAAGAGTCACAATTCTATTTGGACGCTTCTTACTTTTTCAATTATAGTTTAGATTTCTTAATCTTTATCACCTGCTGATATATAGGGAGTGAAAGATTTATGATTTTAGTTTAGAGTCCTTGTTTTAATAAACTCCCTCATGCCTATATGTATGGCTCGGTGGTCGAGGCATTAGAGAGTTAGTTAATTGTTCAATAGTAGACATAGCTATCCAATATTTTTCAATTAGTTGTTCTTACACTTAGTTTTCTTAAGCTTTTTGTACTCCAGAGTGTAGGTTTAGTTAATAGTATTAGTTAAATTCTAGCATTAATTTCTTAACAATGAATTAGTCGCAGTCCTATATTGTAAGAACCCATAGCAATAGTGTCAACATTACTTCTTTTATTGTTATGTATTTTTATGATTTCTCAGCAAGTGTAAACACTTATGCTAGGATGATTTAGATAGTCTTGAGACTTTAAAAGCACATATAGTGTCAGTACCATCACAAGCTTACTAGCCTTGGTCAATAATTCAATGAAGGTATTTCCAAAGGTTCAAGTGGACTGTTCTACTAGGTTTCCCCTCTGAATTGTGTGATTGACACCAACTTAACTAAATACTAGTAGGAACTCTACATTTTTGGCATCCTTTCTAGGGATGGTGCTACTTTCAATGATTTATTTAAGTTCTTTCAAAGCTTTCCTATTTTAAAATTTTCATTTAGTTTTAGAAAAATTAGGTTTTATTCCTTCAAATACTGACGAGTTTCATGCATTAAAATTGATATTGAATGATTTTTACTTTGATGACAATGATTGTTACCAAGTGATCACATAACATGCCCTTTCGCTACTTTCCATGTAATAGTTGTAGGATCATAATATTCTCACTATTACATGCCTTACATTTTGTTGAAACCTTCAATTTTTTGCAAATTTTTAAGTGTTGATAATGAAAAAATTGATTACAGCACCCAGAAATGCACCTATGAAATATGGCCCAGTAGCCTACTTTGAAAAATCATAACTTAAAACCTGTTCAGTTTCGTGCCAAATCACTTTGCAAGCATATTTATCTGCCATATAATGAGTGTGCAAATTTGATTTCAGCCTCCTATGATCAAATTTGACAGGGTTTTGAAGCACCGAGTTGGAGAGTTCTAAAAGAGTTTATTGTTTGCACATTATTAAATCTGCTAGAGTGGTCAACTTTGGAAGCCAATATTTTTGAGCTGGAAGATTTTCATGAAAAACCAATTAGTGTCTCAAATTTTCCCTATGTTAATGTACTCCCGTGTCCATTCTCAAAGCCTCAACATCTCGTTTGGTATTTTTTCAAAATCAAAAGCAAAGGGAGTTTTTACAGTTTTGGATGTTTGCATTTCCAAAAAGTTTCAAAGTGGTCACTTTTGACCTTTAATATTTGGTAAAGAAAGTGAATTGATGAGAATCCCTTCTGCACAAATACTTATGGGGCCTAAATGAACTAACTTCCCCAGTGGAAGCTCCCCAAAAAGAAATTTGGTATTTTTTCGAAGGGGTGATTTGGTGAGTTTTAATTGATTTTTGATAGGTGCAGTTTCAGAAACAGTTGGGTGAGCTACTTTGAACATTAATATCTTGCAATCTTGATGGCTTCATGCAAATTCGTTCGGAAACTATGCTCCCCTATCATCAACCAACGTGTCAGTGCATTTTCATGGCTCCAGGAGAATATTTGATCAGTTTTCCAAGGCAATTCTAGAGGCTACCTGGCTTGTTTTGATCACAATGCAAAATGTCAGAAAGCAAGTTCTACCCACATCAGTTTCACCCCACATGCATACAAAATTAGTATTTAACAAACAACTAGATGTATTTGTCAAAATTTAAGAATGCAAATGCAGGGGCCATAATGAGTTTATTGAGCAGCCTTGCATTTGAAAAGACTTTACTTCATAAATTAGAAGGTAGTCACAGTAGAGGATACACCTTCAGAACTTTTGGAAAATGATTTTTTTATATGAGCAAGGGTTCTTTTGTATATATGTAGCAGAGAAACTCAATCAAAAGTTTAAAAAAGGTCTCTACCATCAAAATGAAATCGTTTACCATTTTTTGGGGATTTCCCTAATTGAGGCAGATTGTGACACTTTGCAAGATTGGCCTAAATTCATAAATATCCTAGAGGAAGTTGGGGCCATTGCAGAGATTAAGATGCCTTTATATGAAAACACCAAAAACTATAAATATGAGTCAACCACCTAAAGCTATTGATAAGAGGGTCAACCTATTACTAGGTTATTTGAGACTGAATAAACCCACTCAACCTATTGTGTTGGGTTGCAAAAAGTTATGGTTGTGTTAAAAATACATCCATATGTGCACACCATATATCTGTTGTCTCTGTTGGGCCTGTCCCTGCACCTGTTGTCGATGCTCTATCTGAGCCTGTTTGCTCTTTGTTGGGGGCCTCCTCTGCGCCAATTGTTGATCTGTTCTCGGTTGCCTTACTGCCGAATTTGCTTGGTGGTCCTGTGGTGACTCAGAAGGGGTCGCTCCTCTCTCTGTTCTCCTCGCTTCCTGCTTACGAGCCTCCTTGGTCGATTGTTCTTCAGAAGAAGAAATTTGTGTCTGCTTCTCGGTCTCGGGCCCGTGGAGCCAGCTCTGAACCCTTTGTTTTTGGGGTTGCTTAATCTCCTTATTTTCCACAGTTGTCTGTCAGCTATTTCTGGTTGTTCCTATAGTTCAATCTCTGTTTTGAACTATGTTTCTCTTTGGCCCCTTGGGCTCTTTGTGAAGGGTACGACACCCTGAAAATGTTGCTTATCTTTTCAAAAACATTAAGAGGTTTTGATGATCACTTTACATCACGCTCAAAAGACTTCACATTCTAAACCATTTGAAATATTGCAATCTTCTAGAATCAAGGATCCAACAAAATTCCCTAATTTGTTTCTAGCTTGTTGTAGAGCACTAATATCAATCACTCCCATGAAATGATGATGAACTTCAAGGAAGATTATCTCTTGTGCTAATACTTTCTGAGAGCTCCTCTTCATGCCTAGGGCGACTAAGGTCATATATCTCAAAGAAAATATTATACAGATGTTCAAACATCTGTTGATGTCTTGACCAAGACCTTGAGTATGCAAGCAAAAGATACACTTGTTTTGATGCAAATAAGGGTTTACATAATTCAATAGTCCCTTTGCGGGGAAATTCTAAGAGGATGAACTACCCAAAATAAGTTTTAGAAAAAGAACAGGATCATGATCTTCGTGTTAGATGGGAGATTCTGAACAGAGTATAAAAAAGTCATTGCACTCAAGTTTAGAAGTTGCAAAGTCTAAAAAGACAAGAGTCCATGTGTCTCGACAGAAATCAAAATGTCCATAAATGGGAAAGAGAGGTCCTTCTAGGGTTTACATGAACAAGCAATGCCCAATATTTATATAGCCTAATCTGTTAAAACAAATGTGGTCTCCATGCTATAGTTTGGTGGATCTGACACAGTTTGGGCCTCAATAGTCGACATCTTTAGTACAGTGTTTTTAATCAAATTTTGTTGGTGCAAAGAGGTCCTGTACACATATTATCGCTATCATTGTCTTTGCAATCTCGTGCAAATGCCATGACATATAAAAAAATTTGGCTCAATTCTCACATGACTAACATAGATTTGGTGATATAATCTTTCTTGCTTCACTTGAGCTGCCAAGTTTCAAAAGCAAAAGAAACAAGAAGAATGCCCATAAGTTTAAAAGGGGTATTTTAATTTGGGCATCCTAGACCATGCTACTGAAGCCAGAAGACTTCAATAAGGATATAATTCTAGACTCAACCAAGATACAGATGGTGTTCTCGATTTTGACGGGGTTATTTTAGAGACCATGAAGATGAAGTATCCATTCCTATGCAGCAATCATTTTGCTGGTATAATGGAAGTGATGGCCATACTAGAGAGAAAAGAATCCAAGCTTTTGAGGCTTATGTTGTTTTTCTTAACATTTCAAGCTGCTTTCATCTTGGGAATATAAATAGACCATCCAGTCAGTTATGCAAGGCTATATTGTGATCGAAGTGCATCAATAGTTTTCCCATTGGAATTCATAGGGAAGGAGGTAGTGACATGGTTTACGACAAGCATTTCATCAAGCAAATAAATTTTATACAGATTCCAATGGCCAAGATTTTCTAAAAGGAATAAGAAATTACAGGAAGGAGTGGGATTTGGATATCCATGAAGAGGTTGCTAGAGATCATTACTCGGTGAATATAGGTGGCTACTCCATTATGGAACAAATGCCTATCAGGGTTTAACAGTTCAACGTAAAATATATCTGAATGTTGGACCTGTAAAGAAAGCTCCAGAATGGAGGAAAACTTCAAATTTTGTTTGCAACATTAGATGAGAAAGAATTGAATCAGTCAAATGCCCCTTAGTATTTGGCATTTTCCCTAGGTTATGAGCTACCAAAAAATATTGTAATCATTCCACTTCATGAACAGATAGTGAATTTGTTGGACACTATAGAGGATAAAGCTAAACAAGAGCAGGTAACCCCAAAATTTCTTGCATCATCACACAAGCCACAGCAAAAACATCGAAGCAACAATAGAAATTTGAAGAGATAGTTTTCAGCCTTCTCCGAGGGGACTTTGGGATATCAGACTAAGTTATTTCAAGTCCCTTCGACATATCTTAAACAGGAAGAGGGTACAATTAATTTGAGAGGTCATCAGGGAGAAAGCTGAATATTGGTAGGAGTTAATCCAAAGTCCCCTCGATAAAGCAATGTGTAAGCATAAACATCATCATATCATGAGGAATACAAATAGAGACTAAACAAAATTTCATCGTGATTATGGGAAATATTTTGAAGGGTAATATTGCTATGGAAAATATAAATTTCAATAATGGTAAAATGCATTTCACCAAAGGAGTTAAGGATTGGGTAATTATTTTACCCAATGAATATTTTTTATTATATTAAAATTGAAACATTTCCACCAAAGAGTAAATATAAACAAGAAATTATCGACAAAGAATTAAAATTAAAGTATTGTAAAATACTTTAGTTTGCTAGAGCTTGGTTGCCAATTATTGTAGCTTGTATGCCCCCTTCATTTTGTATAAAAGGGAACACAAGACCGAATTAGAAATGGGTAGATAAGTGGCATCAGTAGGTAGAATAAGGGAATTAATAGAATATCATTCTGAAGAAATATAAAATACTTCTGGCATGAATTGTATAATCCTTTGAAGAAAATTAATGGAAGAGAAGTTATAACTTGGTGGCTGAAATTTTGGTGTTCAATTATCTGTTGATATTCTTGCATATAGTTATCTTGATGTCTCCAGTTTGATTGTCCCTTGTTATTCAAATTGAATGTATCAAGCATATGTTTCATTTATCAAGACACATTTGTTGCCTTAGTTTGATCCCTTTTAATTGGTTTCTACAAAGAAATAATTAAAATCCTTTTGAATACGTGGGTTTAATTGGTTTCTTCAAGCAAGAATTAAAAATCCTTTTAAATACGTCATTCTAATTGGTTTCTTCTAGCAAGAATTAAATCCTTTTAAATAAGTCACAGTAACCTAGGAGAGTAATTTGGATCGATAAGAAGAGCCTAGTAAACTACATCCTTGCACGTCTATGCAAGCCATAAACAATAAAAAGTGTCAAATAATTAGAGTAAGCCAGAAAGAGGTCACATATCATTTACATCTTGACTCCATTGCCCAATAAGAGAAGGCACTAATCAAATTTATTATAAAATAATATTTGTAGAACCTTATTTCATACATTTTAATTAATAGGAGTAGGAGTAGGAGTTAGTTTTAGATCATCTGCTTCACATTTATATGTCAAAGTGAAATAGGTTGTTTGAGGATGATTTAATTGGAAAAATTGAATAATATACAAAACCTCTAAGTTCATAATCTTCTTATTTATCACCATTACGGTTTTGAGAAGTTTACATTTATTGGTGATCAAGGTACACCTGCCTAGGCATAGTAGAGCCTAAAGAGCAAGGAATCTTAACCATATTGGTTAATTCCATTCATTGGCCAAAATATTGCTAAACCTGATCATAGAGCTTGGCATACTCTTAGGGTTTGTAATTTGCAATTTTGGGAACCAACACATTCATTGCAAATCATTTCAAAAGGCAAGGAGCCCTTTCTCACCAGCTACATCAACTCATTCTTGTCTTGCACACAGTGGAGACAAGAATTAGATAGCCTTATCCTATTATTACACTTGTTTTTGTCTCTTTGGCTAGTTGTTTGTCTTTCGTATACAATGAACTAGATTGGGATGTAAGGGTGCTGGCAAGAAGTTGAGTCCACTTTTTGGTCAAAAAGTGGAAGTGTTTTCCCTAATTTTTAGAATTTGACACATTGATTTTAAAATTTGAAGTGCACTTAGAGATGGAAACTTCAAAAAAGTCACTAATTTCATAAAATGTAGTACTTGGAGTCTAGTTTCCAAATATGTAATTTATTTCAATACCTAGATTGTACAAATTGAGTTTCAATAGGCGTTTCTAAAAACCACTATTTAAAAGTCACTTTTTTTTACCATACCATGCACGTGTACGACATCCATATTTTGACCTAAATTATCATATTTTTCTAAATACTTTTGGGAAAATATTTGTGACTCATTGAAGCTTGTTTTCGATATTCTTTTGTAATTTTTTATTGTTTTTTTTTTTTGTTGATTTTTTATTAGGCATATTTGTCATTTTGAAAAATCGTCATGTACGACATGCATTAGATGACCTAAACTTATCATTTTTTTTATTTTTTTTAAATTGAAAAGAATTGTTTGAAGTTTTCTCTCGTGCAATCCGTTCATCAAAATGTTGTGTTGATAAAAAGTTATTAAAATAGTAAAAAATCTTGATATTTAAAGTTTATGGACCAGTTTTATCATAAATTAATTGAAAAATAGAAAAAATAATCCAATTGTAAAAAAAAATTATTATTTGGAATCTACATTGTCTCATCTAAAATGGGTTTTAATTTCGTCAAAAAATTTTGCAAAAAAAGTCATCAACCATATGTCCAAACTCGGTATTTTTCTCTAACATTGTTAGAACCTTCAACTCGCAGGTCAAACAGGTTAAAGGCCTAGGTTCAAACTCCCAATGCTTTTCTCGAACCAAAATCTGAGGCAAAAACCCAACCACAAAGCAAAACCAATTTCAAATTTTAAAAAACGAGATCCCGTTTTATTAAAAAATCATTTTTTAATGTTTTTACAAAACGGGATCCTATTTTGAAAATTGCCAAAATGGAAAAAATCCATTTTGGAAAGTTTTCAAAACGAGATCAAACTTTTCAAAATGAAAAATTTTCAAAAATGGACAATTTCCAAAAACGGAAAGTTTTCAAAACGGGATCCCTTTTGGAAATTTTTAAAAACGAGATCCCATTTTTTGATTTTAGGCTCGGGAACCCGAACTTAAACAGGATCCCGTTTATTAAAAATGAGATCTCGTTTTTGCAATGTCAATTTCATTTTTTTGGCTAAGGCAAAAACTTCCACGTTTCGTGGACTCAACTTCTTGCACTTACCCATGAACGACCTACTATAGGTTGATTCGCATGTGTCTTACTAGTCCTGCCTTTGTTTTCCTATTTTCATGTTATGTGTGTGATTGCATGTGTGTAATGTGATCTCCCCATACTATTTTGTTTGATGTATCTGTTGCAAGTATGGATGTGTTTCGTGGTGTTTTCATTAATGTTGTCATTGATGTCAACACTATATAGGTTGAGTAAGTTGGATTTTGCCAACTGCTTTTCAGAAAATTTGAAAAATAATGAAAGCTATGTTGAAGTGTGTTCTGAGTGTGCTTCGGTATTGTGGTATGTGTTTCTTCTGTTTTGACCCAATGCTTACGCAAATTTATAGGTGTGTTCATAAGCTTAAATGGATTATATATTTTGAGTTTCAGCTTCTGGTTCAATAGAGAAGTAAAGTTATGTTCACCGGTGTGTGAATTGGTTTATCAGAGTTATCTGGTTATTGACTGGGAGAATTATTTTGGCTCCGTAGTCTTCTAATATTTGGCCTCAGATCTTGTAGATCTACGAGATTACTCTTTCTAATGGTTTATGTGTTATGATAAGTTTCCTATGGTTTGGCGCTCTGGAAGACCTACTTCGAAGTCTCTATGTTTTTGTTGGTTGTCTTGGTTGAACTGACGAAGTGTTCTCTGCAAATGAAGTTTGTTAAAGTTGTTGCGGATGTATCTGAGTTGTTCTCAGAGATGGTAAAATGACTGGTGAAGCGTGTTGAGTAATCCGCATATGTCTATCTTGCTGAAGATGCATGTACTTCAAAGTTCATTGGTGTTTTCATTAGGTTTGGCCAGCCTAGTGTCTACACATTACATTTGGTTTTTGCATCAATTTGAGGAAGCATGTGCATGATCCAAGATGTTGTTTGGGTCCTAAATTAAATATGTATTTGGTCCCCTCACATTCTTATCCACCGCGGGAATGTTGAGTATTTGGGGAAAGATGACGTTTATGAGCTTTATAATAGCATTGTAGCAAAGACATACTGACCCCAAATCTGTAGATCCCTTATATGATTTTGGGATTTTATTTTGGGGGCAACCCCTTTTCATGACACAACTTCATTTGGAAACATATGACTTGGTATAGGGCTTTCTGAATAAGCTCGAGCATGTCCTCTTTATTGTTAGAATTTATCATTCGCTACTTTAAATTAATTTCTCATAGCATGGTGTTTAGAAATTTCTTTAAAGTGGTGGCATGCATTGGCATTATTCTTTTTCATTTCAATTACAACTCATGTTTCATTGTGTGGTCTTCCTACTTCATGTGATGCATCTTTCTCTTTGTGGTGACATTAGGTGTGATTTCCTTCAAAAGCATGGTCTCTCTTATTATATTATATTCCTCTTAGTGGCTTGATGTGACACACTGCATCCCCTAAGTTGTGAATCTTTTATTCTTCAATTTGTCCTATCTTAGAGACATTAGGCATGATGTTCCCTAAGTTAAGACCTTACATGAACCAATCAAAACCCCTTTGAACGTACCTTACACTATTTTGTATTTACACTAATTGTTATATAGCCACCTTTCATGAGTTTTGGCATACAAATTTTTACTGGCCTCATGGATCATGTTCTTCATGTTGTGTGGCACCTTATCAAATTTATTAGGAGGTATAGCTTTGGTATGGTTAGTGTATGGGAGCCAAACTTAGGTGTGACTTTCCCATAGCAACTTGCTTGTGTGTGTGAGTACATATCGGTTGCATTTATATGTGTCACCTCTTTGGGGGCTCACCTAGTGGATGGATTGAGGTTTCACTAGCCCTTATGAGCATGTGTTTGGTTAGGATAGTGGACATCATGTTCCACTTGTAAATTTTTTTGGACAAACAGCTTAAACCTGGTCCAAATCATGTGGGACAGACTGTCGAGGTTTGATCTACCCTTCTTTTTATTCTGGTTTGTCTTTGACATTGCATGCTTGTATCTTGTTGTCTCTTCATACATCATTCGCATGTGTGTTCCTTTGTGCCTATGTTGGTTTTCCATAGGATCTTAATCTTGGGGGCTTGATCATCCCTCTTGATCATTGTCATCCTATCTCACTAGCATTGGTACATTTGGACCACTTTTGATGCATATTTGTCTACTTTAGTGTGAGTTTGAAGCAAGTTCATCCTCTCACTAAAGTGGGGGCTAAATTTAGTGTAGGAAAATGTATCCCTTTATATTTTCACACTTATTTGGGTCCTCCCTGCTAAAATTGGGTTTCTTTATGCTTTTTCTGGTCCTATTTTTCATCCACAAGCCTAATTAGATGCATTTTTTAAGGATAATCCCAAAATTTAATAAATGAAATCATGATTCAATGTTTGAGGTTGTGTGTTCTAGATCTAGTGATCTGGGACTCATATGCCACCTTGGGTGTATGGGTCCCACCTAGGTTTCGGGGCCTTATTTTAAACATTGTATTAAATAAGACACTTTTTGGAGTTTGTGTCTCATGTTTAATGTTAAAAATGAAGGTAATATTGTAGCTTAAAAGTTGTAAAACTATGAGACTGTAGATCTAATTAAGTGTTCTTTGTCACAATTCTTTGTGTATAATTAATTTGTTTAGATCAATTTTATCAATTGTAGAAAGAGACAAAAGATTGTAGAAGAATGAGACAAGAAGATAGAAATGACACAGCATATATGTTGAGAAAACCTTTCGGGAAAAAAAACTCCACCAGAATCAATAGTGCTTGTATTATTTAACGTTAGAACAAGATTACAATAATATTGTATCAATCCTTGATTGATATGCTTCCTTGTCTTCAACAATCCTTCTTCACAACCTGCAATAAACTCTCATACACTCGTTGCAATTAATAGACAATAGTGAGCATGTAAACTCATAAGAGTTGTACAATATAAGAGCATAAATATCCTCACAAAAAGCTACGCCTAGATTGGGCAAGTAGAGTTCCACAATGTAATCTGAAGTCAAACCAAATTCTTCTTCGATTTAGGTGCCCCAAACTGAACTTTGGTCAAAAAGATATCTTGTAAACATCACCTCAAATTTGGCTCCCAAGAATGGTCCCCACTTGATTGAGCCTTGTAAATATCTTCCCATGCAAAAGGTGTTAACTAAAAGATGCCAACTTGGGCGCCCAAGGTGGACCCAAGTCAATCTTAGTTAACTAAAACATATATCTCCACCAATTCATGCAAACATGCATGATTGATCATCCCCACTTAACTGAAAGTATTCACCTATTATCTGTCATGCAACTAAAGTCACTAGTCATGCAACTCAAGTCAACTCAAGTCAACTAGCATTCAACTCAAAATAACTGCATGCAACTGAGGATAACTGAACCATAACTAAACTGAACTGAACAAAACTTAACTTAACTTAACTAAATTGAACTAAAATGATGCTAAACTGATACTAAATTGATAGTGCCACTCCACTCATGTAAATATCAATCCCTAATTTGTAGGATCTAAACATGCATTACTGAAGTGTTATCAATCGTCCAAATAATTAACTAAAGAAAGGTGGGTTTCACCTTCCATGTGGGTGACCCATGTGCTCCTATCTTGTAGGATCCCTTCTTGGACGTCCGCACATGTTCCTATTATTTAGGAATAATCAAAAATGTCAATTTACATGTTCATTTCATTTGAATTTAATCTCTTTCTAATCATAGTGTTGGGGAACACTTTCCAAGGACTTAGGAAATACATGAAATATGTTTAGGATTGTAAATATTAAATGGTATCCTATTCTCAACATTCTCCCACTTGAAATTATACACTGCAATTATTCTAAACAAGGAACCATTATTATAAATCAAATACAGGACTCAAGGCCAATGGCCTTCCTGCACCAAGAGAACTTATCTGTAGGAACTAGTTTCATAAGATAATCTACAACATTGATCAAAGTGTCAACTTTCTCAATCAATACTTTCCCACTCTCAACCATTTCTTGCACAGAGTGATATTGTACATCAACATGCTTAGTACGAGCATGATACATAGTATTTTTGGCTAAACAAATAGCACTTTGACTATCACATTCAAGTCTAATTTGCTTGCAATTAAAACCAATACCTTTCCCAAGTCTCTATAACCAAACTGTCTCTTTAGAGGCATGTGTAGCAACCATATACTTTTCTTCTATGGTGGACAAAGCAACCGTGGACTACCTCTTACTCATCCAACTAACCACGGCTCCAAACGAAGTAAACACATAGCCACTTGTCAACCTCCAACTGTCTAGGTCTCCTACCCAATCTGAATCAACAAAACCCTGTATGTCCAATGATTTGTGCATAATATCAATATCATTAGCACCATGATAAACCAAACAATAATTAGAAGTACCTCATAAATATCTAAACACCCTCCTAACATAAGTCCAATGTTCTTTACTAGGGTTAGACATAAACCTACTTAGAACTTCCACTGCTTGGGCTATATCTCGTCTTGTACAAACCATTGCATACATCAAACTACCAACTGCACTAGCATATGGAATTTTAGACATTTCTTCGTGATCAAAATCAGATTTAGGACCCATGTCTAAACTTAACTTCGTGGCAATTGGTAAAGGAATATTAATTGGTTTACTATCATGCATGTTAAACCATTGCAAAATAGTATCAACATAGTTTCTTTGACTTAAGCAAAGCTTTATATTACCTCTATCTTTCCTAATCTCCATACCAAGGATATATTTTGCAGCCCCTAGATCTTTCATCTTAAATGTGCTAGAGAGTTTTTCTTTCAATTCTTTGAATCAACATACAAGATAATAATTAAAAGCTAATCAACAATAAATTTTATGTAAACACAATGATCTTCCTCACTCCTAACATAACCAATTTTTAATACAAAAGCATCAAACTTTTGGTACCACATTCTAGGTGACTATTTCAATCCATTTAAAGATCTCCTTAACCTACAAACCAATAATTTTTTTGCTTTTACAACAAAACCATCAAGTTGCCTCATATAAATCTCCTCATCAAGATCCCCATGTAAGAAAGTAGTTTTCACATCCATTTGCTTTATCTCAAAATCATAAGCAGCAGCAATAGATAAAAAGAATCTAATAAAGGTTAATTTAGCAACAAGAGAGAATATTTCATTAAATTCAACACCCTCTCTTTGGGAGTAGCCCTTAGCTACTAATATAGCCTTGTACCTTTTGAGATTACCATCTGCTCCAATTTTCTTTTTGAAGACCCATTTACAACCAATGGCCTTTCTACCTTTGGGCAAACTCTCAAGATCCCATGTGTCACAAGTCTCCAAGGAAACCATTTCCTCATGCATAGCTTGTGACCAAAGCTTGTTCTCATATGAAGACAAAGCTTCCCTGCAAGATCTAGTTTCATCATTAGTACTCATCAAAGAAAATATATAATAGAAATCAGGTGGGCTATACCTATCAATAGGGTTTTGTTGTCTTGTGGTTCTTCTTGTTCCTCAATATGCTCATCATGGGCATCTATCTCAGAACTCTGTGAACTCTCCTCATCCAATCCATCCAATTTTTCTTCAATATGTGCATCTTCATACTTCTCGTTTTTTGTCTCAAAATGCACTATTCGAGAAGTATCCTTCTCCTTTGGTTGTTCTTCTCCTGTATAAAATCTAAATTCCTTGAAAAATCACATCTCTAGATAAAGTAATTTTTTGAGTTAGAGGATTTCAAAGCTTGTAGCCTTTTACATTTTCACCATAACCTATGAATATGCATTTATGTGCTTTTGGATCCAACTTAGACCATTTTTCTTTAGGAACATGAACAAAAGCCTCACAACCAAAGATCCTTAAATGTGCAACACTAGGTTTCCTACCTAACCACATTTCATAAGGGGTTTTATCTTCAATAGATGAACTAAGAGATCTATTTATTAAATAAAAAGAAGTACTTATAGCCTTGGCCCAAAGGCACCAATCTAGCTTAGCACTACTTAACATACTCCTAGCTCTTTCCATTAAGGTTCAGTTCATCCTTTTTGCTACTCCATTTTGTTGAGGTGTATATGGATTAGTTTTTTGTCTCACAATTCTTGCATGCTTACAATAATCATCAAATTCCTTAGAACAATATTCACCACCATTATCTGATCTCAACACTTTTATCTTATGATCTGATTATTTCTCAACAAAAGCCTTAAATTCTTTAAACTTATTGAACACATCAAATTTGTTATGCATAAAATAGATCCAAGTGTATCTTGAGACATCATCAATAAATGTGACATAATATCTAGATTTTCCAATAGAGTCAATATTCATAAGACCCATAACATCTAAATGAATAATCTCTAATAATCCTTTAGCTTTATTTGTTCCATTAGGAAATGAAGATCTAGATTGCTTTCCAAACACACAATTCTCACAAAAATCATTTTTGCCAATATTATAATCAGGAATACCGTCAACCAATTTCTTATTAAGAATGGTCCTAAGACCTTTTTCACCAATGTGTCCCAATCTATGGTGCCACAACATACATGCATTTTCAGCTTCAATTACATAGGTTCATTTATTCAAATTGGAGGTATTAAGCTTAAAAAAATTCTCAATCTGAGATCCTTTATCAACCACCATATTCCCTTTCACCAATATGCAACCACCTTTTTCAAATGTCACATGCATTTCAGAATCATTAAACTTAGATACATAAAGTAGATTTCTATCAAGTCCTCAAATATATAAAAAATCATTAAGGGTCTTAACCCTACCATCGCTGAAACACAACTTTACCTCTCCTTTTCCCACAATCTTTGTTGTGTTATTATCTCCAAAGAAGACATTCCCTCCATTATATGCAGCATACTTAGTGAACCACTCCTTGTTAGGAGCCATATGATAGGAGCAACCTGAATCAATAAGCCAAGAGTCATCACTAATAGTTTTACATGAAATGATCAATGCATCATTACCGTCATCCGAGGATTTCTCTATAAAAGCATCAAAACTCTTTTTCTTGTTATTACAATCCTTCTTTACATGTCTTGGTTTCCCACAATTCCAACACTTTACCTTACTCTTACCATGTGTTTTAGACCATCCTTTGGACTTACCCTTTCCTTTCTTGTCTCCCTTAGGTTCCTTTTCCTTAGGCCTACCTCTAACAAACAAGACATTTCGGGATCTCGTTTTAGACTTCCTCCTCATCTCTTCTGATAGGAGAGTAGGAATTATATTTCCCATCTTAGGATCTACACACTGATAGCAACAATTAGATTTTCCCAAGACTCTAGCAAAGAAAAAAGTAACAAAATTTATTTATCTTCATCTTCTAGCTTTACATCTACAAATTCTAACTAACTTAGAATCAAATTAAAAGCATTTAAATTATGTGCAACAGAATCATCATCTTTCATCTTTAAAGAATGCAACTGTCTTTTCAGATACAACTTATTAGTAAGACTTTTAGTTTGATAGATATCACCTATCCTCTTCCTCAGTTTATATGTGGTAGCTTCATCTAAAACATTCAAGAGAACAACATTAGCAATACATAACCTTATGGTCCCTCTTGCCTTCTTATATATCAATCTTAGCCCAATCCTCATTTGACATAGTTGTAGATGGCTTTGTCTCATTACAAACAACTAACTATTGATCTCTCTCTTCAAGGAGATCCTCCATTTTTAGTTTCCACATCTCATAACTAGATCCATTGAATCTTTCAATATCTAGACGAGAAGTAGAACTCATTGTAACACACTTCTTTTACAAATCTGCAATAACACAATAGTAAAAGCTCCCACTATAGCCAAAAGCCTTCAAAATTTTAAGAGAAAGGTGTCCCAAAACCTAACCAACCATTCGCTTTGATACCAAATTTTGGAAATGAAGGTAATATTGTAGCTTAAAACTTGTAAAACTATGAGACTATAGATATAATTAAGTGTTTTTTGTCACAATTCTTTGTGTATGATTAATTTTTTTAGATCAATTTTACCAATTATAGAAAGAGACAAAAATTGTAGAAGAATGAGACAAGAAGATAGAAGTGACACAACATATATGTGGAGAAACCATTTCAATAAAAAAATCCACTAGAATCAATAATGTTTGTATTATTTAACCTTAGAACAAGATTACAATAATACTATATCAATCGTTGATTGATATGCTTCCTTGCCTTCAACAATCCTTCTTCACAACTTGCAATAAACTCTCATATACCTCTCATACACTTTCTGCAATTAATAGACAATAATGAGCATGTAAACTCATAGGAGTTGTACAATATAAGAGCATAAAACTCCTCACAAAAATCTACGCCTAGATTGGGAAAATAGAGTTCCACAATGTAATCTAAAGTCAAACCAAAGTCTTCCTCAATTTAGGTGCCCCAAATTGAACACTTAACTAAACTTTGGTCAAGAAGATATCTTGTAAACATCACCTCAAAGTTGGCACCCAAGAATGGGCCCCACTTGACTGAGCCTTGTAAATATCTTCTCATGCAAAAGGTGTTAACTGAAAGATGCCAACTTGGGCACCCAAGGTGGACCCAAATCAATCTCACTTAACTGAAACATATCTCTCCACCAATTCATCCAAACATTATGCATGATTGATCATCTCCACTTAACTGAAAGTATCCACCTATTATCTGTCATGCAACTAAAGTCATTAGTCATGCAACTCAAGTCAACTAAAGTCAACTAGCATTCAACTCAAAATAAATACATGCAACTGAGGATAATTGAACCATAACTGAATTGAACTGAACTAAACTGATACTAAATTGATAGTGCCACTCCACTTATATAAATATTAATCCCCAATTTGTAAGATATAAACATGCATTACTAAAGTGTTATCAATCCTCCAAATAGTTAACTGAAGCAAGGTGGGTTCCACCTTCCATGTGGGTGCCCCATGTGCTCCTATCTTGTAGGAGATCTACGTCCCCACATGTTCCTATTATTTAGGAATAATCACAAATATAAATTTACATTTTCATTTCATTCGAATTTAATCTCTTTCTAATCGTAGTGTTGGGGAGCAATTTCCAAGGACTTAGGAGATACATGAAATATGTTTAGGATTGCAATTAAATGGCATCCTATTCCCAACATTTAAGAAAATGGGACTCATACGCCCAAGGTGGTGTATGAGTCTCACTTTAACCAGGACCTATTTTAAATCAAATTCTTGGTGAAATTTTATTATCCTAGATCTGATGTCAGCTAGTAGTGTTGTAATTTTGGGAATTTGGCATAAACAAGTATAAATACAAGGTTATTTCACATAATTTCCCCTAGAAAGTTTTTAATTCACCTAGCAAATTGAAGATGGCATTCCTATAGCAAGTTTATGAAATCAAGAGCATTCAAGAGCCGATTATCAAGCATTTGGAGCATCAATTGAAGATTCAAGGTCAAGTTTCAAGCATTCAATCAAGAGTCAAGATCCACATCCATTGGAGCCATTTCACACAAGTTTGCAGCCTTTATCACAAGGGTTTGGTGAGTTGCAACATTACATTTGTTCATTCATCATTATTTCATGCTATTTCATTTTATTTCAAGGTTTAATTACCAAAACGGGGTTTGACTATTCCCTAACACATCATTTTTCCCTCTTCATGTGTGATTGAAGATTTAGGTGAATTGGATCTTGAAGATCCTTTGAAGACAAAGTTACAAAAGTTGTCAAGAAGTTTTCATCTTCACGGAAACTAACCTACAGACTAGAATTCAGACTTTCAGACTTGGATATTGCACAAGACAAAAGCTACAGAAGATCACTAGAGGCTACAATTTTTTTAATCAAACCCTAATAATGGGACTAAATCACCCCTTTGGGTGTATGAGTCCTAGTATACCCCTCTTCATCAGGTTTTTGTAGATCCTGATTTTCCAACAGAAGATTCCAATTTTTGCCTAGATTCCAGTAGTAGGACTAAATTGCCCACCCTAGCGTATGAGTCCCAGTGCACATTAGAAACATCAAATTTTAGGGTTCTTAGATCTTGTTTAGACATATTCTATTCTTCGGGTAATTTTTCGTTGCTCTCTATTTAGTGATCTAATTTCATGTTTCAAGTTTCTAGGGTTTAATGGATTAGGGTCAATCATTTCTCCTTTGAAGCTTCATTTTAATGGTGAACCACCCATTTAATCACACCTAAGAAAACCCCCTTGCAAAAATCTCTTCCCTCAATTAAGTCACTTGGTTGAGGGATCTCTAGGATTTCTTAATGAACTAAGAGTGAAATAGGTCCCTACCCTAGGTTTCATCTCCTAAAAGGTGGAACCCCTATTTCCAACAGTTCACAAGATATCAAGAATGTCCCAATTTATACCAAGACAGTAAGAGACCTTTGTCTTAAAAAGCCAGGGAGAAAGAGGAAATACCCTCAGATAGTTTATGTCCTAGGGAACCTTGCTAACATTATTCTAGGGAATATAACTATCCCTAAATATACATACCATAGAAGTCCAATAGTGGATGTTAAGATAAATGGGACCCTTATCAAGAATACCTTGATTGATTTATGGGCAGCCATTAATGTCATGACTAAGGAGACAATGTCACTACTTCAGTTAGCTAACCTTAGACCTACACCCACTATTTTATAGTTGGAAAATAGGTCAATAGTGAAATCTAAGGGGATCAATGAGGACTTAGTCATAGCATTAGATTCATGGGAGTATCCTGCAAATTTCATAGTCTTGCAGCCAAAGGCCAACATTGCATAATATTCACTTATTTTAGGTAGAATATGGTTAACAACAACTGATGCATTCATAGGTTGTAGGTCTAGGAACATGATAATATAAAATGGAACTGTGACTAAGAAATTGGTCATCTATCCAACAACCCAACCTCATGAAAATCTAGAGCAGATTATATGGCCTAAATTGGATGAAGAAGACCATTGATCCTTGCAAAATCTCATCACTATTGAACGTAGTCCCCTATTGAAAAATCAAGATGAGGATGATTTTCTTGACCACATCATATAGTATAACTGTGGTAGGGACTCGCAACAACAAGACTTCATTTCATGTCTACAAGATCCACTGTAGAATATTATACTTGTAAATTCATCAAAAGAATTATCCTAGCTTTTCCATTCTCTACTACCACAATAATGTCCCAAACATTAGTGGACTTGACCTTTCATCTATACAATCAACATCCAAAACATTAGAAATCATGTCAAGTAAAATATTGAATATTAACAAGGGACTAACTGAAGAACAACATAATTCCTTGAATACTATGTTATAGGCACACACAACATCCTTTGCATGGGACTATCATGACATGAAAGGGACTGATCTAGACCTGTGCATGCATAGGATCTACATAAATTATAGTTTCAAGTCGATTAGACAACCTCAAAGGAGAATGAACCCTACCTTAAGAGAAATAGTCAAAACTGAGCTACAAAAATTACTTGATGCAGGCTTCATTTACCCTATTTTTGACAGTCAATGGGTGTCACATTTAGTTATTATCCCCAAGAAAGGATGAAAATGGAGGGTGTGTGTGGACTATAGAGATCTAAACACAACCACTAGGAAGGATCACTTTCCACTACCTTTCATTGACCAATTACTTGATTCCCTAGTAGACAAAAAGTACTTATCCTTCCTAGATGGATTTAGTGACTATAACTAGATAAAGATAGCTCCAGAGGACAAGGACAAAACCACATTTACATATCCTTGGAGCACATATGACTATTTTGTTCTTCCCTTTGGACTATTTAATGCCCCAACCACTTTCGAGAGGGAAATGCTAAGTATATTCTTGGATTATGCTCATGACTCCATGTAAATATACATGGATGACTTCACCATCTATGGAGGAACATATGAAGAAGCACTCAACAATCTAGAGAAGGTTTTAAAAAGGTGTCAAGAACATAATCTATCTCTGAGTCATGAGCAATATTTCATGATGATGACTCGAGGGATCATTCTAGGGAATTTTATATCAAGTGAAGGAATTCAATTGGATTCCAACAAGATTGATATCATATATACACTTCTCGTGCAATAGAAATAAAGAGATGTAAGGAGCTTTCTAGGACATGCAGACTACTATAGGAGATTCATTCAAGACTTCAGCAATATTACAACACCTTTATTTGTTCTGCTCACCAAGGATATAGAATCTCAATAGACCATAAAATTTCTGCACTCCTTTGAAGCACTTAAGATAACCTTGACAAAAGCACCTATCTTGAGAGGGAAAAACTAGAAATTACCTTTCCACATGCACACTGATGCTTCTAATTTTGTTATAGGAGTAATATTGGGACAAAAGTAAGTTAATAAGGAGTATTCTATCTACTACATCAACAAGAACTTACAAGGAGTGTAACTTAACTACATTGTCATAAAAAAAGAGATGTTGGTAGTTGTTTATGCCATTAACAAGTTTAGGCATTGCATCACTAGGTATTTAGTATTTATCCAGAAAAATCACACTACAATAATGTACTTAATGAAAAAACATGTGGTTGGAGGTAGACTAATCATATGGATGCTCTTACTACAAGAGTATGATATAAGCATCATGGATAAGCCTGGGAAAGCTAATATGGTGGCAGATTTTCTATCTAGATTGCCTACATAGCTAGAAGAAGATGTTGTGGATGATTATTTTCCATATGAGAATTTGTTTGCTCTTAATGTACACACACCATGGTTTTCTGATATTGCAAATTACTTAGTGGCAAGGCAGATACCATCACATTTTTCTCCTAGAGAAAAGAGACCATTGGTTCATAAAAGCTTTCCATATTCTTGGGTAGCTGGTTATCTATTCTATACAAGTCTAGATAATATTATGAAGAGATGTTTAAGAGAGGTTGAGGTATTTGACATCCTAAAATATTTCCATGATGAGCCCTATGGGGGCCATTTTGCAACTAAAAGGACTGCACTCAAGATCCTGAAAACTAGCTACTATTGGCCAACTCTTCATAAGGATTCAATAAACTATACAAGGAGTTGTGATAGATGTTAGAGGATGGTAAATACAAAAAGGATGGATGAGATTCCGTTGTAGCCACAATTGACATTAGCACCATTTGACAAATGGGGGCTAGAATTCATTGGTCCAATATTACCAACATCTAATAACAAAGAGTATATTTTACTTTGCACAAATTATCTGACAAAATGGGTTGAAGTCAAGGCATTACAGTTTGCTAGAGATGGAAATGTAGCTAAATTCTTGTATGAAGACATATTTACCATGTATGGAGTGCCTAGAGAAATTTTGACTGATCAAGGTCCCCAGTTCAATTCTAAACTAATTTCTAAATTGGTTAAAGAATATGAAATCGAACATCAAAAATCAACACCTTATCAACCCCAAGCCAATGGGAAGGTGGAGGTTACAAACAAATAAATTGAAAATATTCTAACCAAAATAGTGTAGATTCACAAAAAATATTGGGCAAGTAGATTACCTGAAGCAGTGTGGGCTTATAGGAAAACATAGAAAATAACTTTAGGTTTCACACCTTATGAGTCGATGTGTGGTAAAACAACAGTTCCACCAATAGAGTTTGAATACAAGACACTTAGAACAACGGTTGAACTAGACATGGACTTGACAAAAACACATAACCTGAGAGACTACACAATTTGAATCGGTTAAATGAAATTAGAATGGAGGCCATGCATCACACATAAATAATTCAAAAAAAGAGGACTAAATGACATGATCAATTTATAAAGACTAAAGAATTAAATGTGGGTGATTGGGCTTTATTCTATGATTCTAGATATAATGATTATAAGGGGAAGCAACAATCTAGATGGTTGCAACCATATGAAATACATCAGGTATTCCTCAATGGATCAATGAAATTACAAACCATAGATGTAGTTAGATTTTCACTATTAGTTAATGGCCACAGACTAAAGATATACAAAAATCCAACACAAAAAGATGATTTCATTCTTTCTCTAATGCATCAATATGGTCAAAGCAGTGGTTCTGATACAAACATACTGCAAAAATATAACAACTCAATAGCAAATACTACCGGTTCTCATAGTGACTCAGCAGATGAGCTGCACAACTCATCTCCTACGAGTACTCACGTATAATTCTTTATCACACTTCATGTACACACACTGCATAGGTGACACAAACATAATCATTTTCAAGAATGATCCATATGCAGTAGGGATTTGTAGCTTCATGTATAAGAGCTACCATAATTCAGTTCAGGACATGTTGATGAAGGTACCCATAATAATTACTTGTCATTTCCATCAACCGTACATACCACAACCTTTAATCCACATGCACCAACCTGTCATTTCCACCATCACCAATTGCAATTACCAACGTCAAATCACTATCAAGCTGTAAACACTCTAACAACAGATCACATGCGTAGAGTTAAGTTAATCCAAAGCGACAGGTATGGATACTAATTTTCCATAATTAACATCAATTTCTAATTCTTTCAATATGTCCTTCCATTTAATTCTACATGTTTTACATTCATTACTTTTATTTCCATAAACTATAATCATTCCCTTCGCCTTAAAATGTACATTGAAGTGAGTTCACTTCAATATTTTAGTTGAGGGGGAGATAGTATATTATTGTCAGGGTTTAAAAAAATCACCAAAAGAAACAAGCACAAAAATAAACAGACAACTTTTTACCCTTTTTTCAACTTTCTTGTCATTTGTTCCCTAATTTTTAACCAATTTCTAAGCTCATTTAAGCTAAAACAACTGAAATAGAGGGAGAGGACATAGCAGTTGAAGTTGTAGTGGAAGAAGTGCATGCAAGTATAGAAGACATCGAGGGTTGAAAAGCTAGTGAATTTGAATTTTGAGCTGAAATTTCTAGAATTTGAGTAGAGCAGAGTAAGATTATCCCATCATGGGAGGTGATATTATCAAGAGGGAACCATCTGCACACTAGCAGGTGTTGGAGGACATATTATTCTTGCCCATTTTCACAAGAGCAAGATGGTTAGCTTACTTTTTGAATTTAACTAAATATAATGAAGACATGACAAGGCGGTTTGGAACAACACTACAACATGGTGAAGCCACCGCTAGAGGATTGATAGTGGACACTTTAGAGGATGAATTGTAGAGGTATCTGGTCTACCAAGAAATGGATCTAAATTCCTTGTGAAAGAAAATGCAATAGTTGCTATAGGGACAAATTCAAGGAGCTTGGAGAAAATCTTGACTCGTCACCATATGGCACCAAGAGGCTGTCACTTCCATGGGTATGGGAATTTTGTGCTTCTTAAATTATTAAATATATCACTTGTGATGATAGATAATCTATATATTGTACATTTTAATCTTTTGAGTCAGCTCTGTCACAACAAACTAGTTAATATACCTAATTTCCTTTATAGTTTGTTAAAGAGAATGGGGTCTGAGTATTGAAGGAAAATAATGATTCAACTCTATCAAATTACTATTTGGTTATCCTATTAGTAAAGAGAAGCCTTGGGTTTTAGTAACAACAAGTGTCCTGGGAGAGCTTTTTGATTTATGAATATATTAACAATATTCTTGAGGAACTAGTAGTCCAAGAAAACATAGAGTCACCTATTGCATCTTTAAGGGAAATTCCCCTATTTTACCTGTTGCTTCACCTACCTGCAACAAGGGAGAAATAGAAGAGAAAAGTGTGCAAAGATCACCACACACAAAAATTTATCACCCTACAACAAAAGAGGTACATGAAACCCCAGCTTCTTCTAGAACACCAAAAACCAGAACGAAGAGATGTCACGACCCTCTTTTGGAGGCATTATTAAAATTTATTTTCATTTTATTCCAAAGGGGTTATTAAATTGTATAATGGAAAGGATTGAAAATTTAGATAATAATTATCCTTAAGATCTAATTATAAATTAAGTATTTGGAATACTTTAACATTACAATGATTAGGTTGTAATTATTATCATTACAACATCTCGATTTAATTATGAGTTAGTGATGATTTAATGAGCATGTATTTACCTCAATCATAATAGTGGTGATTATTTGGAGACAAAAATCTATTTTTATGAAATATCTTTTGTAACCGAAGGAATGAGGAAGGCTATTTTTAGAGTCTGAGAGGAGAAAAGAAGAAAAAATTATGTTATGAGAAAAAGAAAATAGCTTGAGTCTATTAAAGAGGGGAGAAGAGTGAAGATCAAGGAGGCTCTAGAGGGGAAAAAGAAAAGTGGGTGGGAAGAAGAGGAGGAGAGGAGGACAAATTACTAGAGCTCATGCAAGTGGCCATGTACCATTTTATTTGATGATATGGTATTATGCAATTTCATTATAGTGCTTAGTATTCTTTGTTGGTTTAATACCAAGAGTATTGCAAATGATCATTCATTGGCATCACGAATAGGTACCCTGTTTTAGTAAATGAATTTGGTCCATCTTTCTCTCAGAATGTTAATAGAATGTGAGTTGAATTATTTTTGGCATATATTTAACTACCTAGTTTTTAGGTCTTGCAATTTTTTACTCCTTTTCTCCATAGAGATCAATGTCTCTATACATGGATTCACCATAGGCCACAATCATCAATCCCTGACAATGCTAGATCTTGGATGAAATTGGGATTGAAGACCTACAAAAACACTATTATGTTGCTCCAAGACTTCAAATTTGCTTGCTACTTGCTCTTGAATGCTCTTGTGAAAGAATGCTTGAGTGCTTGTGAATGCTTAGAACTTGGATTTCTTTTCTAGATGAAAATAATGACTTGAAAGCTTGTTTATATAGGCACTTTACCTAATTTACCATTTATTAGATCTCAAATCCTGACATCAACCAAAATTTTGAATAAAAAGCTTGAATTTCCCACACAAACCCTAAAAAGGGGCCACATAGAACTCATATTCCACTTGTGGTGTATGGGTCCCACCTAGGGGGACTCATATGCCCAAGGTGGTATATGAGTCCCACCCTAGTTTTTTCAAGGTGGGCCAATGATGGGTTGTTAGAAAATATAATGATCTTGTTGAATTTGTCAGGATTTTAATTGAAATAAGCCTTGAGAGCTGAAATAAAGGATCTTAGGGGCCTATTGATGATGATTTAAAGGGGTCATGAATGTAAGGGTACCAAAATAGGTCCAAATTAAGTGATAAATTGTACCATCTCCAAGAAGGGAGTACAATTTTTGTCACTACACCTTAAAAGAGAATATGTCCTTTGTATACTCAGAAGAGATCATGGATGGATCCACTTGACTCCCAAAAGCTTTAAGCCAAATTTCAATGTGGGACTCAAGATAATTATTAATTTCATATATACTCCTAAAGATGGAGACCTTGATTCACTTCAAATAGGGAAGTGTAGTCTTTAGAGAGTGACTTGGGACCTAACTGGTCCCGATGAGTCTATGTATCTAGCCAGAGTGTAAAAACTGCCCCAACAAAGAAGAGAATTCAACACTTTTTTTTTATCATGCAAAAAAGGTCACATAGAAGGTTAGAACCATATAAACAATAATGGAAATCAACTTAAGCAGTATAACATCATGTCAATTATATATTCCACTAGCACAACTTGCTACATAAATCAAATAAGAATGCTACTAGTTGGATTGCCCATACCTTCATGATTGTGAATCTTTTTATCTCCAAGTCCCCACTTGTTCCACTCATGTTGGGGTGAAAACTAATCCAAACCAAGTGGATTCAAACCCTATCCACCCCTCCAAGTGGATTATGTGGCCCATGGTGAGAGAGAAGAGAGTTGTCATTCCAACCCTTAAGCTTACATGCATAAATGTCATCCTAGACCCTCTTCCCAAGGTGCACCTAGCTATGGTAATCTTATAATTCAAATTAACATCTATAGGGTTACATAGGGAATTAGATCTACCTACTTCAGCTTGTTGGGAATCTACCTTCTTGTTGTCCATCTATCAGCTAAGAAACTAAAGAAAACCATTGTTGGCGTAGATGCTCCTAGACTAATGACCATCTTGAGCATAGTACTACTTCTAGACTCTTGTCCATCTCGAGCATAGTGTTGGCCCTAGACTACTATCCATCTTAAGCTTAGTGTCACCCCTAGACCACCATCCATCTTGAGCTTAACACCGCCCCTAGACTATGGTCCATCTCAAACATTGTATTGCCCCTAGTCTTTTGTCCATCTTGAGCCTAGTACTACTCCTAGACCACTTTCCATCTCGAGCAAGTACTATACCTTAGCTCAGGCTTAGTGTTGAACTGGAAGTAGGTTCCCAAACCAAGCTTAGCAAATTTTATCTAGATTGGAGCCATGTATGAAAAAATCACTCTTCGTCCTATTGGAAGGAAGTCCTATATCATTCTATCCTTCAACAATGTTCCTAATGCATGGAATCTTTTGGGATATATTCTCATAATGCCACCAGTGAGTTCAGTAAGACTACCCTATCAATCATCTGATCATAACAGTTATAATAGGTGGATGGATGAATGTCTTATTAGCCTACCGAGCAAATGGTAATGAGCAGATTTACCTAAGGCCGGAATCTAGCACATTATTCATTTATTTGCACAGGCTTGACCAACCCTAATATTTGAGAAAAATCAGTTCACCAAGTCAAATATGGAAAAAGATTCTATATTCTTGGTATCAAATTTTAAAAAAAATCAGACCATTAGAGTTTAAAGAATAACACTATACAAGAGAGGTTTACAAAGTTATTCAATTAAGATAATTGTGGAATATTTATATATCTATATTTTTTATACTTTTTCACGAGGAGATTGCTAGCTTCTGATGGACCTAATTTCAAGAAATGTTTAGAAATAAATCATGGTACTATACAGTCTTAAATTAAATCATAGGAAACTTCAAGTTATTATCTGGATTTTGTACCTAACTACTTGTTACTGGATACTCCTAGAGTATATTTTCCTGTCCGATTTTTTTCAACTTTCTTGAACCTTTAAACTACACAAATCAGCAACTATAAGAGCTAATCATTACACATTTCCAGCTAATACTATCTATAACCAAATGCATATGTTTCCAGCTATGTCCCATTGTATACTATGTACAACATATAATGTTTATAGCCTTGATATGTAGCATCAAAAACCAACTTTAGTTTGTATCAGCAAGTGACAACAATAGCCAAATTTCTCCCAACAATAAGTTTGTACAGCCAAGTGTATGTGGCCACAAGATGTATCAGTAGCATGTATGTAACAACAAGATTATCACAACAATATGGATGTACAACAATGTATATGTATGTACAACAATGTATGCATCAACAGTATGTATGAACAACAAGATTTGTCACGACAATATGTATGTAAAACTGTGTGTATGTGACAACATATTTTGTATCAGTAATATGAATGTAAAGCAAGATTGTCACAACAACATATATAGTGGACTTATGTTGTACATCTGGTGCTTTATGTTTGGATGTTGTGAAAACATTACATCCTTAGCAACTGACTCACTACCAAGAACATAATATTTCCATAATATCCTAGAGTAGAATTTATCATTAGTTAGCTTGTTTGAGAAATAGGTTACCACATTGTTGACTTAATAGTGGTACTAAGAAGGGCTATATTGATGTTAGGGGCTGCCACCCATAAATGCCCAAATCAGAGCCTTTGATGGGCTTGTAAACATGAGCACAAAATCCTTTACTAGGTTTATGTTCTACAAATAAATCAGTTGTAAAAGAACATAGTTATCACTTGTGTACAACCTTTATTTCTACGTTTCACCTACAGCAAAGTAGGGACAATGTAAGGAAAGAGAAAAGATATAAAATATCACGTAAATTATCCTAGAGTTGTGGCTACTTGTAGCTGGGTTGTAGTTGTTTTATTCTATGTAAGTCTAGGTAAAGGCCCAACATAATGAAAATAGATAGACTCTTTGTATCATAGCATTCCTTTTATGTTCATATCAAGTTCCATAAGTAAGAGAAGCATGATTTTCCTATCACTATTTATTTTTGACCATTCACAATAGTAGTTGAATATATTATGGAGTACTACTTGTTTATTCTTTTATTTCTATTTTCCAATAGTTTATTTCTCAAGAATAAAACAAGAATATAGGGTTAATAATAACCTATAGTAGCATCTATAGTCCTATGAGATCAAAGAAAATTGAGAATAACACTTTATCTAGTTTGTATCTATATTTTGAGCATCTTAGCATGGAGATCTTGACAATCAAACCTGAAGGTTGTCTACTGAAGAAAAAAAGTGAGAAAAAAAGAAAGACCACACTTCCAAAAAAAATTCTTCTAAGACCATGAGATTCTTTTTTAATTTTTTTAAATGATTCCAGACTCAAAATAAAACTTCAAAAGCTAGGGTTCTTTATTCAAATTTAATAACTACTTTAAGGAATGGAGCTTAAAATCTGAGAGGATATTTCTTGGTGCAAAGGGTTGCAAAAACATTGGAGATTGCCCTAGCTGCCTCCAACACAAATCTCCTTCCAAATCCTATCCTCCTCTAGATTTAACTCATTTCCCTTCACTCCCCACTTTTTACTAGTTTCTCTCCGTAAAAATGAGATATTGCTAATCTTCTTAAGAAAGATTGGGTGAGTTTTTCCATGGTGTGCCCTTCAATATTCTTCCTCCCATTTCTCCAGTTGCAGGGGATCGTCGGGCTTCATTAAAGATCTAATGTCCTCTTTTCTAACTCTACTTCCTCACCCAGCCACACTGCTTCCTCTCCTTGGTCGAGGATTTATGATAGCCTCCCTATCTTCGCCACCTTCCTTTCCCATGAAATCATCTCCTCCTTTCTCTATGTCATTCTCTTTCCTTTCCTGCTTTGCTCAATAATAAATATTATTTTATTTTTTTACATAGTTCGAGGGTTGTTTTAATCGCCCTTTATTTATATTTCATGTGTGATGACATTATTAGGATGTGTTTGCCTTAAATTGTATTTACTTTAATATTTGTAGCTAACCATTTCATAATTTATTATTTTCTTATTTAGCTTTATCTATCCTTTACTTTTATGTATTTGTTTATTTAATTAATTTCACTGGCCTTTTCATTCATAGATGTTTAATAATTTACCACTTTAAATTTTATCAAATAACCAAAATATTTTTAGTGAGCATGATGGCTTTGCGTAGCCAAGACAAATATTCTATGGCGATAATACTATATTTCAAGATCCTAGGTTGGATGAACCTTGGGGAGATGAAAACCACAAGTGAGGTCTAGTTCTAGAATGACTTATTGTTCGTCTTTCTCTCAACCAACGAAACCACATAATTTGCCTCACTTTGCACCCTTAGAACCTGCATCCAATGACAATACTCACACAAATACAACAACCAAACCATTAGTCTACGTTAATCTGAACATTTCATGCTTTAAATTAAAATAGCATAATAAGATTGATAATCGTATTTAATAATAGTAACATGAAGGTTCATATTTAACACACACACATGCACACACACACTGATACATATATCAGCACATTGGAGTATGAAGTTCCACCCCTAGTCCAAATTACATCGGAGCTAGGGGTCATGCAAAATAATTATCAAGGTATTGAGCCCGGTTATGACATATTCCCCCCCTTAGGATTAAGTCAGCTCGGCTTAATTAAACAAGTATGGATATTCTAGTTTCATTACATTTTCATCTTCCCAAGTAGCTCCTTGTTCCCCATATTGGTCCCATAGGATCTTAACTTGCTGGATAGTTTTTTTGTGCAGTTTCAAGTTATGCTTGTCTATGATTGCGAGCAGTTTGAGGTGGATATCTTTGGTGTCTTCCACCTACAGAGCCTGCCAATCAATTACATGTGATGGGTCAGCAATATATTCCTTAAGCAAGGACACATGGAATACATTGTGAATGTGAGAGAGAGATGGCAGAAGAGCTAGTTGATAAGCTACACGACCTATCTTCTCAAGTATCTTGAATGGCCCTATGTATCATGGAGCTAGTTTAGCAGCCTTGCCAAACTTTATTGAGCTTTTATGCAGTTTGACACGTAGGAACACCTTGGATCCTACTAAAAACCCCCTTGGTGTTCACTTGGTATCAGCATAACTCTTCTGACGATTTGAAGCCTCCTTCAGCCCTTCTCTTATAATTTTCACTTGAGTGTCATATTCCTGAAGAAGTTTCGGCCCAATAGTTACTCAAATTTCTAAATTGTCCCAACCTATAAGCGTTCTGCACTTTCTACCATATAATGCTTCAAACGATGTCATTTGGATGGAGGAATGGTATGAATTGTTATATACAAATTCTACTGGTGGCAGATACTCTTCCCACTTAGTGTTCTGATCCATGGCATACATTCTAAGCATGTCCTCCATAACTTGGTTAACTCTTTCGGTTTGGCCATCCGTTTCAGGATGGTAAGCAATACTAAAATTGATTTTGGTTCCTAATATGGTCATAAGAGATATCCAAAACCTAGAAGTAAACAACTTATCCCTATCTGAAATTATTACCTCAAGCATCCCATGTAGCCTAATAACTTCCTTATTAATCTTTTAGCCAAAAGTGGGGCATCATCCTTTACATTTCCTGGTATGAAATGTGCTACCTTGGTTATTTTATCAACCACCACTAATATGTTGTCATGTTGATGTCGATTTTTAGGCAATCCCATCACAAAATCCATGGATATTACTGACCACTTATGTTGTGGTATATCATGAGGATATAGTGTTCTCGCGGGATGACAATGTTCTGCCTTAACTTGTTGACATTCAAGACATTTAGCAACATAGCAAGCTATTTCCTTTTTCATTCCTGACCAAAATTAATGGGTTTTCAAGTCTGCATACATCTTAGTCACCCTGGGATGTGCTTGATATGGTACTTTATGGCCTTTTGTGATAATTTTCAATCTCCTCAAACCACCCTCTTCCAATACATAAATTTGGTTCAAATAATAGAGAATTCCATCGTTCCCCACATGGTACTCAGCTGGATTAATCCCTCGTTGTACTTCTAACCTCATTTTCTCACAAAAGGGATCTTGTTCCTACATTTTCTTGATCTTTTCTGGTAGTTCAAACTTCAGCTGGGAGATTGCAACTAGTTTAGCCCTTCGACTTAAGGCATCTGCAAGCCAAGTTTCTTTTCCCTTAACATAGGATATATCTATCTCATATTTGCTTAAGAATTCCAACCACCTTCTTTGATGAGCATTCAAATCTGGTTGGGTGAACAGATATTGGAGTCTTTTATAATCAATGTTCAACTTGAAGGGTCTACCGACCAAATAGTGTTTTCATGCCTTTAAGGCATGCACGATTCCTACCAACTCTAGATCATGGGTGGGATAATTAAGTTCATGATCCTTCAATTTCTTGGACTCGAAGGCAATCACTTGTCCATTTTTCATTAGCACTCCACCTAGCCCATCTAATGAAGCATCCATCCAAACTACAAATTCTTTATCTGAATCAGGCACTTGTAAAATTGGTGTGGTGGTGAGAGCTTCCTTCAACTTCTGGAATGCAATATCACATTTTTTTGTCCATTCATGGGGTTAGCTATCTTGGAGAAGTTTTATATAAATTGTCGATAATATCCTACTAAACCATGAAGCTTCTTACTTCAGTCACATTTTTAGGAATAAACCATTCTACAATTGCTTGCACCTTGGTTGGATCTACTGCAATTCCTTGGGTTGATATAATATGTCCTAGATAGTGTACTTTAGGTTGAAAGAAAGAATATTTGGAAAATTTCCCATATAATTTAAGATCTCTCAACCTTTGCAAGACTATTCTTAAATGCTCCTCATGCTCTTGCAAATTTTTAGAGTAGATTAGAATGTCATCCAAAAACACTAGTATAAATTTATCCAAGTAGTCATGGAAAACATGGTTCATGAGGCTCATGAAAGCAGAGGGGGCATTTGTTAGGTCAAATGGCACCACCAAAAACTCATAATGGTTGTATCTAGTTCTAAAGGTTGCTTTTGGAATATCTTATTCCCTAATTCTTAACTGGTGATAGCCTAACCTTAAATATATTTTGGAGAAAATAGAAGCTCCCTTCATTTGATCAAATAAGTCATCAATTCTAGGTAAGGGATATCTATTTCAAATGGTTACCTTGTTCAACATTCGGTAATCGATGCACAACCTTAATGTTTCATCCTTATTCTTAATGAACAACACTGGACCTCCCCAAGGAGACACATTAGGTTGTATCAAGCCTTTCTCCATTAGATCTTGCAACTACATCTTAAGCTCTTATAATTCAGTAGTATTCATTCTATAGGGTGCTTTTGAGATAGGCTCATTCCCTGGAACTAGATCTATTATGAATTCCATCCATCACTTAGGAAGTAAATTCTTTAGGGAATACATCATGGTACTCTTGGAGAATGGGATGGTCTTCAATGCTAGGTGTAGGATCATCATTACCCTCTTCTATCTTTACTAGATAGATTTTACTCCCCTTTCTCGCTAACCTTTTTTCTTGCATGGCTGAGATCATTCTTACCACCACAGGTCTCCTAATCCCTTGAAGAACCACTGACATCCCTTGGTGAAATAGACATTCGATCTTCTTGCTGCAATAATCCAGCTTGGCTTGGTGCTTTTGGAACCAATCCATCCCAAGGATTAAATCATAAGACCCTAACGGAGTGACCCATAGATCCACCTTGGTCCTTATAATCCCTAGGTCAATTTCAACTCCTCACAAGAAATATTTGATCTTTTGTGTCATACCTGACCCAAACTCAACCTCCATCTCCTCTCTGCTAAGACTCTTAAGATCAATTTTACATTTTTGAAAAGCATGGAAGGAAATAAAACTATGTGTGGCTCCTAAATCTACCAGAATAGAAATGGGTTGCTTGAGAAGTGTACCTTGAAGTTCTATCAGTGGATCTTGTTGATCCGCTTGACGATTATCCACGACTGCATAAATTTTGGCTGTGGGTTTTGTGGTTTTATTTGGATTCTTGGGACACTCACTCATATAATGATCACCTCTGCATGTCCAACATCCACTCATCGGTCCTTTTTGGTCTTCCTTGCCTCTCTTGGAATCAGCTTGTGCCTCATGCCTAAATGACTTTTGTCTTTTGTCCTTCTGACCCACGTTTTTCCCTATAATTTTGACCCCTCTTAGCCTTTCGAGGAGTCTTTCCTTTAGATTTAGCTTCTTGATTACCCCTCTTTTTATTATTGGAGTGGTTGGAGGAATATGGCTTTTTTTTGTGTTCCTGCTTGCTCTTATTATTTTCTTCAACAACCAAAGCTACCTTCATTACCTAGTTTAAAATTTTAGGTCGAGTGAGCTTGGTAGCATACAAAATATTCTTATTCAATACGGAGTAAGCTCATGAATTTGGACTTGTACTCAACTACCAACATTCCCCCTTGATGTAGTGAATGGAATTCGGTCATCTTTTGGTCTCTATGATGAGAAAAAAGGTACTCCTTGTGAAACTGCTTGGTGAACTTGTCCCAAATTAGTTGATTGATATCATAGTTTTTTTATTTCCGTCAAATGTTCCCATAATAGCAAGGCTTCTCCTTCTAGGTGATAAATGGAAATCCTAGCCTTAGTGTTGGAACTTAATTCTATCAACCCAAAATACTTGTTCATTCTTATGAGCCATGCCTCAGCAGCATCCCCACCCCTAGTCCCATCAAACTTAGGGGCTTGAACTTTCTTCAATTCTTGAATTAGTGGGTCTTTTATCACTTCTCATTGTGACTCTAATTGAGAGTGACTGTAGGTGGGAATTCTAGAGTTGCTCTCATGTTCCTGAATTTTATTCATATTATGCTCTCTAACTGACTCTTCAGTTCCAATACCAGTGTTTTGATTGGTTCCTAGGCCATTGTTGTGATTAGTTCCTAGGCCAGTATTGTGATTAGTGTCTTGCTCCTTTTACCTCGTTAGTTCCTCAATTTGTTGCTCCTGTGATGCTATTTTTGCATGAAGTGCATTTAATTTAGCTTGTAACTCTTCAGGTATGGTAGGAGGTGGAGATGACGCACCCTACTTATACACAAAATTTCGGTGAGGCTAGGGCTTTTTCCCCTCCTCAAAGTTCTCTCCATTGATTTAGTTGGGTTATGCGAGGGAAAAGAGAGTGTTATTTAAGTGTCCTTGTTATTTTATTTTAAATCTTGTCTTAAATCATATTTAGAACAAAGAATAAATTCATACGCAACATAAGATTATGACATTAAATATTCCATTCGCATTCACCATAACACCTTGATTTTTTAAAAGCATATATAAGTCTATGTATATACCATTAATAGTTAGCAACTTTTACAAAAAATCGAGATGATGTTTATTTAGTACTAGTTCATCGTCTTTTTACATAGTTTCAATTACAGAGTAGGTGCCTCCTCCTCTTTGGGTTCTTCCTCATCTGAGGCTCCCACAAATATAGACATATTAGCATGGACACGATTGTATTCTGCAATTTCTTTCTTAGAGAGGATTGGAGCATTATGTCCATAAACAAAACGGAAGTCCCTAATAGCTGAGGGTTTGGTTTCTAGGTTTGTTCATGGGCATCCCTTCAGTGGTTCATGACTGTCGTATGGTTTGGTCATTTGCTTTCCCTTTTGTATTTTAAGTCGCTTCATAGTCTCTACCAATGGCTCTATGTTAGACATGGTTTCGGTTTTGATTTTTGGCCATGTGGTAGTAGTAGTCTTGGATCCTTCTGGGTTATTTCGTTGGCGATTTTTTTTCGAGGCCTTCTTCTTCCCCTTTGCTTACTTCCCTTGACCCATGACTATCATTACCAAACAATCGCATTAGTACAATGAAAGAGAGAGAGCACCTAGCACCTAGTGTTGAGTTTTAGGCTCTAATACCAATGTAAAAACTGCCCCAATGAAGAAGAGAATTCAGCACAATTTTTTTTATCATGCAAGAAATGTCACATAGAAGGTTAGAACCATACAAACAATAATGGAGATCAACTTAAGTAGTATAACATCATGTCAGTTACATATTCCACTAGCACAACTTGTTGCATATTAAATCAAATAAGAATGCTACTACTTGGATTGCCCATGCCTTCATGATTGTGAATATTTTTTATCTCCAAGTCCCCGCTTGTTCCAGTCGTGTTGGGGTGCAAACCGATCCCAACCAAGTGGATTCAAACCCTATCCACCCCTCCAAGTGGATTTTGTGGCCCGTGGTGAGAGAGAAGAAAGTTTTCATTCCAACCCTTAAGCTTATGTGCGTAAATTTTATCCTAGACCCTCTTCCCAAGGTGTACCTAGCTATGGTAATCTTATAATTCTAATTAACAGCTATAGGGTTACACAATGAGTTAGATCTACCTACTTCAAATTATTGGGAATCTTCCTTCTTGTTGTCCATCTATCAGCTAAGCAACTAAAGAAAACCATTGTTGGCGTAGATGCTCCTAGACTAATGACCATCTCGAGCATAGTACTACTTCTAGACTCTTGTCCATCTCGAGCATAGTGTTTCCCCTAGACTACTATCCATCTCGAGCTTGGTGTCACCCCTAGACCATTGTCCATCTCAAGCTTAGCACTGCCCCTAGACTATGGTCCATCTCAAGCATTGTATTTCCATTAGTCTTTTGTCCATCTCGAGCCTAGTACTACTCCTAGACCATTGTCCATCTCGAGCAAGTACTATACCTTAGCTCAGGCTTAGCGTTGGACTAGAAGTAGGTTCCCAAACCAAGCTTAGTAGATTTCGTCTAGATTGTTACCATGTAAGGTAAAATCACTCTTCATCCTATTGGAAGGAATTCCTATATCATTATATCCTTCAAGAATGTTCCTAATGCATGGACTCTTTTGGGCTATATTCTCATAATGCCACCAGTGAGTTCAGTAAGACTTCCCTATCAATCATCTTATCATAACAACTATAATAGGTGGATGGATGGATGTCTTATCAGCCTACCAAGCAAATGGTAATGAGAATATTTACCTAAGGCCAGAATCTAGCACATTATCCATTTATTTGCACAAGATTGACCAACCCTAATGTTTGAGAAAAATCAGTTCACCAAGTCAAATATGGAAAGAGATTCTATATTCTTGGTATCAAATTTTTTTACTAGCACTACTACTAAGAAAATCAGACCATTAGAGTTTAAAGAACAACATTATACAAGAGAGGTTTACCAAGTTATTCAATGAAGATAATTGCAGAGTATTTATATATCTATATTTATTTATTTTTTATTCTCAAGGAGATTGCTAGCTTCTGATGGGCCTAATTTCAAGAAAAGTTCAGAAATAAATCATGGTACTATACAGTCTTAAATTAAATCATAGGAAACTTCAAGTTATTATCTAGATTTTGTACCTAACTGCTTGTTATTGGCTACTCCTGGAGTATATTTTCCTGTCCAATTTTTTTTTCAAATTTCTCGAACCTTTAAACTACACAAATCAGCAACTATAAGAGCTAATTATTACACATTTCCAGCTAATACTATTTGTAACCAAATGCATATATTTCCAGCTATGTCCCATTGTATACTATATGCAACATATTATGTTTATAGCCTTGATATGCAGTGTCAAAAAACAACTTTAGTTTGTATCAGCAAGTGACAACAATAGCCAAATTTCTCCCAACAATAAGTTTGTACAACCAAGTGTATGTGGCCACAAGATGTATCACCAGCATGTATTTAATAGCAAGATTGTCACAACAATATGGATGTACAACAATGTATATGTATGTACAACAATGTATGCATCAGCAGTATGTATGAAAAACAATATTTGTCACAGCAATATGTATGTACAACCGTGTGTATGTGACAACATATTTTGTATCAGCAATATGAATGGAAAGCAAGATTGTCACAACAACATATATAGTGGACTTATGTTGTACATCCGGTGCTTGATGTTTGGATGTTGTGAAAACACTATGTCCTTAGCAACTGACTTACTACCAAGAACATAATATTTCCATAACATCCTTGAGTAGGAGTTATCATTAGTTAGCTTGTGTGAGAAATAGGTTACCACATTGCTGACTTAATAGTGGTACTAAGAAGGGCTATATTGATGTTAGGGGCTGCCACCCAGAATTGCCCAAATCAGAGCTTTTAATGGGCTTGTAAACATGAGCACAAAATCCTTTACTAGGTTTATGTTCTACAAATAAATCAGTTGTAAAAGAACACGATTATCACTTTTGTACAACCTTTATTTATGTGTTTCACCTACAGTAGAGTAGGGACAATGTAAGGAAAGAGAAATGTTACAAACTCACACGTAAATTATCCTGGAGTTGTGGCTACTTGCAGTTGGGTTGCAGTTGTTTTATTGTAAGTTTGGGTAAAGTCCCAACATAATAAAAACAAATAAACTCTTCTTATCATAGCCTACCTTTTATATTCATATCAAGTTCCATAAGTAAGAGAAGCACAATTTTCCTGTCACTATTTATTTTTTAGCATTCACGACAGTAGTTGAATATATTATGGAGTACTACCTGTTTATTCTTTTATTTCTATTTTCCAATAGTTTATTTCCTAAGAATAACTCAAGAATATAGGGTTAATAATAACCTACAGTAGCATCTATAGTCCTGTGAGATCAAAGAAATTTGAGAATAACACTTTATCTAGCTTGTATCTATATTTTGAGCATCCTAGCATGGAGATCCTGACAATCGAACCTGAAGGTTGTCTACTGAAGAAAGATAGTGAGAAGAAAAAAAGACCACACTTCCGAAAAAAAAATTCTTCTAATACCATGAGATTCTTCCTTATTTTTTTAAATGATTCCAGACTCAAATTAAAACTTCAGAAGCTATGGTTCTTTATTCAAATTTAATAACTGTTTTAACGAATGGATCTTAAAACCTGAGAGGATATTTTTTGGTGTAATGGGTTGTAGAAACTTTGGAGATAGCCCTAGCTGCCTCCAACACAAATCTCCTTCCAAATCCCATCCTCCTCTAGATTCAACTTGCTGCCCTTCACTCCCCACTTTTTACTAGTTTATCTCCCTAAAAATGAGACATTGCCAGTCATTCTTAAGCAAGATTGGGCGAGGTTTTCCATGGTGTGCCCTTCAAGCTTCTTCCTGCCATTTCTCTAGTTGTAGGGGGTCGCCAAGCTTCATTAAAGATCTGATGTCCTCTTTTCTAACTCTACTTCCTCACGCATCCACGCTGTAGAAGTTGTCAAAACCAACTTCAGACTCCAAGATCACCTGCATGCAAATGGATACATGTCACAAGGAAGAGAATGGATGGAGAAAACAAACAAGGGTTTGAAGAAATATTCAAACACAAAGAAAATATTGATTGATTGATAGATTGATTACAAAGAGTACATATACCTGATTATATAGGCAAGTGCTAAACCTAGAATGCAAAAGATGTTGCCAAGTGTTCAAATCACACTTCATGTGACAACAAGAAACCCTAACCAACTACCTATGGAATGATAACAAGATGGAGATAAGTTCTAGAAAAGACAACTCATCTTCTAGAAGGGAATCTTATCTCAACAACTTTATTAAATGGTTAAATGCAACTTAGGACTAATATGATTAATTAAAACCTAAGTTAACTTATGCTAGTGTAATAATTAATTAATTAATTACACTAACACCCCCCCCTAAGTGTAACTTAGGGAGGAAATGAAAAATGCAATGATTATGCATGATGATGATGGGTCCCGGCTGATGGCCATTTTAGGTACCCAAGTACAAATGCAATGCAAACTAAACTAACTGGGGTAAAGGAGAAAACCCAGTGGGAACAAAACTCCTCCCCAAAATAGAATGCAAAGAGAAACTAAGTGATGAAAGATGGAGGACTCCATAGGACCCCCCAAGTACACCATCCATCACAAAGATACATGAAAGAACCCCCCCAAAAAAGAGGAAGAAATAGACCACAGATCCCCCCCAGAATGAAGTAGCTCCAAAAGAATTGAAGAAACTGCATCTCCTGAAAGAAGTGAGAGGGAAGAGGCCGAATGAAAGCAATCTCTGAAGGTGAAGTAGGTGTAGCCCAAGATGTCTCCACAGAAGCAGGTGTGACCTCAACAAATGAAGAAGTCAAAGTGGGTGAAGACTGAATAGGAACCTCCAAAGATGGATGATCAACTGGATCCTGCTGCACTGAAACGGAAGAAACCACATTTGTAGTCATAGAAGTATCAGCAACTGCAACAGTAGGTGGAGGAGATGGAAAGGATGACTCAAGAACAAGATCTGAAGTGAGAACTCCAATGTTCAAGAAGCCAAATTTCTCCTCTGAATGATGATTCACACTAGAAGTGTGATGAACAGCTATAGGAACAGAAGCACCATCAATAGAAAAATCTGCAAAGGAATACAACCGAGATGAGTGATCCACCACCCCAGTAGCAATAACTGCTCTACTCTCCAAGTCTCTGATGATAACTGAATCAGGTGTGAACTCCACAGACCTCCCATTGCCTCCATGTGTGATCTGATATATAGAAAGAAGGTTGTTCGTCAAATGAGGAACACACAAGACATCCTGAAAAGTGTTGTCCCCAAAACTAATAGACCCCTTCCCTGTAACACTCATGTATGTATTGTTTCCCATCAAAATAGGAGACATAGTGTGAGACTCAAAGGAAGTGAACATAGACTATGTAGAAGCCATATGATGAGATGCTCCTGAATCTAGAAGCCATCTCCCTGATCCAAGACTCGAAGAAGCACAAAGAGCATGTCCCTTCATATCTGATGAAGTATGTAAACCAGTTGTGCCCCTATCATGCTGTATTGAAGAAGAAGAAGAGAAGAGGAGAAGGAGGAGGAGGGGAAGGAGATGATGCAGACATCCTAGAAGGCAAATCAATCTAATGTTTCTGAAGAAGATTCTTCAACTCATCAATGTCCTTCTTGTAGCAATTATGTTCTGCATGTCCTTCTCTCTTGCAATATGCACATGGGCCCTTCTCCTTCCTAAATGATTTCCCCTTAAAAGAGGATGATGAATCTGAGGACTCCTTTTGTTGCTCATAAGATTTGGAATCCTTTTGTTTTTGTTTCATTCCTTTTCCTGTAGAAGCCTTCTGATCTCTGAGCTCCTTTGATGCAATAAGTGCCTGTGATGAAGAGGGCTTCAACTTGCCCATATTGGCCAACTTGGTCTGCTCTCAAGTGAGAGAAGATGCAAAATCATCAAAAGAAGGCATAGTAAATCTAGTACCAAGTGCATCCCTAGTAGCATAAAAGGTAGAAACAAAAACTGAATAATCTGGTCCAAGCTTAGAAAGAATGGACAATATCAATTGAGAGTCTTCCTTCTGAACACCACACTGTGACAACTGCAATCTAAGAGACTTGAGTTTGGTGAAAAACTCCTGGATGCTGTCAAAATCCCTAGGATTTAAGCCAATAAGCTCATTCTCTAACTGAAACCCTCTCATAGTATCCTGCTTCCCAAACAAAGACTGCAAAGTAGTCCAAACCGCATGGGGTGTAGTGCAAGACTCAATGTGAAAAAGAAGGTCAGAAGAAAGAGATAGACATAATGTACCATAAGCTTCATCACACCTATTAAACCACTTTCTCTTTTTAGTAGCACCTGTAGGTTCAATTTCTGTGCCCATGGTTACCCTGTACAACCCTTTATGTTTCAAGTGAATCTCCATTTGTTTTTTCCAACCAAAATAGTTGAATGGAGTAAGGGGTGCAATATTATGTGTATCCATGACATAAAACAACAATATATACTCTCAAATAAAATAAAAATTGAATTTAGCTTGTAGGAAACAAGTTTTCTAGCAAAAATGTTTATTTCTAATTTGATTTCTGGAAAATCTACTCACTGTTTGTAGACAAAAATAAAAACCCAGAAATATTTTGATGCTAGAAATAAAACCCAGAAATCGTTTCTTGATCCAACAAGCAGAAGATGAAAAAAAGATTTTTTTTAACCTTCAGCTAGGAGAAAAATGACGCCGACGCTTTTTAAACTGCGATTTTCTCCAGATCTGTGTAAGATATGCAAAATCTAAAAGATACCCAGTTCAGATTTCGACGCTGGCTACAAAACCCAGAAATTGTTTTTCTTGCAAATGAGTGAAAACTGGATTTTTGAAGCAAATATGATGACGACTCCAATAAAAAACGGCATGCAACAAACCCTTGTAGCTCCAAATAGCTCCAAACTCTTTAAACAAGAACAGGCATGCAGCAGGAAAGCTCTGATACCATGTAGAAGTTGTCAAAACCAACTTCAGACTCCAAGATCACCTGCATGCAAATGGATACCTGTCACAAGGAAGAGAATGGATGGAGAAAACAAACAAGGGTTTGAAGAAATATTCAACCACAAAGAAAATATTGATTGATTGATAGATTGATTACAAAGAGTACATATACCTGATTATATAGGCAAGTGATAAACCTAGAATGCAAAGGATGTTGCCAAGTGTTCAAATCACACTTCATGTGACAATAAGAAACCCTAACCAACTACCTAGGGAATGATAACAAGATGGAAATAAGTTCTAGAAAAAACAACTCATCTTCTAGAAGGGAATCTTATCTCAACAACTTTATTAAATGATTAAATGCAATTTAGGACTAATATGATTAATTAAAACCTAAGTTAACTTATGCTAGTGTAATAATTAATTAATTAATTACACTAACACACGCTCCTTCATATCCTTGGCCGAGGATTTCTGAGAGCCTCCCTATCTTCGCCACCTTCCTTTCTTGTGAAAGCATCTCCTCCTTTCTTTGCATCCTCTTTCCTTTCCTGCTTTGCTCAATAATAAATCTTATTTCATTTTTTTTTACATAGTTCAAGGGTTGTTTTAATCGCCCTTTATTAATATTTCATGTGTAAGGCAATTATTAGGAGGTTTTTTCCTTAAATTGTATTTACTTTAATATTTATAGCTAACCATTTCACAATTTATTATTTTCTTGTTTAGCTTTATTTATCCTTTACTTTTATGTATTTATTTATTTATTTAATTTCATTGGCCTTTTCATTCATAGATGTTTAATAATTTACCACTTTAAGTTTTATCAAATAACCAAAATATTTTAAGTGAACATGATGGCTTTACATAGCCAGGACAAATATACTATGGTGATAATATTATATTTCAAGATCCTAGGTTGGATGAACCTTGGGGAGACAAAAACCACAAGCGAGGTCTATTTCTAGAATGAATTATTGTTCATCTTTCTCTCAACCAATGGAACCACATAATCTACTTCACTTTACACCCCTGGCACCTACATCCAACAACAATACTCATACAAATACAACCAAACCATTAGTCCACATTAATCTGAACATTTCATGCTTTAAATTAAAATAGCATAATAAGATTGACAATCACATTTAATAATAGTAACATCAAGGTTCATATTTAACACACACACACACACTAATACATATATCCACACATTGAAGTATGAAGTTCCACCCCTAGTCCAAATTACATTGGGGTTAGGGGTCATGCAAAATAATTATCAAGGTATTGAGGGGTTATGACACAGAGCATGTTCCTGTCCTATATGGATAGATGCCTTTTATATTTTAATAGATGCCTATCTTGGATGGATAGATGATATCTTGTCTCGTATAGACAGATGACTAACCTCTATGGTTGGATGCCTATCTCGGATGGATATATGTCTATCCCATATGATAGAAGTACCCGAGTATGCAATTAAACAAACATGTAGTAAATTTTTCATGCAAAAAAAAATCAATAGTAAATTTTGGTGTTAATTGATATGGTATCAAAAATAGAATAGTCTTAGTACGTGACCTTTACCTATCTCTTAAGTATGATTGAATGATTTTATGAATGATAATTCTTGTGTATAATATATATCAATGATTGGAGATTGATAATCTAGGTTTAGTGAAATGGTATGCTCTCTTAATGAGCATAAATTTTGAATTGGGGTTTCCTTTCAACCTTATATGCACTATTTGGAGCATTTATGTTATGGATTACTTCAAGAAGTTAAGACATCAACTTGATATTTATCATTTTATATTTGAATTGTCATTGAGTTGAGCTCATCATATATCTTATTGATGAGATGGATACTCCTTAAGGAATAAATATTCATTTAACGTGGTGTTGTCTCTAATTTTGTGATGATCATGGTTGGATGATTCAATTGATACCATGAATCTTGGTAAGTTTTCCTTCTCCATGTTCATGGAAAGCCTCTAGCAAGATGTAAAGGAGATAAATTGTGAGGAAGGTACTTATTGTGATTTGTGAAAGAATAAATTGAATATGATATTGAGTGAGTTATTGAAAAATGATGAAACTATATAAGATATGAATAACCTAGATGGTTGAAGGTATGACACTTCTTTTGGACAATGTTCTATGAACATCAGACTTATGAGCTAAAATGATAATCCCTTGATTTTTAAAAGGAGATGTATTGGAATGTATCTCAATAATTAGAATGGAGGCCATGCATCACACAGATAATTCAAAAAAAGAGGACTAAATGGTATGATCAATTTATAAAGACTAAAGATTAAATATGCGTGATTAGGCTTTATAATATGATTCTAGATATAAATATTAAAAGGGGAAGCTACAATCCAGATGATTGCAACCATATGAAATACATCAGGCATTCCCCAATAAAGCAGTGAAATTGCAGACCATAGATGCAGTTACATTTTCACTATTAGTTAATGGCCACAGACTAAAGATATAAAAAAAAGCCAACACAAAAGGATGATTTCCTTATTTATCTAATGCATCACTATGGTCAAAGCAGTGGTTTTGATACAAACATACTACAAAAAGATAACAACTCAACACAGATACTACTGGTTCTCATAGTGACTCAGCAGATGAGTTGCACAACTCAGTATCTCTCACGAGCACTTAGGTATAATTCGTTATCCCACTTCATCTGCACACACTACATAGGTGACACAAACACAATCATTTTCAAGAATGCTCCATATATGCAACAGGGACTTGTAGTTTCATGTACAAAAACTACCACAGTTCAGTTTAGGACCTATTGATGAAGGTACCCACAACAATTACCTATCATTTCCATCAACCGTACATACCACAACCTTTAATCCACATGCACCAACCTATCATTTCCACTATCACCAATTGTAATTACCAAAGTAAAATCACTATCAAGCTAAGAACACTCTAACAATAGATCACACATGTAGAGTTAAGTTAATCCAAAGTGATAGATACGAATACTAATTTTCCATAATTAACATCAATTTCCAATTCTTTCACTATGTCCTTACATTTAATTCTATATGCTTTACATTCATTACTTTTATTTACATAAACTATAATCATTCCCTTCGCCTTAAAATGTACATCGAAGTGATTTCACTTCAATATTTTAGTTGGGGGGAGATAGTATATTATTTTTAGGGTTTTTTAAAAAAATTCCACCAAAAGAAACAAGCACAGAAACAAACACACAACCCTTTTTAAGGTTTTTGTAACCTTCTTGTCGTATGTTCCCTAACTTTCAACCAATTTATAAGCTAATCGAAGCTAAAAAAACTGAAATAGAGGAAGAGGACACATCAATTGAAGTTGTAGTGGAATAATTGCATGCAAGTATAGTAGACATAGAGGATTGATAAGCTAGTGAATTTGAATTTTGAGCTAAAATTTCTAGAATTTGAGTAGAGCAGAGTATGATTATCCCATCATGGGAGGTGATATTATTAGGAGGGAACCATCTGCACACTAGCAGGTATTGGAGGACATATTAGTCTTGCCCATTTTTACAAGACCGGGATGGTTAGCTTACTTTTTGAAGTTGCCTGAATATAATGAAGACATGACAAGGCATTTTGCAGCAACACTACAACATGATGAAGCCACCACTAGAGGATGAAATTTTAGAGGTATCTGGTCTACCAAGAAATGGATCTGAATTCCCTATCAAAGAAAATGCAGTAGTTTCTAGGGACGAATTTAAGGAGATTGGAGAAAATCTTGACTCATCGTCATATGGCACCAAGAGGTTGTCACTTCCATGGGTATGGGATTTTTTTGCTTCTTACATTTTTAAATATATCACTTGTGATGGTAGATAATCCCTTTTATATATTGTATATTTTAAGCTTTTGAGTCACCTCTGTCACAACAGACTAGTTAATGTACCTAATTTCCTATATAATTTGTTAAAGAGAATGGGGTTTGAGTATCAAAGGAAAATAATGATTCAACTCTATCAAATTACTCTTTCTTTATCATGTTAGTAAACTAAATCCTTAGGGTTCAATCCCCACAGGTGTCCTAGGAGAGCTTTTTGATTTGTGAATATATTAACAATATTCTTGAGGAACTAGTAGTCCCAGAAAACATTGAGTCAACTACTGCATCTTTAAGGGAAATGCCCCCTGTTTTGCCTATTTCCTCACCTACCTACAACAAGGGAGAACCAGAGGAGAAAAGTGTGCAAAGATCACCACACACAACATCTGATCACCCTATAGCAAAAGAGGTACATGAAACCTCGACTTCTTCTAAAACACCAAAAACCAGAAGGAAGAGATGTCACGACCCTCTTTTCGAGGCATTATTAAAATTATTATTTTCATTTTATTTCAAAGATGTTAAATTGTATAATGGAAAGAATTGAAAATTTAGATAATAGTTATCCTTAAGATCTAATTATAAATTAAATATTTGGAATACTTTAACATTGCAATTATTATGTTGTAATTATTATCATTAGAACATCTCGATTTAATTATCAATGAGTGATGATTTAATGAGTATGTATTTACCCCAATCATAATAGTGGTGATTATTTGGAGACAAAAATCTATTTGTATGAAATATCTTTTGCAACCAAAGGAATGAGGAAGGCTATTTTTAGAGTTTGAGAGGAGAAAAGAAAAAATTGTGCTATGAGGAAAAGAAAACAACTCAAGTCTATTAAAGAGGGGAGAAGAGTGAAGATCGGGGAGGCTCTGGAGGGGAAAATGAAAAGTGGGAAGGAAGAAGAGGAGGAGAGGAGGAAAAATTACCAGAGCTTGCGCAAGTGGTCAGGTACCATTTTATTTGATGATATGGTATTATGCAATTTCATTATAGTGTTTTGTATTCTTTGTTGGTTTAATACCAAGAGTATTGCAAATGATCATTCATTGGCATCACGAATAGGTACCATGTTTTATTGTATGGTCCCATGGGGGGCTTGGGCTTCTATTTTCATGGATCAAGTGGTCCCATGAAGCAAAAAAAATTATGCTACAAGATTAATTGGAATCTTTTTCCTGAAAAATAGCAGCCCCTACCTTTTAGTACTGCAAATTTCAGCGGGTGAAATTGAGATGGGGCTAGAAATTGCCCCTACAACTTAGAAAAAATTTAGGAATTTTTTCGGCCACTTGTCTATCACTTAAAATTTTAAATTCCTAAAAAAAATAAAAATGAGAGAATTTTTTTTTATTAATTAATTTTTATTAAAAACACTCCAGTTCATTTCTTAAATTTTGGAGCTAAAACTTTTAAGCTGAATTGCAAAATTGAATTCATGGGATCACTAGCCTTAAAATATTCCTAAAAAATCTCAGCAACATCCACTGAATTTTTTTAGGAAGCCCCCCTCCCTGGGACCTTACCCTTCGTTAGTGAATTTGGTCCATCTTTCTCTCAAAATGTTAATAGAATGTGAATTGAATTATTTTTGGCATATATTTCTAACTGCTAGTTTTTAGATCCTACAAATTTTTACTCCTTTTCTCCGTAGAGAGCAATGTCTCAATACATGGCTTCACCATATACATCTTATCATGGGCATATTTATAGTTTGGCATTATTGTGGCACTACTCCTCTTCTCATAAATGCTTCCTTTCATTTATGTCATTTTGGAATAATATCATCAGTTATTTGATATCAGTAGTGGTTCTTAGTAAGATCTTGTTTCCTCTTCGCCTTTGTTTTCTTCTAAGCCTTTGTAATGAATTCTCCACCCATTCATCTACTTGGATCTTTTCATGCACCTAAGATAATATTACGCTGGTATGACAAATTATATTGTTAGAAGAGCTCATAGAATAGAGGTATGTAGAGTTTTGAATTTATCAAAGTAGCATATCTTTCTGACTTTAAATTGGTGAATAAAATTTATGTTTTGTCCATTTGATTCAGTTAACAAAAGCTTTAGTTTTCTTCAAATAGAATTTTGAAACTCAATAGGATATGTATTAAAGTTTTAAATTATTATGATTACTAGGTGCTTAAATTTTGTAGAGCTATATCCGTATTAAAGAAAATGCATCATACTTATTCCATTTATCTTATGTTGTTGATAATAAAGATAATGTTAGTAAAAGGAAATTAATGATATCTCAAATAATTAGAATAATAATGATAGTGATCATGTGTTAGGAATGAGGATTAAAATAGGACATCATTAGTTATGGATGATTTTCATTGTTCAATATATTAGTATCATTTCTTTCAAAATCACTTAGCATTATTTAATATTATGTTGATTTATAAGTCTATGTCTTCTTCATTTACAATATATTGAATAAGTATTTCCATGTGATTATTAGGAGTCAAGTTTGGATTTATGAATCAAATTTATTTTGAGTATTGATATAAAACTTGATTAAAGAAGGAATGTTTTTGATAAAGTAAGTAGCATTTTCAAGGTGTTGTACCCTTTACATAGAAAGCCCAAAGGGCCAAAAAAGAAGCTAGTTCAAACTAGGAATAAACTAGGAAAGAGGACAGACCACACATAGAAATAGCTGACAAACCACATATGAGGACTAGACAACCCTAGAATCTAAGGGGACTAATCTGCCTCCCTTAACCTTAGGTCATGAAGAAGCAACAGATCGAGGGAGACCCTTCTTCTTTCTCAACACAATAGACCATGAAGACTTGGAATCCAAGTCCTCAGAGCGAGGCGAGAGCAATAGATCCATAGAAGCTACCAAGGGCAAAGAGCCACCACTCAACGAGGGAGTCGACAGTGCAGGGGAGGATACATGATTGATTGATGGACCAGTAGAGGCATTCAATGATGTTCGATCAGGCTCAGATAGAACAGCATCAGCAGATCAAGCCAATAGTGGCACCATGGAAGGGATAGCCGGAAGAGGAGTAGAAACATGTTCCCGAGAAGACTCAATAGGGTCATCCTTCGCAGAAGAAACTTCTGAAGGAGGAGAACCCACTGTGAGATGATCCAAGAGAGCATCCTTCCACCAAGTAGCAGCGCCCTTCCGACGAGCATGTGGGGAACCAGAGGCCAAATGACCCATAGAAAAGCATATCCTACACCGAAAGTGGAGACCCTCATAGTCCAAGAGTTTCTTCCAAGGTTTGTCCTCCACCAATAAGACTATATCACAAAGTAAGGAGTTTAAAAAATTTATCACAAAGTGGTTGAATAGCATTTTATAATTTTTTGTTTAAGATAAATTGAAATCTTTTGCATTATCAAGGAAAAACTAGATTAAGATTAATTTATGTTTTCCAACATTTCTTTGGATAGTAATTTATGAAATATTGTTAAAAGATATTTTATTATTTCATTTCAAAAAAAGATATAGATGGTTTAGCTTTTGTGACATCTATTTTCTTATGTCAATAGAATTGAAGGTATAGGTTGTTGACTAAGTGGGCCTTACCCATTTAAAGCATGGGACTATCATTTGTACAAAAAAAATTGTGGAATTATGCTAAGCCATTCATACTATGTTAATAGAAAACCTTTCAAAATAATTTAAGTATTATGAGCTACTGTTCTTCAAGTTTGATCTCGAAACTTAAATTGGGTATTGAATTCTTGTTAGTTTGAATAGGAGTGGTGTCAAAAGATTATCTAAACCCTTCACAGTGTTTTCTTGCAAAAGCATCATTTGACTCAAAGGATGGAAAATGGTCTTTCCAATGTTAGTCATGCATTAGAATTCTAGGCTTATATTAAGATGGCATGGACCTTATCTTGTTCTCTCATATATTTGAATTTAACCATAGATTTCATTTCATATAAAAAAGTGTATTTTATAGGATGTTTGGTTTGATATAGACATATCAAGTAATTACTTCAAGATCACAAGCAACTTCAAGTCATTTTCCTCTATTGGAATTTGTGTATTAACACAAATTTGAAGATGCATGTCCATTGATGAATTGAGTTGGTCTTTTGAATTTTAAATGAATTTTAAATCATATCCTGTGAAGAACCATATCCAATTCTTTAAATCAAACAATTTCACTCTTTTATATCTCCAATTCATTACCATACTTGTTTTCTCAATCCTTGGAAAGAAAATGGAAATACGTGGTAAATATATAGTTGTTGAGTTGAGAAGGCTAATGCTTGTAATCTAATTTTGAGCATGAAGTATTGAAGATGAGATGGGGAACTCAAAGAAGTCAAGCAACATCTATACAAAATTATCTCCAATCATTATGTCATTCAAGGCATATAGACAAGGAATCTGTGTGTAGTACACAAGGTGATATGACCACTAAAAAGGTACAAATTTATATTATAATCATCTAGTACAAGTTTCTCTTGAAAGATCAAGTATGTCATTTTAAATGTTATTTTACTTCTATTAATCCATGATATTGAGATGTTATTATGTTACATAGAATCATGTCCTACTTCAATAATGGATACTGAATTGTTCATCTAATTAAGTTTTTATATAACTATTGTTTTGTACTGGTCTCTTTGTAATACCATGTAACTGATGTCATCATCTAGCTATAAGATAATTTGTCTATTGGGATCTCTAATACAACGAAGATTTAATGTTTCAAATAATAAGTGGAATTCACTCACCACTGAACAAATGGAAATGAGATGTTTAGTTCCTTCATTTCAATTTAATAGTTAGATAAGGAAAACCTGTACATTGTATTCTATCACCTTGCCTCATTGAGGATCTTGGTGATTAGAAAGTGGAAGGGTTGTATTGCTAGATTATTCTCTCATATGTTATGTTATCATGATTTAACTTTCTTAGTTAGAAAATTTAACAAGTTTTAAAGTCCTTGCTACCCTCATGGGTGGCAATTGTTGGGAAATTGTCTTAGAGAAGGGGCCCTAGAAAGGGCTACATACCCATAAACATGTTGATTAGAAAAGAAATTGAAGTAATCATATACTCTAAGTAGGGCAAAATGAGTTGGTAGCCCTCTTTTCTTGCTTGGGGGTTTGGCTAGAGTCCATGTGGCTTCACAATGCTAATATGTTAGGGTGGTGAGTAAGCCTTAATGAGGAAAGCATCATTATGATTGTTGTACAATATGTTGAAGATCAAATACATTAATTATTGCATATTTGTGTTATTTATAATGGCTCTTATATGGTTGTTATTTGATTTATTATCAAAAAAAATTAGTGGAAATTTTGGGATTATCTGACCTAGGTTGTTACAAGAGAGGTGATTCTTCCTTTGCACCTTCAAAGGTGTAGAAAAAGAATCCCACTCAACCAAGGTGTTCACACCTCCTGAAAATGAGAGGTTCTATGAGTGGTAGTGTTAGGAAACCAAAAGAATAAGAGGATATTGTGATAGTAGGAATTGAATCAAAAATAAAAGAAACTATATCTAAAAATATGCATGTTCCCACAAAAAGGAAATGGTACATATCCACCACCTTTGAATTAGATTCAAAGGACATTTTTGTTGCAAATATAACCAATAAAATAACCCCAATTAGCCTCGATAGTGAGGGTTATGAGTACACAAGGGGTGGTGATGAAAAAATTTCGAAGAATGATGATTTATTTTTAAAGAAAAAAAATGTTAGAAAGGAATTACAAGAAGCATCGGAGAGGATAAAATAATTATAAGAAATAAAAACCTATGAGCAAAGGGACAAGGAAAGGAATTAAAAAATTAGGAATTGGAGGAGAAATTGCATACTTATGGACATGGGTCAAAGTTAGACTTGCTTGCACAACTATCAATGGTTAAAGCAAGGAACAAGAAGCTTGAAATTGAGAACAAAAGACACCCTGCTAAAAAAACTCCAACCTATCATACAACCATGTCTCTCAGTTACTAGATATGGAAAATTACTCAATAATTCTCTTAGTAGAAGGAGAATTGGAAAAAAGAAAAAGAAACAATGGTTTTAGAGCATACTAGAATACTGGAGAGTAATTACTATTTGCATAATTATGTTGTGCTAGAACACACACAATGGAACCCATTAATATTTATGGGAGATTTGCAATTAAGGGAACTAGCATCATATTTCAAGAATGAAAAGTATAGGGGTGAAATCATGCAAGAGTATGTGGAGAGAGAGAAATCAGTTGCTCTCCCAATTAGAAACGAATCTAAAACCCTTGATATGATCATAGAAGAATGGTTACAAATTTTGCAGCACAAAGGTGTGGGTAAGAAAATCATGAATTTGACAATGTAGGAGTATAGAAGGATGCAGATATTGACTATTAGACTCATCCATCATTGTTATTAGTTTGTAAAAGAAAGATGGGATAGTTTAACCCTTGAACTATTGTAGAGAAAAGATCCCCACTCTGCTTATAATTTTATGGCCATGCTTGAAAGAACACACAGGTACATGGATATTTATAAAGACAAAGGACTTGAATGTGTACCACTCACCTTCCAACCGCTAATGCTTCTCTACCCAATACCACACTAGACAGGGGAGAAGAATGAGGAATGTGAGAAAGTTGAGGTTACCAGAATGAATAGACTTGCATACTATGGAGGCTTTTATTTGAAATAGATTAAAGGAGTAGATGTTGTCACAAATCTCAGGGAAATTACTTTGCACTACAACCTCCAGCTCTAGTTGATTTTCTTGAGGACAAGAAAATGGGTAGTTGGGGGGAATGATGAATCTAGTTATTAGTTAGGTTTTTGATGTTTTTATGCAAGCTCATAGACATTATCAAACACTTATCTCATACATGTTCCTACATTATACTATCTTTTATGCTCATTATGCAAACCTAAACCTAATTTTAAGTATATGCAAATATCGTTATAATGTGATAGTATTATATAATTTATGTATGGATGTGTATGAATTGCAATGGATATCTATGCTTAGATATGGTTATTAGTATTTTATAGTTGTTTTATAAACTAACTCTTTGCAACCAAGGAACCAGAGGAGGTAGACTATAGCCCACAACAACTAGAGGCATAGCCTGCAGCCAAAGGAGTTTCTGGACAATGATGTAGTGGAGGTTCCAGAATAAGCTAAGCATAGCAATTGAAGAAATCAAGGAACTTATTGAAGATGATTTTGCATCATTATGACATTCAATAAAGAGGCTAGAAGAGAAGAAATCTATTATATTTAGGAGTTCAACACGAATATTTCAAACAATCCACATTCTAATTCTTTATGTAGCAAAGTCATAGTTTTATTTAGACTCTTCTTCCTTTTTCAATTATAGTTTAGATTTCTTAGTCTTTATCACACTCTGATATATAGGGAGTGGTGATTTATAATTTTAGTTTAGTCCTTATTTTAATAAACTCCATCATGCCTATATGTATGGCTCGATGGTTGAGGCATTAGAGAGATAGTTAATTATTTAATAGCAAATATAGCTATCAAATATTTTTCAGTTAGTTGTTCTTACACATGAAATGTTTATTGCTCAGTCATATTTTCATGAATAAGATATCCTAGCAGAATCTTATGTGATATTCTGAGTTATGCAATGAATGGTTTGTTATTATGATTGTGTTAATCTAAGAAGCTATATTTGAGTTAGATCAGTGGAGATAGTCACTTGAGTAAGGGCCACTCAAGGTAACCATCCCTCACTTCATTTTCTGTATAATTACAAGTTTATGTTATAACAGTTATTTCATAGATACATGTTGTATTAATTAGATTCCTTGTGTTACAGTTGTAAATGGATTCATGAAAAATATTCCTATTTCACATTTATGCCTTAGTTTTCTTAAGCTTTTTGTACTCCAGAGTGTAGGTTTAGTTAACAGTATTAGTCAAATTCTAGCATCCATTCCTTTACAGTGAATTAGTCATGTTATTCTATAGGAACCCGTAGCAATAGTGCCAACATTACTTCTTTTACTATTATACATTTTTATGATTTCTCAGCAAGTGTAAACACCTATGCTAGGATGATTTAGGTAGTCTTGAGTCTTTGAAAGTACATACAATTCTAGTACCATCACAAGCTTACTAGTCCTTGTCAATAATTCAATGAAGGGCTTTCCAAAGGTTCAAGTAGACTGTTCAACTAGGTTTCCCCTCTGAATTGTGTGACTGACACCAAGTTTACTAGATACTAGTAGGGACTCTACAACAAGGGCTAGGGTTTTAGTCATAAAAATACAAAGGAAAATCCTTATAGACTAGAAAGATAAAAGCCCTAAGGATTTACCTAGAAAATTAGAACACTCCAATAGACCCATTGAAGATCTCTAAAACCATATATAATTAATGGAAAAAATAGGACAAGGCAAAAAAAATGCAAGGACTTAAAATAATATTGAAAATTTTGAGGCTTGCAAATCTAGGCACCAACAAGGTAAATATAGTGGTATCTATGTATGTACAATTTGATTTTTCATTTTATTACTTAATTAATTCTATTTCTATTCAATAATTATACTCCTCTCAATTTAATTATTAGCATTATTATTTCCTTTTAGGAATGGAGAGTCATTTTTTAAGTGCATAATTTCCAGAGAGGAATCTTAATATGCAATCATATTCAAGTTTTGATACCACTAAAGTAAAAAAATTCCCACAAAATAACTACATTTATGAGGCCAACAATGGTTAGGATCAAATACAAAAGCTTGAATTAAGATGTCCCATATGATCCCAAGCATTGTCTAGCATCTATGACATCTAATTATATACTTGAGGAACCTTTTTTTACCAACTCAAATAGTTATGAGATCACCCATTATTGGTTTATACCAAATTCAATCCAATGTGGGCAAAGAGTGGAAATTGAAGGGTTTTGACCTTTCATCTCACATTTCTAAAATTTAGACCTCATTATGGCACTAAGTATGGATGCGATTAAGGCATAAAAACTTCTAACACAATGTGCAAGGTTTGGCTCTCAATTCTAGACTACCTTCATACTTTTCAAGTTTTCACTATTAAAAGAAGAAGAACAAGGTTCCCATGGTGTAGTGACACTTTGTATGTATTTCAATCTCGTTTAACTTGTTCTAAGGTTTCCATTTCATCCCTATAATATTTTAAACACTTAATTGAATAGATGTTAGTAGCATGAGGATGATGAACTCACTATTTTGGAGTTGTCTTCCCTTCTAGGAGTTTCTCTAGGAGTATCTATACGTTCAATCTCTTTTGGTGGCTTGTTTGCACTTATATGGACATGATTCGATGTTTCCTTCCATTGTTGAACATATTAAGTAGAATTTATAAAAAAATTAAACAATTTTCAATTATCATGAGAGATGGATTCTTGTGACCCACTACTCATGAAACATGGGTCAATGAGTTTGACTCTTAAAACTACACGGTTGAATCCTGATAGCAATATCATAATTTGACATGCTGTGGAAAATACCTCCTACTTATCATTTGATGAGCTAAAGGGGCTCTATAATGAATGGTTCATAAGGCACAACACTTGCTGGAGGTTTTGCAAATGGGGTTGCAATCTAAGTGGGATTAACCTTGGGGAAAACTACATGGTTAAGCACGCTTGAGCTAGAGTAGTACTAGGATGGGTGACCTCCTAGGAAGGCCCAGTGCTTCACCTCTGTGAGCATCAACTAGATGCAATGAGTGCTAAGTGGACCATTCATTATCATGAGAGATGGATTCTTGTGAGCCACTACTCATGAAACATGGGTCAATGAGTTTGACTCTTAAAACTACACGATTGAATCTTGATAGCAATATCATAATTTGACACGCTGTGGAAATTTACCTCCTACTTATCAATATTTTATATACCAACAAACATAATCCAATCCAAAGAAGGCTAAATAAACGATATAATCTCATATATCTTAAAAAATACTACATATTATAAATAAATTAAATTAAATAATGTATAGTGATAATTCATTAATAAAAACTCAAATTAAAATTCATTAATATATCAAATAAATCAATTTAAATATTTACATCTATCCAAACGTAAAAATAATTTCATCCCTTATAATAACATATAGAATATATGAATATGAAAATGCTCGCCATTTCTGCCAGTTGTGTAAGAAGTTTGGTCACCTCATTGACTCATATGAGAAAAAACTTGTTGAGGGACCCTATGTTACTAAGAATTCTCTCTCTGAGCAGTTACCTAAGCCCCCTGTGGCTGCTTCTATTGCTTAACCATTTAAAAATTATATTGCCCCTATGGTTACTGTCCTCCAAGGGAAGGAAACCCCAGTATGTGGCTTGGAAGTTGTTTTGGCTGAACCTCTTGCTATTTCTAATGACTTGGTTAGCTTGAACCTCAAGGTTACTGCCCTTGTTACCAGTTTCCCAACCCCTGGTTTCCTAAAAAAAGAGATGTTGAATACCGAGAAAGAAGTGATTATGGACGTTGGGGTCAAATCTAAGGGGGTCTCTCTTATGATGGACAATTTTTAGTTGTCCCTAGGGAAGGTTCCAGAATCTGAAGCGGGTGTTGATTTGGAAGAAGGGGAGCTTGTGCATTCTGACACTAATCTGTCCTTAGAGGAATTATCTTTTTAATCCCAAAAGGAGACAAGTAACTTGAATGACTCTCTGGCCTTGTTGGGATTTCCTCCCCAACCTAGTGATAAAGAAGATGACGATGACTGGTCACAAGCCCCAATTAAATTAAAAAAGAAAAAGAATTCGAATGTTGGGGGAAATAAGGTTTGTAGACCATCCCAAAAGGATTCCAAAACCAAATACATTGTAAGGGATGTGGCTACTGGGAAACAAAGAACCTTGGATCTGATCGTAGGATCAAAGTCCAAAAAGAAGTAGCCCTGGTTGTTCCTTTATGCAATTTTGGTGTTGTTGTCCCATGTTTTTTTCTCTATGAAGTATGTCTCCTAGAATATAAGGGGCCTAAATAGCCCATATAAACAATTTTTGGTTAAAAGATGTATCTTGGACAATAAAGTGGATGTTCTCCTCCAAGAAACCAAGATGAAGAAGGAGACCTTTGATAAGGCAATTTTGAGTAGCTAGCCTGGTGCGAATTATTTTGTTAGTGAGGCTGAAGGAGCTTCTGGAGGTATTGTTACCCTTTGGAATCCATCTAAATTAAAAGGAACTCTATGCTCTGATAGTAGGAACAGTCTGATGGTTTCCCTAGAAGATCTGGTTTCCCAAGAGAAATGGAATTTAATAAATATATATGCTCCCAACTTGAGCAGGGGTAGGTTGTTGATTTGCGAGCATTTAAATGATGCTATCAAAAAAAGAAAATATGATCATTGGATGTTGGGAGGGGATTTCAATTCCCCCCTTCTACCTTCAAAAAAGTTGGGGGGTTGGATGACTATTCTGATAGCATGATGGAGTTGGTTGAATTCCTAAACTCAGTTGGTTTTATTGATATCCCTCTTCAAGGCTCTAAGTTCACTTGGTCTAATAGAAGGAATGGAAACCATCTAATCCAAGTCAAGTTAGATAGGTTTATGATCTTTTCCAATTGGAATATCTCTCAATACCTCTCTCTTTCTACTCTCCTAAGGTCTAGCTCTGATCATAATGCTCTTTTGCTTAAAAGAAATGTTGATCACAGCAGGAGACCTTTCCCTTTTAGATTTGAAATAATGTGGAGCTTTCACCTAGATTTTTTTGCTCTTGTTAAAAGTTGGGTGGGAAGAACCTATAATTGGCACCCCTATGTTTTTGTAGTGGAGAAGCTTAGTAGAATCAAGTTGAGTGAAAGGGTGGAATAAGGTGACCTTTGGTAATATCTTTGAGATTAAGAATTCCCTGGGAAATAGCTTAAAGGAAGTCTAGGATAATATGGAGGTTGGTCTTGTGGATGATGAGACATGTGCTAAGGAAAGAGACCTCATATCCCAATGGTTTAAGATAAAAAAAAAGCAGGAAATATTTTGGAAACAAAAGTCTCGTGTTCAATGGATAACTAAAGGGGATAGGAATACCAAAATCTTCCATCAATCTGCCTTGAAACACAAAAGCAGGAATAGGATTAGATTGCATATGAAAGAGGATGGTACCATGGTCTCCATTGAAAAACAAATTGTTGGGGAAGTTGTTAACTTCCTCTCCTCTCACTACAATGCCCCAAGCAATGCAAATCAGGTACATGATGACTTTCTTGAGGTGATCCCTAAATTTATTTCTGATCTTGACTTAAATAATATGACTAATGTTGTTTCTATGGAATAAGTTGAAAAGGTTGTGTTCTCTTTTGGTGCTTTTAAAGCCCCTGGCCCGGATGGGTTTCCTCCTACTTTTTTCCATACCTACTAAGATATTTTTAAAAATGACCTCTTTCATGCCACTAGATATTTCTTCAAGTTGAGTAGGCTCCTATAACAATTGAATGCTACCTATATTGCCCTTATTCCTAAAAAATTTGATGCCTCTTTAATTAAGGATTATAGACCTATTAGCCTCTACAATACGGTTTATAAAATCTTCTCTAAAATTCTTGTTCTTAGATTCAAACTAGTGTTAGTCAAAATGATTGCCCCAAACCAAAAAGGTTTTGTCCAAGGTAGAAAAATTCTTGATAATGTCATCTCTACATATGAAATTCTCCACTCTATGGACCATAGTAAAAATCTTGGGATGGCCTTCAAAATTGATATATCTAAGGCCTATGATAGAGTTTCTTGGTTGTTTCTCTTTGTTGTTCTTAGGAGGTTCGAGATAGAAGGAAGATTCCTTAAGTTGATCTCGGCTTGTGTAACCTCCCCTATGTGCTCTATTCTGGTCAATGGTGTCCCCCATGGCTATTTCTCTTGTGGTCGAGGCCTTAGGCAAGGTGACCCTATCTCACCCTATCTTTTCATAATAGTTGTTGAGGTTCTTGGAAGGAATATTCAAAATTTGGTGGACTCTAAAGCCCTAAAAGGTGTTAAATTTGATTTGTCTCTTTCATATGACTCCCACCAAAAATTTGTTAATGACGCACTCTTGTTTGGGGAAGCCTCAGTGGGGGAAGTTGGGCTTTGGAAAAAGGTTCTAAATGACTATGTTGTTGTTTCAGGCCAATTTATCAGCTATGAATAAAGTAACATATACTTCTTTAATATTGACCAAATATTAAAGGAAAGAGTGGTGAAAATATTGGGATGTCAAGAACCTATTCTACCTGAAGCCTACCTTGGGTTACCTCTAATTTCTAGAAATTTGGAAAATAATTATTGGAATCAGCTAATTGAGAGAGTTCAGAAAAAGTTGGCAAGGTGGAAGGGGAAGCTTCTTAGCTTATCTGGGAAGATCCAACTGCTAAAAGCCTCCTTACTGAATATTCCTATTTACTACTTGTCTCTCTTCAAAATTCCCACCTTCATAGGGGAAAAATAGAACAGATTCAGAGAAGATTCATGTGGTCTGGAACTGAAGAAAAACACAAACTGTCTCTGGTTAGTTGTGAGAAAGTTTGCACTCCTAAAAGTGTTGGTGGATTGGGGATAAGAAGAATAAAATTTCTTAATAAATCCCTAACTGCTAAAGTGGGATGGAACCTCCTAGAAGGGTCTAAGGACTAGGTGAAGATTTTCCAAGCCAAGTACTTGAAGAATAGAAACCCTAGTTGTTTTCTCTCTATGACTGACCTGCCTAGTGGTTTTGTCTTATGGAATCACCTTGTTAAAATAAAAATATGCTAAAATTAGGGGTTAGAAAGAATTCGAAATGATGAAAACATGGATTTCTGGAAGGACCCATGGATTGAGACTTCTACTCTATCTTCAATTGATGACTTGAATCCCCTCAAATAAAGCTTAACCAAGATATGTGGAAAAAAGGTGTCGGACTATGTCAATTGGGAGACGAAGGAACCTAAATGGAAGGAGTTGAATATGCTATTAAGGAGGGATAATTTAAGAGGCCAAAGATAGATTAATTGGGATCTGACCCTACTAAGGCTTCATAATCTAATAGGGGAGGCAAAGTGGTTTTCTAGTGAAAGGGAAGATGAATGGGTTTGGAAGGGGAGCTCTTCAGGCTATTTCTCTGTAAAACATGCATATGAGGAAATGGTTAAGCCCTTGTTAGACAACAAAGATCACCATTGGGAAAAAATCTGGTTAAAGAACATGGTTACTAAAATTAACTATTTCTAGTGGGCTACCTCACATGGAAAAATTCTTACTATTGACAACCTGGTCAAAAGAGGGTTCCAATTAGTTAATAGATGCTCCCTTTGCAAGCAAGATGAAGAGTCTATAATGCACATCTTCTTTCATTGCTAGTTCTCTAGAGAGGTTTTGTCCTTCTTCCTTCCATTGTTGTTCACTGATTGGGTGTTTCCTCACACTATGAAGTCTTTTATAGAAAGTTGGTCAAATTGCCCCTTTTCCCATAAAGTTATTGTTGATCTTTGGAACCAAGTCCCCCCCTTCATTACCTGGGGAATATGAAAGGAAAGGAACAACACAATCTTCAGGGAAGTTGAGAAAAGCAGCTATGAGGTTTGTATGGTAATAAAGCACAGATTAAGGAAAATATGGAGGTTGGAAGATACAGTTTCTCCAAAGTATGGTTGAATTACAAAGAGATGAGAATAAAGTAGATTTGGGGTATAAGGAAGGATCTTACAAACCTAAATTAGACCAAGATTTTAACCAGAAAGTCAACTATGTGGGCTCCTCCTCAGAGAGAGTGGATTAAGTAAAATTTTGATGGGTGCTCTAAAGGCAACCCGGGTATGGCAGGGGCGGGGGGATTGCTCAGAAACCACAAAGGGGATTTCATTGTAAGCTACGGTGTTAACCTCGGTGTTTTCTCAAATAAAAAGTTGAGGCTATGGTTGTTTTAGGGGGCCTAAAGACTCTTAAGGAGTATCGCTTTAAAATTTAATTATGGAAGGAGATTCTAAGCTAATAGTGGATATATTGAATGGAGTGGCTACACCCCTTGGGAGTTAAAAAATATCATTGATAAGTGTTTGTCCCTTAAGATTTATTTCACTAACTGCAAGGTGCAACATGTGTACAAAGAAGGGAATAGGTATGTTGATTGTGTTGCCAATGAAGCGTTGAGGTGTATGGGGTGGACCCATTGGGTTAATAATAATCTACTAAGGTCTTTAAGGGACATGATTCTAAAAGAAAAAATTGAAAATGATTACAACTTACAAAGTTGAGGGATGGAAGTGGTAGGGGAAGTATGGGAGATCTTGTGATTTAAATAGAATGCAGATTAATGATGAGTTATGTGGTACGGTTTTGAGCTTGTTGATCTTCTTTAGAGGAAAAAATAATCATTATCTCCTTCTCAAGGCGATCAAGGATCACATGGATATTTTCAAGTTGTGGAGGGACGTCAAATCCAAATGTGTTGATATGCCTAATTTTAGCTCCTCCCATAATTGTGAAGATTTTCAAGGTAAGAATACTAATGAGACTTTAATTATTTGCAAAAATAATTATGAGATCATGGCTCTAGGAATTGTGTCTTTGGCTTCCCCTAAAATAAAGTTCTCGATTCCTAGTTCTTTATGGGATTATTTTGAAACTTTGAGTAAAAGAGTTTTTTGTAAGTTTGGTAGAGATTCGAAGTGGTGTGTGGTTATGAGGAATAGCTTGTAGCATTCAAAAAACTTGAAGAGTGCTAAGATGGGTGGGTCGAGGAAGTGCACGAAGCCTCCAAATTGCTAGGCGCTCAAACAAAATGTGGACTTGTGGGGATTGTTTGAAAATGCAAGCATGGTTTTGTTCTTTGAGACTATGAAGGGCTGCAATGACAGCCTTACTACCAAATTCATAAACTCGTGGAGGAAGGAAAATGTTGCTATCAGTGTTGTCAAGTTTGAAGTGATGATGAGTTTTATCGCGGAAGCTACTAGATTGAAAAATCAAGGTATAAAGGTGGAAAGAAGAGTGGGGTTGACTACCAGATGTTTGTGGACAAGCTTTTTCATGATGGGGAGAATCTAAAATGCTTCCAAAATGGGTATGAGAGGTTGGAGCCTCCACCTCCCTATGCCTTGGTGATTTTATTTGTTATGAGGTATTTTATGCTGGAAGGAAGATACATGTCTGTACATGCGTATCATTTTCTGTTGCTAAATCATATTAGGCATGGTAAAAGAATTAATTTGCCCTTCTACTTATTGTCTTCCTTGCAAATTGACATAGAGAAAGGTGTTAGCCCTCCCTTGCATCAAGGTTTGATGCTTGCTCTGTACAAGCATGCTCTTGCACTAAACCCTCATGGAAACCCTCTTATTGCTAGAAATGATAATCAAAATCACAATGATGGTGATAATGATGAACCCCCCGTGGATACAAACCCTGTTGAGGATCATGTTCCTTATTTGCCTCCCATTGTCGTTGCTAGAAGGGTGTTAACCCTTGCTTAAATCCCTTCCCCTATTGCTATATGTGTGAATCCATCTACCCTTGTGGATCAAAAAATTGTTGTTAAAAGTTCCATTGTGTCTGAGCTAGTGAAAGCGACTCTAGAGAAGAGAAAACATTCTCCTCTTCTCCTGAATTTACCCAAGTCTAAGAAGATTAAAAAAGATCTGAACTCTCAAAATGAAGTTATTACAATCAATGAAGATAAAGAGGGCATGTAAAATGAGGATTTGAAAGATATGAAGCAGGGTAGGTAGTGGTGGTAGTGGTGGTCATACGTCTACATACCGAGAAAAGGTTGCTTCCAAGGATAAGAAAGGAAAACAAAAAATCTTTGTGAATGAAGAGGAAGACTTGGAAATTGAAGAATTTGAAGCCCAGGTGGATGAAGATACTAATGGGATGGAGTTTGAGGATATTTCTTATGAAATGGGGGAAGAGGAATCGAAAGAGGAAAATGAAGATGATGATGAGGAGCAAACCGATTTGGAGGAGGACCAAAAGAATGATACTATGATGTTTCTGGATACTGAGAATACTGGTAATGATAATATTGTTGATGATTCTAGCATGGATTATATGAAAAGAAGACTAACTTATTTGCGGGTACAGATGGATGACATGAAGAAAGCCTTGGTAACGTTGATGAAGGTGACTAATATGTTGATGAGAAGAGCGATGATTGGTGTGGTTTATGGACAAACAAAAATTACCAGGAGACTTAAAAAGTTGGGGAAGTCTGATTATTTGAAGGTGTTGGATGAATCAGAGGGACCTTACTGGAGGGAGTATATCTCCCTAATTGGTGAATATTGGGATCTATTGGGAAAAGTCAAGTAATGGATTTTTCTTTTGATGTTGTTTAATGATTGTTCTCCTTTTTTATCTTTTTGCTTCCAAATTCCGGACTATTATTTCATAATAGCTTTGTTATGGTTTAGGACTTGTTGGTACATGGTGGATTTGATTAATGGTATGTGTAGCTTTAAGTACTCTAGCAGTAACTTTATGTTTTTTATTAATTTTGAATGTTCTATGGTTATGGTTATGATATATGGCATGTGTGCCACCCTAGATGTTTCTTTTTTATGCTAGCTAATGGTGTTGTTTCCCATCCTATTTTTCCTTTTTGTTGGTGTGGTTGTAACCATGGGATCAGGGCCCTTTCCCTGCTTATCTAATCAAAAATGTATAGAATATAAAAGTTAACTATAACTACCAATCACACCTTGGTGTGCAATGGGTATGCCAAACAGGTGTGAAAGTTTAAGTAGGGAAAATTTGGCAAGTCATCTAGAAAATTTTGTTTGTGTGACAATAGAGTTCATTGATAGATTAAAATCAATTGTGCATTCATTTATAGGGATCCAAACACAATTGAAACTAAACCTTTGAATCAACAAGATAAACAGTATCCATTACCAACAAGTTCATATTATTTTCGCAATAGGGAGAGAGGGAGAGAGAGGGAGAGATGGGATAGAAAGAGGGAGAGATAGAGGGGGGAGAGAGAGAGAGAGAGAGAGAGAGAGATGGAGATGTAGATGGATTTGTAGGAGAGATAGATAGAGATGGAAGATATATATATATATATATATAGAGAGAGAGAGAGAGAGAGAGTGATGGAGATGTAGATGGATTTGTAGGAGAGATAGATAGAGATGGAAGATATATATATATATATATATATATATAGAGAGAGAGAGAGAGATGGAGATGTAGATGGATTTGTAGGAGAGATAGATAGAGATGGAAGATATATATATATATATATATAGAGAGAGAGAGAGAGAGAGAGAGATGGAGATGTAGATGGATTTGTAGGAGAGATAGATAGAGATGGAAGATATATATATATATATATATATATATATATATAGAGAGAGAGAGAGAGAGAGAGAGAGATGGAGATGAGAGTAGAGATAGATAGAGATGGAAGATATATATATATATATATATATATATATATATATATATATATATATATATATATATATATATATATATATATAGAGAGAGAGAGAGAACTTGGGAAAGATAGAGGGGGTGAGAGAGAGATAAATATATAGGAGGGAGAGATAGAATTCTATGTAAAATAAATATCAATAAAATTATGTGTAAAATAAATGTGATGTCTATATCCACTTTTCCAGTAAAATTCCGCGTAAAACAAATTAGTGATAACCTCTATTGACGAATCCGCTTTTAGTTTTGTAGGGCATCCATTCTTTTTTAATGGTGTCATTTATTTCATTGCTAAAGGCGAACACATAGATACCTAGAATTTGAAACATGAAGATGTAATAGCCTTGTTTAGAGATGACGATGATTTTTTATACATGATTATAGGTTATGACGTGAATCAAGACTAATGGATCTTTTCTATTTTCATTCATGTGTCAGTAGGATTTCCATATTGCCTCACTAAATGGGAGGGGAATCTATTAGTTTGTGCATCTAATTCCACCCACGAGGAAAACCAATTTGGATTAGCAACAAGTTCCACCCCTGAACGCATTTGGGGAATTAGATATAGCTTGAATGAGGGCGATGCCTATTTTGTCTTTTGGAAACTAGATATAGAACATAAGCTATGGACATGAGAAAGGGAATTAGATTTATCACATGTATTACACTCTTACTAGATGGTATCTGCAAGCAGTGGTGTAGTATGGTTTACATGTGGTTACAATTATGTCACAGTTTACCATATGGAGAACAGTCATTGATCAACTTATCCACTAGACGATGCTCTTTATTCGTGGCAGAAAAAACATATATCATTGGTATCTTTTGAGCCTACCCTTTTGTCATTTTGAAACCCTTTTGTGAAAGTGGGAGTTGGATTATAAGTTTGGTGTTTTTGCATTCACATAAATTTTGTGTGTGTGTATGATAAATAATTTGTTCTTGATTAGTATGTACTTGAAAAATACTCTTGGGTTTAGTTGATGACAGTCTCATTCAATTAAGCGTAGTTGTAAGCACTATCAAGGTGTAATAAAGGCAACACCTCAGGATTGCTTGTTATCTATCTTTCTACCATTCACACATGTCATGTTTTGCCTCAAACAATTTGTTATTTCGTGTTCTTGTATGTTGCAACCATTCATTGGTTTATGAAATTCTTTTTAGTTCCACAGCATGAATTTGGACTCATGCAGAAAAGGCCAAAGCTAGCATTCAAAATTTCCATATATTGTTGATAAAGTTTAATTCATAAAATGCTATTGAGCCATAAGTAGTGTGCTGCTATTTTAGGTCTGGTATCTATAGATTGGTCTCAGACTCTCAGACGATTAGTCCTGTGAGAGATAAGATCAACATTGAGTAAGAATTTCTATACAAAAATTTACACTTGATACTAGAGCAAAGAGAATTGTGGATGCTATTACGTTGAAGAAGAAACAAAAAAAAATTGCAATAGAAGAATATTGTGTGAAAAGATGATTTACGGAAGTTGTAGAGTCTGAAAAAATTATGAGATAAACTTGAATTGTGATGAAAGGTTACACGTTTGCCTCATTTTCTTTAATCATTTTTATATTTTTTAAGAACAACTAAAGAGGATATGAATTTTAATTTTTTTCAAAGTTATTTATTTACTATAAACTTTGGTTATTACTCAAGCTCATTTAAAGTTTGACAAGGAGTCATGTATAAGACTTAAAATGTAGTTCATAAAATTGGTGATGTTGTTTTATCCAAGATATTCATGGTCTTGACTTTTATGGTTAAAATAATAAGATCTTTTATGAAGGTACTTATTTAAGTACTTATATGTTGATGATACACTCTATGAAAAAGGCTAAATGTGATATATTTTCAACTGGAAAAGGAGTTGGAATCATTTTGTTGTTTGAAATGTGAATTTTGATTCTACATACTTTTCAATTGCAATAATTTATTGTTTAAAATATAGAAGAATATTAAGCATTGCTCTTAGGTTTATAAACTAATTTGAAAAGTAGAGTTTAAACCCTATGCATTTCTAGAGACGTGAAAGTATTGAAGTCAAGTGCATGAAAAAATTGCAACAAAGAGTGACATACTAAAAATTCATAGAAATTATGGGGGTAAAATAAACTTATTTGATTTTTGTATGAGATAATGGTGAACTCCCAACACCCCCAAGAATAGCTCCAAGACCAAAATAACTTCCACAAGAGATCAAATGGCGAGAATGGCTTGCTATGACAATGAATGCAAGATTACAAGATTGAGTATGTTAATGTATATATGATCTCTTGCTTATAAAGACAAGTTGTGAGATAGGATTAAACAAGATTGCGACATGTGTCTTAATCTTGTACAATGAGACGACTACCTCAACAATATTAAATGGCCTGGGTAACAATCATTAAATGTCAAAATATAAGATCTAATGACAACTAACAACCTTCTAGAAAGAATCCCTCCTAAGACCTAAGTAAACTTAACATGTAAATAGGACCTATTTGTAAAATACATAGGTAAAACACCTATTAACATAATCATGGAGAGAGGGATCACACAACCACATAAGCTGGAACTTGAAAGAGGGAGACTGAGGCACACAAGCAAAAGAAATAGCCAGCTTGATAGGCCAATAATCAGAACCCTGCCAATCCAAAAAAATTGAGCTAGAAGACCACAATCTACCAACCTAGTAACACGAAACTAGAAAAAAATCAAGACATTCCACAATGCAATTATCCCCCACACTCTGATTATTACAAGTAAACTGACCATTGGTGGGCTTGATATCAACTAGGTTCAAAGTAGAGATTTTGTCACAAAGTAGCAGCGTAGAGAGCTCGAGTCTCACAATACCACCCCGCTTCTCAGCCAACTCAGAAATAGCATTGAAATCTCTAGCCATGATCCACGGATGGTAAGGAACCATGCTATGAACAAACCGAATATGGGACCACAAAATTTGTTTGCCCTGAATCTCAATAGGTGCATAGATATTAGAGAAGAGAATAGTTTCCCCGGTCTCAAAACTAGAAGCAACCAAGGAAATAGAACTCTTAAATGACATCCACCATAGAGGCAAAATATTCTGAGGGTTCCATAAACAAGCCACACCCCCAGCAGACCCCTGAGCACCAATTCATTAACACTCACCACACCTCCACAACTTAGGCATTAAACCAAACATACACTCAACTGATAACTTAGTCTCCTACAGGAAGAGAACATCAGGAGAATTTCTTATAATCAACTCATGAACAACTTTTTGTCTAGGGCCACTGTTCAAGCTCCTTACATTCCAGGAGAGAACAATCATTTCAAGGGGCTTGAAAAATAATAATTTGGAGTCTTTACAAACCCTGACTCCACCAAAGTTTCCCCTGTTAATTTAATCTTTTGCATATCCTTTTTTCCTGCCGAGCTTGGAGGACTTCCCATCCACACCTTTTTTAGGCTCCTTTTGATGAAGACCCAACTGAGTAGAAGAAGACTTATTATTCTTGACCACATCAGAACCTGTAGCCAAAACTAGAGCATATTTTGCTCCACCATCCTTTATCTTACCAACAATTGAAGTTGATTCCACTTGGATCTCCATTTGAAGATCCATGTCCATTTGTAGAGCACCAGTAACCTACATATCCTGAGTAGCCTCAGAAAGAAGACCCTCCTACCCTGTACCTAAAGTACCCTAATCCAAATTCACCAAACCAGGGTTCACTTTCTGCTAGCCAAGATCATCCAAAATATCAAACCTGTTAAAAGTATCCTCATCCTATCTCTCCATCAAGGTCCTCTTTTGCCCTCGATTCCTATTTCAAGCCTTGACAAGAACGAAGCCATCCGCACCAACCCCATAACCAAGAATAGAATCCTTCCCCTTATCCACCCTAGGTAGGTTGTGAGGAGGTTGAGAAGGCTAAGAAACCATTGGATTAGCCCTTGGGTATCTTCTCAGCAAGTGACCATATTCATGACAAAGACGACATCTAAATGGGAGGGTTTCATAATCTAATTGTTGCACCCAGGAATGAGGACCTACACACATCTCCAAAGAATCTTACAATGGCTTACTTAGCTCAATTTCTACACAAATACGAGCAAAGGTCATCACCTTTTTAACCCGAGTTTGTTGCGAGGAGTCAACCGGTTTTCCGAGCGACGAAGCTAGCAAGTGAAAAAAAATCTTCTCACCAACACTCTACAGGAAACTGAGGAAGTCGAACCCACACAGGGACACAATTCGGAAGCTCCTCAGTAGGGTTCAAACCCGCATGCCAAGGCTTAATAAACAACCCAACTTGGTTATGAAAATAGGGGCCCCCTCAAGGACCTTATTACGATCTGCCAAGCAATTAAAAGTTACCATGAAATAGTTATTCGCCATAAGCATAATCTCCATCTCGCCCTCTAACATCCAAGTCTATTAGGCCCAAGATTCCAAAAATAGTAGAAAAACCCACATCCCCATAAAATTACAATATAATGAATGCTTCAAATAATATTCGATGTCTTCAGCAATCATTTCCATTGGAATCACCAACTTTGGCCTCTCCTTACATCGTTCTAGACATCCATTGATTTTCAAAATCCGAGAGCCACTAGAAGAGCTTGCACCATCAGTCCTCAATAGGGTATTATCAAAATTATTCATTGCATGGGTTGGTGAATTGGCTCCAACCGTAGATTTGAAATCTATTGTCGGAGAAACCCCTGGCATCTCACCTCGATCCATTCAAACAAGTGTAGACCAAGACGGGCATGCACCCCAAAAGAACACAAAAAGGTGAAAAACTCTACAACAAGGGCTCCACACACAGCCCCCACCAACTCCAATCAACAGTCAGAACCCCCACCACACAACAATGCGAGAGCGAAATTGAGTAAAAAAAATACAGATCACTTGCAACAGCACACCAAGCTTCCTTTCCAACAAGCAAAACACCCAAGGAAAGGGATGAGTCCACCACCCATTCACCCCCAAACCAACATCCCCAACCAATGCATGCACGATGAAAGTGAATAGAACTAGGGCTCGATGACCCTAGCTCGAGGAACAAAGCCCTCAGCTAAAAATGCCATCTCCCAAGCCTGATCAAGAAAAAGATGATATTATAACTAAAATACTTATTCTATTAATACATGCAAATTTTATGCATCACATACTTTAAGGAAAAGGTATGGTTGTGCATCTTCTCCTATCTTTCCAACCTCTCTCTTCTTGATGTTCACCTAACTAATTGTTGTCAAATAGATTGCACATGAACGCTTGAATGGTGAAATTCAACAATCTGTTGAAACATGGGAACCAATTCCAGGTTGTGGGTAACCTATAAGGAATTAGACCTCCAGATTCTAGGCTGGTTCCTATATAATTTTTTGGTTAATAACTAAGTAACTTGCTGGAAAAGGGAGAAACACTAAATCTAAATGCAAAACTGTGAAACTGTGAAACTTAACTTTGGTGATGCACCTAAATAGAAAAAATGATAACACCTACAGACTGATTCACAACTATTTTTAAAAAACCCTTCACACAGTTCAGAAATCATCACAAAAATGTTTCCAAAGAAGGCCAAACAATTTGTCTTTTCAGAAGGAAAATAAATTTTCACAACTTGAAGAACGAAATGATTATAGCACAACTTAAGACCTGTGATATGATGTGCAATTATGAATAAGACAAAAATAAAGGTTTTTCAATAGCTAAAACACAATAATTTCATCGAATCATTCATAAGCACAGATTGTATAATTTTGAAAAGGCAAATTTGATGAATCCTGAAAGAAAATGGTAGGAAAATATTGCAAGATGACACCAAAATGAACCTGTAAACCTGCTACTGTATTAATCTAAAAAAAATTGAGTTACATGACAATTCACTTTGCAGAATGCAAAGGATGAAAAACAAGAACTAGAGGAAAAAAGACTAAGTTTCCTCAATATATACAAAAGGCATGCGCAAAGCAGCCAATAATAGAAGTGTAAAGAGAACTGAAGGGAAAATGATAACTCCAAAGCTGAAATCCGAGCAGAAGAGGAAACCCTAATAAAAATAGCTCCAAAATGAAGTAAACTGCACTCTCTGCTCAAAAAAACTCCACCTCTCCATGCGCATGACCAAAAACTGTGAATTGAAGTGAAATGAAGAAGAGCCTCATCTGCATGATCTAAACAACTGAATTTGAACTCCACTTGTGCATGATCGAAAAAAAAATTAGTATTTTTCAATATTTTACTCACCATGCACAATCTCAAAATATCACTTGTGTAACATCGACCTGTTAGTACTTATCCCCCTTTTTAATAATAGTTAATTCAAAAAATTATTAAAACAATGAATAATTATTTAATAAAGTTTGAAAAACTTTACAATAGCATACATTGAGAAGGGGAAAATAAATATCAAATGTTTGTAAAAATAGAATCTCCCCTTATGACTCCCAAGCTGCATGCACCACTTTACATAGCATTATTCATCCATACTAGCCGACCACTTAACATTATTAGGCACTCGGTCATTGTTGACCATATTATTGCTAGCATCCTGACTTAGAGTCAAGGCCACGGGCTCAAAAGACATAATGATTTAATTTTACAAGAATGACTATTATGTCGAATTATAGCATGAAACAAAAAGCCTGAACCCTAAACTTATCATTATTTTGCACTTTGAATGTTGATGAAGAAGTTTCGAGCTGAGGAAGAGAGTCACCATAGACTAGGTTTTCAGCTTGAAAAACTTGGAATTCATGAATGTCTCCCTCAAGATGATTGATTCTTCCATTTGCAAGCCTGGTAAGTTATTTTCAAGGCATTTTGTGGCTCTTAATTTCGATTTGAAGGCAAGAAAAAATCCCTAAGGCCGTGGCATGTATGAGTTTTCTCTGATTTACTTTGTTCATTTTTTTTGTGTTTTGTTGTTCTTGGCCACTGACCTGGATATGAGCTTCTATTATGACTCAGAGAACTCTCTAGAAGAATCTGCATACAGTTTTGGAGATGTTTCTCTCTATGGAAAAACTAGGTAAGGCCTTCATATGTTGTATTGATGCTTTGGGCGATTTTATTCCCATTCTTTTTTGGCTTCTAAAACACTCAAGCATCATGAAAATTTATCACTGCATTAATATATGTTCTATGGTCGCGGGTTTCTCTTAGAAATCGCTATCATACTTTTTAGTGATGATAGTCGCATCGCTAGTGATGTGTTTGAACTTTGATTTTTCTAGGTAGAGGGTTTCATGTTCATGACCTCCATATGCATTTTCTGATATCTTCCTTGCATCTCCACTTCTGGAAGAAAAACACACGGCTACATTCTTTCATTTATGCTATGGTAAACAAGGAAAACATTGTATTTTCTGCTCACTTTTGTGCATGTTGAAGTATTGACTATCCACCATGGTAGTTTTTCCTCTTGAAGCTTGTTTGCTGTGAATAATGGTGAAGAAAACCCGCGTCTGCCCTGTATCTCTCTTGGAGATGAAATATAAACAACTTGTATATAAAAAACAAAGCATTTATCTGGTTTCTTAATAAGTCTCACCGTGAATGGGTCGCGGCCATATGGTATCTTTACTGGGTGTCCTTGTGCTTTTGGGTATTTAAGCTCGAGCTTATTATCAAAACCCCCATGTGAGTCCTTCATTCTTAACTGAAAATAATATTTGTAACCTGCACCTATGAAAGAAAGAGAATAAAAAATTTGTGCATGAACTACTCCATATACCTATGAGATTCTCAGCTTTTCCTTGTCTGGTATATTCATCCTTTTTATATGTCTTGAAACAAAGGTCGACACTATGAATTTTTGGATCTTACACACTCTATATTTTCTTGACAAAACTTCACATGGGTATTTGTAAATAATGAGAAAAAATCTTTTTATTTCAATATTTGTACAGACATGGAATTTTGAGTTTTCACAAGCATGTATAGGCCATGGTACCAAATAGTATTGTCTCCTTATAGCATGATTTCATTTGATCTGTAGCAATTCCTTTCATTCTTAGGAGCTCTAAAGCTGAAAAGCTTGTGCATTGTCTTAAAGCTCTTATGAGATTATGATGATGCTTGGTCTCTTGCATATTTTTGTAATGCTGAACAAAGTTATATGTTCACTCACCTCCATGTCATATAGTGGCTCAAAAATGGTGGTGTTATTCTAAAAATGAAGTCTCCCTTCTTCTTTTTGTTCTTATCACTAACCTTCTTAAAAAGGCTATATGCTGATTTTTTGTATTGTCCATCATATTGAAACTTTGAGGCTCCAAGAATTTTCCACATATTTTTCTATTACTAAATGTTGTTCAAATTCTTGTGACTGTCAACAAAATAAATCAAAAGAGATATTAGAATATGTTGTATATTTAATCTTTTGATGTGGGCAATTGGTGAACTGCATTTTTGCAAACATAAGGCAATAATGTACTAAAACATTTTTCACTGCAACTTGAATACTTAAAAGTTTTACTTCTCATGCTCTAGAATATTTTTCCTGGCGTATGAACATTCCTTGAAAGGCAATAACCATTGTCTATGATCTACTTGAGATCAACTAAGACAATTTTTTATACTTATGATAAACCTTACACATTTAATAGTCCTATGACTATCCAATAGGCTATCACCATTAAAAATATTGTAGTATTTAAAATCTTTGTTTCTCTTCAATGTAAGATGGCTCGATACTTAATTTAAATGTAATGTGAAAATGTAAAGCAAAGCTGAAACAAGATATCAATGAAATTTATAAGTTATTTACTTGTTTTATGAATCTCTTTGAAATAAGGTTGCTCTTTAATCATCTGCTTAGTTTCAACAACTCTCTTAATGATTGTTCTGACAATATTAATGAACTCTCATATGTAACTTGAGAGTGTGTCCTCCTTTATATGTCGAGCTCAACCCTTTTGGGAGCCCATTTTATTCCACATATCTAATAAAATGATCATGAACATAATAAACCTGTTCCTGCACAGTGAACAAACATGTTAGCAAAATAAACAAAGTTGAAAGCTTCCTTTTGAGTTTTATGCCTTTGAATTTTGAAATCATTTGATGGATGTTTGATCAATTATATGCTATATTTATATTGATAGCGTAGGAATATGATAGGATTTGATTCGCATTGCTCTAACCACACTTCTATCATACTTGCAGGTGCATCGGAGCTTGGAGCTAGATCGATTTAGAGTCGCAACTGAAGAATCAACTTGTCAATGATTCGTCATTCTAGGCAATGACGAATCACTTTCTACCCTATGCCTTCTTTATTTTCAGTTGTATAGTTTACTTTACTTCATGCACCCATTGTTTGATTATGAAAATCAAATGAAGTTACTCCCACGGCTTGTGTGGGACTTTGGTTTGTACATTATGAATAAAGCAGCAAAAATTATGCAATCTTATGATATCATTTTGAAATGTTTTTTACATAATATCACTGAAATTAACATGTAATGAAATATTGCACAATAATGAGTACTTAGCAAAAAAAATTGAACATCTTGTGTACCTTTTGGCTTGAATTTGCAATTCAACTCTACCTGTTTGAGCTGGTAGTAGCTACAAAATTTGCACATAATTGTGACTTGAAAAAAATAAAGAGTTGCATAATATATTGAGATATTGCACATGATTCTATTAATGTTCTAGAATGTATTGTGTAGTGCGTGTTAGAGAACTAGCTACAAATATAGTATAAAATTCAAGAAAAGTTATCTTTGGCATTGCATGACATGATCATTTGCTTTGTTTGGGCTGCACATGGTGTAAATGGTTGCGCAAGAATTGTGTATCGTGTTCACTTTATTCAACATGGTTCCTAGAATTGGACCTATGGCATATGGTGAAAGGAGTTGTGTGTAGTTATGCAACATGGTTCCTACCACTATGTGCATGGCACATGGTGCAAAGAGCTATATATGAGATTGTGCATCACTAAATTTATCTTGATAGAAAATAGTTTATCAATTAATTTTTGAATCATTACTTCCAATATAGAATTTGGAGGACTATGTTTTTGCCTATAAGAATTTATAATTTTTACCATAGGGAACTGAATGTTGAATTCACCAGATTGAAATTTTCCAAGTTCCATCAACCTATTTTGATCATTTGTGAACAGTACTATAATTTATGCAGTTTTTCTTTATTTTTAAGACACCATACAACCAAGTAAAAACATCATTGAATTATTGAAATGTCTCAACAATATTTTCTATTTCTTGTTTAGTGAATGTAATTCCTAAATTTAATATTTTAGGCTCTTATCAATTCCAATATTCATTCCAATAACTTCCTTTTTATCACCCTTGAAAAATAATACATGTAGTTTTTTTACATAATATTCAAAATAAAACATCCTTTCTAATGAGATCAAGGCCTTTAAGATATAATTTATTCTCAACTCATGTAATTCAATCATTTTAAAAGAAAAAGTGGGTAGAAACCACTTGTACAATATATTAATACAAAATTTTGTAACTACATAATGCCACCCTTGGTGAAACAAGTTTACAATAAAATTTGTAGAGTATGTCACAACAAAATGGTGGGCATAAAACAACACCATAGTATGATTTCAAGAGCCAAAATAGAGATGATCATGTTAGTTATCACAACTCCCACTAGAGCTTGACACATTTGGAGAAACATCTTGAGGAGGTGGGATGATAAAATAGGTTTTTTAGATGCATGAGAAATTGAGAGGCACAATGCTACATATATTTTCAAAAGAGACTGATATAATTCTTCTCTTATATTCATGTGGGTTAATTCTAGGGTAGATATTATAATCATGGGAGAATATTCCAAGAATACAAATCTTTGAGCTAACAATATGCATAAGAGTATAGGATAGGTGGGGAGAATGGATCTTGGGCATACATGATAAATATCATAGTCTTTGATCATCAATAGAAAAATGGTTCCCTTAACTTCTCTCCCTTGCGAGAATCCTTATATGTTTTGATCATCTTTAAACAAATTAGAATTATTGATATTTTTAGGAATTGGTGGCCTAAAAACTGTTTAGACCTTGTGATTCTTAGCATCTAAAATGAACACAAGAAAAAATAATATATCTAATTTTTGACTCAACTCTCTTAGTATCTTCTTTGCCTTAACATGGTGGAGAGGTGGTAGACTTGCTTATGGTACGACAATGTATAATTTTTCTAAGCTTCTTCAATTCGTCAAATATTAGTTTAAACGTTGGAATTGGCAGTGTTTTGGAAACATTTTCCATGCTAAGGTTGTTGCTTAGGCTGAGTTGGATGGTATTACAAGGGTGATCAGGGGGATGGGGTGACTGAATATTTTCTTCGGGAAGAGGCCAGAGCTTTGAAAGCTTTGGAGGAGTGTGAGCTACGAGAGGAAGTCTATTGGAAACAAAAGGCCCAGGTTGAATGGCTTCAGGAAGGTGATAAAAATACCAATTTTTTCTTCAACTCGATGAAATCCAGAAGACAAGGCAATTCTATTTCAATTTTGGTGACTGATAGGGGAGAGCACCTGTCCTCTTTTCATGATATCAAGGGAGAAGTTGTACAATATTTTGTTTCTTTATTCAGGGAGGAGTTGCAGGGGGCTCGGGTCCTTTCTTGTATTCCCTCTTTGGTTTCAAGGGATATGAATGAACACCTCATGAGTGGTATTTTTCTTGAAGAGTTGGAGGGGACTGTGTTTCAGATGAAGAAATGGAAAGCTCCTAGACCTGATGGTTTCCCAATAGAGTTATTTCAAGAATTCTAGGATATTATCAAGTTGGACTTATTAGCGGTTGTTCAAGAATCTCAAAGGAATAAGCAGATGTTAAGGGCTTTGAATTCTACTTTCCTTGTTCTCATGCCCAAGTGTGATGAGGTAGATAGGTTAAGTCAATTTCATCCTATCTCTCTTTGCAATGTGATTTACAAATTATATCTAAATTGATTGTTGATAGATTGAAAAAGTGGCTAACAGTGTTGATTTCTGAGGAGCATAGTGGATTTGTGGTTGGTCATTAAATTCTAGATGGGGTTTTTATAGCTACGAACACCATTCATTCCATGGCTAGTTCCAAGGATAAGGCGATGTTCATTAAGCTGGATATGGCTAAGGCATATGATAGAGTTCGGTGGTCCTTCCTGCGGAAGGTTCTTGGGACTTTTGGCTTCGGGGAAGAATGGATTCAATGGGTTATGAATTGTGTCATTTTGGTTTCCTTTTCCATGCTTATTAATGGTGATCATTTAGAGCTTTTTGGTGCCTCTCAGGGCTTGCATCAAGGCGACCCTCTCTCTCCTTACTTGTTTCTTCTTCTTGTCAAAGGTTTGGGGTGGTTAATGAGAAGGAATGTGGAGTTGGGTCTCATTCAGGGGTGGAATTGGGGAGGTGGTTTACCCCCGCATTCACATTTATAGTTTGTTGATGACACTGCTTTGATGGGAATGACTACTACTAGGGAAGTTGTTAATATGCTCAGAGTGTACCTTGTTGCTTCAAGATAGTTGATTGATGATGATAAGTCTTCCATTTTTTTCTCCAATACCCCTAATCCCATTCAGAGGAGGATTGATCATATTTTGATATTTCAGATTGGGGCTCTTCATTTGACCTATCTGGGAGTTCCTATTTCGATTGGGAGGTTACCCAAGGACTCTTGATAGCTCATCTTGTACAAGTTCCATGTGAAAGTTAACCACTGGACCCATAGGTGGTTGTCTTTTGCAGGTCATGTTCAAATTCTCAAGTCGATGGTGCAAGCCCTCCCCATTTACAGGTGCATGGTTCAGGTGGCTCTGTTGGGTTTTGTTAAAGAACTTGATTCTTTAGCAAGACAATTTTTATGGGCTCGTAGTTTACTTTCCTCTAAATGGAGCCTTTCCAGATGGGATATTATCTATAGCCCGAAGCAGTTTGGTGGTCTTGGGTTGAGATAGTCATCTTTATTTGGGGAGGCGCTAGCGGAAAAATTGTATTGGTGGTAGTGTGTGGAGCAGGGTCAAATTTGGGCCAGAATTTTATCTCAAAAGTATCTCTCGAGGATCCCACAGTTGGATGTTCCTAGATATCCCTTGGAGGGGAGGGTTCGGTGATTTGGAGTACACTCAAGAGAGGAGTTGCACTTGTTAAGGAGGGTTTATTTTGGATTTGCAAAAAGGGGACGAAGGCTCATTTCTAGTCAGACTCTTGGGATGGTTTTCTCCTATTGTTACTCAGTTTCCTAATCTATTGAATTTATGCCAGAGGTTCCTCAAGGTGGGTTGGTCAAGGTTGGGTGACTTTAAGGATATATCTTCTCATGAGCAGTTGAAGGTGGCAAGATGGAAGAATCCTAGTGAGTGGCATGTTGTGAGTATGGATGAGGAGTGTGTTGAGCTTCATAGTATCCTTTCTAGCAGATGTTGTAGTTCCCTCTAGGATGTATATATTCTTTCTTGGTCTCCTTATCCTAAGTGTGTCTACACAGTTGCTTTTGGGTATCAGGTTCTTTTATCTCATAGGATTGAAGGGGGGAGTTTCAATGGTGGAAGAAAGTGTGGAACAAGCTCTCTTGGCTGAAGTGCAACTACTTTGTTTGGACTTTAGCTTGGAATAGGTGCTTGACTTGGGATAATATTTGAAAGCGGGGATTCCGGAGCCCTTCCTTATGTGTTTTGTGTGGTGTTTTTGAGGAAGATTCAGTTCATTTGTTTTTAGTTGCCCCTTTGCTTTACGGCTTTGGCATTCTTGGTGGGAAGTTTGGAAAAAAAATTGTGTTCATGCTTACTCCTTGGTGGATTTCCGGAGTAGTTTGGGTAGGTCCCCTTCTATGGTATCATTCTTGCAGGATGTGTGGTATGTTGGCCCTACTTTCATTCTCTGGCAGATTTGGTTGGAGCAAAATCGGAGAATATTTTTTGGTGAAAAGATGTCGTTCCAACAAGTTTGGCACAAAATTGTGGGCATGATTTAGGAGATGGTGGAGGCTAAGTATGAGGTGAAGTTTCCTTTGGGGAAAGGGGATTTAGAGGTGGCTGATAGTCTGGGAATTAAGGGGTTGTCTTTGGATTTTGCATGTGTCAGGAGAGGAAGATGGGTGATTCAGAAGGTTCAATAGGTGGGTAGATGGATGCCCCCTCAGGCTAGCTTTCTGAAGATTAATACTGATGGGTCGTCAAGAGGCAATCTTGGGCCTATTAGGATTGGTGGGATTGGAAGGGAATTTTTGGGTTCAGTGGTTTTCTTCTTTTATGTTCATAAAGGGTTGTAGACTATCAACTTTATGGAGGGTTTGGCAATCCTTTATGCTTTCGAGCGGGCTTATGCTTTGGGGTGGCGCAAGGTTATATGTGAATCTGATTCATAGGTTTTGATTAATCTGCTTAATAAACGGAAGGTGTTTGATGTTAGCTGGCAGTTGGCTATGATGGTGCAACAAGTTTTGCAGGTTAGCTCTTTGATGGAGGCGGTTTCTTTTGTCCATATTCCATGGGAGTGGAATAGGGCTACGGATTGTTTGGCTAGATGGGCTTCTGAGCATATTGATGGTTGGAGGATTGATGTGTGGGAACAATTTTCCCATGAGTCTCATCAAGACTTGATGAGGATTCTTGTTGAGGATGGGAATGGTACTGGTGAAGGTTGATGTGGCTTCATGATTTGGTTGGATGCTTATTGTGGATTCTTGGGGCTTTGGCCCTTTAATTTTATGTAATGCTTTAGTTTGAGTTTCAATAAAGTTTTTACCCCTTTTATTTAAAAAATCTTCTTTTTCTTACGATCACTTATAACACATCTAAATACTCATTTAGAGTGTTGTCTTTAGACATCCTTGAATATGGATAAGAAATAAATATAAATTTTAAGTGGATGCTAAAAACCAACTCCGATTTAATATAGATAGGAGACAATCATGACAACTTTGGTCCTAGAAATCACTAGCGATCAAAATGATTTCTTTATTTTTAATTAATTTCTTTAGAAATTTTTATTTCTTATATTATTTTTCAATATGATCTCAATCAAAATGATTTCTTTATTTTTAATTAATTTCTTATATTATTTTTCAATATGATCTCAAAAGTAATTGTTCAATGGCTCTTGAGTTCTTAAAGACCTTAAATTGAACTCTTTGATAGAGAAATACGATTAGATTCATGTGAAACTTATAAAGTAGTTAAGAATTTCAAGAGTAAATTTGAATTCCCATGTGACTATTAATGTCACACATCTAATTGTCAAATCCTTCCTTACAACAAAAGTGTGTTGGATGATGCAAATAGTAAATTTTAAATATCTAGGATTATAACATTGGCATTAAACATAATAAACCCTTCAAAGGTTGAGGGATTTCAATATCATATAATAGGAGCCATAGTAAGATCATCTTGATGAATGAAATCGATCCATCCAAGAACACTTTGCATGAATATTTTTTCTCTAATTTATCAATTTATTGTTGTTTTTCTATACCCAAGAGAAAAAACAAGAACATTAAATCCTAGTTCTAACCAATAATGCATCTTGAATGGTGCATCAAAAATAAATATATTTTTTGTTGAGATGTGTCATCATAGAAAACACTAGAAACTCTCTTGAATAAATTTCATGTTGTTTGGAAGTTAATCCTCAATATTATTGATAACTAGGGCATTTGGTGCATGTTTCTCTCCACAAGTTGCAACTCATAAAATCATTAGATATAGATTGTGTTGGCTATAAATATCCAAGGATGCACTTTTCGTGGTCAATTTTTAGTTTTCATGTCATAATTGAAGGACAATAACTAGTTGTAATACATATGAATCAAGATTCTAAAAATTTAACTTTTTGGACAAAAGGACATTGAGTTTGTGGGTGTGGCTATTTTAACATCTAAAAAATTTCACAAGCATATCTTATCTACAACAATGTACTTGAAAAAAAGTGTTGAAAACATTCCACCAAAGAATGCTACTTAGAAAGTAGTTGATAAAATTTTGGAAGAGAAAAATCTCACTAATGTTAGAGTTCCTTTCAATATTCTAGTTCAAAAAATATAGTCATTTGGATATTTAAATATGTTATAATTTTAAAGGAAATTTGGTATTATATTGGCATATTCTTTCTACGATTATCGACAAGGTAGTGATCGATTTAAGATAACTAGTAATAATTTTGAAAGAAACTTAAAAATAAATGTAGATAGTAGTTAAAGAAATTGGTGTACTCATCTAGTTATGATCTTTATTTAGACTGAATAACTAGTAATGCTAGTATGAAGAAATCTCACTAGTTGGATAGACATGGGATAAGTTGGTTCCCATAAACATAAAAATACTTTCTCTTTCAATTCCCATTAATTACTTAAGGAATAGTGTCACCACTCAAATAGAAAAGAGATAGTGTAACTTGTTGGATCTAGAAGTAAGATCTCAAATTGCTAAGAAAATGAGAAACTACAAAAGAAATATTATTTGATCTAAGGGCCAATCCTATGTTGTGAAGTTGTAATCGTGTTTCATAATAGCATAAGTCCCAATAAGGTCTGGGAAATCACAAACTAGTTAATTCCCTTTGGATATGTTTAGAACCAACTTTATTGACAAAGTGGACAATATTGTCAAATTATAACATATCAAATCTTGAGTATTACCTTTTCAAACTAATGGAGAACAATTTAATATATTTTCTAAAAAAATATCAGCTATATAATTTTGTTTTCTCAATTTTGATATTTGATTTCAAAAAAATTATAATTAGGTTCTTACCATACTATAAGGCTATGTAGTCTATAAATAGGGTCATACTATCGCTTGAATTATTTAGTTGGGGTATTTTCAAAATTTTATCCACTCAAGTCCATAATAAGGTTTTCCAAGTTTAGCTCATTTAAATTTGTTGATGTTAGGTTGATCTTAATGTGGATCAAAATATTTTCCAACAAACATGCCACTTGTTATTATTTGCACTTGTGATTTTGATCATAGCATTCATGTTGGAAACAAGCACAAGGAAAAATGAACCCACATAAAACACATACACTATTAAGTGATATTAATAGTAAAGAGGAGGGGGTGCTAATACATCAACCTTGTTATTTTCGCCCTAAGGCTTGCTTCTAGTGTTGCATGCAGTTTTATGCATGGCTTACTAGTCTACACTAAACAAGTACACTTTGATGGGTTTTATAGACCCTAAAAATCATTAAAAATATATATTTTAATTAATAGGTAAATGACCTTTAGGACATAATAAGAAGTCATTATTTCACAAATCTCATCAACTCGTGTTTTATATTTGATAAAGTTTAGATGTCTTTAGTGTCTATTGTTTGAAACTGTATGATGTGTAAAATTTCTTCTTAGTTCACAAGATTGATCACCAAATCCCTAGGTCTTAGAGTCCAAGTCTAATTTTCTTGTCTTCAAGTTCCTATATTTGCTAATTATCAAGCCATCCAATTTTAGGATTATATAATAATGATAATTGAGCATGTTTCTTTCCTTATGGTTAGGATTCATTTTTCTCAATTCTTTATTGACTATGTCACTTAAAATAATCTTTGTCAATAGATTATAGATCTTTGGTGAAATTGGGGGTCGTGTTTTTTTAATTCCATTATCCTAAGCCCCCTTGAACCCCAAAATCTAAAATTAGTTATCGTTTTAGTGTTAGTTATGACTTAGAGTGAGGAGAAATCATGTGAGTTTGTGAAGTGCATCTAATATCACCATAATTTGTATTCCTTGTACTTTGTATTATAGGATCTAAATATTGTAAGTCCCTAGGTACCTAGCCACACAAAACCTAGAATTTAAAAAAAATTGAACAAACACGATTGGAGGTTCAAAAAATAGAAGATCCTCAATAGTTGTTATTTGTAATTACATATATTGTTGGAACTAAGGATAAATCTTTCAAATATAAAACCAAGACATCTTAAATATGGAATCACTATATATTTCTATTCATAATCATGGTTCGCTATGTTTGTTTACTTTTCATTAATGAGTAGAAATTATGAAATAACTGGAAGATAAAAATTCATTGGGAGTTTAAAGATCATGGATGAAACTAAATATATAATACTAATATTTTTTGTTATAAATTGTAGATACAAGTCTCACTTGTCATGCCTTGGAATTCAAGCTAAATAACATCTCATCTTATAAAAAAGGAAATGTAGACAAAATTTAGAATTCAAGCTTGATTCAAGTAGGTATCATTCTAAAAACTACACCACATCTAATAAGAGCATGAGTGTGCTTCAATTTTGTATGAAAGAACTAAACTTCTTAATAACCATTGGCTAGTATTGTGTGCCTTAAATCTATTGGACTTCACCATTTTTTAAAAATTAAATACAATTGAACCATATTTTCAAATTCAAGAGCCTTCTCATTCTTTCCATGATGAAGTTTATGCATATAATGGTGTAAATGACAACCAAAAAAACTCACAAAATTCATTAATTGTAAATACTATAAACAAGTGAAGTAAATTAGAAATGGATTCTATACGTTCTTTCACATATGACCATCCAATCTACCATTCTAAGTATAGTCTTAAGGAAATTTTTAATTGTATAGATTAAATAAAGGTGAAATTAGGATAATTTAAGCAATGTCGTGTATATTGATGTCAATGATGCCTATAATTGATTTGTATGTTGGTGGATTGGAAAAGTTTGGTTTGTTTTGTATGTTGGTAGGTTAGCATCATAGTAGCATTATATTTACATGGCACTGACACAAGTTGAAAATGTGAATGAAATTTAATTACGCATGTTTAAATTGAAAAAAATAGAAGAAATTGAACCCTTAACCCTAAATAATGTAAAATGTAGGTTTTTAAAAAAGAAAAAAAATGTAAACATGGATTATTTAATAACTCACATTTAGAAAAACTTGGGTTGGACCAAGTTAAAAATGTATTAGTTTGACCCAACATGGACCTAGAAATCATATTTTATTCATGTTTACTACTTTTATAGTTGGCATTATCTGATATAATTTTAAGGTTGGACATGGGATCTTAAAACTAGGGTACAATTCAAAAAATATAAGGTAAATGGAAATAAATTTTTTAGTGGACTTATAGAATGAGAATTCTCACGTTGAATTGGTGTTTGGCTTTATAACAAGCTAAAAGAATTTTTTTTTCATTTTAAAATAAAATTTGCATAACACTATCAACTCTTTGCATTTATTGCTAAAAATTTAGATTAAGAGGATGAAGCTCCAATATTTTCCATAAGTATTGGAGCTAAAAAAGTACAAGGTGAAGAAGAGACCCCGAGTATATTAACACTCCACATTACAAAAAGGGAGCATCATGTACTAATGCAATGAAAGCTTACCATGGGATTGGAATGTAAAAATATTTATAACAACAAAAAAAATGTGGGAGCCATAAAATTAGAAGATGACCTATTATAGGAGAAAATATTGTTTCTATTATTCTAATGCAATAAATAATAATTATGATGAGAATAATTCAAGACTAGTTCTAGTATTCCAAGGAAGAGAAACTAGTAGAGAAAAATAAAGGAAACTAATTATAAATATCAATTTTGGTTTTAAGCTAATTAGTTAATGAGTTTACTACCAAAGATAATGGACAATTAGATCTAAAATATATGTTTTTCCCAATTTCAATGTCATTGAACTTGAAAAGGATAATAAGTAATTGAAAAGAGGGTTATCAAAATCTCAAGGAGCAATTAGATATGATGTTAATACCTTTCTATTTATTGAGAAAATTGGTGAACAATAATAACAAATATGTAAACTTAAAGTGTACAAATCAAATTAACCTGATTAGAGGTGTATGTGGTTAACCATTAAATTTAATATAAAATATAACTAAATGTTTATAACAAAAATAAGGAATCAAAAAATACATGTGACACTAGAAATACATGGAGAAACCCTTTGAGGAAAAAACTCTACCATCAAAGAGATATTGAGCTTGTATTAAATAAGCAGAATCAAGTACATCAATACAAATCATACAATCTTACTTATTCTAATAGTATTTTGATAGTGTGATATTTTCTACACAATAGCCATACCTTTTACATATCAAGCCCTTAATATGTAGACTTAATAAGGCTCAAAAAACTACCATAAAACTGTAGGAGTTGAAGATTAGCTCAACACCCAAGACCACTTGCAAAAAATAATGAAAACCTTACACAAGAGAGTATTCAAGAAATGATCTTGCTTGATATTAAGATATATTAGATATTTTACAAAGTGTATAATAGCCTTTCTTTTATAAACAAGGTGAAAGATAGGATTATAAAAGATGATGACATTTGTCTCAATCCTATAACATGTGACAACTAATTCAACTTATTATTAAATGACCTAGGAAAAATTAGTAAATTCCAAAAAAAGATAAGATGAGATTGAGATGACAAATAAGACTTCTAGAAATATTCCTAGGACCTAAGTGGATTTAACAAGTAAATAGGACCCACTAATGAACTAGTTAGGTAAAATAACTATTTACACCAACACCCCCCTTAAGTGTAACTTGGGGAGTAGATTATTATTCAAATTTTGCAAAGATGAAAGGATGGCTCCCAGCTATGAGGTTGTTTTAGGTAACCATGTACAATACAAATGGAGAAAGGGAGAAAACCCAATGGAGTAAAACTCATGTCTAAAAGAGAGAAAAGATACAAACAAGGATGATGTATGGAGGAATCAATAATTCCCCCCAAGGACTACATACATCACAAAGATACAATTGATAGCCCCCTCATAAGAGGGAAAGAGAAATACTATGTAGCCAACCCATAATGTATATTACCTACAAAAATGGTAAGTGTATGAAGACAAAACATGATCCAATGATGACAAATAACTTGTCTCCCTTTCAAAAGAAACATTTAACAAAGTACAAATGCAGGAATGTTTTCCATTATATATATAAATTAAAAAGAAGTATAAATATGTATGATGATATCTCTGAAGCTTGCTCATGTGTCTCATTGTTTGCTAAAGTGAAGATGCCATAATCAAATCAAGTACATGCACAATCAATGAAGAAGGTGACAAACCAAGACTATGCAAAACTAATGTTGAACAATATCCAAAGATAAAGATGGTTTGACAATAGTTATGCAATTATTGTAATTAAAGAAGAGAGAACCCCTCAAATGTTTCCTCCAAATCTAAAATGTGAGACTCCATAAACAAGTCTAAAATACTTGTCAAGAAACCATCGTACAAAGCCAAATTTTAAGAACAAAAATCATCATGTTGAACATGAATGAAGGGAGCCTCAATCAATGAATTTACATAAGGATTCAATGAAGGTGAAGGTACAAAAATCAAACTTACAAATAGTACCATAGTCATAGGGTACCATGTCTGAAATATGAAGAGGCATAAGACAATTTAAAAAAAGATCATCTAGGAATGGTTAAGTATCAAGATCTTCCATATATCCAAAATTTTAGTCCAAAGAGAATGAGAACACTCAAAATTAACAATAGCATTTAAAATTTCATCATCAACATGCATAGCAATAACTCCTAAGACATGATCCCTTTTGCAATTCCAAGAAAAATTCTTGTTATTAGTACTTGGAGGGGGAATAAAACTATACAAATGTGGTAACATATGAATCCAATGAAGATGTTTTATGATACCATCTCTCCATTGTTTATATTTCCCCTTTTCAACATAATCAAAGAAGTATGAAATGAAAAACCCATAATGATCAAGATAAATCTCCAAAATTACAAAGACTTGAACCTTCAACAACAATTAGAAACCCCAAATATGATCAATCCTACAAATGAATTCTTCCTACAAAGATGGAACCTCTCTAGGAGTTAGGATGTCCAAGTAATTAGTCATAATGTAAAATATGTAAAATACTAAATAAAATATACCAAGGGATGAATTTGGAAAAGATGCATGTGAACAATGATAGATCTCCTGAATACCTTTTGACTGCCATTGGAATTATAAAAAAATGAATAATTTGGAAAAACATTACGAGCTCAAAGGTCCAAAGTGGAAAATTCAATTCAGTTTGCAGTAAAAATCACCTGTAGTGAAATTTGGCAAATATACCTACACCACTACAAAGTTCTCGAAACCAATTTTTCATCAATATCTCATTTACAAAATTTTGATATCCTATTGAAAAGTTATGCTTCATGGGAAAAATTCCCAATTTGGGCACTACGGGCAAAATATCGCCCCTAGGGGCTAGCACCTAGACAAAAATATGACCTATTGCTGGAAGATTGAAAACAAAATATTACCACTCATAAATGGTGACATGGCAGTATTCTTGGGTGGAGGCACTCGAAATGGTGGCCTGCTAGGGGGTAACAGTGACCACACTACCTAGGGAGAAGCCTCAGCTGATAGTAGTGGGACCACCCATTATGACCAAGGGCCCGAGAAAATAAACCACCAAGTGAAATTCAAACACATTTTTTTAATTAAACAAATCCAGTGACCAAAAGTATCGATGACACAGACAGAGGAAAAAATTGTGTAAAGGTGACACAATTAGGAATATTCATGTAGAATGTGCTCTATACCAACCCAATTGTGACCTACGATGGTGTGTTGATTCTTGTCGATGGTACGACCAGCCAATGTTGTACTATAAAGATTTTGTACAATTGTATAGATGAAAATGATGATCATTTTTTGACTAATCTAATGAGGAGAGATGTATAGTTTTAAATATTTTATGGTTACAATATGTGATGCACAATAGAGAGATTAATAACATAACATCAAATGCACGTATAAAAGCTCACAACACAAGATATATGTGGGGAAAACCCTTTCAAGAGAAAAACCCCACTCTCCAAAACCTACACAATGTATTATCTAATCAATGGTGATTACAACACACTTGCAATGCAATTTCTTCCAGGAGTATAAAAGCAGTTATTTTTGGAGCAATTTCGATAGCATAACAATACCTATAAATTAACCAACAAATTGCTCCCATAAGTACCTTATTTATAGATAAATATAAGCATAGAGGAAGCTTCATGACCAAGCAACAAGGGATGGGCGTCCAAATCCATGTAGAACACTTTTCCAACATATTTGAATTATGTGACACTTGTCCAATGATTCCTTACTCACCTTACATGCCTCCAAACTTGGGTGCCCCAAATTTTCCCCAAATAGGTATGACAAATTTCTTACAATATCATAGAATCTGTTATATATGACAACTCTTATAGTTGTAAGAGAATCTGTCATAACCAAATAATAATAGAAGATGCTTCTTACACTCTCGTACAACCTATCTTAGGCCAAACTTGATCACCCACTTTCCTATGCAAAGATGCTAATCAACACTTGTCCAACACGTCATAGAATCTAGCTCTTACACTCCATAAGATCATCATAGGAATCCCTCAAAGATGTCAACACATATCTAGTAATATCTTCCCAAAGTGGGATGCCTAAATTGCCTTATAGGGACCACAACATCCTTGTCACCTTCCAACATGTCAACAACTCTCCGTGCCAAGTCATATTAGATGACAAATAAATATGAGCAAGAAATTACAACATAGGCTTAATTAAATTAATAAATTAATGCTAGGAAATTGCAAACATTGAGACACCTTAATTCCCAACATTCTCCCACTTGTCGAACACATGTCAAGAGATAATCTATCTAGGTAATCAACTATTAGGGGTCGAAATTCCCATAGACTCAGAACACCATCCAAAATTCTCCATGCTCATTGGCTTCATCAAGGAATCTACAACATTCTTCAAAGTATCAACTTTTTCAATCTACACCTTACCATTTTCCACTATGTCATGGAAAAAAAGGAACTGAGCATCAATATGCTTCGTCCTAGCATGGAAGGTTGGATTCTTTGCTACACTTTTATTGTCATTGCAAATAGTAATCATCCTACATCAAACCCAACATCTAAACACAATCTCCAGAGCTAAATGGCTTATTTACAAGTGTGAGTAGCTTCCATATACTCTAATTTTTTAGTGGACAAAGCGACTACAAATTTTTGCTTAATCATCCAACTGATAGCACCACCAAACATAGTAAACATGTAAGCACTGGTGGATCTTTTTTTGTCAATGTCATCTACCCAATCTGAATCCACGAATCCATAAATACAAACTAAATACAAAGATCCTATAGGATATCCATGATAACATAAGTAATACTCAAAAGTACCCTATAAGTACTTGAATAATCTATTTACTGTATCCCAATGTACTCATCCAGGATTACCATGAATCAGTTGAGGAATCCCATTGCTCGAGCAATGTTTGTTCTTGTACATACCATAGCATACATCAAACTACCAACAACAATAGCATAAGATACTCTCATCATATCCTTCACCTCACTAGGATATTTTGGATGATTTGAAACTAATAACTTTATCCCCATCACAACAAGAACACACAATGGTCTACAAGTTGCCATGTTGAATCTCTCCAATATAGAATTCACATACTTACTCTGTTCTAACCAAAGTTTTCTATTTTCTCTGTCTCTTCTTATTTTATATCCAAAATATACCTAGCTACACATAAATACTTCATTTCAAATTATGTTGAAAGCTGAGACTTCAAATCATAAATCAAGGATTTACCATTCCTAATGAAAAACATATCATCATCATACAATACAATAATGAGAATGTGATCATCAACTATTTTGAAGTAAACACAATGATCAGATTTCAATCTAAGAAATTTCAAACTTAACACAAAGGAATTGAACATTTGGTACCACATCCTAGGTGACTGTTTCAAACCATACAAAGACTTCTTCAACTTGCAAACTAATTTTTGTGTACCTTTCTTAACGTAATGCTCTAGCTATGACATATATATTTCTTCCTCCAAATCACCATGAAGGAAATTTATCTTCATGCATCCATCTATTCAATCTCTAAATTATATGCAATAGAAAGTGATAGTAAAAATCTAATAGATGTCAACTTTGCAACAAGAGAAAAATCTTACAATAATCAATTCCCTCAACATGGGAATAACCCTTTGTGACCAACCTTTCCTTGTATCTCTCAACACTGCCATTTGAACCAAGCTTTTTCTTGAACACCCATTTGCAACCAATGGGTTTACATCCATCAAGAAAGGGTATCAGATCCCAAATGTCATTTATTTTTAATGCAACCATCTCTTCATCCATGGCCTTTATCTAGGAATTTGCATCACTCATACCCATAGCCTCCCTTACGATCCTAGGCTCATCAATGTTAGAAATCATAGTGAAAATAAAACTAGAATCATCCAATGAATATCCAAACCTATCAGGTTGTCACCTTATCCATGTAGACCTCCTCAAAGGTTGAGGTTGAGGTTCTTCATCTTCTTCTAAACTTTTAGATTTGCTTGATCTCTCCTCATCATTAGGTCCATTAGATATTTTTGGTTCTTCTTTCTCAAGGGTAGGAGGTAGATGAACCACATCCTCTTTCTTTGGCTATAAAACAATTGTAGGAGAAACAAGTTCCCTGAAAATCACATTTAGGCTAGATACAAAGCCCTTTCAGCCACAAGATCCCAAAGCTTGTACCCTTTCACACTGATGCCATAACTGATGAACATACTCTTTACTACCTTATTCTCCAATGTAGACCTCTTCTCCTTAGGCACATGAGCATATGCCTCACAATCAAATACTCGAATATGTCTCAATGAAATATTTTTACCAAACCATACCTCCATGGGTGTCTTATCCATAAGTGTTGAAGTAGGAGACCTATTAATCAGGTAACAAGTAGTGGCAACAACTTTAGCCCAAAATTTTTGTTCAAGGCTAGCTCCTCTAAGAATACTCCTAGTCATCTCTATTAATGCCATATTCATTCTTCTTACAACTCCATTCTATTGAGGGGTGTAGGGAGTTTTCTATTTCTTTCAATCTTATGTTCTTTACAAAACCTATTGAAATCTATTGAGAAAAATGAGCACCACCATTGTCAGTCCTCAAACATTTAATATTTCTATCCTTTGGATTATCTACAAGATCTTTAAACTCTTTAAATCTATTAAAGACTTTAGATTTTATTTTAAGGAAATAGAATTATGTCCTTCTATTGTAATAATTAATGGATAAAATGAAATAATAGATTTTTCCATCAAAAGAACATTAATAGGACCAAACACATCAGAATGAATCAAGTTCAATACCTGAAAAGATTTGTGAGAACTAGAATAAAACTAAACATGGTTTTTCTTTCCATAAATGCAATATTCACAAAAATCAAACTCAAGATTGCATCATTCATCCCTTCAACAATTTTTTTATTATTTAGGGTTCTAAGACCCTTCTCACCAATGTGGCCAATCCTTTGGTGTCACAACATATTTTTATTTATTGGAATTTTCATCTCCATAGAATAAGCACCCTTGGGTACCTAAAAAGCACTACCATCAAAAGTAGATGCAATATTCCTCTTCACTATTAGTTCCGATGATGAGGATGAAAACTCTGAAGTTCTCTTCTTCATAACAGAACTATTACACTAAATGGTGCATGCATCAAGCTAAAACATAGTTCCAATCGGACACCCTTAGCCAACACCATAGCTCCTCTCGTCATCTTACATCCTCCATTCAATAAAAACTACCTGCACACCCACATCATTTAATTTACTTACAAACAACAGGTTACATACCAAACCAAGGATATGTAGTACATCATTGATCCCCTTCAATCTACCATCAAAGAATTGAATTAGAACTCTTCCACAACTAATAATAATTAGATCAAATTAATCATCCAAGTACACCTTCCCATCATCAAATTATTTATACTTAAAAAACCAACCCCAATATGAGGTCATGTGGAATGATGCACCTGCAGATGTTAAAATATGCAAACAATCTTAAAATATCCCACACATTAGTATAGTTAGTAAAGAAAATCCCATTTGACATCCCTATGAAATACTACAACAAGCTCCATAATGCAATCACAAGATCAAGTAAACCAAATGAAAACACAAAAAGAAGCATAGTGCATACCTATTCCACAGTGGATTGGTGCACCTTTGATATGTAAAGGATCCCTTTCCCAATCCTTGATAAGCCTCAAGATAATGATAAACAAAAGATGCAAGATAATGAACTCAAATTCCTATAGTAAGAATGCTCAACTTGTAGATGAAAAATGAGAAGAAAAGCCTTAAATTTATAGATGAGATTGAGAGAAGAAGAGGCAAAGTGGAAGAATGTGGGACTAATCTTCAACCAATGGATACATGCCACTTGTCAAGATGTGAGAGGATGGAGGGTGCCTATAGTAAGAATGCTCAACTTGTAGATGAAAAATGAGAAGAAAAGCCTTGAATTTATAGATGAGATTGAGAGAAGAAGAGGCAAAGTGGAAGAATGTGGGACTAATATTCAACCAATGGATACATGCCACTTGTCAAGATGTGAGAGGATGGCATTTTGGTCTTTGTGCAAGTAAATTCTTATTAGGTGAGTTTGAAATTTGAAAATAGCATTAAATGTATACGGTTGAGAGTTTTGGGGGGAAATTTGTTTGGACAAAAAAAGTCAAACAAATGGAGTTAATGAGGGAATATTCCTTGGGAATATGTCTTGTGAGGGAAAATAGAGATTTAATAAATTAAAATAAATGATTTATTGTGCAAGTGGGATTATCTAGAGGATGTGACATGGATTAGAATTAGTTTTAATCATGATTTGATTAATTTTAATGGAGGTTAGTTGATTGTGACATTCAACTTAAGTATTTGGATTTATTTAAATTAAATGAGAAGATAAAGAACATTAGAAATTTAATTAAATATTTGGATTTATTCAATTAAATGAAAGAACTTTAGGAGATTAATTAAATAAAATTGATTTATTTAATTACAGAGAAGAATATGATTTAATTAGATAAAGTTGATTTATTTGATTAATAGAGGAAATGGTGTTGATTGAAGAGTAATTAGATGCATGATGTTAGTTAGGATTATTTTCATGTCTACAAAACCAAAGACAATTAGCCACACATCTTCAGATGAATGTGTTTCCAAGATAGCAACAAATGCTTCACCATCTTCCTAAGAAGACTTGTATGAATCAAAATCATTATTTTTCTTCTTTTTCTCCTCTTTGCACTCCTTGCAAAAGAGACCAGGTTTGTCGCAATTCCAACAGAGAGAATTGGAATTTCTAGGAGACTTAGATCTACCACATGACTTGAATCTTCCTTTGTTTTCTTTCTTCTTATCCTTCTTCTTTCCTTTCTCCTTGGTTCTACCACAAACTGCAAGAGCCTCTTAGTTGATTCAAAGGATCTTCTCTGCCTCTCCTCAGACAATAGAGATGCAACCACATCATCCATCTTGAAATTGGTAGTGGTACTTCTAATGGACATAACAAGGTGGTCCCATGAATCTAGTAATGAACACAGTAATGACTAATTTCATACAACAATCCTCATCATCCATCTTTAAACCAATAGAGGACAACTAGGTAACAAGCATATTAAATGAATTCATGTGATTTGCAAAAAATCCTCCATCCTCCATCCTTAGAGAGTACAATTACTTTCTCATGAATAACTTAAATTTACCAGTTATTTAGCCTGATAATTTTTTCCAAGTTTCTTCCATAAAGATGTATTTTTATCCTCATGCACATTTAATAAGATACAGTCAACCAAATAGAGTCTTATGAGACCCTTAGCTTTTTGATCCATTTGATCCTGATCTTCTTGTTTCATGCTCATTGGCATGGAATCATAAATTGTGAGCCTAGACCTCTATCCACCAATAGGTCCTCTATATTGAGTTTCCACAACTCAAATTTGCCTCCATTAAACTTCTCTAATTCAAACCTCTGAGATGCACTAGCCATCTCTCCTACAAAAAAGATTACAAACCCATTATGGAGTCTCCTACTCAAATGAAGATCAGTACAAAAAAACCCTCTACCTAACAACTAGAATAAAGGGTGGTCAGGCTTCGGTACCAACTAAAAGGAAGCAAGGTATGCAAAAATGCTTCCTGTCATCGATCTAATGAGGAGAGATGTACAATTTTAATTCTTTTATAGTTATAATATGAGATGCACAATAGAGAGATTAATAAAATATCACATGCAAGTATAAAAGCTCACATCACAAGATATATGTGGGGAAACCCTTTTGGGAGAAACCCCACACTCCAAAGCCGGCACAATGTATTATCTAATCAACATTGATTACAACACACTTGCAATACAAGTTCTTCCAAGAGTATACATATTTTAAATTTTTGAGCAATTCTAATAGCATAACAATACCTACAAATTAACCATATAAACTACTCCCACAAGCACCTTATTTAAAGAGAAATACAAGCATAAAGGAAGCTTCATGAGCAAGTAACAAGGGATGGGCATCCAAATCTATGTAGCTCACTTTTCCAACACGTATTTGAATTTTATGACACTTTTCCAATACGTCCTTATTCCCCTTACATTCCTCCATACTTGGGCATCCCAAAATTTCCCTAAATAGGTATGACAAATTCCTTACAATGTCATTGAATCTGCCATATATGACAACTCTTACAGTTGTAAGAGAATCTATCATAACCAACTAATAATAGAAGATTCCTCTTATACTCTCTTACAACATGTCATCTACTCTTTAAAACCATAAATACCTGCAACTATTATCATAAATGCTTCTAACTACCCCTTAATCCTCTCCAATTGGATCTTACTATCTTGGTTGCCACTTGCATGATAATAGGACATGTTTATAACTCCCTACAACTGTCCTAACTCCTAGGAGGCGTATGAAAATACTCATTTTTCATCATGGAGTACAATTGTGCCTTGAAGTCTCCTTTATGAACTTGAAAACTATTAAAATCATCCTTGTCACAATCTTACTATTATCTTTCAAGATTCTTAGACTACAAGTCTATTAAATACTCTGTGAACATTGTATTAACGCATGTGAAGGTCTTTGTTATTGCATATGGTCTAAATAAACTTATCTTACTTCCCTTGATGTAGATAACAAAAAATTAAAAAATATAACACAACCAACCCTAGTATACTTGTCACTATTTGACAATCTTCACGTGACATAAACCACTGACCATGGAATTTCAATGTTTCATAAACTTTTAGCATATTCTTTTATCATTACATGCAACATTAGCTAATAATCATTCCAAAATATCTTAAGATATGTACACGAGTCAAAAACTCATATGAACATTCTTGTAAGAACTGCCAACAAACCTAAGGATAAAGTAAACTCTCTTATGGTCTTATATCCATTTGACCTCATATTTAGATATAAAATCTTGAATAATCTAATTAGTGTCATCCTCTTCTATATGATTCTTTCCCCGGTGCTCATTTTGTTTAGTTGTGGCAACTTGAATCTCATTTTCTTTCTTACTATGTGAAAAGTATGTAGTTCCATTCTCTCATAAGTAGAGGATCTTTGAAGACAACACTTTGGAAAGCAAGATCAATTTTTGTCTTACCAGAACCACCAACACCACTAAACTTAATCATTATGGCCATATTGTCAAGAAAGACTTAACACTTAGTCACTAGGATATTTTCTTTGCCATTCAAGCTTGTGATTATTATCCTATTTTTAAATAAGCAGAGATTAGAGAACTTGTAGATCATTCTTGATATCCCAATTATTGTTACACCCATTGTATGTGGTGAATTGCTAGATAGGCATCCAAGCATTGTGTTAAAACAATGATACAACTTCTCCTTGAACCTGCATTCTCTAAGTCCTCCAAGCAATGAAAAATTTACTAGAAACCCATAAGCTTGATTCCTTTTCTTTTATTAGACTCATTTACTTATAGGCATATTTCTAGACCATTCCCTCATTATATTTCTAATTTCTAATCTTTTGTAGCTTGATGAATCAGACTGGTGGGTGCCCCATCAGAGCTCCCCCACCTATGTACTCTGCTCCTTCCCAAAATGGAGCACCTTCACCTTTTGGGGGAACTAAAAGTACGCCTGGTGCTTCACATGTTCCTTCACCTAGGGGTTTGAATGAGGTTGTTTCTTCTCTTGGAGGTAAGGACATTCGATTAACTAGTGAAAACTTTGCTTCTTATGTGGAAAAGCTCATTGGAGGAAAGGCTTCGACAAAGGCACCTCAGGACTCTTTGCCTACTTTTTGTATTGTTTTGGGGGATGAGGTGGACATCCCAAATGCAATCTTGAATGATGCTTTAGAGGGCCTAAAGTTGTCCTTGGTTGGAAATTTCTTTGTTGGCCATCCTAATATTGATCAGGTATACAAGTGGGCCACTGACACTTGGAATCTCAAAGGCAATGTTTCTATATGTGCTATGCTTAAAGGTCTTTTTTTGTTTACCTTTGTTATCCCTGAGGATATGATAAAGGTTCTCATGAGTGGTCCATGGGATTTTGATAGAAGTTTTAAGAATATTTTGTCTTTGTGCAAGTGGAAACCAAGGTTTGATGCCTTTGCTAACTTGGGGAAAGTCGCCCCTACTTGGGTCAGGCTCCTTGGTTTGCCACTGGAATTTTAGCACCAAAATGGCTTTAAGGGGATTTTTGATTCTTTCAAAACCTTGGTTACGGTGGATAAATTAACCCTTCTTAATTATCAATTGGTTTATGCTAGAATGTGTGTGAACATTGTTGTCAACACTGTTCTACCCACCTTTGTGACCTTAAAATCAAAATTTGGAAGATGGGTTCAACCGTTGGAGTATGAAAAAGCTATGGTATTATGCCAAGGATGTAACAAGTTTGGGAATCTACAAGATGTCTACAACAAAGTCCCTAAGAAACCTCAAATTGAAACCCAACAAAGTTCTCCCTTGAAAAATGTGGTTCCTATGAACCTGATAAAGGAGCTTGATACTCCTACTCCTAATAAGGCTTTGATGCTATCAGATAAGGCAAGGATGCCTCTTCTAAAGGTGCAAGACATGGAAGGTCTAACCTTGAATGAGGGTGTTTCAAAGGAAAATGTGGTTGGGATCTTTTATGAGGGGGTTGTTGATGGGCTCACCTCCCCACCTTCCTTGGAAAAATATCTTGAATCACAAAATGGAAAGGTGGACAACATGAAAAACTTATCTCAAAATTTGGTGGGAGGTGATCAACATGTGAGCTTTTTGAGGAGGGTAATATTATCAATCAAATGGAAAAAAAATTGACTCCCTCTCCTGAGCTCCCAACAACATACCTAAATTTGGGGGAGAATCACACACCGGAAGATAAAAATGGGAAGGAAGGAAAGATGGAACCAGTAAAATTCAAATAAAATCTTGTTCTCCCCAAAAAGAGGGTTTGGTAGATGAAGATTGGACAAACACAAAATCAAGGAAAATGAAGAAACTGGATGTGAGAGGAAATAACAAAGTGGGAAAACCTCAATTAAAAGAGTCAAGGATCAAAGAAACAACAAGAGATGTGGCTACAGGTAAGCATAGAACTCTTGACTCCTTGGTAGGGAGAAAATCTAGAAAAAGTAAGGGGAGTTCTTCTCCTACCTGGAGTAGTATCAAGTGATACTTCTTTTCCTATTTTTCTCTCATGCGTATGTTGTCTTGGACTGTAAGGGGACTATAAACAAAATTTGTTAAAAGATTGTTTGGTTGATGTGAAACCGGATGTTTTACTAATTCAAGAAACTAAAATGAAAAAATAAAGCTTTGAGAAAGTGCTAAAATGGCTTTGGCCCAATGTTGGTTTTGAAGTCAGTGATGCTAAGGGAGCCTCGGGAGGGATTGCAACTTGCTGGAAGATTGAATTTAAGTAATAAAAATAGTCTCTTAGTCAGTATGGAAGATAGTGTTACCTCAGTCAAATGGAATATGGTCAATATTTACGGTCCCAACTCAAGATTGGACAGGCTTGACTTATGGAACATGCTGGAAGGAATCATTTCCAATAGAAAAGATGAGTTTTGGATGCTTGGGGGGATTTTAGCTCCCCGTTATACCCCTAAAAACAATTTGAGGTCTTACTAATTTTTCTGATAGTATGATGGACCTATCCGGTTTCCTTAACTCAATGGGGTTAATGGAAATTCCTTTGAATGGATCTCTCTTTACCTAGTCTAATAGGCGACAGGGAAATCATCTTATCCAGGTCAAATTGGAACATACTGCAGAATCTCTCTCTTACCGCTTTCCCAAGAACAGGTTTAGACCATAATGCCCTCCTCCTGGAATGGGATGATAAAATGACTAAAATTCCTTTCCCTTTTAGATATGAAATAATGTGGTTTTTTCATTTGGACTTCAAATATTTAGTTGAGGAGTGGTGGAATTTACCTTGTGATGGCACTCCCATGTATAGATTAGCTCATAAATTGAAAAGAGTCAAAGAAAAGGTCAAGGGGTGGAACAAGTATTCGTTTGGGAACATTTTTGCCACTAATAAAGATCTAAACTCAAAAATTAAAGAGATTCAAGACCTAATGGAGTTGGGAATTATGGAAGATGAGACCTATAATAAAGAAAGGGAGTTGAGATCTCAATGGTATAAATAAAGAAAAAGGAAGAAACTTTCTAGAAATAGAAATCAAGAATCTAATGGTTAAGGGAAGGGGATAGAAATACAAATTTTTTCCATGAATCCACCTTGAAACACAGAGGAAGAAATGAGATCAAATTTCTAATTACTTCTAATGGGACAAGACTTGATAATGAAGAGGACATTGCTAGGGAGGTTGTCTCCTTTTTTTCAAACTTTCGTGAACTGCCAAAGGTTGATAATTCTGAATTAGATGATTTTTTGCAAGTCATTCCCCATGTTATCACAGAGTAGGATTTAAAATAATTGTCTAAAGTTATTTCTATGAATGAGGTGAAGGAGACTATTTTATCCTTTGGTGCTTTTAAAGCGCCAGGACTGGATGGATTTCCCCCAAGCTTTTTCCAAGTCTATTGTGATATAGTCTCTCTTGACTTGTTCAATGTGGTCAGGGATTTCTTCAGATCAAGAAGGATTTTAAATCAGATGAATACCAATTTTATAGCTCTAATCCCCAAGACTAATGATGTTGTTTCTATGAATGACTATAGACCTATCAGTTTGTGCAACACCACCTATAAGATTTGTTCTAAAATTATGGTTAATAGGTTGAAATTAGTCTTGAATAAAATGATTGTTGTCAATCAGAAGGGATTTGTCCAAGGAAGACAAATATTGGATGCAACTATTTACACCCATGAGGTGTTACATTCTATGGATCACAACAAAAAATAGGGTATGGCATTGAAATTGGATATCTCTAAAGCATATGATCGGGTCTCTTGGACTTTTCTATTTGTTGTTCTTAAAAAAATTGGTTTCAATGGTAAATTCCTCAATCTTATCAAATCTTGTGCCACTACTCTGAAGTACTCAATCTTGATTAATGGGGTTCCTAAATTCTTCTTCTCTTCAAGATGTGGCCTGAGACAGGGGGATCGATTGTCACCTTACTTGTTTATCATTGTTGTTGAAGCTTTGGGTTGTAATATCCAAAAACAACTTGTAAACAAAACTTTAAAACGTTTCTATGATGCTTCCTCCCTTCCCCCTACTACACACCAACATTTCACTGATGGCACTATCCTCATGGGAGAGGAATCTATTTTAGAAGCAAAACAATGGAAAGTAATCCTTGACCAATATACTAAAATATCTGGCCAATTCATCAATTATCAAAAAAGTAAAATCTATTTTTCAATACTAGCAAGATTGTTAAGGGAAAAGTTATAAATATTTTAGGATGCTAGGAGGTGGACTTGCCAGCTACTTATTTGGGCTTACCTTTAATTTCCAGAAAGCCCAACAATAACTACTAGAATTACATTATGGAAAAGATATAGAAGAAACTAGTTGGGTGGAAGGGAAAATTGTTGAGCTTTGCTCAGAAGGTTCAACTTTTAAAGGCTTCCTTACAGAATATACCTATCTATTACCTATCTTTGTTCAACATCCCTACTTATATTGCTGAGAAAATTGAAATGATTCAAAGGAGATTCTTATGGTCAGGTGTGGAAGAAAGGAAAATAATGGGACTCATTAAATGGGAAATTGTTTGCACATCGAAGAGGGAAGGAGGTTTGGGAATCAAAAGAATAAGAATGTTTAAAAAAGCTCTTGTGGCAAAAATGGGTTGGTTTCTTTTGGAAGGTGAAAAGGATTGGGTACAGATCTTGCGGGCTAAATACCTAAATAATAAGGATACTTGTTTTCTCAAGAAAAAGGAGCTACCTTACGACTCTATCTTTTGGAATAACCTGCTAAAAGTTAGAGGAACCCTAACTAAAGGAGAGAAATTGAGAATTGGAAATGGGCTTAAAACTAATTTTTGGGAGGATTTTTGGTCCACTTGTGCTCCTTTATCAGCTAGGGATAACCTTCAGCAAATGAGAATCAGACTAAAAAGAAGCATTGGCAAGAAGGTCTCTAATTATTTAAATTGGGAAGGATTGAGACTGGAATGGATTGACTTCAAGAACCATTTGAATAATGTTGTTTTCAGGGGTGGTAGATAGTTGAATTGGGATGCTTCTTTGGACTCTCTATTGATACTAATTGGGAATCTTGACCTTTTTTCAAGAAACAAAAAGGATGAATGGATCTAGAAAAAAAATGCTTCAAGGAGGTTCTCTATTAAATCAGCCTATGAGACTATGGAATTGCAACCTCTTAACCTTGGAGTCTTTCATAGGAACATGGTGTGGAGTAAGAACTTAATCCCCGAGATTAATTTCTTCTGGTGGGCTATGATACATGGTAAGATTCTCACAATTGAAAATCTTAAGAAAAGAGGTTGGTATTTAGTTAATGTTATCAAGTTGCAATGAAGAAGAAGAAACTATTATGCATTTGCTCTTTCAATGCCCCTATGCTCAAGAAGTTTGGGATTGTTTCCTAAAAAATATTATGGCGGAATGGGTTTTCCCTGCTTCGATCAAAATGTTTGCTGAAGGGTGGAGCTTATGTCCTTACTCTCATAAAATAATTCTTGACCTCTGGAGACAAGTTCCCCCATTCCTCACTTAGGGATTGTGGAAATAAATAATAGGATCTTTAGGGATGTTGCTAAAAGTAGAAAGAAGCTATGTATGGTTATAAGGAAACATATTAAAGAAAACATTGAAAGTTGCAAGTACACCTAGTCAAGGAAAGGGCCTTCCTATCAAGAGTTAAGAATTAAGCAATGGTGGGGGATTTACCATGACCTTAACAATATTAACTGGGCTAAACAAATTATCAGAAATAACATTGTCTGGATTCCCCTAGATCTAGAATGGGTTAAATGTAATTTTGATGGATGTTCAAAAGGAAATCCTAGACTGGCAGGAGCAGGTGGTGTGGTTAGAGATGATCGCGGTATCTATGTGGCTAGATACAACAAGGGCCTGGGAACAACTAATAATTTTGCTGAAGCTTTTGTTGTTTGGGAAGGAATAGGTTATCTCAAAGATAAAGGGTACATGAAGGTTATTTTGGAAGGCGACTCCAAGCTTATTATTGATTATTTAAAAAATATAGTTGAGGCACCTTGGGAAATAAAAGACCTGTTGGATGATTGTAAAAATATGCTACAGTCTTTCCAAAACTACAAGATTTACCATACATTTAGGGAGGGCAATAGGGCCGCCAATGCTATGGAAAACTTTGGCCTTAGATAGGAGGTGTTAAAATATTGAGATTTATCCAATCTATCTAACCAAATAAAATAAATAATTGCTAAGGATAGATTAGGAGATTGGATTAATCATGGACAAAATAGCAATAATTAAAACAAGAGGCTTGATTTTTCCTCCAACTATCAAGTGGGTTTTTCCTTGGTGGAAACTAGGCAAGCTAACAAGATGGACTAGGTGGTACATGCACAAAGATATGCCTAATCCCGAAGATATTAAAAGAATGAGATGGAAAGGAAAAATTATTTGGGTAACCTCGTGCTTCAAAAAGAAAGTTTTTAATGAGGATATTGGGAGCACCATTTGCATCGCTAAAAATATTGAGTTTGATTTTGGAAAAGACACATTGACATGTGTTAATGTTGATGGGAAGAAGAGTAATAAAATAATAATAATTATGACTAATAAAGGTGGTGGAGTTGTCAGATTTCATAATGACAGGGCTTGAAAAGGTGAAATTTGACTTTGTTTCAAGAGTGACTATTTTAAACAACCTGCCAGAAGATTTGAGTCGTTATCTTCTCAAATGAAAAAACCACAAGGTCCCCATCAACACTGAGATTTTTGAATTACTGGTTGCCACAATCGTGAATGAAAAGGGACAAAAAGACGAGTTTCTTCTCCTTTCTAAGAATTACTCTAGCAAGGATCACACCATGGGAGGCCCCAAAAAGAGGATGGACCCATGTCAATATGATTCTCTGTGATATAATTCAGAGCTTTGGGGTCTATTTGAGAAGGTCGGCTTTATCTCATACTTTGTAGCCATGGAAGGATATAATGAGTAGTTGACCTACAAGTTTGCGAATGGTTGGAAGGATGACGAAGTGGAGCTGGGTGGTCTTCATTTCATAGTGGACGGTATGCTCGTAGCTAAGGAGATGAGGCTAGCATATGAAGGGAAGAAGGTGGCAAAGGTAAGTAATGTCAAGTACCAAGTTTATATTGAGAAATTTTTTGAGGATAAAGAAAAAGCTGAGAGATTCCATAATGGTTATTCTAGGGTTTTGCTTCCTCCCATGTACCACAATGTGTGCTTTTTTGTTATGAAATACTTTATGCTTGAAGGTTGGTTTCAATCTGTTCATGGCTACCACTTCCCAATCTTGAACCATATCTGACACCTTGAGAAGATAAACCTTCCTTTCTTCATCTTTTCATCCCTGAGCTAGATCCTAACCAATGGCGCAAACATGTTGTTACACCAGAGACTGATTTGCGCTATTTATAAATATGTTTTAGCTACTTCCCCACAAAGAAATATTTTCCTTGATTTGATTGAAAACCCTACCCCCAAGAGCTATGTGAAAATTGAGCTTATAGAAAGCCATCCCCACACCTCGACCAAAAAATATGCTAAGACTTCCCCGACCCTATTGACCCTTCATGGCCGGACCTACTTAAAATTACTCTTGAAAAACAAAGTGTTGCGCCTATTGCCCTTACTGTGAACAAAAAATAAAAATGTTGATACGTGAGTTGGGGGCTAATCCCAACACTATCACGATTCTGGATGACATGGACAACGACCCTGAATGTTCTACACTGGTGGGTAGAAGGTCCACTAGGCTTGATTTGGCGATGTCAAAAGGGTCTGATAGCACCAAAAAGTCTAAAATCTTGGAAGAAAAGTGTGCTATTGAGTCCCAGGATAGTAAGGAGAAGAAGGTGGTAAGGGAAGATAAGCTTCCTTATCTGAGGAAATCCCAGACATCCTTGGGGGTGAGTCTACTAAGGAGGAGGAGGAATTGAAAGATGAGGAAGATGCTAGCAATGAGGATGAGGATGGGGAATTGCAGCAAGAGGAGGTGTAGGAGGTCGAAGATGACAATGATAGGGCTATGGAAAAAGAATATGCTACCAATGACATGAAGGTTATGGAGTTCAATAACCCTAGTGAAGAGAACATGTCGGGTTTTGACACTGCTAGAATTCAAAGGGTGGAGGAAAGGATGGAGATGTTGGAAAAATTGATGCAAGAGAAAGGTAAGGACAACATATTCTAGGCTCTTTAAAATGTTGTTAAGAGCTTATGCAAGGTGGTGGATGTAGTAATAAAAAAGTTGTGATGGCCACGGTTTTGGGTCAAGGTAAAATTAAGAAGCAACAAAGGAAAAAGGCAATGGATGATGAAGCAAACTTGTCTGGAAAGATGGATCCCAAAGAGAAGTTTGAAGACTCTGTCGAAGACCTACTAAAGGCTTGGAATTTGATCGAGGATGCTTAATCCTTGGCCTCTGGTCCTCTTTCTTTTTGTCATTTGCTACTATGGTATTTTTTTTTAATCTTGGTTGTTATAATGTTGATATTGGTCGTTGGTTCCTGGAATTTAATACTTCTAGTTGTATCTATGTTAGGAATTTTGGTTTTAGATTGGACACTATTTTAAGGTTATGCGGTTATAACCCACTTTTGTGGTGGGATTTTAAGTTGGAATGGATATAATTTTTTCTTATGACTGATAGGGCTATAATGTTTGATGCAGAGGGCACAGGTTAGTTTTTGATTGATTGGTTGGGGAAGTGTTTCTTCGGTCTCCTTCCTCTTTGTGTTGTTTTGACAGGATGTTCTATAGTCTGCTATACTAATCTATATGGGTCAGGGCCCTTTCCCTGCTTAATCAATCAAAAATAATAAATAACATATTAACACATTCAACATCTAGATCTTGAAACCAAAAAGAGATATTGCAAGATACAAAATTGGAGTTGTTGTTTTTTATAAGATAAGCAACATTTACAGGGTGTTGTACCCTTCACACAAAAATCCCAAAGGGCCAAAGGAAAGCATAGTTCAAACAAAGCTTAAACTAAAATAAATTTGTGTTGTTGTTGAGGTTAAGGATAGCTAAGCTTTTTATTTACATTTTGGTGTCTCTTTCAAACATTTTATATATGTAGATTTTGTCATGCTAGACAATGATAACTAACATCACTATGCATTTTATTTCCTATCACCCTTTACACCAGTATCATGAATTCCTTGAAGTATTGTCATTAAAAATTTTCCTTCATAGTCATCTAATTTTGAAGATTACCACCCTTACAAAACTTTCTCTCATATTATTTTTCCTTTTAGCACCGTCCTCTTTCAATTTCTATGCTTTCTTTAGCATTGTTTTATTGATTACTATCTACCCATCTTGTAAAAACTACCATAATATCCTTTAGTGATGCTTTTGTACTCTTCATAGATTGTCATACTACGCACTAAGGCTCTTAGACTATTCACTTGTGATAATATAACATTGTCACTATGATGAATATCATTATAAATTATCATGCACGCTATCATTAACTTTATATATTATCACTAGAATATTCTTCTTTGATGACTAGTAGTTTATTTATCAGCGTGACAAACCTTTGTACATGTTATGTGGACCTTTGAAAAATTCATAGTAAATGAGCCTTGAATAACTTCTATAGGGTCTCCCATACAATATACTACCAATGAGATGATATGTGTGCTTCTTAAAAGGTAGTTCTCAGGAATTTGTCCATACATCTACTTGATTTGATATAATTTGATAGTCTTTAAGAACCTAGCAACTATAAAACCTAAATCTTACCCTACTTGAACAAGAAGTAACTATAAAACATCATTAATCCTTTACTTTACATAAGTGGTGCCCAAGCTATTTCCTTTTGCTTGCTCACCAAGGACTCCTACATTGTTAAATATGATATCTAATCTTCCATATTTGGAGACTATTTCCTCACACTCATGATTTGACACTATTACTTATAGAAGAGTGGCGGTTTTCACAAGTATGCCGGTTTAGACGCCTTGCCATAGAATTTTCTTATGGATTTATCACTTTCAACAATGTCATTATACAACAAGTCATGTCATGATCATATTGTAGTAAGTCTCTCCATTATTCATTGCAGTCATCATCATAGTCTACCTTGTGACTATCACTTTAACATGGATTTCCTCTTAAAAGGGATTGCCACTTGTTTGGTGATCTATCACTGTCCCTTTCACTCTAGACAACTTCGTTATCATGATAGGCCTAAAGGCTTCCTTGCTAATTGTATTGTTCCCATGACTTAACACAAGGTCTTCAAGTGTGTCAATTGTTATGCATGTCATCTTTATTTGTAGAGCTCCTTGAAGTATTTTAATATTTTGGATAAGGTTTGAGATCCCCTTGAAGTGATGCACATACCCTAAGGGTTTTAACAACATTTTAGCCCTTTCTTACTATTATTTATATATCATTGCCTTCTACCATCTTCACTATTATCTGCCCTTAAAAGACTCCCTCTTACCTTGATGATTTCTCTAGTTTTCAACACTTGGTACTACTGAATGATTATGTGGGTATGTACAAATAGTGAAAGAGACAGTGAATATATTTCTCACTTGCAATTTTTGAGACACCTTTTGCATAGTCATGTAGACCTTTGATGAATTATTATAGTGGTGTTGGGTGTCTTAATGGCATTTTTGAAAGAATAAATAAACACTTGACAAGGCTTGAAAATGATATATACTCGAGGATGAAGGTTGAACATGGTGAAAGGGGTGGGAGGTAGACATCTTTGAGAAGAAATACAAGACATTCATAGAATGACTTAGAAACTATGCACACAGATCCCTATATAGAAAAATGAGAACTTAATATTTTGAGTGTCACCCCATGTCAATGAAACAACATACAGAATTCATCCCTAGCAATTTCTATCTTCAAAAGAATATCTGTAGGTGTTCATACATGCATAGATATTGAGTGAATGTATGTTTTGATACATAGGGATAATGAGATTTATCTCACATACCTATCATGATATTTGATGATTCCCTTCATACATGTGTCCTCAAGGCTTGACAAAGTCTCTACAGGTTTTCATGTTTCATGGAGGTAAAGGCCTAGAATGTTTGCCTCAAAGATACCTCAACTCTCTTAAGATAAAAAACCCTAAACTCTTGATTAAATCTCAACAAAACCTAACAAAATTGAGTTAAGACTCACCTCCATTTTAAATTAGGACTCCCTCCAAACCTTGCAAAATATGATTTGGAGAGACCAAAGCTTGATTTTGCAACTTTTTGAAATAATAAATACTAGCAGGTGAAAACATTATCCATTTGTGCTTTATTAAAAATGACTTTAGAGCCCCTAAAGACCTATAACCAATAAATATGACCATATAAAACCTTTTAAAACTTCCTAGTGACTATTTGAGCCTATGTGACATAAAATATTAATAGTTACAATATGAGATGAATTATAAAAAAATATAAAATATCCTTATTATATATAAAGAGGGTAATACATTCAAAGCACATGAATCTATTGATATAGGACCAACATGACATATAAGAGATATGTCATCAAGAGGCATAATAATATTACACATAAGTGAGGGGGTCTAATATCATTGTAAACCAACATAATAAATGCATTATTAATAATTATTCCTAGGTGGATGATCATCATTATCACAAACTATGGGATCATCATAAAGCTAATGAACAAATGACATTGAGGATGAGTAATAATTAACTCCATGAAGGAAGGAGAATATAGTACATGTTTTAACAAAACATCTATAGAAGACATGTCTCTATCCTTGCTATAACGTGTCATGAAAATATCAAGGACATATGTGTCATACTACATAAAAGATAAGAACATTTAATACTTTAAAATAAATGAATTTAAATAAGTTGATGAGTGAACCCTGATAGTTTTTACAATGATAGGGAAAATTCTAGGGGTTGGAGGATGGATAGGATAAAAGATTAAATCACTATGCATGCCCAAAATCCAATCAAAAGATATAAGCATAAAGGTCGAACCCTATATAGATATGAAAAATCAAAATTATATCTAAATTAAAGAAAATAAAGGAACCCTAGGTCTAATGTTTAAGTTCCTTTGATTCAAACTTTTGTTGTTTTATTGTATTTTTCTATTGTTTCATTAAGATGCAGATCAACAAGGTGTGTAGTTTGAATTTCAACCATGAAGGTGAGCCAATCAAACTTGGATCTACATCTTATTGAGCCTTGTAATGGATTGGAATTTATTTTCTATGATTGGCCTAATTAGACTATATGACCTAATATGCAAAATGCAAGAATCTGACAATTGATAAACCAAAATAATGAATTGCAAGCAGATTTGGGAAGTGCGGATGACTATGTACCTATCCTAAAAAGTTGGTTTCAGTGTGCATATGAGGATTTATTCACCCAAGGGCATATGGTTCTTTGTAGGGGTGTTCTCTATTTTTGAGGTCCTTTGATGATAGATATGAGCTTCTGATTCCCAATTTCAAAGTTGTCAAATCATTGTCAGATATTTTTGTAAGTGAGTTTCTATGAGTTGACAAGGTGTAGGGCTTCAAATGAATCAATGAACAATTTATCTTCAAGCTTCCTTCAATCCTCTTTAAACCTAAAATCTACACATACACAAAGAGAATAAATGTTGTGCCATTTAGGGGCTTGCCTTGGTCAAACCCCGTGTTAGTGTTTCCACTTCCACAATGATAATGTTAATGATAAAAATGGATAAAGGATAGGAAGGAATGATGAATCAAAAAAGTGTTGCAACTCACCACCCTTCAATCGCTTCCAAGAAGGATTGAAGTCATACACATCACTTCAAGGTCTTGGATCTTGATAACTTGATTGCTTGAACTTCTTGGAGACCTACAACAAGGGTTAGCCTTCACAAACAATGATAACATGCCCACATATTAACTCACATAAGATTTGACATGATGTTAGGACCTTGAATTGTTGTAATAAAGCTTTGAAATGTTGCTCTTGACTTGCTTGATAGTGCTCTTGATCATAAGTTCACCAATATAATTTCTTAGATCCTTTCAAATGATGCAATAACTAGGTATTTATAGGCATTTATCTAATTTCCCAAAAAATAAATTGCGGCAATCAACATTTGCAAGTTGAATTTTGAATGTTAAAACGACAACACCAACATATCCAAAATTGGTCCTGAGCAGAATAGGGGGACCCATATGCCCTAGGGTGAATGGGTCCTAGCCCTATTTTTGAGGAAATTAAGTGTTAAGGGAAAAATAATAACTAGATTCATTTGTTTAATGCTTGCAATTTCTTAGAAAAATGGTACAAATGGGCTATAGAATGCATAATTTAGGAAATTAGGTGCTTAATTAGGTCCATTAAATTAAGAGGGGACAAAGCATAGAGTGAAATTGTCAAGGGTGACAATTTACGACGGTACAATATCAAACTTGAAAATAAGAATTAGAAACCCTAAAGGCAAGATAAGGTTGTGTAGGATTGATTGGGTTCATAAAAACGTAAAGACAAATAATCCTTTCTTAACATTATTCTAGGTTAATCTAATATAAGGCATAAACTTAAGCATAATTAACCTAGACTAATTGATCAACAACTCAACTTTGAAAATTTAAATAATTTTATAATGATCAAGAATAATAATGTAAATAGAAACAAAGATATTAACTCAATAATTGAAGAATGGAACAATACTATAATGGATCTAAATCCAATGTGCCTTAGGATCAAGGATTGTATATGATAGTTTGTTAATTGTATTGAAATTAGAATATTCTATTGACATTGTGCAAGGATGAGCCTATCTATCAAGGAGAGTATATGATTTTGAACTTGTATTGCACCTGTGAATTTATCATGTGTGATCTATATATTACTTTTGTTAACTTTAACTAATGTACCTTGATTTCCTCTATGCTTTTTGATATATATAAATGTGTAGTGTTTATAAATACCTTTGTGGGTTTGTTGTTATATCATGTGGAGATATGTTTTCCTAGGTCAACCCCACAAATGTGTACGAATAATAAAAAACAACAATCTTTAGTCATGGAAATGCTTATAGAGTGTTTGTATAGAATTAGATTCCTTTTATAGCACCAATTTTTGACTGTGCAAGTAAATGATTTATCCTTATTTCTATAATTATAATGAATACATTGGATACCTTTCAATACAAGGGCCTAGTAAAATATTGCACAAATTTATGTTTAGTCGAGCCTAGGCATGAAGGGATAAGATGGAATCAAATTTGAATTAAAAAATGTGAATAGGGTAGGATGAATTTGTGATTGTGAGGACGACTTTACAACTATGAACTGATCACGTGATAAAAAAAATGGTCAAATCTTGGAAGATGGTGAGTGTGTGGAAATAAGTGTTGAGCGTAATAGCAACAAACAAATGGATAGGACAAATGTATAAGTTTTGTGAACATAATGTAAGAGAGTTGGGACTTGACTCTACACAAAATTCAAGTCATTTATCAATATGCTAGTGTATCAAGACATCTCCCTAAAATAAACACAAAATTAAAAACATAAAAAGACATGGATGTACAAAGTTCACCATTGCAAAATTATAGTGTGGATCTTGACAAAGCTAAAATGACAACCAATATTGAGTACCATGTCATGTAACAATTACCAAGTTGTACTTGAGCATGTTGAATACTTTCCACGATTTATAAACATTTGTTTTTTGATAGCTTACATGCCAACAAACACCTTTTTGCCCATCCTACTTGGAACATGATTACTAGGATAAGCTTATTTAACCTAGATATGTTGTAGAGGTTGTTTTGTCCTCCAAATTAATATCTATATATTAATTTTATAAATTAGCAGGTGCTTTTTGAAACCATTCAATATGATGGAGGGGACGTAGATCAATTGGTTAGGAGGTAGCATGTTTCTTGATTACACCATCCACCAAGGTTCAAATCCTCACAAGTACGATTTGGCCAAGTTTGACCCTTGTCTAACTTTGATAGACTAATTTTTCGTGCTCATATGTGCTCTTCCAAACTATTCAATAAGATCAAAGGGTTACAAATTGACAAGAATGATAACATGTTTCTTGATTACACTATCCACCAAGATTCAAACCCTCACAAATCCAACTTAATCAAGTTTAACCCTTAACTAACTTTGATACACCAATTCTTCCTATTCGCAACAACTCAACCAAAAAACAACTTAAGATTTAAATATACATTTACTTATCATACAATAATCGATTAACACACTAAACAAGGCATTGATATTATAACCTAGTTATTTATATTAAAAAACTATATGCATGCGTGATAAGAACCCATACTTTTCACACGGACCTACGAATTTCCACCAGTTTTTAACCGCATTATAAAAGACAAGCGTATCACATGAACTTCCACCATATTATAGTGAGTTGACTCACATGCATACGTGTGGCCAACTCGTGTGCCACCAAATTTGGATTTGAGCCTTATAATTCTTAGTCCACCTCAAATTTAAAACCTTTTTATTGGGCATTTATTGTAAGGGACAAAAACATTTGCAAGTTCTAGAGCATCGTGAACCAAACATACCAACACAACATAGATACCAATTCCACATGGAAACCCAAAAGCATAGGATACCAACCTTAAAGAAAATACATAAATAATTCAAATTTATGTATTCCACTAGGAGACAGGTGCACAAAGACAAAAGAAGAACATTGGATTCTAGTATAGGACAGACTTGATTCATGCCCTGACACTTGTACACAGACACACTATGACATTGGATCCCAACACAACACCCTTGCCCATGTTTCCTTGCACCCTCTGACTCTATATCTTCATATATTATTATTTTTTTTGTCTACATTCTTATTTCATCAAATACACATTTTCATTGTATTTATTTAGGATTTTAATATACCTAACTTTTAAGCACTAAATAATAGGTTTCCTTGAATTGTTGTACAATTTTGTCTGGGAGTTGCCTTAGGGAAACCCCCTCTTTTCCCACTTTTTAAAGATGGGTGGTAAAATTAGTCAATGGCATGACAAGGAAGAGTGGCTAAATTGGTAGGTGGGTTCGTTACATTTTAATAAAAGGTATGAAATGAAAAAAAAAAAATATTATGGGTTAATTTTAAAATAGAAGTGATGTGCTTATTTCATTGTGATTTTGAGATCAACATTATTTATTTGACAAGTGGAATGAAAAGAAAAAATGGTTCAATATTTGTAAAATTAAAAGAGAAAATGATCAATTCATGTTGTTGCCCTTTATTGTCAATTCATTTATTAAATAAAAAAGGTATATCTTATATTCTCATAAGTTGCATTATGACATTAATAATAGATGTTTGACATTTAAGACATTTGTCATTTAAGATGTATTTATCATTTTTATTGTATTGTAAGAAAAATATTATTAATATTTTCTTGATCTATGGGTGGTTCGTAATAAGAACTCAAAATTTGATCTAATATTATTTGAGATAAATAATATTGTGGTCACTTCTCATTAAAAAATGCATATTTTACTTTGTGAAAATAAGAAAGCAAAATACATAAAAAACGAAGCTTTTGATTAGTTAGGGAGCACAAATAATAATAACTATTTAACAAAAATCAATTGTTATAATTACCTCCTATAGCTAAAAAAACTCAACTATATGAATCATTTATGGGCATAAAAGAAAGTGAGGACTTAAAATACAAAACAAAGCAAAAGTTCCTTCCATTGTTTACACTTATGCTCCCACTGTTTCATGTGATGGGAATTAAACTTATAATATAAGGGTTCTATTAAGGGGATCCTTTCCTACAAAATATCATTTGGAAACTACAAAGTAACTGTTGCACATACTACCTAAACCATTCCTTTGCAACATAACATAGAAAAAGCACATGCAACCTCTATAAAAGAAGAGATAAACTTAACACAAATCATCTAAACTAGAAAAAATCATGAACAACCTAATGAGTGGATGAATTTATATCATAGATAATGCATAAATGTATAACTACCCTATCTAATAGATGGAAATCAAATACATACACTAAAAAAAATACTTCGAGTTAGAACATTTTAAACATCCCCACCATCGAGGCCAACTTTTAGAGGAGATAATTTTCAACATTTATGAGCTTGATTATGAACTCCATTACTCGACACATTTATTGATACCATTGGTGGTAATTATGGACCCTTTGTAGCAACCAATCCATGAATTTTAATTCATTTTAAAATCAACTCCACACTTCACATTGCTCAAAGGATCCTCTCATCTTTCAATTTTGGTAACATGTAACTACTAGCAACCTTTATGACCCCATTATGGTTTGAAACCACCAAGTGTTGTAACACCAGGTTTAAGTCTTTGTAATAAGCATCCAAAGATCTTAAATGCTTCATGTGAGGGTCATAACACATGAATTATGGAGCTAAAATTATCTAATATCTGGGGTATTTGATTCCTTGATACTCTCCAACTAAGCTTACCCTTATTGAGACAATAACATTTCCTCTACCATCTCATCTTCTCCTTTTTTGTTGACTAGAAGTTCATCCAAACTAGTGTTGATCTCGTTATTTTCCATCATCACTTTTAGCTTTTATTTGAAATTTTCCACTATAAATCCCCTTGACCAAATCCTACCATTATCACAAATACCATTAAGAACCAAAATTTCCTTTATCACCTTAAGGATGCTAGGGTATTTAAAAAAAATCTTTTCTAAGATCAAATAATTTCATAATAAAAATAATCTTTTAACACAATCCTCTGTCATCCACCAACAAGAAACTAATAAACTTGAGCTATTTTATATATATCAAAAAGAAGGAAACATGAACACCAAATGGCCACTACACATTCATTTATATATAAAATTGAAAAATAAATGAAATTATTAAATAATTCAACACAACACATTCACCTCACCATAGTTACATCACATTATTCCATATTCGTGAAAATTTTATTATTTTTTAACAATAATACCAAACTTGCTAATATTTGAAACAATCATATACCATAACCTACTAAACAAGATGAATTTGTCTTAATGGTAACCAAAAAAAATTATTCCATGAACAATAAAGCAATCCTACTCTTATGAAAACAACATAACTCCATAATAAGGTTTAGACAAGGTACAACAATGATAACTTATATTCAAGCTCAAATGAGCATGCTATTATATTAAAATTTTAATATAAAAATGACAATTATTAATGTTGAAACTGTGAAAAATCTATTGCAATTACTGATTATTATCTCCTATCTATAAAGATTATTTGATTGCTGAAAATTAATTCACAGCGAATACTGAAAAATAATACAATTGCAATTTCACAAATAAAACTCACAGAATAGAGAAGAAAACATGCAAACTAATAAACACAATATTTTTGGACAAATTGTCCCTAGAAAAACCCCGGGGGGAAAACTAGTACTGCAGATGAGGAATTATATTAATCTTTAGCAAATCAAGAGATACAAAAGAACTGCTTGCCTCTTACTGACAAAGCTCCGACAATATTCTTCACCGGATGTTCTTCTCTTAATTTCTCTTGCTGAAATTCCACTGCTGCTGCCTCCAACGCTATCACTGCGCCCTTGCTATCACTGCAAGACTATTTGCTATCACTGCAAATATTTCTCCAACTTGTGTCTATCAGTATTGTATTCTCTAAATGCCTAATGACCCCCTTTTAAACTATTCTCATTGGAAAACCAATGGCCAAGATTTAATCTCAATCAATGGCTAAGATTAATTAGACTCTAACAAACCCTAGCTAACTGGTTTCTAGAAGTCTCTAGAGGAATCAATTATTTAATTAAATAATTAAATATCTGGACCTAACTAACTTCTATCTAGAAGTCTCAAGAATTAAATGCTAATTCTTGGAATTGGAGAAACAATTGTCTGAGCTACAATATTAAATTAACAGAAACACCCAATTCAATCCATGTGTATACACTGACCTTCATAAGCATACTTAGTAGCAATACCGTAAAAGGAAGAGAGCTTGTAATTTACCCAATTAGTTAATGATTTAGAAGCCTAAATAGCCTCCTACACCTTTTTTCTCTGGGTCCAATGTCTTAGTGTGAAATGTGGCTTAATAAGATCACTCATCAATCTATAATTACATGTTTTATCTAGAATATAAAAATAATTCCTATAATTTGTGATGCAATATACTACAAGGATTATAATTTTGAAAGTAAAAATATTCAACAATTTATAAGATGAGCACAACCATTTTTTCTATGTACATGTATCTTATCAATGTGTTTGAGAAAAATATGTTACCATCTTCATCTCTATTATGCTCATATTATTCTAGTTATTCATTCCACCATAGTAAAATTAATCAAAATTACATCACTTTGTCAAAAAAAAGAAACAAATGGTACTTCACAAAATATTATAGACCTTATAGCTACTACAAATGTGTGCTTATCCTAATTCAAGTTTGTATTGGTAGGATAATGATAGAACTAATTGTTTAAGTGTCAAATATAAATTTTTTTATTTTAGAGCTCACAAGGTCTTGAATGAAAAGTTTAAACAAGCAACACGAGACAAAAAATTATAGCTCAAAAATTTCCACTAGGCTTGCCTTGCCTAATGCAACCACTACACTCTTTAAGAGTGTAGATACTAGCTATGGAATTTTGATTTATATCTGTACAAGGCTATAAAAATTTAAATATTTTATTAAATTTAGGTTTAATGAATGTAATGAGATTATAAATCAATTTAATTTAGAGGTCTAGTGTATTTTATTATAAAATTGAGAATTTTGGAATTGTATTGACTTTGAACTAGAAAAAAATAGTAGATTGCGTAGAGAGGCTAAGAAACAAAAAATAAAGCACAAAACCATTCCCACAAATAGATAGGAAGTACATAATAAACTAAAACAAACAAAACTTAAAAAATTGCACCAAGGCTCAAATAGAAAAAAAATACAAAAATGAACTATAGAGATGAATACATATCAAGAAGGAGCCACCAAATAGGCTATATTTCAAAATCATTAATTATAAGTTATTCAATCTCCATCCCAATTAAATGGAGTGAAAATACTCAACTATTTTTGGCCTATAAATAAATGTCCATTATTTTGAGTTGTAGCTAATACATGCCTAAACTTGGATGTGTCGATGTCGCCACAATGAAATATGAATAAAGTCATCCTTTGAATTTGGATAGAATTGAATTTACATCACGAAGATAGCCTAGGTTGGATTTGCTTGTGAAAAAGTGAACTCTATGCATGTAAATAAACTTTGAACTAAAAGAATGAACTTATGACCTACAAATTTTTTGTACTTGTAAATTTTTTTTTGTAATGTGTAAACTTGAAGTAAGAAATTGGTGATCTTGATAAACACCTTTGGGAGATTTCTAGGTGAATAAATTTTCCTTATGACAAGCCCCTAGATCAAAACCAATTCTTTCATTAATAATTTGAAGACAATAGGTAATAATGTAAGTGATGTTGATGTGGCCATGATGATGCTAGGTGAATAACATTGGAGACTTGATGCAAATGAAATACAATGCATATATTAGAATGCCATAGTGCATGAACTAGGTTTTTCCACGTGTTGATGCAACAATTGATGTGAAAATTATAATAAGAATTAATTAGTGACCCTTTTGTGATAGATAGATGTAGCGAGGTTGTCCTAATGAAGCATGAATTAGGGATCAATTGCCTTTTAAAATGATCCAAGGATCATGACCGTTAATATTTGACTTGGACATAACTTTAATTTATTGGCACAATAATTAATAAAAGGGTGACTAATTGGAAATTAATTAGCTTGAACTTTGGAATAAATTTATATTTTGAAGAAGAGGGTTAAATCTATGTTGTGGAAATGAACTAGGTCATATCTGCACTCATAATTTGATATAGAAACACAAATTGATAATTTGAGAGATGATAAATATTGAAGGAGAGGTAAAGTTTTTTTTTTTTAATCAATTTAGAAATGTAGGTTTGAGTGGGTGCCAAATGAATCAAAATAGTATACTAAGAGCAATTACTTAGGCCACCTCTAAAAGTAGGATGAAATGCATGGTAAAAATGTAAGATATTCACTTTTTCACCATTACAAGGAGAAAAGTACATACTCCACACTTAATTTATATATTTTAGGCCACTTTTTTTTTGTTATCCTTAGGGTATCCTCATGACTCAAGCCCAATGGGTTCCCTTTACGGGGTGAGCTTGAGGCGAGACTAGTCCTTGGGGCCACGAGGTAACCAACGCAACCCCCTAGAGTCCACGACGGGGTGATTTCCGAGCCAGAGAGAGTCGAATCCAAGACCTTGGGGAGAGAACCCAAGACTCAAACCAACTCCTCTAACCCGTGGGGGCTATTTTAGGCCAATTTTACTTGCATATGTGTAGAGGAGAATACCACACAATTATTTAATAAAAATCCATGAGATGAAAAAATAGTACGAGTACATTTTTATAAAATTAAAAATGTCATTAAAATATCTTTGAATTCTTTGAATCATATAATTGTGTAGCACCTGGATTAATTGTAGATTGGTCATGATTGTAAAGTAAATGTAACTTATATGGTATTACATGTTTCAAAAGATTTACCAACATTTTAAAAGTTAAAAAAAATCAATTTGATTGTTGGTAGTCCCAAAAGCAAGGGCCTTAAGAAGAGAACTAGTAAGTGTTCTGTAATGACTAGAAATTCATCTCATCTTCATGCCCATCAACCAATAAATTTTTTAACCCTCCTTTTGACAAGGTCAATCTCATGAATTTTAGTAATGGTGAGGATGATTTATATGTGCCCTTAGACATTGAGAGGGTGGTTTTAGATTCTAATGATAACTTGTACGATAACATACACTCATTTATTCACTATGGGATGGATACTAGGAATATCTTCTCTGCCACTATTGAGGAGAGAGATGAGGATTAAACAAAAAAAGATAAGATTAATTTGAAGCACCCCATTTGGGAGCATAATAAAGAGGATAAAAAGGCCCCAAAGAAGAGGAATGGAAATCAAGCTAATGATATAGGTAAATATAGTAGGAGCAACATATCTGGTAAAATTAACAACAAAAATTATGCCTACATCACAAATTGATAAATATTTTACAAAACAAAACAATCTCACTAAAAAGGAAATTCTAAGACTTAAAGTTCTAACTACCAATGTCTTGAATATGAGCAAATAATGCTTAAATTACACTACCTCAAGCATGAAGATCCTTGAAGAGGAGCTACCTGGGGTTAAAGCAAAAAAGAACACTGTTGTTTGTGAGTTTAGTGGTGATAATAATTCCCTCAAAGATGTTATGCATCAAATTTTAGAAGAAAGGGAATTCTCAATCTTCAAGGTCTAAGTCACTCTCCCTCTAGTTAGCTCATGTTCATGGTGTTGGTGGCTAGTGTTGTGGTGCAATACAATTTTTATGTTATTAGTTTTTCTATTTTTTGTTGTTTGTATATTTAAAGGATGCTTTTTGTGGTCTCTTTATTAGAACCTATTTTGTCTCAATCATATGGCTCTTGTAAGGGTGGGGTCCCTTATTTTCCCCTTTTCTTAATTTGAAACAAAAAAAGAGAGGTTAAAGGGTGAAAAGTCCATAACAACAATGATTTGATAAAAGGTTAAAAAAGGGGTTTGAAACAACCCCAATAATTTTGCAAGCTAGCAAGATAGTGACAAAAAATGTCAACAAGACAAAATTGAAACTACAACAAAACTACCAAAAAAGACATAAAACTAGTCAAGTGCAATAAGTCCCCACAAAGTTTCAACAAATAACACAAGAGACGCAAAAATTATAGTTGATTAGGGGCCATTGTGTCGTCCCATTCTTCCTAAAGAAAGTCAAGATGATTATCAACAAAATCAAAGTGTTCCATCTCAATAATTCTCTTGTCCTTATTCCTCTAGCTTTTGGTATAGGTACTAGTGCCAACCTTCTTTAAAGAGGAATATGATTTTATATTTTCCTAAAGTAACTTGATACTACTAGCACTATTTTTAATTGTTGTCCTACTCATATCCACAACCCTCACAATCTTGGTTTTGATGTCTTGTATGCCTTTCTCCAACAAGTTTAGCCCGTCTTCAGGCTTATTGTTCTTGGTCTTGAGCTCACTTATTTCCTCCATGACTTCTTAATGCTTATGATTATTTTTCTCTTCTTCTTCTTATGGTATCAAAACTTCCCCTCCAATTTCTTTAGCAAGCAACAACATCTTTAAGTTCATTACACTAATCTCTAAAAGAACCATTTATGTATTTTATGGTGTATAGTGATTTATTTACCTAGTTCCCTAATATTATTGGTCAACAACTCCATAGTGAATTCAATTTCCTCCATAAAAAGGAGGGAGGGCAAGAAACTCAACCACTTAATAATAATTACATTTTTTATTCTTTCCATATTAACAAATAGTTGTAGGTGTTTGTGGCAAAAATATTGGTTAGAATTATAAAAGTAGGAGCAACCTTTTTTTTGTTATATTTTGTATATCATCCCAACCATACCTATAAAAATAAAACTAGATACATCATTTAACACATCCATATTTTCATTTTATTATATAATTACATTGCTATAGATAATATAAATATCTTATATTTTCTTTAAAATGACAAAAAAATATAAATTTCTATAGTCCATAAAATGAGATTTTTTTTGAAAAACTATGTAAAAGATTCCTCTATAGTTGTAGAGGATAAAAGTTTATATATCCTTACACTTTCTCCACTCAATTTATGTCTTTAATTCATGGTCTTAACATTTAATTATTCTCTTTTGATGCACTTGCTTACCCTAAACTTAATTCTAACACTCTATTATGTCATATTACTTAGTTCAACACTTTTTAGATCTAATTCCTAAAGCGTTGCTCATCCTGGATTGGATTGCACTTGCAATTTTATTCTTTAGACTAGACCACGACCACAATCTTGTCCCTTTATTTATATTCAAATTTAATTATTTCTTGTGTTGACTCTTCCAAATATGACCGTTATTCATTAGCCAATGTACTTGAATTGAGTGTCTATAACCCACATTAACATAATTCACCCTACTTCATTCTAATAACAATATCATATAAAAAAATCAATGATTAAGGCAACACATAAATCACTATCCTGTCAATTATAGGTTTAGCTATCAAATTCTATTATATTCACATCAACATCCAACATCTCTACTTTTTCTACATTTCAATCAACATCCAATAAATTTAGGCCTTGACTACTAATAAGAAGTTCATCAATCATCCCCTTTGTTATAGTAGGTCCCAATTGTGCTTCTTAATATTACCTAGTTTTACTTACATACATATCTTAAGTAAATACTAGTTAAACTAAAAAATATTCTTTATAAATGTGTGTAAGTTTCCTTTAGAGTGTGTTATCCCAATGTTGTGTCTAAGATTCCCCACTAATGCTCCCAATGTTAGTGTAGATCCTAAATTGTCACTCAACATTTGCATAATAAATGATAAGCTTAGGTGTAGGGATAAAGTAAAATGTTGGTGGGTGACTTAGCTAAAGGATATAAAATTACGATTTCAATTTGACATTATATAATAAAGAATTCAACAAAGCATAAGTTTAATACTACTTGACATTCATGCGAAAGAGGATAAGGGTAGGTCCAAGTATTAAGGATAAATTTGATATAGCTTAACTAAAGCAGATATATGCTTAATGTGACTAGGCATTAAATAATAAGAGATGAAGCTTGGTGTCTACAACTTCTAGTTAACCTATTAATAGATTCAACCTACATTGGCTAAATTCAGGTATAAGTTTTGCTAATGACACACAAACTACAAAACCAATTATTTTAAAAGGAATTGAAGGTGCAAGTTCATTTATCTAGGATCTACTAATCAAGTGCATAAGGTTCTCTCCCTATTGTTCAAGTGCATAAAGTTCATCTCCCCATTGATTGAGTACTTAAAAACCCTTCCCCTCCTCTACTAGGGGGCTTCTTGAGTGATTGGTCAAGTGTTTAAATGCTCTCCCTCCTTGTCCTTCTTGATTGATTCCCAAAGGTTTATATATAAAACAAGTACCTAAATGTCAAAGTTGTCTCTCATCAATTGTACTCTTCACCAAAGAAAATGACACAAATACCTTAAAGATTGCCTAATTAACAACCAATACTAATTTTTATCTCCCTTCCAAATATATGTTCTAATACATTACCCACCTATTTACTACTAATAATACAACCTACATGTATCAAACATATCATATATAATTCTCAAACTAAAATTAAAATTTTAATTAAATATTAAATTACATTACTTATTGCTTATAATTTTGTGGACAAAGTCTAAGATGTTAAAACAATTTTGATAAATCTACTCAACCATGATATTTCTTTACCTTTATAATGATTATACTAATCCATTCTCTCTTACAAGCAAGAATTTTATTATTTCAAGTCAATAGAAAAAAGTTTCAAGAATGGAAAGGTAATGCAAATCCATCCCCTCAAGACCTTCCCCTATTTATATTTATATTTTATTGTTTATTTTTTTATTTTATAATAACAAACATTCAGTGCACTTAGGTTAAGCCAGCTCTCCCCCCTCACATAAACACCCCACCAAACCTCAAAATATAAATCCACAAAAATCCACCACCCCCCCAACCGGCATGTCTTCCACATAGGACGGCCTATTCCCGGTCATCCAACCTTGCCAGGTGAGTACCCGGCCGGTCGCCACCCGTAAGCCTTCCGCCTGAATAGTCAACCGCCGACAGCCCGTAACAAGACGAGAACGACCTTCCGAGCCGGTATAAGTCCTGTGAAATCCCTCATATATTATTTTTCAAGTTAAGCCTGTAAAACCCTTTGTATATAGTCTAGGGTCTCCCAATAAAAAAATAAAAGAGGAAACCAGAAAGCTTATCTTATAGCTTTCTGGAGCTTGAATCCTTACAAGTAGTAATAATATCACATACCCAAATTTAGCAGAAGTTTTGGTCTGCCAGATTTAGCAGTTATTGTGCGAAATCTATTGGAGAAAAGAAATGTCGGCCAGATACATGAACTTTTCGCCTTCAGCTACACATTCCCCGCAGATTGCTGGCATGCGCTCTTCTTCTGTTGCCCTTGCCGAGCATGAGAAGTGAGTACCCCCTTTTTTTTTTATATTTTGAAAAAAATGTGAAGCAAATTTGAAAATGTATTTTTCTGCTTTTTGTTAAATTGAAATCCGGGGAGGTTTGAGTAGTGGGAGGTTTAATGGCATTTGATTTGGGTTGCATTGGATCCATCACTAGGGATTTGTGAAAATCATTGAAAACCCTATAATTTTTTGATGTTGTGATATGGTATTCGTTTATTTTTAATAAACCCTAATTTATAGGGCGGGAAAAATATCGTATATCTTAATGCATTGTGTTGCAGAGGGCGCTTTCTTATTTTCTTTATATAGTAAAATATTTGGTGAGTATTTTCTTCCGAGGATTTCTGTTTTTGTTGCGGGTCGTTTGAATTTTTTTGGGATTTTGTAAGCCTTGACCTCTAGAAGGGTTTGATTTTTGATTTTTGATTTAATCGTTGAAGAGAGAAATGTAATGCCCTTGATAAATGGGATGCTAATGGGTATTTGTGAGGTATTACGGGTCGACTCTTATCTTTAATTTAATCTCTTTTTGTTTCTTTATTGATTGAATGTTCTTTGTTTTGCTTCCCTTTGCTGGTAATCAAGGTCGGGGTTAATCTATTAGGTCCGAATATTTCCCCTTATGATATTCTGGCCCAATGCTACCAAGAATCGAACCTTATCAGATTTTAGAGCCAAGCTCCTGCGCTAGTTGAACTACGAGAGCTCGACAGCTTCCGCCTTTTTCTTGAGGATATTATAGATCTTTTGTAACATAAGCATTAGATTGAGGTTCTGTTTTTGGCCTTTCTGCAAGTCTCTGGTTTTTTATCATTTCTGATTTATTACATGAGAGCAATCTGCGGGGTTACTTGTGGATTCACCAGTCCATTTTGATTTTTATAATTTCTCACATTGCTGACAATCGAATGTATTTTCCCTAACTTTTTTTTTTTTAAACTGGTATTTTATCTATGTATGTAGGAGTGTGTTAGGCAGTGAACTTTGAAGGACGGATCAGACATTTGATTGCTAAATTGAATTATTGTGTTCAAGCCATCAGAACTATTGCTTTGCCTAGTGTCGAGTGGAATGAACATAATTCAAATTCTACTGCTTATTTTCTAATTCGAAGATGGTGAACACCAATAAGACACTTGAAAAGCCAGAAATCTAACTATGGCTGCTTGAATATTATCCATGGTGATCTAGCTAGAGGTCATAGAACACTTGAGGGATACAAACATATGCACCTTTACAGTTAAAACTGTACATGCTGTCAAAAGGAAATGTTGGGGCTAGCCATTTTTTCCAATTAGTACCATAATAGCAAGAAAGTGAAGGTGTAACTCGTCATTGATGTTTAGAGGTGAGTAGCTGGGTGAAAATTTAATATTGGGTATTTTGCAGTCTGCTGTTTCAAGAAATGGGATTGCTCTCTAACCAGCTATTGTAATTCTTTGCCTGCATACCAATGCGTTGTGATTCAAATCTAATGTTTGAGCCAATGAATGTAAAAGACCTCGTCCTACTTTGATACACTCTCCCAGTTTTCAAAATGCTTAAAAGAAGATGCAAATAACTCAAAGTTCTCCATCCAGAACTGAGAATTATATTTTCTAGTAAATTTTAAATACCTCCAGAATACCTCTAGAAGAATCAAGAGTCTTTATGTGAAACAAATGAGTAATCCACCTAGATAGATGATGTGAAGCCTGAAGGTACAAAAGTGATTACCTAGACAATTTAGAAGAAGTAACTGGGAAATTTGTACCAAAATGCACTATTTTCTAACTGTAATTTTTATTTTGACAGTCTACAAATCAAGTTGTTTGCTTGAGAGAGCTCATGGAAACAAACAACAATCTGTTCCCTTTGAAATACTACTTTTGCTTTGTTTGTTCCCCTTAATTGGCTTTCATTATTAATTTATTTGTAAGAAAACAAATTGTAGAAGTTTGGCAGCGTATTTTAAGAGGATTTGTGGGAAAACATCTGCTCAGCTTAAGGTAGCTTCAGTGTAACGATTTTACTAATCTGCTAGTTCTTAGGAAAAGCGATGCTTTCTTTAAAAGGGGTCACTAGTAATGCAGTATAATAAACTATTTGTGTGTGCGCAAGGGGTAAAGAGGCAGCACATTTTATAGAAGCACTTTGTCTAAACACCAACTCACCAAGCAAGATACTGAAACGAGTATTTGCCTCTGATTCACCCACTGTAGCTGAGCTTGTGGACTACAATAGTCTTTTGTTTTATTTTTTCATTCTGCTGATGGGAAACATATTTGCACTTTTAATGGTCAATTCACCATTTTAGATTTTCTTTCATACGCTCAAAGACTGTTATTCTCAAATGCTTATTCTACAGTTTGCTAGTGAAAAATTCCGAGTGTGAGGACGCTAAGTGGAATTTAGTGGATACACAAACATATAAATGCATGCCTTATGGCTTCTAGTTTGTTTGGAAATTACCTTGAATGCCTACAACTGTGATTTCCAGATTAAAGTTTGCTTCCAAGGATAGGTAACTGGATAAACTTATATAATAATTCACATGGTGTTTGATTCTTCAAGCAGGTATCTCACTGAGCTGCTAGCTGAACGGCAAAAACTTGGTCCCTTTGTGCAAGTCTTGCCCATGTGCTATCGTCTTTTGGGACAGGGTAAGTTGCTATTTGTGTTTAACATTTGTATTGTGAAAGGCATGCCAACATGAGACAGAATGTGACCACTTCTGCAACAAACTAGTTTTTGTTGTCACATTTGAAAAATAATTGTTACTGGTTGTACATAACTTTTCAACTTTGTTTTTTGGATATTGGGGTGCATTGCTTCTCAGTTCTCTGTATTAACATACTGACAGCTATGATATTCTTGGAGTGTTTTGTGAAGTACATATCTGCCTGATGAAAAGTTGAAATTCAAATTAGCCCAGGTCAGGTTCTAACAAATTGCGGAGCAAGTATTGACAAATGTTAAGACGTTATAATGATTACTATGTCTACAACCAGAATTTGATTGAAGATTCAAGCTTTTTTTTCTACTTATTAGATTTTAAGGGTTTTGCATGTTTTATTGGTCTTCTGTAACAGTGTGAAAGCTTTTGGAATTAAATTTCTACACATCTTTATTATGACAATTGTGAATTATTTATCCCCAAATTTTGAAGAGTATGTTACACAATATTAAGATATTACCATCTAGATCAAGGCACTACAGTTTAGTGGTTCATTCTATAGCTGTTAATGACTACTGACTTATTAACACATGGCAGCTTTGTCAGTAAATAGCTAAGTCTTGCATACTTAACTCCGCTCATGAGGAAGGCAACCCGTACATTGTCTTTTGAAAGAGGCTTTTGTCTGTTTCATAGTACCTTTGACTGTTCAATGTTCTTTTGGGAAAGCTTCAAAGTCACAAATCAATCTTTTGAAATGACAGTTAACTGCAATCATCTGGCACAACGGATTTGAGTATTTTATAATGAAGCATGTTGAATGCAGACTTTGGCAAGAAGGCAACACTGCTTTACATTGGTTAACATGCACTGGAATAAGATATTAATGGTATTGCTAATTTTTTCATCTGAAAAATTTGACCACATCTTGAACAAATCTAGAGCATGGCTAACAGAGCTCCCAGTTTTGGGAATGATATATATTGGTAGAGGTGTCTAAGGCATGTACACTATATATAATGGGGATGCTTTGTCCAGATTAATTTCTGGTTTTGTAGATTTAGCATCAATTGATGCCATTTGCTTGTGGAATCATTGGTTGCCATTGCATAGTTAGTGTTTGTTGTTGAGGGTGCTATTGTGATCTTTTTTGTATGGTATCAAATGTTGAATTGTCACAGGATGTGTGAATGGGATATGACCTATGGTAGATTAAAAGTATGCAATAGAAACCCCCTCCGAATATGAGAAGTTATTCATTGTCCATTATCCCTTAAGAATTGGTGCTAGGATGCACCTCTCATCTGTCGTTTCCTGTATTTAATCAAGAGATTATCAACCAAGTAAATATGGAAGAGTTTTGTAAGTTGCCTTGTATTCTTTACTTGAATAATGCTTAAAAACACTGCGTGATGTGTTACAAAAGAACATCAAGTATCTCTTTAGAAGTATTTTCTTGCAACTCAAAAGCATTTTTACCAGAATATGCAAGTGTACTGGTACCAGTATATGAATGGGTATGCCAATCAAACTAGGGTAATTAAATGAATAAGGAGACCCCAATATGATATGAAAATGTAGTCACCAGAAATTTTGGTTAAGGGGATGGTTGCACTGTTCATGTTCCTATAATAAAGTTTTCTGGCAACTATGCTGTTAAAACTAAGCTTTTTTCATTCTGATAGCACAGATAGTTCAGTTGAAATATTTGGCACATTCTGTGGATTCTTGGATAGATCTAGATTCTAGATGCAGGATGATTTTCTTCTGGAAAACATAGAGATGCAAAACTTATTGTCATAAAGAAGATGAGCAATTCAAAAAAAAAAAAAGAAGAAAAGGGGTAAATGATGGAAAAGGTGGATATCCAAAACTTATTGACAAGCAATTCAAAAAAAAAAAGAAAAGAAAAGGGGTAAATGATGGAAAAGATGGATGTCCAAAACTTATTGACAAGCATTTCAAAAAAATAAAGAAGAAAAGGGGTAAATGATGAAAAAGATGGATGTCCAAAACTTATTGACATAAAGAAGGTAAACAATTAAAAAAACAGAAGAAATGGGGTAAATTTACTCTTAGATGAACCAAGGGAGTGGAAACAAATGGTATTGTGAATAGTGGGGTAAAGTTCTATGTTTTGAGGAAATCAACCAAGCCAAAATTTACGTACTGTTTAAGAAATTCTGATGCCATGATCATGCTGTCAGAAATTCTGTTTGTGAAGCATGTGCAGGAGGAAATATTGTGCAAACACAACTTACACAGCTGCTGTCAACTTTAGTGTATCTTAATTAGGTAAACTACATTTATTTAAACTAGTTAAGACATTGCTTTTTTCTGAAGAGAAAAACAGATTTGGTTTTGCAAGATTTCTAGTCCAGTCAATTTCATGGCATACTTATGGCCCTTCACTTTATTTGTCTTACATTTTCTCTTACTGTTTAAAATTAGACAATGTAAGGGCTAAGTTGCCGGCTTGGTATGGGTACAGGTGTGTGGGTATGATACATCATGTTGACAAATTTTTTTGGGGCTGGGAATGTCCATTAAAAAAATATAAGAATTATAAGTATATATTTGCAGCCTAAAAATAGGAATTAGGTTCAGAATACCACATATCATGCATATGCTAACACCACACCAGTGATAGTGCAACAACCACCTTGTTATTCATAATAATTTTATTACTATGCAAAAATGTTTTGTATTTAAGTCTACTATTTGAAATTTATAGTGAGTCCCTAAGTTTGATTAAGTTTTTGAATCCTTATGAACCATGGAGCAAGGTGGAAAAATAAATTATTAAAAACTGCAAAGTAACTCCATTGAGAGAGAACAAAATAGAGGAGAATGTAAGGGAACAAATACTTTTGTGGAGGCTTGTGACCCTAATTAAAAAAACTAAAACAAAAGAGAATGCATCAAATATCAACAAGCACAGGTGGTTTTCCCTGTTAATTGCAGTCACACCCTGACAACATATGGAAAAATAAACCAAAAGAAAATATTAGGTGATAATTATCCTCACCAAAATAAAAATGCTTTTGATACTCCATTAGTCTGAATCCTCCAAAAAGAAATCAAATATTTTAAGAAGAAAGCAATGCAGCTAGTAGTTACTTATAAAACACTGACTTAACAAAACTATAGAATAGAAATTTCATTTATGATGGCTGCGTTTCATCACCCAATAACCTTTATCAGTCACGTTTTTTGCTGATCTCCTTATGCAACTATTGCCTGGTCGCAATGGTTAATGTTTCTTTGCTTGGTTGAATTGCTTAAATGCAAGGGAAGCTTAAATGCCAACCTCTGCCCAACCCTGGTGCTGTCAGTGCCACCAGGCATCACCAGACCTTGCCTTTGAGCCCTTTCTAGGGTTTTGTGATTATTTAGCTGGCGTTTTGACATTTTGTAGCTCCTTAGAACTTTTCCTGTTTGTTCCTCTCCTTATTGTTGTTTGCTGTTGCTGTGATTCCAATAAACAAAGTGCCTTTTTTTCTTCTTGTTGCAACTCAATCACTCAAAATGTCTTTTTTTGGTTTTACTTGTTGCTGCAAGACTTCACTCAAAAAATGTAGAATAGTATGGTGGTCATTTAATGTTGACATTGGTCATCTAGGTTTTTGACAACCAAAAAGAAAAAAGAAAACTGCCTTGAATTTTTTTTGGGATGCTGAAATTGATCTAGAATTGGTTTGGAATCACCATGTTGATATTGGAATCACCTGGGTATGCCCTGCACTGTGTCCACATGATTCTGACCACTCAAATCTAAACTTTGCCCAATTCCTTAGGTGATTTGGTACATACCTATTTCTGGTATGACTTGTACTTGGAAACACTGTATCTTCCAGCTGATTCAGTAACATAGTTTTCAATTCTGTTCCCCATTGTGTTGCAGTTGCTGTCATGTTTCATGTTCTTGATGCTGGTAACATAGCTTCAAACCAAGCACAGATACTCTCTTTCTCAAGCAATTGTAGCATTGAATAATACTGCCAGAGTGGTTGTTTATGGCCTTTGCATTGTTGAATGAAAAGAAAAAATTCATTATACGTATTACAAGCAAACTGGCAAATAGATTGCAATCAGATGGAATTGCAAATGTCTGTCTCTGCTGAGAAAAATAACATTGGCCACTTTCAAGTACAAAGCAGCAGTGACCATCCTCTCATTTCACCTTGTCTGCAAGGTAAACTATGGAGGGACGTGATACTATTGAGTCATTGACAATAGCAAAGGCACTGCAAGGTAAACTATCGAAGGATTTGATACTATTAAGTCATTGAAGATAGAAAGGCAAGGAAACCTTTCAATCAGATAAAGTGGAAGTTCCTCACGTTGTTTGGCAAAGACCAGCCAGACATTATGCTAGCTATAATGGAGATGCTGAACAATGTCATGTATTACTAGGTTTGACAATAAATGCCACCCAATTTGATATTGTCAGAAGGCATAGAATTTGGATGAATAGCCATCTGCTTAAGGAGTTAGCTGAGAAAAACTTGTTTGATAGCTGCCACCTGCACGAGACCAATGAGAAGCACAAGAATTAGATGTTTTTTGTCAGGGATTGGGGAACTTATATTGAAACTGTGGAGGAATAGATGCTTAAGCCATAAACCAACTCCTCCAATGCATTTATTACTACTCATATAGTGGGAGCCCTTTAAAGGAAACCATGTAGAATCTCACCAAGCTCATGAAGCTGATAAAACAAAGAAGCTATTAAGGAGGATATAATGCTACACATGTTATTCTACACATGAAATTTCCTTCACTCATCTTTTGAATTTCTAAAACTATTATTTCTTACGCATTGGCATTCATGCAGAGTTTTACAGTGTTGGCTAAGTGTCACTGCAGGGGATGTCTCAAAACCTCTTTTCTTTAACTTTTACATTTTGTGTGAATTTTTTTTGGGATGCTGAAATTGATCTAGAATTGGTTTGGAATCACCATGTTGATATTGGAATCACCTGGGTATGCCCTGCACTGTGTCCACATGATTCTGACCACTCAAATCTAAACTTTGCCCAATTCCTTAGGTGATTTGGATACATACCCATTTCTGGTATGACTTGTACTTGGAAACACTGTATCTTCCAGCTGATTCAGTAACATAGTTTTCAATTCTGTTCCCCATTGTGTTGCAGTTGCTGTCATGTTTCATGTTCTTGATGCTGGTAACATAGCTTCAAACTGAAATTCCAAGAATGGAAAAAGGTAGTTAGTTTCAGGTTTCTTTATAGTTTTACTTCCTACTCCTTGGAAAAATAGCTATATTTGAAATGGACACTTCTGAAAGAGCATACAAAATAGCTGCACTCTTTGGATTTAAGTTTGTGAAGAGTTCAATTCCAACGCTATTTATGTTCTTTTCTCAAACTCCTTCGACTCCAATCCTAATTGCCAACGAGAGGCTTTAGGCCCGTGATTTGTCATTATTGGTAAAGCAAATAGGCATTTGTAATTACTATGACAAGTGTTGATTGAAGGATGCAAAGATCTTCAAGCTAAGAAAGACTCTTAAGGACTAAGGGTATTCTTTGAAGGCAACAACTGGAACTAGATGTAATGATAACAATTGACAATCTAAATTATTCAAACCTGTAGCAGTATTTGACAAGTTCATAAGAAGCACTTTTTCCCAAAATTGATGTTACAAGATTGTATGGTTTATCTCAATATGGTTAATGGTAAACTGAAGAATTTAGTGTCTTATGAACTAGCTCTACATTTGCAGCTTCCTAATACAACCTATCCTACTCACCATCAGTTTGGGAGTTGTCAAATACTCCAACGTGATGTCACTACCTGTGCCTTATTTGGGTATTCTTACTTGTGTGATTGACATTCCACTAATGATGGGCTGCACAAAACGTTGAGAATTCAGAACTCTGGGTAGAATAGATAAATCCCAGTGCTCCCTGCGGACGCGTCCCCTGCCCTAGTACCACTGTCCTTGTCCCTGAAATGTTTTGGGGACTCCTCAGAAACATCCACCCTGTCATTGTATCTGACAGTGACTCAAACTTGAGCCCCAATTTTGATATAATTCTTATAGTTGAAACTTAGAGCCTTTGGGCATTCTGTTATAGTTCTTATTTAAAATGTATGCACATTGACAATGAAAGCATTTGAATTTTGTTAATTCTCATGTGAAATCTCAATTCAAGTCTAATGTTAATTTATTAATCTTCTACAAATGTCTATGATGAATGCCGCCCCCTGTTGTCCCCTAAAAAATGACCCAAAAGTACTCGAGTACCGTAAACTCATCTCGTCACCCCTTGTCGTCCCCGTCCTTGGAACTTGGGGGAGCATAGATAAATCCTAATTTAAATTTATTTCTTGGAAATCAGGCAAGATAATCATGGTAGCATTCCATTTATATGGCATTGACAAGGCATGTAAGAGGTGTAAATGAAATTCGATTACCAAGGCTTGAAATGAAAAATCTAGGCAAAAAAATTGGAAAACTGAAAATGGAAAACAATGTGACACTCCCTAGAAAAAGAGACTGATTTTTATTTCACCTCAAATATAGTGTGTAGAGATAAAAATAAACCTTATATAAAAACAAATGCTGAATCACTAAAAAGTGGACAAGGCTAAGAAGAAGAAGAGGGTTTGTGTGGAAATACAAAGTGATTGCATAAAAATGGTAGACCATGCCATTTATTTGAAAATTAAACCAATGCTATGTTATAAATGAGAAGAAAAACTTTAATTAGCGTTAAAAAATTAACTCTTTAGGTAAGTCTATTTAATGTAAAATTTGAAAGAAAATTTAAAATATTCTAACCCTAAATTATCTGTGCTGATTTTTTTTTTTGCAAGCATAAAACAAGTCAGAAAACTTAATGTTAAAAAATCAGAATCATTTTCAAAAACCTTGTGAAAAACCTAGGAGACAGGATATCAAATGTGGTGGTTGTGGTTACTTGGGATCGATGTTGAGTTTTTTGAGTGTAATGCTTCTATGGCCGAAACAAGTTTACATCAGCAAGTCTCTTAGTAGAGTACCTTCTGAGAAAGAAGATAACATAGTCAAGTTTCCTCCTTCAATTGTTCAAAGTTATTGATGCGAATGCAGATGTTCTTGAATAACATCATATTTTTTCTCCACTTAGAACCATACAAAATACAAAATCAATTTGGTTCTATGGTCTTTACTACATTATTTTCTTGCATAAAGAACAGTTCCATAGAGGAAGTAGAAAAAGAAAAGCAGTTGCGAATGCTTCTTCAAGTAGGGAATTTCCTAGCACCTCTACCCATGATTCTCCCATTTCTAATTATGCCTAGGAGAAACCAAATGAATGAAGAGTTTGTACATCTTAAAAGCATCAAACAAGATAACATTTAGATACAAAGAACTTTTTGATGTTTTCAAAACAAAAATTGGGTCACATATTTCATATAATTAGGTATGCACGAACTTCAAACTTTTAGAAGTTTGGTAAACAAAAAAAATGGTATGGGTAGCTATTCTTGCTTTTTGGTACTGCTAATGCTTCAACATTTTTCTTGAGAATAATCAGTTCTTATGTATCTGTGAACGTCCTTGGTATATTTGGATGGCATATTTGTCTTTGTGTTATCTGGGAATAGTATGGTCTGAATGTACAGAGTGCTCTAGACCTTTTCCAGCAACATAAAAGCAAGGCTATAATGAAGTCATCTTTTGGGCAAATTATCATTCAGTATATTGGGTTTTGTTATAAATGTCATTGTTGTGCAAGCAAGTCTATCAAAAGTCAATGGTAAGGATTGGCCAATTACATCCAATACCAGAAACCTGAAATGTTTCCTTGGTGCTTCTGTCGAAGATTTTTATGGTAAATACATGATATTTCTTACATTGGTAGGTTGCCTCAGCAACAATACAATCAGAAACACTTTCATGCTGCTAATGTTAGCTTTTAAGGTCACCAACAAGTATGATGCCAATTTTGTATATGAGAAATCAGCTCCCTCGTGGAAGCACAAAGTTTCCACATGCCTTGTATATTGTTCGCATTGGAGATACATGACATACTGCCCCCACCCTATTGTAATCTGTACCTTCTCTATGGGGTAAACAGGCTTTCACCGGTAGGCTCAGTGAGGCTGTACATGATTTAACGTTGAGATTGTATGGTTGTGTTTACATATATGAGATTTGTTTTCGTTTACTTCAAATATGTTGATTGCTACTCAACGATGCTTTTTTAGTTTAGCTCTGGTACTTGCTCTTAATGGTTTCATTCAGCCTTCAGAGAGATGGATGCATCCAATCATGCCATAGGCACTGTTCTTAAATAATGAGACCACCACTTTGCAGTTCGCTTAATAATACTTTACACAAAAAAACAAAACTACACAATGTATGATGAAGAGTTTAATGTATTGGTTCAAGTACTCCAACAGTGGACACATCATATCGTTGGTAAGAAAACATCCTTCATTCCCTCATTCTTGAATTCACAATCCAATATTTGTGAACATAGACATCTTAAATGGCCTTTTTATTCCAGCATTTCCATCTTATTATCGACAACAACAATGGAATTTAAGACATCTTAAATGGCCTTTTTATTCCAGCAATTCCATCTTATTATCAACATCAATATGGAATTTCCAAGAGATGTACTGTTATGTAGAATAAACCTTTCATTGTGTTACATATTCTCAAGATCAACTTTGTTGCATAAAATATTAAAAAGTTCGGAGTCATTTCTTTGTCAAATCCACAGTTTGGGTTGACTTCTTTTTCATGAGAGGGCTCAGATTGCCTTACATCCATTATAGAGGCACACTCATCATTTGGTTGGTCCTTTTGGCACATAGAAGAGTTTGCATCAATTACAGAATTTTCTTTTTGGTCTTTAAAGGAATCAGGTCAAAATGACTATTAGAGTATTTTCATGCTGGAGTCATTCTGAATTCTTTAATTGAAATCTTAGTTTGTACCAACCATTTCCAGATCTTGTCAGGCCTGGTGAATCCATTTCAATGGCTTTATGAGCAAATAAATAATTACAGTTAGGAAGAATGATTATTTCTCTGTTGTGTGCCTATGCTCTATCATGTCATTTATTTCATTCAACGAAACTATAGATGTTACCGAAACTACTGTCATTAACTATTGTAATTTATTATTCTGACATTTTAGAGTCACTTTGGGAAAATCTTGTGGAATCTTTTAGTCTCTTTGCTGTTAACTACAATCAATAGTCAAAAAGAGATATTTAAATTTTAACCTTTCCTTGTTTTATGCTCACTACATTTATGAGTCTCGACAACCTATCTTCATGTGCTGTAGCATAGCTATAAGAGATCTATATATTTTTCTACACTAGGTTTCTTTTGGTGTTTGCAATGGGTTTCACTTATGTCTCTACATGATCTCCTTTGTCCAAGGTTTCCTATGGGTTTGTTTTCAACTGCTTGCTACCAATGAGATTTTGGAAGCTCTCCTTACGACATTTTATGAACATTAAATAAGCGCTCAATGATTAAGCAAGGCCTCTCTCCACATTTTAGAATTGGTTATCAGGTTTGGATCTGTCTAGATAAACACATTAAAAGATCAAATTTACTTGGCATCTGAGTTGTAACATTTTGTAGTAGCTTGAAGAAAATGCTTTTAGGTTGGATATTCCTTCTTAGTCTGGAATGCTCAGTGTTGAGATGTGAGCGAATTTAAGCTTAACGATTCACCAAAGTTGGAGCCTTTGGTTGTCGATCCTCATCACAAGGACAATGCTACAGAGATTCATATGGAACATGCACACCCACACAATAAGACACGACTCCACTACCATTTATTAGGTTTTAAAGGATTGCTGATAACTTAGGCTTTAAGTGGGTGTGCTAATGAGATTCATGCAAAAAATAGACAAATTCCAAATCAACTTCAGAAACTTGGGATCATTTTATTTATATATTTTACTCATTGATGAATTGTGGTCAGATGTTCTATCTTTATTTTACTGAATGATGAGACAGTTTGGTGAACCTTTGTATTTTATTACATACATCTCTGTGTACTTTCTTAGAAGCCATTCCATACATCCTATGTGCTTTTCAGATGTAATAAAAATTGAAACAATTGTATAGCATGTGCAGTTGCAATCGCACTCTTAACAACCTCTCATCAAGCAATGCAATACTTAAAGATCCCATGCCATAGAAAAATATCAATTAGCTTTAAATTTTGTTTCTGCATCTTTAAGTGTAGAGTTCTAAAAGTTGCTTGTACACGAGTTGGGCTTTCACAGAAGTTCCTGAATTTAGTAGAGTTGCTTTGAAAACAAGAGGTTAAACTCTAAAGTCTGAACTGCACATGGTTAAAAAGACATCATTTAACCTGCCTTCTATGGTGACACTAGTTGCCACCAATGCTTGTGCATTGTTTGGTATGCCTTGCATGACATTGGAAGGCCTACGGATTCAATTGAATAAAATATAAATTTTGCCATCACTGGTTGTTCTGCCCTTGGTTGATAGGATCAATTACCTCCAAGAGTTATGGACCAACAGATGCTGTTACAATCAAGTTAATTTAACACCTTATTGTCTGTGTTTGTTCATCTATCTAAAGTGAATACTTGTGGTGCTGGTTCCAATCTCTTAATTAGAAGCTTTTCTTTTACTGGGAGGGTGCTGCACCCATTTGAGAACTTAATTGTCCAGATCCCAGTGGGAGCTATTAGTTAGTTTCACTTCCTCGAATATCAATTTTTTTCCCTGGAGATCTGTTGTTTAATTTCTCATGATATTCATCAATTATTAATGGAAGTTCCTTGACATGATCCTCATGGCCAAGAATTCTTGGTTTTGCTAATCTTATTTTATTCTTGCTTAATAAATCCAGCACTGAAGAATATCATCCTGCATAAGTGAGGTCCCACAAAGTTTTTCCTTGGTCTCATCAAATTTCTCACATAAAAGTGGAGGGTTGTTCACCACTCCCAAAAGTCTTGCTACTTATGTTGTGCAGCCTCTGTTTGGCTTTCGCAACTAAAGAAATTAGGTCATGACGCTCTGATAACTTAATAAGGACTTTGTCTCCCTCAAATATCTGTGACAATTTTTTTTTTTTTGGCAAAATAGAGAATTGTTTTTTACTCTGTTCACCAGTGAACTACAAGTTAGTTAGAAAGCAAAATTTAAGCTTACATGTCTACAAAAACTCCTCACTCAAAAAACCAATTGCTTCTTCTCTCCTTTGCTTCAAGCCCTGGTGCTGACCTACTCATGCAAAAGAATGAGATTTGTTTCTTCTTTTTATTTTGATCCTTTAGGTTTGAGAGGGTGATGTCCCATGCTGGCCCATTTGAATTTTTTTCTAATCACATGAGATACAGAAAGATTTTCCCTAAATGCCGTTAATAATAGAAACTTGCTCTACAATGCAGAAAAGTTTCTCTCAAGTATTTGATCTGCAAACTTTTCTGTGCTCTGGTTGCAATGTGAATTGCTGCTTTGAATTAGTGATGATTCCCTTATAGAGAATATAGGTTGTGGGTTGAGGACCGAGGTACATCAATGGACAATTGAATAAATAAGTTTATACTGCTGGATTTTATTGTATGTGACTGATATGCAGTTGGAATGCCTATTAGACATTAATGTAAAACAAACATTTTCAGATATGGATAAATGTTGGATGTTCGATTCGGACTGATTTGAACAGTTTTGACATACCCAAAATATTATACTCTTTTTAATATGCCCTAATAATGCTCCTGCAGTGTGTTAATATGGTTTTAATCAGTATTGTAAATAATGGAATCCGTAGTGATTATTTTCTTATATTTAGGCAAATGTGACAAATTGATGTTTATTGATTGCTTTATAATGTTTAAGCTCTTGTGCTTTAAGAGACAGTCATACAGAAAAGCCTAGCCACTTAATGTCATTTAGCTTATGAGGAGATAACTAGATTCTGATTTTCTAAAATAAGGCATTACTTCTTTGTTGGAGGCAGATTTTTTGTTCACTCGCTAGTTGGGATTAGGATAAAATGACATCATACTGATGACTATCTTGGCTGTTAAGGAACGTCATCCATTACCTTGGAATTATGGATTAGAAATTGAATGGTTGTTAGCTCAGATACGACTTTGTTGCCTAACTTTGGATTGGGATTCAAGTTAGACCCTTCTTTTCTCTTTTTGTGGGAGAGTTGGATCTCTGCTGTATATGTTTATGGTTGGTTATTAAGATTTTTAGATTCTGATGACATGCAGATATCTGTTTTGTTTGCATGACATTGGTATCAGCATAAATATAGTCTTTGTTAGGATCAAAAAATTATTGGAGGTTTATTCAGTAGATGAGTAAAAACCTGTGATAAGAGAATCCTTAAAAGCGAACACTAACTTAAATTGCTGTGCACTAATGATTATGGAGTATGGTACTTCCAATTGGACAGGTGGAGATTCAACAAATGTAAACTTGCAAGATGGCATGACATAAAGAGTAGCTAGTAGTTATGAATCAAGAACGCATTTAGAGGTCACTTGATACATGGACCAATGAATCTGAAACTTGGAGTAGTGTTTCAAAGATATGCAATTATTTTGTGTATGTTCTGAAGAATTGTAATTGAAAACCAAAGTTGTCTATTAACATGCATATACGGAGGCTTTAGTTAAAAGTGTTTTAATGCAATGGCTAGCACATGGTTCATTAGTCCAATTGATCTGACCTATACGATGCAGAGGATGCTTTGTTTCCTCTGGATTGTGATTTTATTCATATCTGCAGTCTGTATATCACTCATCTTTGGCCATTTGACTGTTGTGATAATGATTTTGCTTTGGTTGTCCATATGATTCAAGAACAATAACTGGACGTTAATTATGTAAACCACATTTGTATTATTCAAGAACAATAGCTGGACATTAATTATGTAAACCACATTTGTATTTTAGGGTCAATTGTTATTCTGTTCTTATATGTTTAAACCTTTGTTTGCATTTGCAAATTGCAATTTCTGTAGCTGATTATACATATCAAATACTTTGGTAATCGGGAGGATTCTAAAGTAATCTACTTGGAGACTTCCGTTGTGTAAACTTGTAAAGCACTACAGTGCTTGGACCATAACATTGCCTTGATTTATATACATCAAAGCTCATGTCCTCTTGGCATGGATATCCAATCTGTTATCCATTTTAGACTGACAAATTTCTTAGTGAATGCTCCAGCATCTGATTTAACAGGTACACATTCTTATTTTTGAAGATGGATTGTGAAACAGAAATAGCGCGTGTAACTACGTTGTTGGGGAATTCATCGTTTTTAGATCACAATGGGCCTGAGCATGGTAGCCCTTTGACTCATGGAGGACTACTTACGAATGGAGGAGTGGACATGAATGGATGGGCTGCTTACCAATCAGAAGTACGGATACTAACCATTAACATAATTTTTTTTAATTTGTGACTTGTTTGATCTGGAACGCTAATGCTGACTTAATTGTGTCTATCTCATAATTTTAGAATGACTGATAAGAGTATGGCTATTATATTGCAAAAGTACTTCCTAACAAATAGATTTTGTTCTTCTGAAAATATGTATTTTTAGGTTTTCTGTTTTGAACTCCCATTTACTGCCTTAGTAGAGTACTGGAGTTTTAACTCCTTGGTCCAAAATTGATAGTTGTCTTCTTTTTTCAACAAGCTTGAAGTTTGAAATATATTAGTAGTTTGTGGGCTAAATTGTGTCCTTCCAAGTATGGGTAATGTGATGCTGTGGTGCATGCAGTTACTGTTCTCACGGTGGTTAAGATGCAACCTAGCATATTCTGATATGAGTTAACTTCCAAACTTTTAAATCAGTTGCTTAATGCAACTAGCATTGCGTGAACTTGACTACAGTTTCTCATGTCTAATTGTTGTTCTACATGACAGACTTTCGCATACTGGGAGCTGACAGTTTTAATTTCTTGGTCAAAGGTTGTTAGCTGTCATCTCATTCAACAGACCTGAAATTGAAATATGTTAGTTTTAGACTAATTTGTCTATCCTTTAAAAGTGAAGCAATGTTATCCTGTGATACTTGCGGTTAGTGTTTTCATGGTGCTCTAATTATAATCTAAATTTTTTGGCAATGGGTAACTTCCAAACTGTTAAATTTGCTGCTAAAAGCTACCAGAATTGCATGGACTTGACACTGCAGTTCTTATGTCTAATGGATGTGCTACATGACAGACTTTTACATACTGGCAACTGACAGTTGCTAGTCTCTTGGTATTGCTTAGACACTGGAAAGTATTTCCTGTCCTGTTAGTATTTCATATTTGCTCAGTAACATTTTGTAAATAATATCCTTTCAAGGATTGATATTTGTTTTGGCTAGCAATGATTCTTTTTGAATGTAGATGTGTGGATCAGAGACGTGGCATAAATGCCTGCACATCTCAGTCAAGTATATCAGTTAAATTCTCCTGCAGCCTTTTCTACAATCAACTTGTTAGTGTCTTTTGCATGCAGTCCACTTAAACAATGTAATTGTTAAAATCTATATTGATTTAGCTTATGGTTCACATAAAATCTACTTTGATATAGTTTACTGTGTCTTGTCAGGTCAGTCTGGAACTTTATGATTAGGTAATAGTGTGCTTGTTGTATAGCTTCACAGTTTTTCTGTTGATGCATGGTTATATCTTCTGCTTGAAGTAGAAACTGGTATGCAAAAATTTAGTTGTGGTCAGAATGCAATTTATATAACTTCTGTACTCAAAGTTTTCCTTTCATGCAGAGGATGAGCATGCTACAGCCTTCTCCTCATGCATGGCATGGAGCAACAGGTGGAGGGTCTTCTGGACTTATTGTGAAGAAAACCATGAGAGTTGATGTTCCAGCTGACAAATACCCTAATGTAAAATGCCGCATTCTTGAGATAATCTAAATTGGCCATGCAATCTATTTGAAAATTCACTTGTTACTTTCTCCATCCGAAAATTTAATCTGAATGGCTATATGTATGCTGTGTTGCAGTTTAACTTTGTGGGACGTCTGCTTGGGCCTAGAGGCAACTCATTGAAGAGAGTTGAATCTAATACTGATTGTAGAGTTCTAATTAGAGGGCGTGGCTCAATCAAAGATCCTGCAAGAGTAAACATCAATATCCTAAAAGTATCATTATTTTTTTTGATGTAGTTCATGAATGCTCATGGATTGTGCTTCTGAGTGCATTTGCATTATTTCAGGAGGAGATGATGAGGGACAAACCAGGGTATGAACATCTCAATGAGCCTCTGCATATTCTTGTAGAGGCAGAGTTGCCTGCACATATCATAGATTCTCGCTTGATTCAAGCACGGGAGATACTTGAGGAGTTGCTGAAGCCTGTAGTATGTACTTTCTTGGCATAGAAGTTTATGCATTGTGTTTTCGATTTTACCCAGTAGATCTGTTTGATAGATTTGTAATTTATAAGTATTCTTTGTAATCTTTTTATCATGTGCAGGATGAGTCACAAGATTATTTTAAGAAGCAGCAGTTAAGGGAGCTGGCCATTCTGAATGGCACACTGAGAGAGGACGGTTCCTCAATGGCTGGTTCTGTGTCTCCGTTCAACAGTAACAATATGGGAATGAAAAGGGCTAAAACAAGGGGGTAGTCAAACTCATTGGCTTATGCTGTGGTCAAACTCATTGGCTTATGCCGTGCTTATTTTTTCGTAACTTTGAGTTGTCAGAAGAACTCCATTATTTTGGTGTTAGTTCTCATGAAAGTGGCACACTAGTGCAAGTGGCTCGGTAGTATAGTGTAGTTTAGTGTAGTGAGTATCCCGATAGTGTTAATGTGTACGTTGATACAAAACATGTATTCTGCTGGTAGCGCCTGCTAGGTTGAGGGGGGTTTTAGGACATGCTTTCTGAGGTGTGGGTTTTGCTTTTTCCCCATATAAAGCAAATGTGTAATATTTATTACTCTTGTATTATTACATCATAAAGGCAAGAGTGCAACAATTTTTTGTGAAGGCTGCTGGACAGCTGCAATCTTTGAATGTACAAAACGTTGGGATCACAATTTTACACAAAGCAGTTGGTGAACTTCTAATACTATAATTAATGCTATGCATTCTAATGACAGATATTTTACATTCTTCTGCAATATCAACGTTCTATATATGTACTTAATTGACTTAGTATATTTGGTAGAACTACAGTTTTGAAAAATTTAGAAGGGTAGTGATAAATTTCATATAAAAGGTCTTTAATTGCAAATTTCGGTTACATATGATTATTGCACCAAAATTGACTATCAAGAAATCCAGTGTAATGAAGTTTGTATCAAGCAGGTTTTACTAATACTTATTTTATTGTTTCATGCGAATTTCCTAAGCATCTTGTATTTTGATTTGTCATGCGTTGAAGCAAGTGGTAATGCATTTGTTAGCATGCAATCGAATGTAAGTTATTAGAGTGTTCTGTGAATGGCTATATTTGTCTGGGGGATGCTCTCTATTGATTAATAGGTAGACCAGTCTTCATAAGTTAATTTGTTGATGTGACAACTTTACGATCGTTTTTTGAACAGGCTGTCTTTTCATTTTGCCACTATATTTAGCAAAAGTGTGTTGGTGTAAACGGTGTACCAGCATTTAAATACAGTGCGGTGTTATTGTTTGGTATTCATCATTTGCTGGTTGGTTTTTTAATGGTTTGGTATTCAGATTGGGCGAGTGGATGTTTATCTTGAATGTTAACCTGTGTTTTATTTCATTTTATCTGGTTTCTACAAATGTCACTCGAAGCAAACCACCACAGGAAATAGACGATTTCAAGGATGCTTCTGGAAAGAGGGGTTTTGTTTGGCTTCCTAATAGTGGGTTTGGTTTTCTAATCTTTCTGATAATTTCAATTGTCTTTAATAAGTTGTATAAAGGTGATGAACACCAACACTTGTCCTGTGGGGGAAAGAACCTGGATGGCCGTACATAATTTATCAATTCTCTTGAAAAGAAAAAGAAAACCTGCGGACTTGAAGTGGACGGTGCTGCACAGCTGTATTCGTTGGAACACGATCAGTGAAAATTCACGTGCATATTATTGAACTTACTAAGTTTTAAGCGAGTAACACTTGGCCCTTGTTGAGGAGGACTCTGGATGACCTTACAGATTCTATCAATTCCCATGAAAGAAAAAGAAAACTTGCAGATCTGAAGTGAACGGTGCTGTATGGTTTTACATATGCTGGAAGATGATCATTGTTTTGACGCATGCAAGGAACATGTAGGAGGCAAAAGACTGAAAGCAAATATTTGTATTTAAAGGAACCAAGAATGAAAATAAAATTTGTATTTAAGGACCATTTGGGAATACATATTCTAATTCTACGTGTCTATGTACACATTTGCTACAAAGATAAATCCAAAGTTGTAATAATTTGTTTAATGAGGCCAAATATGAATATGAAACATGCATTTGAGAGGATCATTTGGGTGCAAACAAGAAGCACAATTTTATGTATGGGTGATGCAGGATATTTGACAGTTAAATGCTGTCAATTTTGTTAAATGATTTTTGGTTGTATACTTGATCATTTTGAGTTTATATTGTCAATATTGATAGTTTTTTTTGCCAATGGTAATCTAGAAAAGATTTTAGTACCATTTCCGCTTTGAAAAGTTTTGCCATCTTTTATCTATTAATTTGTTATTAATATAGATTTGGACCATTTGTAAACTATAATATTCATGAAATGGCATATGTTTGTTTCCCTGTCAATGGTTAAAAGGTGAGCAATAAGATTTATATGTAAAATTGAGAAATTGGTGTTCATTTAACATTGACGTATCTAGATAGAAGTTGGAAGTCTACATTGAATGCCTTGAGAAAAATTAAAAAACAAGATTGAATTTGGATATTACAAAAGTAGCCCTCTTTGAAAACAAGGATTTTTTTGTGTAGATCTTATGAGTAATTTGTGAAACAATTTCACAAAACAATAGAAATTTGCAATTAAAGACCTCTTATATGAAATGTGAAGTATATGGTGCATTGAAAATTGTAGATGCTCTAGTCAAACACGATGCTTCAATATATTTTGGGAGAAATAGCGAGCTTTCGGTGAGTGGGGTGGACGTGGGGAACAAACAACAGAATAATGAACTCCCTTACCTGGAAGTGCAAAGCCAATCTGATCTATTAATGATAATAGTCACCGTGAGTACTAGAGGTATTCGACACTCTCATTGATCTTGGTTTAGGACCTAATGCTTGTAGTGTTGAGCTATTAACTCATCTTCATATAGATACTGGCTCTTGTGTTGCTACATCTTTTATCTATTCGTGGGTTTCATAACGTTGGTTGACAAGCTCTAGGTACAATAATATTTACCTGTGATCCTGGGACCCGTTACCTTACTTACCTTGGTATATGACATGCCAACTACCTTAACATACAATTTTCTTTTTGGAAGACAGTGGATTCACATAATGGGTGCTATCCCATCTACCTTGAATTAGTCTATTAAGTTCATTCATAATAATAAACTATTTACAATAAAGAGACAGTGGATTGGAGCCGGCTAATTGCTAGACAAAATTCACCTATGTACATCGAAAAATGATACATCGAAAAACGCATGAAAAACATACACATGAACATACATGGATACATACATAACATGATGAGACGTCGTAGTGTGGGACCTACCAGATGCTTGAAACCGATGGATGGGATGAAATGTCCGAGCTACGGTTAGGTGGGAGTTAACGACACCGTCAGGTGCGCTTTCCCGCTTGTTGCCGGGCGAAGAAGCGGGCGGGTTAGCTTCGTCGGCAAGTTTTTTTTGTGTGGCACGGGAAAAGTGGAAGGGAATGACGTGGGCCTTTTCTGTTTCAAGAAAGCAAGGCGAGAATACTATTTGTTTTGTTTCCTGTTTGCATGTTGAAAGGGAACGCTGAAGGTCTGAGTGCACGTGGACGATTTCAAGGAGAATACCGACCAAATAAGCTGAAGTGTGGAGTGCACGTGGAGGATTTGGAGGAGAATACAGACGAAATCGAGGTGAGGGGTAATTTTGTTGCAAGTAGAGGGTTTTACAAGTTTTAATTTGAAATTTGGGAAACACAATGTGGAGTATTTCAGTTGCTCGAATATCTTCAAAATCACACGTTCCATTGTTGTGTTTAAATTTCGCACCATTGAAAAAATAAACTGCAAAACATAATTCTGAATGAGAAATGTAGTGCTGGGTTTCAATAAAAAAACTGTACAAAATAATTATGAATGGGAAATACAGTGTCGGGTTTCATTTATTTGAATCTCCTTGTTTTAATGTAGAGGGTTTTACAAGTTTTTTTAGTTTGAAATTTGGGAAACACAATGTCGAGTATTTCAGTTGCTTGAATGTCTCCAAAATCACACATTCCATTGTTGTGTTTAAATTTCGCACCATTGAAAAAATAAACTGCAAAAAATAAGTCTGAATGGAAAACGCAGTGCTAGGTTTCAATAAAAAAAACTGTACAAAACAATTTTGAATGGGAAACAGAGTGCTAGGTTTCATTTATTTGAATCTCCTTGTTTTAATGTAGAGGGTTTTACAAGTTGTTTTAGTTTGAAATTTGGGAAACACAATGTCGAGTATTTCAGTTGCTTGAATGTCTCCAAAATCACACATTCCATTGTTGTGTTTAAATTTCGTACCATTGAAAAATAAATTGCAAAAAATAAGTTTGAATGGGAAACGCAGTGCTGGGTTTCAATAAAAAAACCGTACAAAACAATTCTGAATGGGAAACAGAGTGCTGGGTTTCATTTATTTGAATCTCCTTGTTTTAATGTAGAGGGTTTTACAAGTTCTTTTAATTTAAAATTTGGGAAACACAATGTCGAGTATTTTAGTTGCTTGAATGTCTCCAAAATCACACATTCCATTGTTGTGTTTAAATTTCGCACCATTGAAAAAACAAACTGCAAAAAATAATTCTGAATGGGAACTGCAATGCTAGGTTTCAATAAAAAAACTGTACAAAATAATTTTGAATGGGAAACATAGTGTTGGGTTTCATTTATTTGAATCTCCTTGTCTTAATGTAGAGGGTTTTACAAGTTCTTTTAGTTTGAAATTTGGGAAACACAATGTCGAGTATTTCAGTTGCTTGAATGTCTTCAAAATCACACATTCGATTGTTGTGTTTAAATTTCGCACCATTGAAAAAATAAACTGCAAAAAAAATGTCTGAATGAGAAACACAGTGCTGGGTTTTAATAAAAAAACCGTACAAAACAATTCTAAATGGGAAACAAAGTGCTGGGTTTCATTTATTTGAATCTCCTTGTTTTAATGTAGAGGGTTTTGCAAGTTCTTTTAGTTTGAAATTTGGGAAACACAATGTTGAGTATTTCAGTTGCTTGAATGTCTTCAAAATCACACATTCCATTGTTGTGTTTAAATTTTGCACCATTGAAAAAATAAACTGTAAAAAATAAGTCTGAATGAGAAACGCAGTGCTAGGTTTTAATAAAAAAATCGTACAAAACAATTCTGAATGGGAAACAGAGTGCCGGGTTTCATTTATTTGAATCTCCTTGTTTTAATGTAGAGGGTTTTGCAAGTTCTTTTAGTTTGAAATTTGGGAAACACAATGTCGAGTATTTCAGTTGCTCGAATGTCTTCAAAATCACACATTCCATTGTTGTGTTTATATTTCGCACCATTGAAAAAAAAAACTGCAAAAAATAATATTAAACTACTATCTTATACTACTAATACATAAGAAAAGAGACAAAAGCCATAATTTTTTTCACCAAAATAATAGACCAAGGCCTTAGTACATGAAAAAATCCAATACCCACCTTGGACATCAATGAATTCACATGGATGTCATATGGGCTCAATCAACGAAACCCTAAAAACAAATAAAACCGCAAAGACATGTTCGACCCATAACTATCTTATGGATTAAATCCCTAAATATAATTCTCTATTTTGGAGCCACTAACACATGTGGGACCCATTTTTATGACAAGATTCTCAACTTCTTCTAGTACTTAAGAAAGAGAAAATACTTTAAATGAGTCTAAAGTCAAATGGAATATGAAAAATAATGGCAAGGTTACCATTAGAATATAAATAGAAGATACCTCTATAATTATGCAGTATAGGAATCCAAATTCACATTCTAAGAGTGTTTGAGATGCATGAGATAGAAATATTATTACAATATAAATAGAATCTTAATCCAAGCAATGTATTTGTACAATCCTTATCAAACAATCTCACTTTAATCTCAATTTTAGTAACATCCATATTCACCTATTTATGATTTTTCTCCATCCTTAATTTCATTCTCAACTTAATTCTTGAACCACTTTAGGAATCTATGTTGAAGATTAAAACCATCATTGAGTGATTTCATTTTAGGCCATAGTCTTCTTGATATAATTATTATTCCTTTTAACAGTTGTTTATATATTCTTAAATATAGGGTTATCAATAAAGTAAATTGAAGAACCAATGATATGTAGGTATTTTCCTTTTGTATTAGAGGGAGGGGAAATGATATCAATAGGGGAAACATTAGATGGATCACCTCAACACTAAGATTAGAGGGGGTAGGACTTCTACTAATACTAGCTCTACCTATATGTCTAATAAGTTTAAAGAAGATAATAGTAGAAATAATGAATATTTAGTGGGATCATTTGTAGTTTCCTCACCAAGACTAGACTTCTTGTAAGATTTAAAAATAAGAGCACTTTTTCATTAACAACCACCCTACGGTTGGATTTGAGAAGTAAGGAATTGAATTTATCACAATTATAAAGTTAAATTATAAAAAGTTGGTGTAGTGGACCATTTTTTCTTACCTAGAATCTTATTCATGACTTATTTCTCTCTATATATTGAAAGGTACAAAGCAAAGCATACTAGGTAATTATGCCTTATATTGTTTACAAAGGGAAAGTTATTTAACAAAAGATAGATAAATTATACTTCTCATTTAGGGTAAAATATTTAATGAGAGAGAACATGAATTCATTTTAAGGAAGAGCCCCTTGAGAAATCTTAATTATCATTTAATGAGCTTCTCAAAGCATTTTATGAAAGTGTCAATGTTTTCTTTTCTTTGGCATTTGCTCGCTTGATGGGTCTTGGCTCTTTTCTTAGACATGCTAGCAACTACAATGTTGAACTCTTTAGAGTCTTAAAATTTCAGATCCCTCACAATAACCTTCTTACTCTTCCATTGTACAATGAAATCTATGTATTATATAAATGGATTTAGCTCACCCTTCACAAGGATTGCCAAATAGTAATTTTTTTATTGTATTATTGACAATAATAAGCCTCTATTCATAGTCTCTCATCTCCCATGATAATCTTCCAAACATACTAGTCCATAAAAAAGTAGAAAATGATGAAATTATTAAGTCTCATTGGAAAAAATGAAAGAAGTTGATTCCCAAAGAGGGATCAATAAGTAGATTGATTGATAGGTAGTATCCTTTACAAATAAAGAGAAAAATGGTGATATCATTGACCTCCAAGTTGTAGATTGTGATAAATCTAAAGGAGTAACCCAAATAAATATTTTGATAAACTTCAATTATTATCAAGTCATTCAATAATTTTCCCAATATCACATAATTGCAATCAACCCCACTTCTCATAATTATTCCACAAGTAATTTTACTAGGAAAAGATTTTCCATCATACCAATGCGATGTTTTCCATAAAACAACTCATATTGTCTAAAGAAATAGTTTTTGCACTACCTCCATGGTAGAGATGATCAATTGTTTCCTCATTTATGGAGTGAATTTTCTTATAGCTTTTAATAATTTTTAAGATATTCCAAGAAGGGGAGAAAGGTAATTGAGGTAGTTTAAAATACCGAGGGAATGTCCATTCATCATTAAGGGTGAGAACTTGATATTTAGATAGAGTAGGTGAATAAATATTCTAGAAAAATGTGAAAAATAGAGTCAACATTATTCTCACAGAGATCACATCTATTGGGGATTGTAATGGCTCTATTTTTAAGATTATCAATAACCAATAATTTACTCTAACAAGCAACGTGCTAGATGTCGGAGATTGAATTTATGTAATATATTCTTGTTCAAAATCTTCTTCTTTTCAAACACCTCAACATGTATATCATGTTCAAGGAGATAAGTAGATGCAATATTACACTTCCATATGGAAGAACCCAACCAAATGGTCTATTTTTTCCTATTAAACTAGACTATATAGAACTCTTTAACTTCTCTATAAGGTAGCTAATAACCTCTTGATTGAGATGATTGAGAGGAGTAAATAAATTAATCAGCTTTCTACATTAAGTACCATATTCCTAGTAATTAGCCACACAGTATGAAAATAAAGAAGAAAGACCATCCTTGATAGCTAAACAAGGGATTAAAAAATTACGGAGAGTGTTTCCCAACCAAGAATCATACCGAAATCTAGCCTTCAACCCATTTCGTACATTTCAAATTGGTCTCTTTCTTATGAGTTATCTATAATTTTTTACTTTAATTCATATAAGTAAGACATTATATAAGTTATCCAAATTTGGAAAATCAATAACAAGTAACCCATTGAAGTATTTATCCTCCCCTATATTAGTTCAATTATTATTCTTTTTTGCAAGTCTCCAAATAATTTTGAATGGGAAACACAATGTTGGGTTTCAGTAAAAAAACTACAGAAAATAATTGTGAATGGGAAACACAGTGCCGGGTTTCAGTTATTTGAGTCTCCTTGTTTAAATGTAGAGGGTTGTCTCATGGTGGGTTTCTTGCTTCTTAAAACCCATGGTTTTGCAATATGGAATGTTACAATATAGTATGATTGTCTTCCAAATCACACATTCCATTGTTGTGTTTAAATTTCAGTCGATTGATAAGAAAACTGCACAAAATCATTTTGAATGGGAAACACAGTGCTGGGTTTTAGTTATTTGAATCTCCTTGATTAAATGTAAATGGTTGTCTCATGGTAGGTTGGTTTCTTCTTAACACGCACGGTTTTGCAACATGGAATGTTACTTGAATGTCTTCCAAATCACACATTCCATTGTTGTGTTTAAATTTCACAACATTGAAAAAAAAAAATGCAGAAAAGAATTCTAAATGGGAAACACAGTGCTGGGTTTCAGTTATTTTAATCATCCACTTGAAATGTAAAGGGTTTTGTTATGGTCGGTTGCTTGCTTCTTAACACCCACGGTTTTGTTAAGGTGGTAGAATTTTGATCCCGGGTTTTCTTCGACATGGTGCTTCCTGCTAAAGTTGCGGAATGGGAAATTGAGCCAACACCAATCATTCAGCCTAATTTAATGTGGCTCGAGGAGGAACAACTGGACATTGTTTCTCAACTACGTTCGCTTGCATGGAAGGAAAAGTCCAGCAACGCTGAATATTGGAGGGTGATCTTTGTCTTAGATAGAGAGGAAGAGTGAGCCAGATTTAATAATTTGCTTAATGAAATGCTTGTGGAGATTTTATGGGCTGCGACTCCTCCGGTTGTTTAGCGAACTTGGTTTTCTTTATACAGTTGTCAATAAAAATGGTTTTTTTCGACATAAACTTAATCTTTAATTTACATGCATGAAAATTTTGTAATTATGAATAGTGATCGAATTCCTAGGGTGTAATGGAAACATTGTTCGTTTCTTAATGAATTATTGCAACCTTGGTCGTTTTTAAGGAGGATTGTGAACAATTATTGGAGAAAAAAATTTGGGAGGAAAGAAAGAGAGGAAAAGGGCATTTTCTATTTTCAGACAATTTTGTTACGCAACCATGGAGCCTTTGAACCCATATTTTGTATTGAGAAAAAAGGAAATAAGATTGAATCCTTGAGTTTGTTAATATTTTCTTGATCAAAAATGTCTTTGTGCTTCTGTTCTCGTTCTTCAATATGATATTTGCTGAGTCGAATTGTGTTGATGCTTTATTTGCTGAATCTATGAATTCAAAAAGAAATCATCTTGTGAAATTAGTCTATTGTTTATCTTTACTTGTCTCAATATGAAATGTTACAATATAGTATGACTATCTTCCAAATCATACATTCCATTGTTGTGTAGAAATTTCAATTGATTGATAAGAAAACTGCACAAAATAATTCTGAATGGGAAACACAGTGCTGGGTTCCAGTTATTTGAATCTCCTTGTTTAAATGTAGAGGGTTGTCTCATGGTGGGTTGCATGCTTCTTAAAACCCAGGGTTTTGCAATATGAAATGTTACAATATAGTATGTCTGTCTTCCAAATCACACATTCCATTGTTATGTTTAACTTTCACATGATTGACAAAATCAATTGGAAAAAAGAAACATGATTTGGAAAACACAGTGTTGGGTTTCAGTTATTTGAATGTCCATGTTTAAATGTGAAGGGTTGTCTCATGGTGGGTTGATTTATTCTTAACACCTACGGGTTTGAAACATGGAATGTTACAAAACCGTATGAATGTATTCAAAATCACAGATTCCATTGTTGTGTTTGAATTTCACATGATTGAAAGAAAAGTGCAGAAAATTATTGTGATTTGGAAAAGACAGTGTTGGGTTTCAGTTATTTGAATCTCCATGTTCAACTGTCAAGGGTTGTCTCATGGTAGGTTGCTTGATTCTTAACACCTACAATTTTGCAACATGGAATGTTACAGGACAGTATGAATGTGTTCCAAACCACACATTCCATTGTTGTGTTTGAATTTCGCATGATTGAAAGAAAAGTGTAGAAAATAATTGTGATTCAGAAAACACAGTGTTGGGTTATTGGACTGTCCGATTTCTAGCATGCGTTTGTGTTATATTTTATGCGTAGCTCGATTGAATCTATCACCTTTAATTTTCTTTGGTTGAAGCCGGAACGTCCTATTGGTTTGACGTGGGTGAGAGCAATGCAAGCACATTTTATCTATGTTTAATGAATGATTTTTTTCTTTTTCTTCACACAATCCACACTAATTTTAAGTATTCGTCCAATGTTGTGATTTCCTAGAATGGGGAGAGGTTTGAAATGGAAGAAGCTAGTCGAATTGGAGGTGCAAGATGTACAAAATGGAGGCTCTCCTTTTTTGTCTTCCGATTTGGAATGGGCTAGAATTTTCATCAACAAGGATAAGGTCCCTGACCTTGTTGCAACAATTCCTCTTATGAGACTTGATCAGTTCATTCACGGTGAAACGTTCGTTGAAGGTGTAGAAACAAAATTTTTGGACAAGAAAATAAGAGAACCTACCACCTCTTCTCTCGTATACGACAAAACTTATAGCAAAACAATTTTGTATAAGAGGTTTATCTATATCGACATTCATTTCTATGGCCGAATGATATTTTACTCTCTTGGTTGAACATGATGAGATGATGCCTTTCTTGCAGCTACTGGTGTCAATACAGTCCTAAAGACAATAGAAACTAGCCTCCACCAAAGAAGAAACCACATAAGACATTTATACAAAAGAGAGGTTGTCAATACCACTTCATGGTAAAGGTTATGGAAGGCAAACCCGATGTTGCCTATATTATCTACAAAAATATGTTCCACGTAGATAAAAACGATGAATTTTGCCATGGTATTCATGACACAAGTGGAGAGAAGCATTCTATATTTTTTGCTAATCTATCCACGGAGTGAAAAAGCTATATTGAAAGCCTTTTGCTCATGGACGTCAGTGTCAATGCAATAATGGATAGAAACATCAACGATCCTCTATTATGTGGAATGATGTCCAAGAGAGATCAATTCCTTACAAGAAAGGATGTAATGAATGCATGGTGAAAGGTGCATTCTACTCACGCACAAAAAACACAAAGTTGATTCAACAAGTATCCTACTGTGGAGTGGACAGGACTTTGACAACTTCTTCTACTTTCAACGGCCCGATGGGAACAATACGCCTTTTGTTATCGGGGTTTAGACTCCATGGATGTTGGATAGGATGGTTAGCTGCTCGCACAATTCAGTCATCTCGATGGATTCCACGTTTACAACTAACAAATATGACGTGAGTCCTTACAAACATTGACAAATAGTTCGTTGTGTTTTCAATGATCTTATTGGCTGTAAACTTCACAATGCTTGCACTGAGTTGTTCTCTCTACAGTACCCATTGTATACTCTCCTCATTTTCGACGAGCAATAGAGTGGTGTGCCGTTTGCATGGGTAGTCTCCTCACGAAACAAGATTGAGGACATTTTTGCGTGGCTACACATATTGCTCAAATGTGGAAGAAGAGCCAGGCCCGACTGGAGAATCAATTCATTTTTGACTGATGATGCGACTGCAGAGATCCAAGCCATACAGTATGTGCATCCCTTTCTTCATTTGTGTACCTTTCTCATTTGCTATTCATTTTCAATACCACTTCCTCATGCAGTCGAGTGGTAAACAATATCGTTTGTATTGTCTATTAGGGTTGTCCTTCAATGCCATGTGCTTCTATGCCTTTGGCATGTCAAAAGGGCTTGGCTAAAGAATGTATACAAGTATGCAACCAAGGAAAGGGCAATGGACGTCTTCCGCAGTCTTGGCACGATCATTATAGAAATCGTTGACACCGAAGATTGCGTCACTCAACTATTGAACTCTTTCTTTGAGGAGTTCAATGATCATGCCTGATTCTTAGAGTACTTCAAGAAGACTTGGTGTGAAGGAGAAGGTTGAATTGGTGAGTTGACAATTTTCGTCACCTCGCATGATTCACACCATTGAAATTCTTTGATGTCACATCTAATACATTGTGGCTTACTTGACTATTGGATGTTTTTGTTTGCAACCATGTGGGAAAAAAATTACAGACTATTCCCACATGCCAACCAGGATACGAATGTAGCCATTGCTTTGTACCATTGCGTACTAAAAACTCGGTACTTGTGCGATCATTTAAAAAAATGCAATAGTAGAATGGACTATTTGTATTACACACTTGTGTATAAAATGGAACCATTCTATAGGCAAAAGGAAAGGTTGCAGCATTATGGTTTTCTAACGAACAAAAAATATTTAAAAATACGATCTAGTGTGGAGTGGGCCAAGGCAATTCCAGACGATGACTTTATTCCCGATGAAACAGATCCTGGACGGTACTGGGTGAAAATTCAAAGTAGGTCAATGCACTACCTTGTTCGGAAATTTGGGGAGCATCTTTTTGTTTGTGATTGCCCTTGGAGTTTGGAGGGGAACACTTGCAAACATGTCATCAAGGTTACTCACTTGATTAAAATATCATCTGCCGTTGGAGGGGTGGTCCATGGTAAGTGAATTTCAATTTAAATTGCGTTACTTTATTAGAGTCAATTGTGTTTTGCATTTTCTACAGCCTAATACAAATTTCTTTAGGGTCCTCATTTAGACGGGGGAGGTCAACCAATTGATACAAACATAGATTTGAACGAGACATTGTCAAAGGGGGCCGTAGAAGAAAACAATCCTAATGTTCTAACCCCTGTGCAAGCTCCTTCTATGACTCATGTATATGATGAACATGTGGTGAAAATGTCTGTTTGGAATGACACTAATGAGCTCTTGAAGAAAGTGATGTGTACACCGCCACAATCACTACAACAGGTGCAGTCATATGCAAAATGCGTGGACAAGTTTGTAGAGGACCTACGACAATCAAATGCATTTCCGTTTGAATTCATTCCGGATCCTGATCAAGGTGCAACTAGCACCGTTCGCATGCGTCCATGGTTTAGTGCAACCAAGGATTGTCGTCGACGTCCAACCCGACGTACAAAGCATTCCGCACAATAGTTAGATCATCGAACCCCTTTGGATGACTCCTTTCCATTGTCCGTGAATAATTGTATGAATTTGAATGTCAATATGCAATGTCAGACTTCAGGTGCAATTGCTATGGATGTGGCAGAGGATACAACATCTAATACGGGTGAGTATGAGAAAACCCATTTCAATTTCTTTATTGTAATAGGAAATGGTATTGCAGATTCCTTTTTGCAATATGTGCTTGTACCATGCCATAAAATTTATGATTTCGTTTATGGCTTTTTTTGATCACTTCAACATTCCAATCTCGGGAAAGGAGTCCTCGTCGACAACTGTCTTTTACGGGTGTAAACCCAATGGAAGGTATGGTTCGAATTTAATAAATTTACTTATATAAGTCCGTATTTTTGTACGACGTTATGTAATTTAAGAAGTGTATCTATTGAATCATGCAGGGGAAGCGAACCATTCAATGTTTGGTTGCTGATCTTTAGAAAATAAAAAAGATTTCCAATGAAAAAGGATGCGTACAAGTTGGTAATTGAGGAAAGTGCATTCAAAGGGGCTGAAAGTTTGTTCCTAAAGCATGGGCAGACATTTATAAACATGTTTCATATGGTGGTAGAGCATGGGAAGGTTTGGAATATAGTATTCTATTAAAGCCTCATTTGATAGAGCTTTTTTGTGTGCATAAAGTAAGGGTTTAGTAGATCAGCGTTGGCTTGAGCCTTTGTATTCGTAATAGTAGATGATGATTTAAGACCTGCTCCTTTCTAAATTTGTGCTAATTGAGTGCATTTCTAGCGGTAGAATCATGTTTTCAAGCATTCTTTTCAAAACAATAGCATCTCAATTTGTGATATGTAAAAATTGACACAAATGGGTTTCTGGAACAAAAAATACCTTACGGAACAAACACTTCAAACAAGCTCTTCTTCACTGTTGTGGACCCCAAAATAGGCCTATTTTACAAACAAAATAATTAAGCCTAAAACATTCTTCAAGCATGACTAATTAAGCTTGCAAAAACTTAATCTTACCTTAAACTTTGCTGCCCCCAAGTTTGATAGACATTCACTTACTAAACCCACCATATTTCACCTAAGAGTTTTCTTATGAAAGATGTGTGATGCAATGGATGTAATCAACGATGTGATCTTCGTCGCTCGGGGAATGATTTTGGTAGGTTAGGTTTTGTTGTTGGGAAGATGGTTTTCAGATAGTTAAGTTGACAAATTTGAGTGTGTTTTCCATCGTGCAACTGTTATGTGCATTTTATGTTTCGAACATATGAAGACATATTACAATGGAATGTTTTCTGAAAGAAAGGGTTGCCACAAAACAAGAAGGTGTACTTCGAGACCTTATTTTGTTACAATCTGTAGAAAATAAAAATGTCAGGCAAAACCCACTGTGTTTTCCATCCCGCAACTGTGATTATTTGCATCTTGTGTTCGTAACAAAATTATATTTTATACAATTCATTGGTTCAACTCATGTGATTGCAACAAATAAAATTCTCAAATTATTTTCCATGTTGGAAAAGATACTGTCCATACACAGCTACTTAGTTATGAAAAGTTTTCTTTCACTTTTAATTTTTTTTACCAACTGTTTCGTGTGTTTCTAATTAGACAATGTTGTTGTATGTGTTGAGATTTTTGTTCTCTTCCCTTTCAGGCATTATTCTTCCCATTGTTTGAATCGTGCGTTGCCATATGCCCTTTGGAGATACTGCACGTGTTGCCTCATTCAGTTAAAAACAATAGGTACAATCTCTTTAGTGCATACATTATCTACATAAGTCCACTTTGCTCGCTTATTTTTTCACTGTTTCCATTGCATTGACAATGTCCTTCTAATTAGAGAATGCAGGTCTACCTTCTAAAAAAGTTGTTTTGTCTTTCATTTCAGGAATTTTACAACCTGTTGCTGCAGTTCTATAGAATATGTCTCACAGTTCTCGAGCATGGGTGGCTAGTTGGTTGACCAACTACTACCCGTATTTGCCATGCAATATTCTTGCTCGAATTGAGGAACTTAGCCTCCCGTACAGGTTGCGAGAAAAGATGTTAAGGAGAATTAATAGAAAAGGTCCAAACTGCACAGATTTGCAGTATGATAATTATGCCCACTTCTTCAACAACGTCTTTGGAGTATGGATACATATGGGCATGGATGTTTAATATTACTATCTACAAATAGAGATTGTCAATTTATATGATTGGCCAATGTCTGTTTACCAAGAAATTCGAGACCTTTTCCTAGTCGGATGCATATGGAAGGTGTGCATTAGACCAACAGTTATCATACAGAGGAACAATATTACAGATCAACTGAGCATGAGGTTTATGAGATTCCTCAAGGGGGAATCTCTAATCAGTAATCACAAAGGTCCTGTGGAGGAATGGTTGCTGGCCGTGTTCAAATTCAACCACATTGTCAGGTTTGAGATCCACCGTGTGCGGCCCTCCTTCAGGCTACTACATGAGAATTATGGGGTGGCAACATTGTATGCTATCAATTCCACCTTGACAATCAGAGTGTGACAAATACTCCCAGATGCTGAGAACACAAAGATTATACCTGTTCGTAAATGGTTGACATAGTCTTCAGTGTGACCAGTATTAAATGTGCATTGTAATTTTCTTCAAGTTGTGTAATATGACTCGAAATGTTTTTACATTTCATTGTTTGATGCGTATTGTTATTATAACATTTGACGGTGAACTTGAATACACTATTTTGTTACAGTCTGTGTTTTCCATTCTGCAACTTTTCTTGTGCATCTTCTCTTCGAAATGTATAAGGATATTGAAATGGAATTTCAAAAGTTGCAACTTTTCTTGTCTTCTTACTGTGTGCATAACACTAGCTGCTGTCTTTTACTGTTTTTCTTAAAGTAAGGGGTGTCATAAAACAAGAAAGTGAAGTTGACAACAGTATTTTGTTACAGTCCGGAAAAAATAATAAGTGAGCCACAACCCACTGTGTTTTCCATGATGCTACTGTTATGTGAATAATGTGTTGGGCATTTATTGAAGAAGAGTGTTTTGCTGAAAGTAAGGGTTGTTAAAAATTAGGAAACTCAAATTCAATACATTGTCCTCTTACTGTGTGCATAACACTAGCTACTGTCTTCTTACTGTTTTTCTTAAAGTAAGGGGTGTCATAAAACAAGAAAGTGAAGTTGACAACAGTATTTTGTTACAACTTCTAGAAAAAGTAATAAGTGAGCCACAACCCACTGTGTTTTCCATGATGCTACTATTATGTGAATAATATGTTGGGAAAATATCGAAGAAGAGTGTTTTGCTGAAAGTAAGGGTTGTTAAATATTAGGAAGCTCAAATTCAAGACATTGTCCTCTTACTGTGTGCATAATACTAGCTGCTGTCTTCTTATTGTTTATCTTAAAGTAAGGGGTGTCATAAAACAAGAAAGTGAAGTTGAAAACAGTATTTTGTTACAGTCCGAAAAATAATAATAATTGAGCAACAACCCACTGTGTTTTCCATGATGCAAGTGATATGCGAATAATGTGTTGGGAAAATATCGAAGAAGAGTGTTTTGTTGAAAGTAAGGGTTGTTAAAAATTAGGAAGCTCAAATTCAATACATTGTCCTCTTAGTGTGTGCATAACACTAGCTACTGTCTTCTTACTATTTTTCTTAAAGTAAGGGGTGTCATAAAACAAGAAAGTGAAGTTGAAAACAGTATTTTGTTACAGTCCGGAAAAAATAATAATTGAGCCACAACCCACTGTGTTTTCCATGATGCAAGTGATATGTGAATAATGTGTTGGGCAGCTATCAAAGAAGAGTGTTTTGCTGAAAGTAAGGGTTGTTAAAAATTAGGAAGCTCAAATTCAATACATTGTCCTCTTATTGTGTGCATAACACTAGTTGTTGTCTTCTTACTATTTTTCTTAAAGTAAGGGGTGTCATAAAACAAGAAAGTGAAGTTGAAAACAGTATTTTGTTACAGTCCGAAAAAAATAATAATTGAGCCACAACCCATTGTGTTTTCCATGATGCAAGTGATATGTGAATAATGTGTTGGGAAGATATCGAATAAGAGTGTTTTGCTGAAAGTAAGGGTTGTTAAAAATTATGAAGCTCAAATTCAATACATTGTCCTCTTCCTGTGTGTATAACACTAGCCACTGTCTTCAAACAAGATTTGCACAGTCCAGGACAACGAGCAGTGTGTTTTCCATTCTGCAACAGTTAAGTAAATTTTTTGTTGGAAACATATGAACAGATAGTGAACAAGACTGTTTTTTTTCAAGTACGGGGTTTTCATAAAACAAGAAAGGGAAGTTGAAAACATTATCTTGTTACAGTTCAGAAAAAATAAGAAGTGAGCCACAAGCCATTGTGTTTTCCATGATGCTACTGTTATGTAAATTTTCTGTTGGAAACATATGGACAGATATTGAAAAAGAGTTTTTTGCTCAAATTAAGTGTTGTTAAAAAACTACGATGTGAACTTCAAAACATTCATTTCTCACAGCCTGTATAAAATAATAAGTGAGCCACAACCCACTGTGTTTTCCATGATGCAAGTGATATGTGAATAATGTGTTGGGCAGATATCGAATAAGAGTGTTTTGTTGAAAGTAAGGGTTGTTAAAAATTAGTAAACTCAAATTCAATACATTGTCCTCTTACTGTGTGCATAACACTACCTGCTGTCTTTAGACAAGATTTGCACAATCTAGGACAACCCAGTGTGTTTTCCATCCTACAACAGTTAAGTAATTTTTTTTGTTGGAAACGTATGAACAAATAGTAAACAAGATTGTTTTTATTCAAGTACGGGGTTGTCATAAAACAAGAAAGGGAAGTTGAAAACATTATCTTGTTACAGTCCAGAAAAAATAAGAAGTGAGCCACAACCCACTGTGTTTTCCATGATGCTACTGTTATGTAAATTTTCTATTGGAAACATATGGGCAGATATTGAAAAAGAGTTTTTTTCTCAAATTAAGTGTTGTTAAAAAACTACAATGTGAAATTCAAAACATTCATTTCTCACAGCCTGTATAAAATAATAAGTGAGCCACAATCCATTGTGTTTTCCATGATGCAAGTGATATGTGAATAATGTGTTGGGCAGATATCGAATAAGAGTGTTTTGCTGAAAGTAAGGGTTGTTAAAAATTAGTAAGCTCAAATTCAATACATTGTTCTCTTACTGTGTGCATAACACTAGTTGTTGTCTTCGGACAAGATTTGCACAGTCCGGGACAACCCAGTGTATTTTCCATCCTACAACAGTTAAGTAAATTTTTTGTTGGAAACGTATGAACAGATAGTGAACAAGACTATTTTTCTTCTACGGGGTGTCATAAAACAAAAAAGGGAAGTTGAGAACATTATCTTGTTACAGTCTGGAAAAAATAAGAAGTGAGCCACAAGCCACTGTGTTTCCCATGATGCGACTATTATGTAAATTTTCTGTTGGAAACATATGGGCAGATATTGAAAAACAATTTTTTTCTCAAATTAAGTGTTGTTAAAAAACTACGATGTGAACTTCAAAAAAATCATTTTTGACAGCCTCTATAAAATAATAAGTGAGCCACAACCCACTGTGTTTTCCATGATGCAAGTGATATGTGAATAATGTGTTGGGCAGATATCGAATAAGAGTATTTTGCTGAAAGTAAGGGTTGTTAAAAATTAGGAAGCTCAAATTCAATACATTATCCTCTTACTGTGTGCATAACACTACCTACTGTCTTCAGACAAGATTTGCACAGCCTGGGACAACCCAGTGTGTTTTCCATCCTATAATAGTTATGTATACGAACTATTATACATGAACCAATTCAAGTTATATGGAGAAAATACTTTAAGATAAATATTTTTTAGAAGTAAATTACCCTCCTTAAATGTAGAAGAGGTTTGAACAACTATGTTTGTAGAGGATAAACAACTCATAGAGAGTGGTTTTTTAGAATATCGAGACTTAAAACATTACTTTAAAGGTTTTCTAGAAGGATGAATAGGGTTTTCTAATTCACCAATATATGCTTTGCTTTGTCATTGGCATTTGGGTAAGGGTACACCATTAAAATGAATACTTTACCAATAACATTGTTGTCATTACCATATGGTTGAAGGTACATAATGAGAATCAAAGGTGCATTAATTGATTGAGATATTTTGATGGGCCTATTGTAATCACCTTTGTAATTTTTGACATTAGTCTGATTTTCATCATTATTTTTCTTGAGGCATTTCACTTGTTCATTTGGAAGTTGATTTGATCTTGTGAGTGACTCATGGATAGTCCTTATTTTTATGTTTCCAGGATTGAGACCCAACATATTTTTGTTAGGTGGTTATATATATATTATGCATTACAAATGGTGCATTTCAAAAATTAGTATATCATTCTATCCACTTGTATGGATCATCACAATCCAAAACTAGATTATCGACACTTGATGGGTTTCGAATCCTGTACCTCATGGATTGTTTTTAAAAATAATTTCTCAAATTTATTGATAAATGGTGGCATCGATTGTTCCCATACCAACCACTTTAGCATTAATAACCGAATGTAAAGTGCAAGCTCTAGAGAAATTTAGTTATCAACCATGTTTGATGATTTTTAACATGTACGAACATAAATACCATAACTAGATCACAGAGACTGACAACATTATAGAAACCCAAAAGCTGAAATATTTACAAGATAACATAATCTTACGACAACTTTAAAACTAAATGAAATATGATAAATAAATGAACATGAGGACCAAAACTGTCTTCATAACTGTTTCAACTCATATAATTGTATTTACATATAGTCACAATTTTAGATCCTTATCACAATATGCAAGATGATTGAACATGAAACAATATGCAGTGTACTAGAGTTGAAAAACACTTGTATGCCAAGTCAAGTGATTGTCAAAGAACTAAAATGAAGAGACCATCAACTGAATTACCAAACCAATACTGACTTTTTTACCAATCAAGAACATCTTATTGTCTTATTGCTTTGACATTAATGCCAACACATGCCAGAGGGGACAACACAAGAGTCATGCAAAATTTGTGTTCCAAACATATGAACAAATAGTGAACAAGACTATTTTTCTTAAAGTCTGATATGAAATGGATAACAATTATGTGTTCCAATGACATGAAATTAGTATATATGTTCAGCATAATTGTACAATAATAAAATAATTAAAGAATCCCATGAAAAGTCTCGTATCAAATGTATAACACCATAGTGTTCAAACATATGAAAATGGTGTATCTCTACACCACAATTGTTCAATATTCAAATAATGAAACCCACAGAGTAGAATCAGTATTCAGAGCCTGTCTCATCAATTCCTATGTCGCCTATTCCTTGCAATCAAGTTCATGTCTACGTAAAATACAACACGTTTCTTAGGGTCCTTGTGTATTTTGGGAGGGGTGATTCCAAATCCACGAACCCTCGTAGATGCTGAACGTGAAACAATAGATTTATTCGTAGTCTTTGCTTTATCCATGTCAGGTTTGACACCTTCACCCTATAGCAAACAATTAATGAGAATTAACGTATGCATGGAAACAATATACACAGTACGATATATACAACATATCGTTTATGTGTACCTCTGGAACTGAATGCTTCATCTCGATGAGCTGCCATATGACAAAGCCGCCCACGCACTCTGTAATGGTCTTTGTGCCAGGCATGGGAAAAGGCATGTAGCATTAACCATCAATGGCCTCAACAATGCTGAATCTCACACAATTTTATGGGTGCCTCAAGCAGTGGGTGTGAGCGTTTCTGGCGACAACATGTAGAATGCCTTTTGCAACCCATTTGTGCAGCCTCAAAAAGTCGACATGATCACCGACCTTAAAAGTTATTGCGTTGAACTCTATCATCTGTTCATCCACCGGATTTTCCTGTAATGGAAACATCATTGACGTGAAGCATAATTGAAGGCACATTAAAAGATTCCTAAAGAAATAAGAACAGAGCATGGAAGTGTGTTGGGTCTCATACCGATATAGATGGCACACCACACCTCTCCTTGTCCCCATTACCATCTTTATTGCCATCTCCCCCTTGCAGGCCAACGCTTTGCTCCTCCCCAGGCCCATCCTTATTACCCTCTCCCACTTGCAAGTCACTGCTCTCCCCGTCCCCATGTCCATCTCTGTTACCCAGTTCCACATTCAAGCCAGTGTTCTCCCCATCCTGATGACCATCTATGTTACCCTATCCCACTTCGTGGCCAGTGCTCTCCCCATCCGCATGTCCATTTGTATTAGCCTCTCTCATTTCAATCGCAATGACATCACCAATTAGGTCAAGGCTAGCACTTCGTTGTCTATCCTTGCCCTGTAATAGCAAGAATTAAAAGGTCATTTCAAATTCAGGTGCATGCAACCAATTAATTGAAATAATCAAAACAAACATTAAATAAAAGAATTGCAATTCACCGTTTCTTCTAGTTCCTCCATGTCAAGGCACCTTGACACGTTTGATGACATATGCTCATTCTTCTTCTTCTTCTTCTTCTTCTCAACATTGTTAGATGGTAGGTCGGGAGGAACAACATCATCTTGTGCTTCCATGGGCAATCGTTCACCATCGAAAATCACAAAAACCTGCTCGAGGGAAGCAATTCATTGTTCATCATTGTTGTGTAATAGGAGGAATTGAAACATTGCACCAAACTCAGATGCATGCAACCAATTCATTCAAATAATCAAAACAAACTATAGAGTAAACAGAAGATTTCGAGATCACCGTTTGTTTTCGTTTCTTCTTCAGAGGGTTCCTTGAAACTTTCAACTGTGTAGGATGCTTATTCTGAATGTTAGACGTAGGGGTGGGAGGAACATCATCGTCTTCACCTTTTGTGGGCACAACTTCCTCTAGCTAATGAACCCTACTCTGCTGGGGGGAAGAAACCGCTTCTCAACCATCACCCTGTCATGTCATGTAAATTAACGTTAAGTGAACCTTGTATGCATCCCAACAAAAAATATGAAGCAAGGAAAATTCACATTTAACAATTCAGTTCAACATTACCATTCCTTCCTGTCTCTTTCTCTCCTGCAATTGTAAAATTCTTTGCCTTCTCTGCTCCTTCATCTCCTCACTGTTGTATAACACCATTTTCTTCTTCATCTCATCCTTTCCTTCTTGGGGAAGTTGAAGGAAGTTTTGTTTCCCATACTTTTGATAGAAACGTCTAATAACACGCTTCTGCTGCAGCTGCTGCCGTATATTCATTTGGTACTCTGTATTTTCCACCTTCTTTAGAAGGTACTTTTTCAATTTATTAGGGGGAGGAGCAGGTTGTTTTGGTTCCCCCCCAACATAGCTCAGCCACGCTTTGGTGCCTCAAGAATAGGAAGGTGGTGATGCTGAAACCTATGCATGTTGAACACTCTCCAATCATAATACTTTCTCGTACATTCTTCTACAATACAATAATATATATCTACCATTCACCATTTCTCTTCTGTATTTAGCAACAACCTGCACAACAAATTTGGAAAATAAAATCGCTTAATATATTTGATATTCAAACAAATTGAATGCACAACATATACACACAACCAAACGATGCAATAATTCAGTTATTATATCTACCTTCCCATCCACCGCATCACCTCGTGCTTCATTGGATCCCTCTCCATCCTTAGGGTCTCCCTCTGCACACTTTTCCTTCCGATCATGGACTATGGAAAGAGCGAGATCATCTCCCTGATTATTTTCCTGAATCAAAGGAACAATATATGCCAAAATCAAAATATTTGTAATAGACATGATATTTTCAAACTGAAATTAAAAAGCATTCTGATTCACACATAGGAAGGGAAGGGCAATTGCAAGTTCACAATCAATTACCGAACACGTCGCTGCCTTACGGTTGACCGTTTTCGTAAACCGAGGGGACTTCCTCTGTACCACAATTGCTGCCTTTTGAATTAAACATTCCCACTTTCCAATCAACCTCATAACCACTTATGAGAGATTAAAATTATACACTTGATTGCATCTTGTAATTACCAGATCTTACCTGCACGTTTTGTGAATGCGACCGCCCCGAAGAAGATGCGCTACTACACAACCTTTCAGGTGTGTTGTCCATGTCAATGGCATTCTTCACTGTAGGAACCAATTTTTGTTTTACAACATGCATCCTTGGTTTCCTGCAAACTGTAAAATTGTTGCAAGTGTTATGGACAGTTAAAGTTCCAAAATTTATTCCACAATTTTGCGGTAATCAAGCATATATTTTTTTCAATGAAAAGAAGAATTTGAAATGCACAACCCACACTGTTGTAAAACGCTATGCAAGTAACCCACTGTGTTTTACAACATGCAATTATTTTGTCCAATTATTATTGTGAATCATGCAAAGATACTGAATTGAAATTTATACCATAACTAACAATTGTAATTTTTGGAGGTGCCATTTTTACATTCATACATTGTGAATAAGAAAAGCTTTTCAAGACACTCAAACTGTTCAAAGACAACACTTTCTATTATGCAGACTGTAACAAAACACTATATTGAAGTTCACATTCATATTTTATAACAATCCATCACATACACTAAACATTCCATTTGAATATCGTAATATGTTTCGAAGAGAAGATTCACAAAAAATATTGTATGATGGAAAACACACTAGGTTGTCCTACACTTTTCCAATCTTGTTCAATGACAACACTTAGTGTTATGAACACCGTAAGAAAATAATGTATTGAAGGTCACATTCATATTTTATAACTTCCCTTGCTTGCAACAAAAGTTGCACAAAAAAAGAAGAAGAAGTTGCAGTATGGAAAACCCAGTGGGTTGTCCATCGCTTCTCAAAAGCTTAAATAATTATGGTTATTTAAAAGCTTTAGGATCATTTAGGTTATATATAATGGGAGCAAGCTAACTCCTGGAAAAAATTCACATATGTATATAACATAGGATATGCTGGTTTGAAGCGTATTTTGTGTCAAGGGTTTTGAAATTTTTGTTTTGTTTCCTCCCCGTATGCTGGTTTTCAAATTTTGCCATTTTCGAATGAAATAAGCGACAACCCATTGTAGAAATATGAGAATGTTTGTAGAAAGAAAAATCTGTGGGTTCTACAATGAAATGCTATATTTCGAAAATCATGTAAAATCGGGAAAGTCGCCATTGTTTGCATTGTTTTTCGGAATTGATAGAAAAGGGCATAACGTGGCATTCAAAATCATAATTGGGAAATAGGAAAAAGCCCACATCCCATCCCATTTTTTCCGCAATTTTATACACTGTTGTTTTGGAAAACACACTATCTCATAAAACTCAGACTATTGTAAAACCCACTATTTCACTACGACGTCTCCTCATGTTATGTATGTATCCACGCATGTTCTTATGTATTTTTTTCATGCGTTTTTCAATGTGCATAGGTGGATTTTATCTAGGAATTTGAAACCGACATCTCCTCTCTGTTGTAGAGGAACCGACATATCCTATGTTATATACATATGTGAATTTATGCCTGAAAGTGGCATATCCTATGTTATATACATATGTGAATTTTGTCTAGGAGTTAGCTTGCTCCCTCCTTAAATCATGGACAAAATTCACCTATGTATATAATATAGCATATGCCCCCATACTGCATGGAGAAAAGAGCCGCGACGGAAGAGGTGGGACCCACGGTAGGGGAAAAGGTTGCCGGACGGAAGGGAAGACATGATAGCTGAACGTCTCATCCCTCGTGCCGTTTGCTATCCCGTCGCTGGGAAATCGTGTCAGCCTTGACAATTTTTCAAAATAATCATTCAGCGTGGATAGACAAAAAGCCAAAAACATGGCATTCAAAACCATTATTAGCAAATATCAAAAAGCCCAGACAAGGTCCCATTTTCTCCATTTTTGGACAATGACATTTTGGTGGATAGCAAGGGCAAGAGTTGCAGGCATGTAGAGCTCCTTCAGGTATGTATATCCGCTCTATGTATGCACACAGTAAGAGGACAATGTATTGAATTTGAGCTTCCTAATTTTTAACAACCCTTACTTTCAAAAAAACACTCTTATTCGATATCTGCCCAACACATTATTCACATAACAGTTGTATTATGGAAAACACAGTGGGCTATGGCTCACTTATTATTTTATATAGGCTATGAGAAATGAATGTTTTTAAGTTCACATCGTAGTTTTTTAACAACACTTAATTTGAGAAAAAAACTCTTTTTCAATATCTGCCCATATGTTTCCAATAAAAAATTTACATAACAGTAGCATCATGGAAAACACAGTGGGTTGTGGCTCACTTCTTATTTTTTCCGGACTGTAACAAGATAATGTTTTCAACTTCCCTTTCTTGTTTTATGACACCCCGTACTTGAATAAAAATAGTCTTGTTCACTATCTATTCATATGTTTCCAACAAAAAAATTACTTAACTGTTGCAGTTTGGAAAACACACTGGGTTGTCCCTAACTGTGCAAATCTTGTCCGAAGACAACAGCTAGTGTTATGCACATAGTAAGAGGACAATGTATTGAATTTGATCTTCCTAATTTTTGAGAACCCTTACTTTCAACAAAACACTCTTATTCGATATCTGCCCAACACATTATTCACATAACATTTGCATCATGGAAAACACAGTGGGTTGTGGCTCACTTATTATGTTATACAGGCTGTGAGAAATGAATGTTTTGAAGTTCACATCGTAGTTTTTTAACAACACTTAATTTGAGCAAAAAACTCTTTTTCAATATCTTCCCATATGTTTCCAACAGAAAATTTACATAACAGTAGCAACATGGAAAACACAATGGGTTGTGGCTCACTTCTTATTTTTTTCAGACTGTTACAAAATAATGTTTTCAACTTCTCTTTCTTGTTTTATGACACCCCTTACTTTAAGAAAAATAGTCTTGTTCACTATTTTTTCATATGTTTCCAACAAAAAATTTACTTAACTGTTGCAGGATGGAAAACACTCTGGGTTGTCTCGGACTTTGCAAATCTTGTTCAAAGACAACAGCTAGTGTTATGTACATAGTAAGAGGACAATGTATTGAATTTGAGCTTCATAATTTTTAACAACCCTTACTTTCAGCAAAACACTCTTCTTCGATATCTGCCCAACACATTATTCACATAACAGTTGCATCATGGAAAACAAAGTGGGTTGCGGCTCAATTATTATTTTTTTCGGACTGTAACAAAATACTATTTTCAACTTCACTTTCTTGTTTTATGACACCCCTTACTTTAAGAAAAATAGTAAGAAGACAACAACTAGTGTTATGCACATAGTAAGAAGACAATGTATTGAATTTGAGCTTCATACTTTTTAACAACCCTTACTTTCAACAAAACACTCTTCTTCGATTTCTACCCATATTCACATAACAGTTGCATCATGGAAAATATAGTGGGCTGTGGCTCACTTATTATTTTATGCAGGCTGTGAGAAATGAATGTTTTGAAGTTCACGTTGTAGTTTTTTAACAACACTTACTTTGAGAAAAACACTCTTTTTCAATATCTGCTCATATGTTTCCAACAAAAAATTTACATAGTAGTAGCATCATGGAAAACACAGTGGGTTTTTGCATGTTATGATGCCTCTGACATGCATTCTTCTAGGGATAATAGCAACGTTTAGTTGCAACGCAAAAGCTAATCTCCCTACAAAATATAGTAAAATCAAGTTATTATCCCTGAAAAAACATGTATTTGAAATGATAACATAATCATACATAAACGATATCAATTTTCCACAATCCGTATTGATTATTGCTAGTTGAATTGTGGATTCGATTGTGTAAGAATTATTGCATCAACTTTTGGAATCACACTTCATGATCTAACATAAGGATGAAGAAGACAACATCACTCATCATGATGTTGGATCACAGAGTCTCATTTGCAATGTTGATGCAAAAATTCTTAGACAATCGAATCCACAAATCAACTACCAATGATAAGCAGATATGTCTTATCCCTGAAGAAGGGCAATACATTATCATGTGTAAGTCATGTCGCAAGGAGATCACCTTTTGCAATTGGGAGCAAGCTATTCTCCCTACAAAAATGCGTGTCACATGCATCATAATAGTCATCTTCTTTTCAAAATAATTGTTCGGCATGGATGGACAAAAAACCCAATACATGTCATTGAAAACCATTATTTCCAAATAGCAAAACGAGGTGCCAAGAATGTAATTAAATTGGAAAACTAAAATGGGACAGTGTGTTTTCAACATTGCAAACCATCTATAACAACACCGTGCCTTGCAAGTATTATGTTATGATACTTGCAAGGCACATTGTTGTTATAGATGGTCTGCAATGTTGAAAAAACACACTGTCCCATTTCAGCTATTTGAATCTCCTTGTTTAAATGTAAAGGGTCATCTCATGGTGGGTTGCTTGCTTCTTAACACACACGATTTTGCAACATGGAATGCTACTTGAATGTCTTCAAAATCACACATTCCATTGTTGTGTTTAAATTTCACAACATTGAAAAAAAAAACTGCACAAAATAATTCTGAATGGGAAACACAGTGTTGGGTTTCAGTTATTTGAATCTCCCTGTTTAGATGTAAAGGGTCATCTCATGGTGGGTTGCTTGGTTCTTAACACCCATGGTTTTGTAAGATGGAATGTTACAAAACAATATGAGAGTCTTCCAAATCACACCTTCCATTGTTGTGTTTAAGTTTCAAGTATATAACAAATTGCATGCTTCATAACACATTGCATTTTTCAACCTCCACATCACAACATACCCTAGCCTTTCTGGTTTTTAAACCAATATATCTAGGTGTGCACATTGTGTAGTGCATGTTGGAAAACACAATGTGTTGTGAAGCTTGCCTTTACTTATATGGTATACCCAACCTTTGTCTTGTAATGCAAATATATAAACATATAGATGGTGTTTTATTTGATCAAATAACACATCTCTCATTTAACGGGGAAAATAATAACCCTCAACACATAGTGTAATTCATAGTATGCACTTCATTCTGTTTCACAACAATTCATGTTGGAAAACCCTAGGTGTTAAGAAAGAAGCAACCCAAATAGTGTTGTAAAACCCTCAACAACACTATTGGATAGTACCCGTCACCTCAATTTGGTTTGTATTCTCCTCCAAGTCATCCATGTGCACTGAGACCTTCTTCTTTCCCTTTCAACGTGCAGAGAGGAAACAAAACAAATAGTATTTTCACCTTTCTTTCTTGAAACATAAAAGGCCCACGTCATTCCCTTCCACTTTTCCCATGCCAGACAAAAGAAAATTGTCGACAAAGCTAACTCGCCCACTTTTTCGCCCGACAATAGGCGGGAAAACCCACCCGATGGCACCGTTAACTCCTACGTAACCATCGCCCAGATGTTTGGTCTCGTCTGCCTGTTTCGTCACTTTTTGTTTCCATGTATGTTATTCTAATAGCTCTTTTACAATTTGTCTATAATATTTAGGGCCAAGTAATGGGAGTAGGCCAAATTATCAATTAAGTTATTCCTACCCATTGGCTTTACGAGTTCTATTTAATACTGTGCATAGAACTATTTGGAGTAGTCACTTGTTATATGTGCACATCTTTTTGTAGTGTGGTGGTCAAATCAAAACATACTGAAAAAGAGCAGAAATAGAATATAGAAATAACATTCTACAAAATTGCCATTAGATGTTGTTAAAAATGAACCATTTATAGATTACTAAATATTCTATACAATTAGCGAAATTGTAAAAAGAACTATTACGAAAAAACTTATGAACCACATATAAACTCTTTTGGTGAAAGATTTCAAATTACCGCAAAACACTTTAAAATGACAATTGAATGAAAACCCCAACATTTCACAATTTCAAACAAATCGACACTTCTAAATGCATATTAAATTTTGGAAATTTAACTATTTGTGCTACACTTGCGATTCAAGCTATGGCAGCCAAAATCACCTATATTTACTGTAGAAGGTTCACATCTCCTGAAGCATCCTTCTCAATTCACCTGCCCTTGTTTTGTTCAATTTTCTTTTGTGGACTATATAAACCACCTGGAAGAAAGACAAGTGTTAAAGATAAATTAAATTGGTAAATTAAAGACAATTGGTACTAGAAATAATTTTATTTCTTCCATATTTCCCCAATATACAATTTATATGTTTTGCTGAGTGCAAAATGCCAGCTTGCACAGACAATAAATAAACATATTAAATTGTACATTGGGAATTTAATTTCCAATTTAACCTATCGCTAACACTAGTATATATATCAGCAATCATATGTGCCATTTTTCCATTATGCTGGAACTGTGAAGCAATGAACGTTCATTCTGTTGGATAAATTCATTTATTCCAATCAGGAATCAGGAGAAAGCTAACTCGTAAACAAAAAGCACCTATGTATGTAACATGAGATAAAAATGGCATTTCATTTTCCTCATCTGATTCAACCAAATAAATGCTCATACTATTTGCAGTGTTGGAAAATACAATATCTCCATATAAGGTGTTAAGAAACAAGCAACCTAAATAGTGTTGTAAAACCCTCTGCAACAGAGAGGAGACAGTGTGTTTTCCAACTATGATGTCTTGTCATGTTATGTATGTAATGCATTTTTCGATGTACATAGGTGTAATTGTATGTCTAGGAGTTAGCCGGCTCCTTAACAAACAAACAACCCAAATAGTATTATAAAACCCTCTGCAACAAAGAGGAGACAGTGTGTTTTCCAACTGTGCAACTAATGAGAGCAATTGAATTGTTCCAATCAGGAGAAAGCTAACTCATAAACAAAAAGCACCTATTTATGTAACATGAGATTAAAAAGGCATTTCATTCTCCTCATCTGATTAGAGCAAATAAGTGCTCACATTATCTGGACAGTTGGAAAACACACTGTCTCGATATAAGGTGTTAAGAAACAAGCAAGCTAACTCAAACAAAAAGCACCTATTTATGTAACATGAGATCAAAATGACATTTCATTTTCCTCACCTGATTTGACTAGCTAAATGCTCCCATTATCTACACGGTTGGAAAACACACTTTCTGGATATAACATGTTAAGAACGAAGCAACCCAAATAGTGTTGTAAAACCCACTGCAACAGAGAGGAGACAATGTGTTTTCCAACTGTGCAAATAATGAGAGCAATTCAATTGTTCCAATCAGGAGAAAGCTAATTCATAAACAAAAAGCACCTACTTATGTAACATGAGATGAAAATGGCATTTCATTTTCCTCATCTAATTCGACTAAATAAGTGCTCACATTATTTGCACAATTGGAAAACACACTGTCTCGATATAAGGTGTTAAGAAACAAGCAAGCTAACTCATAAACAAAAAGCACCTATTTATGTAAAAATGAGATCAAAATGACATTTCATTTTCCTCATCTGATTCGACCAACTAAATGCTCCCATTATCTGCACAGTTGGAAAACATAATGTCTCGATATAAGGTATTAAGAAAGAAGCAATCCAAATAGTGTTGTAAAACCCTTTGCCTTTGTGAAGTCTATGTGCCAAAAGGTGATCTTTTCCTTGTAAGAGGTGGTATGCGTAGTGTGGAGTTTAAGGTAATCAAGATAGACCTTGGGGAATACTGTGTTGTTCCTCCAGATACTAAAATTTTCTATGAAGGGGAGCCTGTAAAGCGGGAGGATGAAGATAGATTAGATGAAATAGGTTATGATGATGTTGGTGGTGTACGGAAACAAATGGCTCAGAAATGTGAATCGGTAGAACTTCCTCTCAGGCACCCACAACTCTTCAAATCAATTGGTGTGAAACCCCCAAAGGGTATTATGCTTTATAGGCCACCTGGTTCCGGGAAAACCTTAATTTCTAGGGCAATTGCAAATGAAACCGGTGCCTTCTTTTTCTGTATCAATCGACCTTAAATTATGTCAAAGCTGGCCAGAGAAAGCGAAAGCAATCTCCGTAAGGATTTTGATGAGGCTGAAAAGAATGCACCTTCCATTATATTTATTGATGAAATTGATTCCGTAGCTCTCAAGAGGGAAAAAACCCACGGTGAAGTTGAGAGGAGAATTGTTTCTCAACTTCTTATAGTTATGGACAAACTTAAGTCTCGTGCTCATGTTATTGTGATTGCAACAACTAACCGACCAAATAGTATTGACCCAACACTTAGAAGGTTTGGAAGGTTTGATAGGGAAATTGACATTGGGTTTCTGGATGAAGTAGGCAGGTTGGAAGTGCTTCATATCCATACGAAGAATATGAAGCTCTCTGATGATGTACGTATTGTAGAACCTAAATTGTTTTTTGTACTTCTAGATCTAATGTCAAGCAATGCTCGAATTTTGAGAGCATTTATTAATATTTTTTTTTCTTGGCGTGAGTATATATTAATCTTTAGGATTCTTGGTACAGGTTGATCTTGAAAGGATTGCTAAGGATACTCATGGATACGTTGGACCAGATCTTGCAGCTTTGTGCACTGAGGCTACACTTTAGTGTATTGGGGAAAAAATGGATGTCATTGACTTAGAAGATGAGACAATAGATGCTGAGATTCTAAATTCAATGGCCGTGACTAATTAGCACTTCTAGACTATATTGGGCTCTAGCAACCCATGCGCTGTCCGTGAAACTGTGAGTTTTTCCAAACCATGTCTAGACGTTCAATTTTTCTCATATCGGATTGTATTTTTAAACTATTGATCTGTTGGGCCCCTAAATTTTAAATTTCTAAGTTTGTTTGTTTCTGATGATTTTAATAATGGTAAATTTGCTTATGAATATTGGGAAAACATTGATAGGTTGTTGAAGTTCCAAATGTCACTTGGGAAGATATTGGAGGGTTGGAAAATGTCAAGAGGGAGCTTCAAGAGGTATATTGAGATACGTGGTTCACTATATTTGTGCCTTGATTTTCTTTCAATGTAGAAAACCTGATTTTTAAGGAGATATCAACTAATAAAATTCATTATGAGTTTGGTCTAGATTGTTCAATATCTAGTGGAGCATCCTGAGAAATTTGAAAAATTTGGAATGTCTCCTTCAAAAGAAGTGCTATTTTATGGGCCACCGGGTTGTGGAAAGACATTGCTTGCAAAAGCCATTGCCAATGAATTCCAAGCCAATTTGATCAGTGTGAAGGGCCCTAAATTGTTAACAATGTGGTTTCAAGAGAGTGAGGCTAATGTGACACATTTTTGATAAGGCCAGAGGGTCAGCTCCTTGTGTCCTATTTTATGATGAGCTTGATTCTATTGCCACACAGGTGTGTTGCTTTTTTATAAGTAAAAGTTTAAGGTTGACTATAAATGGCTGGGAATTTTGTTTGACCTTTTTGAAGTAGGCTCTAACTTGTGATGGATAAGTGGTTTGTAAATTTCTAGTGTGGTAGTAGTGTTGGGGATGTTGGTGGTGTTGCAGATAGAGTCCTTAATCAGCTGTTGATGGAGATGGCTTGTATGACAACCAAGAAAATAGTTATCATTGTTGCTGCTACAAACAGGCCTGATATCATCGATCCTGCATTGTTAAGGCCTCGCTGACTTGACTAGCTGATTTATATTACCTTACTTGATGAGTCCTCACGTTATCAAATCTTCAAATCTTGCTTGAGAAAGTCACCCGTATCAAAGGATGTAGACCTAATGGCACTGGCCCATTATACCCAAGGATTTAGTCGAGCTGATATCACTGGGATTTTTCAGAGGGATTGGAAGTATGCTATTAGAGAAAATATTGAGAAGGTGACTTCCAATTGTACCATCTATTGCAAACTAGATCTGTTTATCGATTTCTAATGGTTATTTTTTTACTGTTATGTAACTAATTTTTAAGATAGAGCAATGGTCTACCTATTGAGCTTACCTCAACTTGTAGGTTGTTATTTCAATTCTTCATACTAGCATGCGTTTCAATTTTAGCATAACCTCTCCCCCCACACTTTCAAGAAATTCAACGTGAACGAAAAAGAGCTGAGAATCCTGATGCAATGGATGAGGATGATAGTGATGAGGTAGCTGAAATAAAAGTTGCTCATTTTGAGGAGTCTATGAAATATGCCTGAAGATCTTTCAGTTATGTTGATATTTGGAAGTATGAACCTTTGCACAAACACTACAACAAAATTGAGGCTTTGGTTCTGAGTTTCGATCTCCAGACAGACCTGCTGATACTCCTGCTGGGGCTTTAGATGTATTTGCTACAGTAGATAATAAAGATGACAATCAATTATACAGTTAGGAAACTTCATACAAAACTGTCATCTTAATGAAGAGACAAATGTGTCTATTCTAGCAGGGACCTTCGGCTGACAACTAGCCAAAGCTATTAAATTTGGCTCCACTTTGCTTGTATGAGTTTAATATTCATATGTTCTTAACTTTATTTAATTTAGCAGCCCTTTAGTAGTGGACTGAATACTCTTTAGTAACTTGTAAGTTTTTAGAGCAAGATCAACTTTATGGAAAATAAAGTACTCAACTATGGAAACCTTCGTTCAACTAGTAGATAATGCTATGGAAACTTTTCTTTTTCTTTATGCTGTTATAAAATATGTTTTACTAAAATAAACTCTGCAACAAACAAAGCCTTGTTCAACTATGGTAGGTATGCTATAGAAAATTATTATTCTAAAGCCTTGTTCAACTCTGGTAGGTATGCTATAGAGACTTATTATTCTAAATCCTTGTTCAACTCTGGTAGGTATCCTATAGAAACTTATTATTCTAAAGCCTTGTTCAACTGGTAGGTGTGCTATTTTTCTTTATCTTGTGAGGAATATTTTTTCACTAAATCATTTTACAACAAAACCTTGTTGAACTTCTGTTTATATGCTATGGAATTCTGCTTTATACTAACCCTGTTAAGATATAGTTTACAATAAAATGTCAATTTATGTTCTTACATTTATTATTATTAACATTACTATGCGTCCACTACACTTGCGATTCAAACTATCACAACCAGAATCAGTTGTATTTACTGCACAAGGTTCACATCTCTTGAAGCATCCTTCTGAATCCACCTGCCCTTCTTTTGTTCAATTTTATTTCTTGGCCCTTATCAACCACCTGGAAGAGAGACAAGTGTTAGCAATAGATTAAATTGGAAAATTAAAGACAATTGGTGCTAGAAATAATTTTATTTCTTCCAAATTTCCCCAATATACAATTTATATGTTCTGCTTAGTGCAAAATGACAACTTGCACAAACAATAAACAAACATATTAAACTGTACATTGGGAATTTAATTTCCAATTTAACTTATCGCTAACACTAGTATATATATCAACAATCATATGTGCCATTTTTCCATTCTGCTAGAACTATGAAGCAATGAACACTCATTCTGTTGGATAAATTCATTTGTTCCAATCAGGAATTAGGAGAAAGCTAACTCATAAACAAAAAGCACCTATGTATGTAACATGAGATAAAAATGGCATTTCATTTTCCTCATTTGATTCGACCAAATAAATGCTCGCACTATTTGCAGTGTTGGAAAATACAGTGTCCCCATATACGGTGTTAAGAAACAAGCAACCCAAATAGTGTTGTAAAACCCTCTACAATAGAGAGGAAACAGTGTGTTTTCCAACTATGACGTCTCATCATGTTATGTATGTATCCATGTATGTTTTTCATGCATTTTTGATGTACATTGGTGGATTTTGTCTAGCAGTTAGGCGGATCCTTAAGAAACAAGGAACCCAAAAAGTGTTGTAAAACCCTCTGCAATAGAGAGGAAACATTGTCTTTTCCAACTATGACGTCTCGTCATGTTATGTATGTATCCATGTATGTTTTTCATGAATTTTTCGATGTACAATGGTGAATTTTGTCTAGGAGTTACGTGGATCCTTAAGAAACAAGCAACCCAAATAGTGTTGTAAAACCCTCTGCAACAGAGAGGAGACAATGTGTTTTCCAACTATTGCGTCTCGTCATGTTATATATGTATGTTCATGTGTATGTTTTTCATGCATTTTTCGATGTACATAGGTGAATTTTGTCTAGGAGTTAGCCGGATCCTTAAGAAGCAACCCAAATAGTGTTGTAAAACCCTCTGCAATAGAGAGGAGACAATGTGTTTTCCAACTGTGTAAATAATGAGAGCAATTCATTTGTTCCAATCAGGAGAAAGTGTAATGCCCCGCCACGCAACCCTAGAGGAAGTTGCATTTAACTACTTAAACAAAATATATATTTTTTTAAAAGTATAATTAATAAGCAAGTTCGCTAAATAATGCCAACAACCTCTAAGGTTACGAGACAGGGTTATATAGAACCTCAACAAAAAACATGATTTAAACCATGCCAATTACTTAACCAATAATTAAAGCACATACATCCAATAAGATGAATTACATCAAAGCATAGAGATAAATTTCCATTCCATTAATCCATAATTAACAATAATATTACAACTCTCATTCCCTGAATGAGGCAAGATCAATAATCATAATTACAATTACAACTTCCACCTCGCTAACAACAAAGGGGTAAAATAATACAAGATAACTGAATTAAAGTAAAGCAAGAATTGATACTGAAACCAACGAGCTCTCCAACTGGAAGTCTCATCCACATTAACATGAAGAAAGGACCCAACAGATTTAGGTGCATGCCACCCAACCAAGTGGAACCCAAAGGCCCACCCCCCGTGCTAGGAGATAGTAACCAAGAATCCTAGTCAAGAGCATCTACCTCTAGACACAGGCTAACATAAACTGAACCAAAATGGTAACAACCAATCACAAGAACCTCACAAGTACAACACCACAAGGTACAACTCAAATACCATGCAAGTACAACACAAGTACAACATAAGTACAACTCTACAAGGTCACATTGCTTCCAGAAATAAAGTAGAACAAGTATGTTATGAGAACCATACACATAATAATCAAACACCAACCATGGTCACATCAGGTATGTTTCGGAAACCATACCCACAATAAACAAGAACCAACTATGGTCACACAAAGTTCCATCTCACAACACATGATGAGTTACCCACAGCGGATCATCGAATGGTGGCCCAGTCTGATCCCCGACCCTCATACATACTAATCCAAAATCAAAATCCAACTGTTGTCCTAGATAGAGTGTCATCACATAGCTCGTCATGAGTTACCCACGGTGATCCTTCCTAGGCTCTGACCCCCACAAGAAAAGGTTATCCTAGTGACCTTTACCGAATCCCGACCCTCATACTCACTAATGAGGAATCAAATACCTTTCGTACAGACAAGATAGATGACCTTGCCATTCCAAGCCTTCCCACCCATCCCAAGCCTAACCGAGCACTTGAGTCTATGAGTGAGGCATAATTATCTTTTTAGTGTGAAGTACTACCCAAACTTCTAAGTATATTGATTTAGTTATCACTTAATTACACCACTTACAACAAGTTACCCTAGCACCACTTTGTGTGCTGACCCCCATTACAAGCCACTCTTCTACTTGACAACACACACACACACCAACCAAACATCAATGGTACCAAGGTGCAACAAACAAGATAACACGTCCACTGCTTTCTTAGGAGGCAACATAAGATAAAACATCTCCAAACATTGGAGGTAACAACAATAACAAAACTGCTCTCGACTGCTCCTGACAAGGAGGCACACATTACAAAATCCACTCCTTTCTCAGGAGGCGACAAAGATAAAACCACTCCAAACACTGGAGGTAACAACAATTAAAAAACCGCTCCTGACCACTCTTGACAAGGAGACACACATTACAAAATCCACTCCTTTCTCAGGAGGCACAAAACATTCCTGTTCGTGGAAACTGGGTACTAACATAGACACAATCCTCATGCACTATCCAAGAGAATTCACAACAAGTTGACATCACAAACAACAACCACATAACTGTAAATCACATCTAGAAGACCTACGAATAAAACACCCTTTAATCCATTTCCCAAACAAGAGCATGGAGGGAATATTCACTGAAGGCACATGAAATAACTACCTTTGGATATTCTAAATCCATTTTCCACATAATCATTCAATAGTTTATTGCATTAAATTCACTGAATCAAAGTACGTCTTTTCCAGACCAGGGAGAAATTACAAACTCAATCCTTACTTCCTTACTGGCATTTAAATAATAATTAAATAACCATTTATTCTCATAAATCAAAATACGTTGATTTCAATAATTATTGTTTCCTCATTTTACTATAACCATTTTAAAACAAATGTTTAACTTGAATTGAAACATATTATTTTAAATCAAAACTATTCTCTTTTTAAAAAAATAATGTTCAAAATAAAACAATAATTTAATCTCGAGATAACATGCTTCCCCATTTACTCAATTTAATTTAAATCATGCCATACGAAAGACAATAATTTCCTATGCATTTTTAAATTAAATTCACCACTCTAAATAAACAATTATTAAAAAAAAACATTATCTATTCAAAATAATAATAAAATAAATATTAAAATATATATTTTAATATTATAATATGATAATGATAATATTATATATTATAATATTAAAATAATATTCAATGTTTAAAATATTATTTACTTTCTTTATTTTAACCCACACCCCTTTGTGCCTTGGGCCGTGCACGCGCCCTAATTTCATTGGGTGGCTGGCTTTTTCCGTTGGCTGCCGGTTTGATAGTGGGTGGCGGTTTTCTTTTTGGCCGGCCGCGGATTTCCCATGGCAGGTGGTGCTTTCAGGCGGGCGACGGCCTTGGCGGATCTAAGGCGGAGGTGGAGGAGGCGATAGGGAGGCACCGCGGTTGTAGAAGCCGCCGTGGTTACCCCGCGGGTGGCGCCGGTAGCGCTGCCACTGACTGCGGTGGCCGCTGCCTGCACAATCCGCGCGGGCCGCAGACAGTGGGGAGTGGGCGTGGCTCCCCCACTCCGCCCCCATGGGAGCGGCGGTGGGGTGAGCCCCCAGCCCCCCCAAACTTCCTTTATTATTAAAAATTTTTTTTAAAATTATTTAAAAAAAAAAAAACACAGCAAGGGCCTAATCTAAACATACATAATATATATATATATATATACTTATCTATGTAAAATAAACATTTCCATAAAAGAAATTTGCAAAAATAATTGAGAAATCAAATTGAAAACACAATTTCCACCCAAGAACATAAATTTTCTTGAAGAGATAATTTTCCAAAGAAGAGATTTTTTTTTTGCAACAAACTTAGAATTCAACATGGGTTTTTCCATTGCAATTCACTACCAGAGTATTGAAACATTTTTCAATAACAATACACATTTAGATATAACTTCAAAACAATGAAAACAACAAAGACAAGAACTTGAAAAATTATGAGTTTGAGGAGGTCTAGATGATGCTTAGCTTTCCACCTTGCTTCCAAATCCAGTTCCACAAGATTTCACAACTCCAATCCAAAAACCCACAAAATTGAAGAATTCTTCCTCTCACTAATTCAAACCTTTTTCAAAACCTCCAAGATTTTTTTAAAAATTGAGAAACAAAATTCAACATAAAGATGAAACCTTAAAAATTTCAACAACCCCCTCATATATTCTTCAAAACAGAAAATGCAAAAATATCTAATTTCTTTAATTTTTTTGAATTCAAACTTCTAATTTGACTTTTAATTCAATTTTCAATTTTTCAATTTCAAATTTCACAATTTGACTTTCATGCATTTTCTTTATTTCCAAATTCAACATAAATAAATTCACTTCTTTCAACATCAAAATTTAATTAATTAATAAATAGATTTAATCAACGATTAAATTATTTTTTAATTAAATTAAATTAATAATAAATAAGTTATATTTCAACATAATTCCAGATTAAATTAATCGGAATCTTAAATGCATTAAGCCATTTAAATCACCCAATTTAACTTGCAATTAAATAACGAAGAGAGGGAACGATAAACAAGGCAACACAACCCGACAACCAACTGACGACATACAAGGACTAGGGTGACGACTTGGCACAAAAACCTAGCTACTATCTCCCAATCGAATACCATTGGGTATTGAACACGCTCTCACCTGTGAAACTAGGTGTAGTCGATGTCCTGTACCTGTCAACCTGCAAATCAAGTAAACAACACATATAGTATAAACAACATAAAATACACACCGTGAAGAGGAAATCACAGGGCGCTCGCAAGCGAGTGATGCGATACCGTCCTCTTCACCAATACACTACAAATAACTGACAATTCTACATGTTGATATAATTCAAAGCATAATCATCTTTAATTCGAGCATCCACTATGCTAATGAAAAGCATGGAATAAAGGTAACATCTGAATAACCAGAAACACATCACAACAACATACCCACACCAAGACACACAGTCCAACCAGAAGGAAAAACGGAGGGGTATTACAGAAAGCTAACTCATAAACAAAAAGCACCTATTCTTGTAACATGAGATCAAAATGGTATTTCATTTTCCTCATTTGATTCGACCAAATAAATGCTCACATTATCTGCACATTTGGAAAATGCACTGTGTCGATACAAGGTCTTAAGAAACAAGCAACCCATATAGTGTTGTAAAAATTTGTTCCAATCAAATAAAGAAAGCGAAATAACATTTCGGCTGTGGCAAAGAGTTGTTAAAAAACACATGAAAAACATACATGAGAACATACATAGCATGACGAGACGTCGTAGTGCAGGGCCCGCTAGACCGGCAATCAGCACGAAACCGGTAGATGAAACAAAACGTCCGGGCGATGGTCAGGTGGGAGTTAACGGTGCCATCAGGTGGGTTTTCCTGCTTGTTGCCAGGCAAAAAAGTGGGCGGGTTAGCTTTGTGGACAAATTTATTTTGTCTGGCACAACAAAAGTGGAAGAGAATGACGTGGGCCTTTTCTGTTTTAAGAAAGAAAGGTGAAAATACTGTTTTCTAGCAACAAATAGCCGTTCCTTTCTTCAATGTTCATGGTAGAATGGCAAAATGGAACATACACAGAGTGGATATACATACCTTAGGGAGATTCGAACACCTGGAACTCTTCCCATTGCTATCCACCAAAACATTGCTGTCCAAAAATGGAGAAAATGGGAGCTTGTCTGGGCTTTTTGATATTTGCAAATAATGGTTTTGAATGCCACGTTTTAGGCTTTTTGTCCATGCCGATAAATTATTTTGAAATCCCACTAGAACTGACACGTGTTCCCAGCAACGGTTGTAGGTATTGGACCTTTTCTGTTTTGAGAAACAAAGGTGAAAATACTATTTGTTTCCAGTCTACACATTGAAAGGGAAAGCTAAACGTTTCAGTGCATGTGGACAAGTTGGAGGAGAAATTAGACCAAATTGAGGTGACACGTACTATCCAATAGTGTTGCAAAGGGTTTTACAACACTATTTGGGTTGCTTCTTTTTTAACACCAAGGGTTTTCCAACATGAATTGTTGCAAAACAAAATGAAGTGAAGGCAGGATTCAAAACACATAGTGTTTTCCAACATGTGCTACCCAATGTGCACACCTAGATATACTGGTTTAAAAACCAGAAAGGGCTTGGGTATGTTGTGATGTGGAGGTTGAAAAATGCAATGTGTTAGGAAGCATGCAATTTGTTATATACTTGAAACTTAAACACAACAATGGAAGGTGTGATCTGGAAGAATTTCATACTATTTTGTAACATTCCATCTTACAAAACTATGGGTGTTAAAAACCAAGAAACCCACCATGAGATGACCCTTTACATCTCAAGTGGATGATTAAAATAATTGAAACCTAGCACTGTGTTTCCCATTTAGAATTCTTTTCTGCACTTTTTTTTTCAATGTTGCAAAATTTAAACACAACAATGGAATGTCTGATTTTGAAAAACATTCATATTGTTTTGTAACATTCCATGTTGCAAACCCGTGGGTGTTAAGAAGCAAGCAACCCACCATGAGACAAACCTTTACATTTAAACAAGGAGATTCAAATAACTAAAACCCAACACTGTGTTTCCCATTCAGAATTATTTTGTGCGGTTGTTTTTTCAATCAATTGAAATTTAAACACAACAATGGAATGTGTGATTTGGAAGACATTGAAGAAACTGAAATACTCCACAATGTGTTTCCTAAATTTCAAATTACCCCTCACCTCCATTTCGTCGGTATTCTACTCCAACTCCTCCACGTGCACTCAGACCTTCAGCTTTCCATTTACATTTAAACAAGGAGATTGAAATAAATAAGAAGTGAGCCACAAGCCACTGTGTTTTCCATGATGCTACTGTTATGTAAATTTTCTGTTGAAAACATATGGGCAGATATTGAAAAAGAGTGTTTTTCTCAAAGTAAGTGTTGTTAAAAAATTACAACGTGAACTTCAAAACATTCATTTCTCACAGCCTGCATAAAATAATAAGTGAGCCACAACCCACTATGTTTTCCATGATGCAACTATTATGTGAATAATGTGTTGGGAAGATATCAAATAAGAGTGTTTTGCTTAAAGTAAGGGTTGTTAAAAATTAGTAAGCTCAAATTCAATACATTGTCCTCTTACTGTGTGCATAACACTTGCTTCTGTCTTCTTACTATTTTTCTTAAAGTAAGGGGTGTCATAAAACAAGAAAGCAAAGTTGAAAACATTATTTTGTTACAGTCTGGAAAAATAAGAAGTGAGCCACAAGCCACTATGTTTTCCATGATGCTACTGTTATGTAAATTTTCTATTGGAAACATATGGGCAGATATTGAAAAAGAGTGTTTTGCTCAAAGTAAGTATTGTTAAAAAATTACAACGTGAACTTCAAAACATTCATTTCTCATAGCCTGCATAAAATAATAAGTGAGCCATAGCCCACTGTGTTTTCCATGATGCAACTATTATGTGGATAATGTGTTGGGCAGATATTGAATAAGAGTGTTTTGCTGAAAGTAAGGGCTGTTAAAAATTATGAAGCTAAAATTCAATACATTGTCTTCTTACTGTGTGCATAACACTAACTATTCTCATTGAACAAGATACTTGCTAATAATGGTTTTGAATGCCACATTTTTGGCTTTTTGTCCATCCACGCCAAACAATTATTTTGAAAACCCATCGGTGCTGACACGATTTCTCGGTGACAGGACAACAAATGGCACACGGGATGAGACGTCTCACCCTCAAATCTTTCCTTCCCGCCCGACAACCTTTTCCCTCGCCAGTCCCACCTCTTCCGTTGTGACTCTTTTCCCCATGTGGTATGGGGGGCATATCCTATGCTATATACATATGTGAATTTTCTCTAGGAGTTAAGGAGGGAGCAAGCTAACTCATGGAAAAAATTCACATATGTATATAACATAGGATATGCTAGTTTCAGGCATAAATTCACATATGTATATAACATAGGATACGCCGGTTTCAAACTCCTAGACAAAATTCAGCTATGCACATTGAAAAAATGCATGAAAAACATACATAAGAACATACATGGATACATACATAACATGAGGAGATGTCGTAGTGAAACAGTGGGTTTTACAATAGTCTGAGTTTTAAGAGACAGTGTGTTTTCCAAAACAACAGTGTATAAAATGGTGGCAAAAATGGGATTGGATGTGGGATTTTTTCCATTTCCCAATTATGATTTCAAATGCCACGTTATGCCCTTTTCTATCCATTCCAAAAAACAATGCGAACAATGGCGACATTCTGGGTTTTACATGATTTTTGAAATATAGCATTTCATTGCAGAACCTAAAAAAAATAGTAGTGGAGAAATAAATTATGAATATAGCATTTCATTGCAGAACCCATAGATTCTACTTTCTACAAACATTGTTCAGTAATTTCACTCATATTTGTACAATGGGTTGTCACTTCTTTCATTCAGAAATGGCAAAATTCGAAAACTAGCATACGGGGAGGAAACAAAACAAAAATTTCAAAACCCTCAACTAGAAAAAACATTATCAGACCCGCATTTCAACTAACTCCTAGAAAAAATTCACCTATGTACATTGAAAAACACATGAAAAAAAACATAAGAACATACATGGATACATACATAACATGAGGAGACGTCATAGTGAAACAGTGGGTTTTACAATAGTCTGAGTTTTAGGAGACAATTTGTTTTCCAAAACAACAGTGTATAAAATGGCGGAAAAAATGGGATTGGATGTGGGCTTTTTGCTATTTTCCAATTAGCTTTCGCTAACTGCTAGACAAAATTCACCTATGTACATCGAAAAACGCATGAAAAACATACACATGAATAGTTTTGTACAATTTTTTTATTGAAACCAACACTGCGTTTCCCATTTAGAATTATTTTTTGCAGTTTATTTTTACAATGGTGCGAAATTTAAACACAACAATGGAATGCGTGATTTTGAAGACATTCAAGCAACTGAAATACTCGACATTGTGTTTCCCAAATTTCAAACTAAAAGAACTTGCAAAACCCTCTACATTAAAACAAGGAGATTCAAATAAATGAAACCCATCACTCTGTTTCCCATTCATAATTATTTTGTACAATTTTTTTATTGAAACCCAGCACTGCGTTTCCCATTCAATTTTTTTTTTTTGCAGAACTTCTAGACAGAATTCACCTATGTACATTGAAAAATGCATGAAAAACATACACATGAACATACATGGATACGTACATAATATGAGGAGACGTCGTAGTGAAACAATGGGTTTTACAATAGTCCGAGTTTTAGGAGACAACGTGTTTTCCAAAACAACAGTGTATAAAATGGCAGCAAAAATGGGATCGGATGCGGGCTTTTTGGTATTTCCCAATTATGATTTCGAATGCCACATTATGCCCTTTTCTATCCATTCCGAAAAAGTTAAAAACAATGCGAACAATGGTGACATTCCGGGTTTTACATGATTTTTGAAATATAGCATTTCATTGCAGAACCTAACAAAAATAGTAGTGGAGAAATAAATTATGAATATAGCATTTCATTGTAGAACGCACAGATTCTGCTTTCTACAAAAATTGTTTAGTAATTTCATTCAAATTTGTACAATGGGTTGTCGCTTATTTCATTTGGAAATGGCAAAATTGGAAAACCAACATACGAGGAGGAAACAAAACAAAATTTTTAAAACCCTTGACAGAAAAAACATTATCAGATATGCCGGTTTCAAACTCCTATATAAAATTCACCTATGCACATTGAAAAAATGCATGAAAAACATACATAAGAACATATGTGGATACATACATAACATGAGGAGACGTCGTAGTGAAACAATGGGTTTTACAATAGTTCGAGTTTTAGGAGACAGTGTGTTTTCCAAAACAATAGTGTATAAAATGGCGGCAAAAATGGGATTGGATGTGGGATTTTTGCTATTTCCCAATTAGATTTTGCTAACTGCTAGACAAAATTCACCTATGTACATAAAAAAATGCATGAAAAACATACACATGAACAGTTTTGTATAGTTTTTTTATTGAAACCCAACACTGTGTTTCCCATTCAGAATTATTTTTTGCAGTTTATTTTTACAATGGTGCGAAATTTAAACACAACAATGGAATGTGTGATTTTGAAGACATTCAAGCAACTGAAATACTCAACATTGTGTTTCCCAAATTTCAAACTAAAATAACTTGTAAAAACCTCTACATTAAAACAAGGAGATTCAAATAAATGAAACCCAACACTCTGTTTCCCATTCAGAATTATTTTGTACAATTTTTTTATTGAAACCTAGCATTGCGTTTCCCATTCAGAATTATTTTTTGCAGAACTGCTAGACAAAATTCACCTATGTACATTGAAAAATGCATAAAAAACATACACATGAGCATACATGGATACACACATAACATGAGGAGACGTCGTAGTGAAATAATGGGTTTTACAATAGTCTGAGTTTTAGGAGACGTGTTTTCCAAAACAACAGTGTATAAAATGGCGGCAAAAATGGGATTGGATGCGGGCTTTTTGCTATTTCCCAATTATGATTTTGAATGCCACGTTATGCCCTTTTTTATCCATTCCAAAAAATTTAAAAACAATGAGAAGAATGGCAACATTCCAGGTTTTACATGATTTTTGAAATATAGCATTTCATTACAGAACCTAACAAAAATAGTAGTGGAGAAATAAATTATGAATATAGCATTTCATTACAGAACCCACAGATTCTGCTTTCTACAAACATTGTTAAGTAATTTCACTCATATTTGTACAATGGGTTGTTGCTTATTTCATTCGAAAATGGAAAAATTCGAAAACCAACATATGGGGAGGAAACAAAACAAAAAGTTCAAAACCCTCGACAGAAAAAACTTTATCAGATATGCCGGTTTCAAACTCCTATACAAAATTCACCTATGCACATTGAAAAAATGCATGAAAAACATACATAAGAACATACGTGGATACATACATAACATGAGGAGACATCGTAGTGAAATAGTGGGTTTTACAATAGTCCGAGTTTTAGGAGATAATGTGTTTTCCAAAACAACAGTGTATAAAATGGTGACAAAAATGGGATTGGATGCGGGCCTTTTGGTATTTCCCAATTATGATTTTGAATGCAACGTTATGCCCTTTTCTATCCATTCCAAAAAATAATGCGAACGATGGCGACATTTCAGATTTTACATGATTTTCAAAATATAGCATTTCATTGCAGAACCCATAGATTCTGCTTTCTACAAACATTATTCAGTAATTTCACTCATATTTATACAATGGGTTGTCGCTTATTTCATTCATAAAGGACAAAATTCGAAAACCAGCATACGGGGAGGAAACGAATCAAAAATTTCAAAACCCTCGACACAAAAAACCCTTTCAACTAAATATTTTCTTCGGCAATCCCAAAATTTTAAAACCAGAGACGGGAGGAGACGAAAAACTAAAACCCTCAACTGAAAATAACAAACCCTAAAACTCGCAACGAATGCTCGTTCATTTCTTCGTTGTTCATGGCATAATGGCAAGATGACACATACACAAAACGAATATACATACTTGAAGGAGCTCCGCATGGAATGGCTGCTACTCTTGCCCTCGCTATCCACCAAAACGTCGCCGTCCAAAAATGGAGAAAATGGGACCTTGTTTGGGCTTTTTGATATTTGCTAATAATGGTTTCGAATGCCACTTTTTTGGCTTTTTGTCCATCCACGCCGAACGATTATTCTAAAAAACCGTTAGAGCTGACACGATTTCTCGGCGACGGGACAAAAAATGGCACGAGGGATGAGACGTCTAGCCGTCATGTCTTTCCTTCCGTCCGACAACCTTTTCCATCGCCGCAGGTCCCACCTCTTCCGTCACGACTCTTTTCTCCATGCGCTATGGATGCATATGCTATATTATATACATAGGTGAATTTTGTCTAGCAATTAGCTTTCTCCCAGTGGATTCACACTATGGGTGCTATCCCATCTAACTTGCATTAGTCTATTAAGTTCATTCATAATAATAAAGTATATACAATAAAGGCCGACCTTGAAGCCCTTTAGTATTGTCAGTAGGTTGAAGTCTCAGTTGGTCCTCAAATATTCCTACTTTAAAAAATCAATTCCTTCATTAATTCCAAAATTTGTACACTACAATTAATTCCCACTTTTAATGATGGTTGTACCAATCCTTCTTCACTAGTTGCCAATGCATGTCCCAATGATGATTGGGCTTCATTGGAATTTACTACACCATTTTTTGGAGAATATAAAGTCAACCCAAATCACTTTGACATTCCACAAATACCTTTAACATCTCCTATATCAGATGAAATCCCATCTACTTCAAGGAATGATAAAAATAAAAGTTTTAATTATACCTCTCATATTGACTATGCCATTGATGGTGATCCTCTTTTTGAGGAGTTGCAATCATGTTATGCTTTAGGATTTTGTACTTTCTAAAACAAAATATAAAGGTAATGGTTGTGGTCATAAGGAGTAGGGTATCAAGATATCGTTAGAGCTAAACCCTTAACTCTAATGCGGGCCTCAAATACCACTCTTCTGTATCTAAATCAAAAATTTGGTTAAATGTGAACATGATCTCTTTATATTCTCAATCACTTCCTCTTATCTATCCAATAGATAGTGTAGATTCTACTATACACCCTCTAGATGCTTTCTCTTGTGATGAAGCTTTGGTAGACTTTCTTGGGGTATATTCAAATTTACCTTCTTATCATCATGATTATAGATACTCATATTGCTTGAATTCTTAGGCATATTTTGGTGAATCCATCATGACTTCAAATGAAAAAAATGCTTTCTAATACTAATAAAGATTTTAATATTCACAATCCTTTGAACCATAATACACTTCTTATTGGAGATACTATTGATGTCCCTATGGATCCTTCCAAAAAAAAATTGCGATAGGAAAATGCCTTTCTTTTGAAGAATGAAAACCACATTCCAATATTTTACATTCCTGTGCAGATATCTTTGCTTGGTCATATGGGGATATGCCTACTATAAATCCATCTATTGTTATCGATAACATTGTGCTATATTGTCCCAATGCTAAGCCAATCAAACAAAAAATTTAGAAAGATGCATCTTATGGTTGCCCTAATGGTCAAGACTAAGATAGAGAAGCTTTTAGAAGCTATTTTTATCTGTCTTATTGACTATTCACCTTGGATATCAAATATACTCGCTATCACAAAACTTGATGCTTGTATTCATGTATGCATCGAATTTCATGATTTAAACAAAGCTTCTCTTAAAGATAATTTTTCACTTTTTAATATAGATATGATTGTAGACTCAACAACATGGCATGCATTACTATATTTTATGGACGACTTCTCAAGATATAATAAGATCCTTATTAATCTGGAAAACCAATTTAAGACAACCTTCACTACCCCTTGGGGTATGTTTTTCTATGTAGTCATGCTGTGTGGGTTAAAGAATGCTGACACAACTTACCAACGAGCAATGACAATTTCCATGAATTTGTCTTTCAAATCTTAGAAGATTATGTTGATGATATCTTGGTTAAATCTATAACTCACCAAGATCACATTAATAATCTCTCTTATCTTTTAATGACTCAAACTCTGTGAGACTAAATCCTTTGAAGTGTGTTTTTGACGTAGATAGTGGCAAATTTTTAAGATTTATCATCTCTCATTGCGGAATTGAAGTCAATACTCAAAGATAGATACAACCATCTCCACCTAAAAACATTTCTCAACTTCAAAGTCTTTAGGGTAATATTCAAACAATAAAAAAAATTATTTCTTAATTGGTTGATCATGCCCTCGCTTTCATACGTCTTTAAAAAAGAATGTACGATTTCAATGGGATGAGAATTGTCAAAATACTTTTGATTCAATTAAGAGCTAGTTGGTTAATTCTCCCATTTTGATGCTATTCGTACAAGGGTGACACTCCTCACTCTATACTTTTGCATCATCTCATGCTTTAGCGATTCTATTGGCTTAACATGATGATGATGGTAAGGGAAGAGTAGCATATTACATTAGCCGTATCCTACTTGATTATGAAAGTCAATATTCTATATTAGAGAAACAATGTCTCACTCTTGCTTTTACCACATAAGCTACACCATTATCTTCTCCATGCAAAAACTCGTGTCATTGTCAAGTTCTATCCTCTTAAACATTTATTTTCCAAAATTTACATTTCAAAGTGATTGGCTAAATGGGTGATGCTACTATCCAAGTTAGAACTTAAATTTGTCTCTCAAAAAAGAAATAAAAGGACAATTTGTGGCTGACTAGTTAGCTGGCACACCTTCACCATATTATTTTCTTAATCAAGACATTTTTCTTGATGAACATATTCTTTCTATACAAATTATTCTACATGGAAAATATATTTCGATGGATCAAGGCGTCAAATTAGTTTAGGGACAGGAGTAATTATACTTCCACCCTCTAGTAAGCTATTTCCCATATCCTTTTGTTTATGTTTCCATGTACAAATAATATTGTTGATTACAAAGCCCTTATTGTTGTCTTACACGCTACATTATCATTAAACATAAAACATATTCAAATCTATGACGATTCTCAATTAATAATAAACCAAATCACAAGGTTCTATCAAGCTAAGCATGATAAGTTATCTAAGTACATCGATTTAACTTGATCCTTCTCAATTTTTTTACATCAATTATTATTTGACACTATTCTACATAAATATAATTTTCATGCAAATGCAATGGCATGTACATCTTCCCTTGCGCCCTTTGACAATATAGTAAATGAGTATCACTTTTTGATCCACTTGCTCAATAGTTCAAACCTTAGTAGTCTACATTGTGCCAATATAGATTATGGAGAATAGTACTCTCACATTTACATTTACTTAAATGATGGAAATTTTCCTAACAATACTTCTAAAAGCACTCATATTCGCATTCAAAATATTGTAGCACATTATAGTATACTCTAATATTCTTTATCGAAGATCCTATTATGGTATTTTACTTTGTTGTTTAACTAAGTTAGAAATACACCTTGCCTTCTATGAAGCTCATTTAGGCTCTAGAGGTGGGCATTTTGGTGGTAGATCCTTAGTTCAAAAATTATTGTGTATGAGATATTATTGCAAAATAATGAAACAAGATTCCTTTGCTTTTTGTAAAGAAATATCCTCAATGTAAACAACGTAGAAATCTAATTTGAGCTCCTACACAAAAACTTCATGCTCAAGCTTCTCTGTGGCCATTTTCCATATTGGGTTTGGCTATCATTGGAAAAATATCCCCACCTTTGTCTAAAGGACATACATTCATTATCACAACTACATATTACTTTACAAAGTAGGTGCAAGCTATTTTGCTTTGTTCCATTATCGTTGAAGCAATTTGTAAATTTCTCTTAGAGAATATGATTTCCCATTTTGGATTTCCTTCCACCTTTGTTTCAGGCAATGGTACATCATTTAAGAACAAGGAAGTGGCAAATATTCGATAAATTCCACATTTAATATCGATTTTCCACATCTTACTATATTTAGTCTAACAATGAAGTTGAGACTTCTAATAAATAATAGAAAAAATTCTTTACAATTTGTTAACATAGTAAAGATTGGAATACTCAGTTGATATATGCATTTTGGGCCAATTGCATGCATGTTTGTATGATCATAATTACTACTTTGTACAACCTTGTGTACGGTGCTGAAACCATCATGCCTTTGGAGTTGGAAATTCCATCTTTGAGAGTTTTCCTTAAAGGTCTTATTGATGATGATAGTTATTGTGAACAACGCATCGACTTCAGTTTCTAGATGAATATCAATTAAATTCTCTTGAACACCTTCAAGCTTATCAACAATCTTTATCTTGCTAATATAATCAAAATGTTATCTATCATTCTTTCAAAATAGGTGTTTTGGTTCTCTATGAGAATCAACAATATGCAAACACACCCCCAAGTACAAAAGGGAAATTCAACCCTAACTACTTAAGTCCTTACATTGTCACCTTCGTTTATGGATGTGGTGCTTATGACCTATTCACAATGGATGATAATCCCTTTAAAGAATTTATAAATGCAATGTATCTTCATCATCATCATTTATAAAACTTCTATGTGATATATGTATAACAATCAATCCTTGATGGTTTGATATTGTTATCTTACACCATTTAATAATCAATGTGATTTGTATTATGATTTGTGTGTGCATTGTATATTCTATTGGAATTTACAATCCACATTAGCAAAATAGACAATTAGTAGCTATATCAATTTCAAACAACTTTAGAAAGCTTAGTGATTTAATCATTAGCTTGCAATAGTGTAAATAGGAGAAAATTCATGAACGACTCTGCTCTGCAATGACCCGATGGATTGGCTATGCCTGTGGTTGGGGAGATGGTCTTGGTTGGGGTCCGTGCACGCCCGACTGGGGGTTCCTCATCTGCTTTTGGCTTTGTGGGCTCTGTCCCTACTGGTCTGTGTGGGGATTCTCCCTCTGGCGTTCCGTCTATAGTTTTGTTGGCTTGCTCTACGTCAGTTCCGGCTTCCTCTGTGCTTTGTGTAGAGGGGAGTGGTGTCCCCGGTCTCCTTTTCACTGGGGGCTCCCATCCTTCCTCTGCCTCGGTCCTGTTGGTGGTTTTTTTGCCTCTCGTCCTACTACTGGGTGTTCTGCGGGAAAGGAAAAATCCTTTTCTAAAGCTGCTAGGGTATGTGCTCGGCCTCCCCAAAGGTCTATTCCTTGTGCCCGAAACTCCCTGGTGGTGGTTTGTGGTCCGGAGATAGTTGAAAATGAGGATTATTATCTGAAGACGAGTGTGGTATGCAAATTCAATGGTTTGCGGCCATCCCTCCTGGACCTCCATGATTGGATGGAGGCTTCCTGGAAGCCTTTGGTTGCTAGGGAAATCGAGCTCTACCCTAGCGCTAGGGGCTTCTTTATTGCTACCTTTGGCTCCCCTCGTGAGCGAAAATGTGTTTTGGATAGAGGATGGATGTGGGGTATTCATTCTTTGTCCATCAGGCCGTGGTCTCATTCTTTCAACCCCCTTACGAAGCTGTTGAACACCAGACCTGTTTGGGTCCAACTACCAAACCTTCCTTTTCAGTTTTGGGAGGAATCATGCTTCGAGGCCATTGGAAATACCATTGGTTGATACTTAATGGTGGATTCTACAACTAGGGAGTTTAGGCACACCATGGTCACTCGGGTGTTAGTTGATATGGACATATCCAAACCTCTCCATGGGGATGTTGTTTTGCTGGTGGAGGACAGACCTTGGAAGCAACTCTTAGACTATGAGGGTCTCCCCTTTCGGTGTAGGAGATGCTTTTCGGTGGGTCACTTGGCCTCTGCTTTCCCTTATTCCCACTGCAAGGGTGCTGCGACTTGGTGGAAAGATTCTCTCCTAGATCACCTCATAGTGGGTTCTTCTTTAGGGGTTTCTTCTTCAGAGGTTGTTGCTCCTCTCCCGAACCTCTCTTCTATGGAACCACCTTTGGACCATTCTGCTGACACTGTTGTGCCTGACCCTGCCCCTACTGTCAATGCTCTGTCAGACCCTTTCTGCCCTTTGTTGGGAGCCTCTATTGTTCCATTTATTGATTCAATCTCGGATGCCTCGCTGCCAACTCCCTCGCTGCTTGGTGGTCCTGTGGTGGCTGTGGTGGAGTCGCTCCTCTCACCATGCTCTTCATTCCCTATTTTTGAGCCTCCCTGGTCTGTTTTTCTTCGGAAGAAGAAGTCTATGTCTGCTTCTCGGACTCGGGCTCATGGAGCCAACTTTGACCCCTCTGTGTCTAGGGTTGCTTATATTCTTTGTTTTTCCACAGCTGTTAGTCAACTATTTATTGTTGTACCTATAGTTCAATTCCTGTTTTGAACTATATTTTTCTTTGGCCCCTTGGTCCCTTTGTGAAGGGTATGACACCCTGAAAATGCTACTTACCATTTCAAAAACATAAAATAATATTTTTTTAAAAATTAATGAATAGCCTTACTTAATTTTTTGATTTTAGTGACAACTTTTTCCCTTGTAAATAGCTTAATTGTATATATGGTTTTATTTCTCCATTATTTTGGTGTTAGTTCTCATGAAAGTGGCACACTAGTGCAAGTGGCTCAGTAGTGTAGTGAGTATCCTGATAGTGTTAATGTGTACGTTGATACAAACATGTATTCTATTGGTAGAAACTGTTAGGCTGAGGGGGGTTTTAGGACAGTGCTTTCTGAGGTGTGGGTTTTTCTTTGTTCCCATATAAAGAAAATGTGTAATATTTATTACTCTTGTATTATTACATCGTAAAGGCAAGAGTGCAACAATTTTTTTGTGATGGTTGTTGGACATCTGCAATCTTTGAATGTACAAAACGTTGGGATCACAATTTTACACAAAGCAGTGTCTGATACTATAATTAATGCTATGCATTCTAATTACAAATGTTTTACATTCATCTGCAATATCAATGTTCTATATATGTACTTAATTGAATTGTATGTTTGGTAAAAATACTGTTTGAAAAAAATAGTACGGTAGTAATAATTTAATATAAAAGGTCTTTAATTGTAAATTTTAGTTACATATGATACTGCAGCAAAATTGACTATAAGGAAATCTGGCGTAATGAAATTTGTATCAAGTAGGTTTTATGAATAGTTTCTTTGTTGTGAATATTCATATGATAATATTGAGAAAACATTCATCATCTAGACATTATAGAACCTTTATGTGCATGGGTAATAAAATAAGAATTATGATGTTCTTTATATATACATGTGAGCATGAGATAAAAAAGACATGCCTAATTTGTATGTATATTCAAGTGAGGCATTTATTACTAAAGTTTTCCTAAATGTTTCATTGTCAAACTCATTAACAAAGAGGAATGATTAAGTAAAAAGATTACTAGTTATGTTCTAGTTTGACCTTAAATGGGATAGTTTTGAGGAATTTATGCAAATAGTTTTTGCATTATGAAAATGCCATTTCATACTAACTATGATTTAACTTGTATTTAACAGTATAATGACTATGGCATGCCAACTTTGTTTATGGAAATCCTTGTTTACTAAAAAATTTGTCCAACGTATTGAACAAGATAATCTTTGATTGTGAAGATGTAGAGATTTGCAATAGGGGATATGTATTTTATAGATTTTGCAATCATGATTCATCATTGGTTTATTACTTGGTTAGAGTTATAGTTTGATGGAGGTTTGGGGAAAAGCTCCCAATTGGGTTGAGGGAGAATGCCCCTTGTGAGGGTTTGAGGGCAACACTCCCAATGGGGTCGAGGGGCAGTGCCCCTCATGAGGATCTGGGGGGGTTGTGCCCCTCGTGAGGATTTGAGGACAATGCCCCTAGCAGGGTCTAGGGGTAGCGCCCTTGGCACATTCCATGTTGCTATACAAGGAGGGTTTGAGGGGCAAAGTTTTTACCACAAAGCCTAAATTAACATTTTCAAAACCACATAAATCTTAATGGCACATACCATTTTTATATTTTTTTTGTAAATCTTAGATGGGCATGTCATAAATCAATCAAGCATTTGAAAGGCTGTAAGAGTTTTTAAAAATAAATATAATGTCTTTGGGTATATTAGGGGATGACGAGATAGATGGGGGATGTGGACATCCCTTAGCCATCTTGTTGTCCCCTAATGTACTCTCAATTTTTTTTTGTCTTGGAGATGTTTTCTAAGTTTTCACAAAAAGGGAGATGAAGGGGGACATTTCCTACATGTCTCCGCATCCTTGAAATGTTCCTTGTAAAGAATGAGGGTAAAAATACAAGGGACACGTCTCTGGAAAGTGTTGGAGGTTTGGTTTGGCTTTCAAATAGTGAGTTTGGTTTTCTATTCTTTCTAATAGTTTCAATGATGTGTTTAACACTTATAACTTTTAAATTTTATTAATGTGATGAACATCAACACTTACCTTGTGGAGGAAACACCCTAAATGACCTTAAATTTTTTATCAATTTGAAGTGAATGGTGTTGCACAACTATAAATGTGTTGGAACACGATTAGTGAAAATTCACGTGCATATTATTGAACTTAGCAAGAAGTTTTAAGTGATCAACGTTCCAACATATGTACACCAACACTCATGTACTCCAGCACTTAACCCTTGTTGAACAAGACTTTGGATGAACTTACATAGTCAATCAATTCAAACTGTAGATTTGAAGTGAATGGTGTTGTATGGATTTACATGTGTTGGAAGATGATCACTAAGAATTCATGTGCATTTGTCTAGATCTCCATATAACATGCAAGGAACATGGTAAAATACTGAAAGAAAATATGTTCAATTCTAGTTGCTAGACTTATCTTTCCTAATATACCACGACTACAAATGGGCTTGCTGTGAAGATAGATCTAAGGTTTTTATACGAATGTAGGTTCGGTATGAAGATCGACCCAATGAAGATGTAATAATTTGTTAGACCCAAGAATGAGAATAAAATATGCATTTAAGGTTCATTTAGTAGTATCTATCCTAATGTTTCATGTCCATGTACACGTTTGCTATGAAGATAAATCCAATGAAGATGTAATATTTTGTTTAAGGAGTCAACTATGAATATAAAACATGCATTTGTGAGGATCATTTCGATGCAAGAAAAAGCACAATTTTATGTGTGGATGATGCAACAAGTGTGGCAATTAATACTGTCAATTTTGTTAAATGATTCTTGATATAAAGATAGATCCATTGGAGTTTTAATAATTTATTAAAGGAGTCAAGAATGAAAATGAAATATGTATTTAAGGATCATTTGGGAGTCTCTACTGATGTTCTTGTCCATTTACATGTTTTCTATGGAGATAAATCCAATGAAGTTGTAATAATTTGTTTAGTGAGTCAAATATGAATATAAAACATGCATTTGAGAGAATCATTTGGATGCGAGCAACAAGCACAATTTTATGTAGGATGTGTGACAATATATACTGTCAATTTTGTTAAATGATTCTTGATTGTATATTTGATCATTTTGGTTTTATATTGTCAATATTGATATATTTATTTGTTTTTGATTAGCGATAAACAGGTTTTGAAGGGGCCCTAAAACCCCGTACAAAGATGAGCAAAGGCAAAAAGAAAAATAAAATTGGCTGCCTAACCTAACACCAAAAAAATAGCTAATAAAAAAATCATCAACACACCAACAGGAAAACCCAAATCGAGGGTCTAAACAACAGTAGATCCTAAACAAGCAAATCTAATGCCCTTAGCCCTAGGGTGAAGCTCCCCAACAGATTTGGGAAGCCCCTTCCTTCTACGTTGAACCAAGGTCCAAGAAACCTCAGAGTCAAAGTCCTTTGATCATGGAGAGAGGGGAGGATCCTCTCGGGCCACAACAACCATGGAGGGCGCTAGCAAAGGCAAACCAGAAGAAGGCACCTCTATGAGGGAGACCAGAGAAACGAAACAAGGAATATGACAAGGAGCCCCTGAGGGCAGAGCTGACAAATTCGAAGTAGGCACAATCAAAGGAATACTTGAAGCTAAAACAAGAATGAATCGGTCAAGAGTAGTAGGAACGAAGGTGGGGGCCGAAAGAGGAGCAACCTCAACCTCCCCCACTGGGCCAGAGCAGACTCAAGATGGATCTCATCCTCCTGAGAGGAACCATCTCCACTAGACGAACCATCTACATGGAAAACATAGATAGTCAAGTGGTCCACAAGAGAATCCTTCCACTAGGTTGTAGCGCCTTTATGACATGATAAAGGACGACCGACAACCATGTGACCAATAGCGAAGCAACACCGACATCTGAAGGGGAAACCCTCATAATACAAAAGTTGCTTCCAAGGCCGATCCCCTACCATCAAAACAACGCCTCCAAAAAGGGGTTTGGAGATGTCAATGTCAACTAAAATACGAGCAACAATGGAGTGACCCATGAAAGTGGTAGTAGAATCTACTTTTAGAAACTGACTGATGGCATTGTCAATGCCCTCATAGCAAGAATCCTCCCAAAAATAGAGGGGGAGGTTTAGGAGATGCACCTAAATTGGCTTGATATTAAGTGGCTTGGTAAGGGGATTGAAAGCAAGAGTCCATGGTTTAATGGACAGGGAATGTTCCCCCCACATCTAGACTCGACTATCAAGCACTACATCTCGCTGCTCAGAAGAAACAAAAGTCACTATGAAAAAACCACAAGCACAAGGGAAGAGCTCAATCGTTCCTAGCTACCAACAACCTCCAAGACTCCAACACCCATTTGTGAAGGTTGGGTAGAGAGGGCCAAAGACCATTAAACCTGAAAATTGCATCTATATTGTGATAAAACTCTTCATTCTCTGTAACCTCTAGGCCACACACCACAAGGGAAGAGCGAGCACAGGGGAGAGGCCAGACACCCCTACCCACCCCCCGAAGCATGAAGACCCAAACCAACAACTACTACAAAAGACCCAGCAAGGACACACATCCCAGGAATGGGCACACTAGTCCTAGCCACCGCCTGCACCCCCAACTAACCATTGATGTTTTCCTTAGTATTGTCCCAATCCACAACAAATACAGTAGAAGCATCCTTTTCAGGATACCTGTCCAAATCAACAGGAGCACCATCCCATCCCATCCACTCGACCCCTCCAGAGCCGCAAACAAGGATACGGTGGTGAAAGCAGAGTCTAATGCGCTTGATCCTATGCCATTGATCAGTTTCAAAGGCCCACATCCATTCCCGCTCCCGTCCATTTCAAAAAAATATGATGTTTTTTTTGTTAATAAAAATCTATAAACAATTTTAATACCATTTCCAATTATAACACGAACCTCTAAAAAAGTTTTTCCATCTATTAACTATTAATTTGTGATTAATATATAGAATTGGACCCCTTTTAAAGGGGGTATCTTGCATACATTTTTTTAACTTGTCTATGGTTAAAAAAGATGAACAATAAGATTCAAATGTAACATTGACGTATTTAGATAATAGTTGAAGTCCACATTGAATACGTAAAGAAAAATTAAAAAAACAAGATTGAACATAAATATTATAAAAATATGAGAGGATGTCTCACACTTTGCAAACGTGAATTTTATGTGTTCTTCTTACATACAATTTCACCCAAAAATAGAAATATGAAATTAAGACCTTTTATATGAAATTTGAAGTACATGACATTGTTCTTCTTATGTGCAAGTAATGTATGAAACAATTTCGCCCAAAAACAAAAATCTGGTATTAAGATCTTTTATATGAAATTTGAAGTACATGGAATTGTTCTTCTTATGTGCAAGTAATGTATGAATTTTTTTTTTCCCAAAAACAAAAATATGGAATTAGGACCTTTTATATGAAATTTGAAGTACATAGCATTTATCTATAGATGATCCAATCAATTGCGGTGCTTCAATACATTTTGGGAGAAGCAACTAGCTCCTGGGTCGAGTAGGATGGGTGTGGAGAACAAACAACATAATAATAATATTGGTCTATGCCAACATACGTGGGTTTGATAGATATTAGTTATTATTTCTTATGTTTGTGTAATATCCCTTTTTCCAATTTATTTAAGTTACATATGATTTGTATTTAATTATTTTTTATAAAATGATTAATGTCAAAAGTATAAATAAAATAAATTATTTATGTGAACCAAAAGTATTATTTTAATAAAAATGAATTTAAATTACAAAATTTCATGAGGAGGAGATATTAAAGAATTGAAAAAAAGAAATATTTTAGTTTTTTTTTCATTTGTAAATTTGGACTATGAGTTCCACTTCAAATTTTAAAAACAAAAAATTCCCAAATAAAAGATTTCTTCCTAGTCAAATTTATGGAATTTATCATGATTCATCAACAAATGATGAATTTGAATATGCATTATGTATGGGTGAAAAGAAAATAAGATTTTAATGTATTGTGTGTGCCATGGAGAAAATAAATTGACCTAGCCGTAAGTGCCTCAAAAGAGTCGTAGCTCATCATAGTTTACAATGAAGGCAACTCCATACCACTATTTATGACTGCCAACAACTCTTTTGAGATGAAAGAAATATTGAAGGATGTTGATTGTATCTCCAAGCCAACAATTTAGTTTTGAATATTGAGATTTATTTGATGTCACTACTGTTGTGTGTAATCTTCTGAATACATATTATTTTGTAACAATAGTACAAAGAATTATAATTTTTTTAGCTTATAATATGAAATAATTTGATATTAATGAAGTTGTTGTCAAGAAGTAAGATTGGGAAATTAATGCTATAATTTTATTTCACAATATCCCTTTAAAATAAGGCGAAAACAAACCCATACCAACAAAAATGTAAATTGTTTGACGAAATGCTTGTGCAAAATTTGTAATTTTCTGGTTAAATATTTTGAACAGTATATTATAGTTTGTTAACCATATTATTTCTTCTTGTTATCAAGATGTAAGATATTAATGAGGTTGTTGTCAAGATGTAAGATTGGGAAATTAATGCTATGATTTTATTATACAACCCCTTTGGAAACCTCTTTTTTTAAGGTGAACTAAAACTAAGTCACCTTCCTGAAATTCCATTTCCCTCCTTTGTTGGTCTACATATTCCTTGTATTTCTAGTTGATCTTCATCAAATACACTCATACTTACTCGTGAACATCTAACATGTGTTCTACCAGATCCTTTACTTGCACACTCTTGCTGCCTATCCCAACCACATCATTCAATTCAAAAATAAGTCTAGGAGTGTGCCCTTACACCCCCTATGATGGTGTTATTCATTTTTCTTTTCTCACCAAGTTATTGCAAGAATATTCATCTTAGGCCAAGAGCAAGACCCACAATTTGGGCCTTTTTCCAATGAAAAATCTCAATAAATTTTCTAAGCTTGTGTTTCTTTATGTTCTCATATGTTTGTGTATGGTTATTCAAACCAAAAATTCAATTTCATTCCTAACTTACTCAATAGGGTATGATAGAAATGAGCCACAAACCTAAAATATCTATTTGAAACTATGTTTTGGTCATTCATGTAGCCTCCTATGTCCTTGAATAAAAAACTAGTAATGTGGAAAGAATTACTAGTCTTATTTAAAAACTCTGTCATCTTAAACATAATATCTACCACAACAAAGATTGAATCATGTTTTCTCTAGATTCTAGGTAACTTAAGTGGAAAATCAATATTAATATCCTCTCAAGGCCTTTGTAGTGTAGGTAAAGGTTGATAGCGATCTTTATTCTAACTATCTAACTTATAAAACTAATAAATGTAATGTGTTCTCAAACCTATTAAAATCTAATCTCATACTCTACCAATAATAGTTCTCCTCCTAAAGATCCAAATTATTGACACCAAACATGCAATTGATCCCTTGTTGTGCTTCTCTATAATCAAGTTCTCTCTCATTGACCCCAAGGATATATATGCAATTGCTTCTATTTAAACTATAACTCTTATTAGATAATATATTCCAACTATAGTGTCCTATCTACACTTGTTGATTGTGTTGGTGTTTCCAACTGTTTGCACAAGTTTCTCTAAGGATTAGCTAAATCCTATACTTAAGAACCCTACATCAGTGGCCAACTAATAGGAGATAAATTTTATAATTGTTCTTCTTTGCACTTTAGGCGAGCTGCAAAACCAAGGTGGGTTTCCCTTTCCATGACATCATTCTCAAATTACAACAATGTTCTCAATGATGTCAAAACAGATTACAATCTTCACACTAACAATTTAGAGGATGAATTTGATTGGCTAAGTCATTTTCAAAACCCTCTCTAGCTCTATACTTCAATAGTGTGAAATGAGCACAAGAAAAACAAATAAAAGTAAAAGATAATTTTTTAAAATTTAGGTTGATTATGTCTAGGTTTTGATTTTGTGAATTAATCTGATCAATGTGTTATCCACTATATAGTTAAGAATGAAATAATTTTTCTAATAACAAACTAAAAACTAACTCAATGGTTTTTTCATAATCTCATTGCCTTACAATAAGAAAACCAACAAATGGACAACATTGTTAATCTTCTTTAAGATCCCTATTACAATCACAATATCATCAAGTATTCAACTGAAAGCAATTTTAATCTATTACTTGAATAGAAGCCAACAATCAAACATTCATTACAACAAATGTGCAACAAGAACCTTGATTATCTTTGATTATTAAGATTCAAAAGATATTGTTGTACAATGTGGAGACATCAACAATGTGACTTGTATCCATATAAACAACAAAAGTGAATTTTTTGTTGCTATTATAGAGAAAATTTATAATATTCTCTTTCTAAAAATTTTAAGAGAAAATTTACAACATTCTCTTTCTAATTTTTTTAAGACCTAACTGTACAAGACTAGTTCTAAATAGAGATTTACTCAAAACCTAAGGAATCAAATCTTGGAATAAGGCTCAAAATTCCCTTTTATAAAAATAAGGGAGAAATAAGCTAAAGGCCTTATTCCATCGCTTATCACACAAAAGACAAAAATTAAGCAGCGACACCTTTACAAAAGAGAAAATACATCTAAACATGAGAAGGTGACCGTTGCAACAACTATTAAATATTTTTGAGAGCATTTATATCTCTAAGTCTAGATGGATTTGATTTGATCAAAATTGTCTCTTAAAGTTGACAAAGAAAATGTAATATTCTCATTCTGACATTTTCTTGCATTTATGTTAATCGGTGATGACCAATTGAAAAGCAACTCAAATTTTTGCACTACTCTTCTCTTTATCTTCATCTTGCTTTGATGACATGTCATGTCTGAGCACGGTAAAAATTGGCTTACCCTAACCATGTGGGTCTTTAATCATCATTTATTAATACTTGGACCATGTTAGAGAATCCTACCATATTGCACTCAAGTTTAGAGAGCATATCCATATCGAGTTTTAATTTATTTGTGTCCATCTCACCATCCTTATTTATTTTTACATAAATGAGAAATAGAATATCAATAAAATTTTCTCTCCACTCTTTGTAGGGTTTTATCACTCCCTCATTATCCAATATGGGAGACATATGAAATTCTTCTAAACCCTAAAAAACATCTAGCTCTCTCCTTATGAGTGCCTGAAACTTATTATGATGGTGAATGATATCACTTAAAGAATCAGATTTAGAAAGAATATCAAACACAAAATCATAATCAAAATTGGAGGATTTTGTAACAATCCTCAACTATAAAATTCCAAGGGCCCAACTGGCTTGAAAGCACTACTTCAACCTAACTCCTGTTTTAACATTTTTGGTGAATGCGTCTTTCAAATTTTGTAGTTTTCCTAGACCTTATCAACATAACTCAAAATGTTTGACAACTTGTGGCCCAATTTTTTTTAACTAGGTATAATATCTGTTTAGTTGCTCCTTATTTAGCCATTCTTGCCTCCTCTTTGCTCCGCTTGAAATTTTCTCTCAAATTTTTAACTTCAAGGGTCAAAGTTTCATTTTCATATGATCCCTTATTTTCAATATCTACTTGTGGAGGAGACAGTAATCCTATGACCATATTCAATTATTCCTGTAGCTTTTTAAATTTGTGGCACTGGCCTAATCCAAGTATCCTTGATTTTTTTGTTTTTGCTTCAATAAATAAGGTTATGTTAACTACAAGGGAAGCTGCTTGAATGACACTTGTATCCCCTAATCTCCCAACTATTAAGTTTCCTATGAGATCAATTAGATAATTGATCACTTGGGGCTTATTGTTCTCCAAGAAAACTAACAATATTACCAAGGTCTCACACCTTGGGTTAAATCCAAACCAAAAATATAGAACATTAACTTGCTCTTTTGATTGCAACATAGGGTCATTTCTTCCTCATCTTTGGATAGTGTCAAATTTTATTATAGATGACATATCCCACCTTGTCAAGAGTTGAAATCCATCATTACCTTACTAAATCTCTACCTCTTTGAAGTTTCATGTACTCGATTTCTATATTTAGATTCATCCAAAACTAAAATAATATCCTTTTTCTTTTCCTCTGTGAGTTTTTGATCTTGCATCTTTTGTTGCACTTATTCTCCTTTATTTTTATGGAAAAACTCAAACTCCTTTGAGGTGATGAATTGGTCATCTTGGATAAATTATGAACAAGCTTGAGCCCTCACATCATCCACTATCTCTTGTCTAGTCTTAAAATTTATAAGCATCATTTCATGAGAAGGTCTTTCTTGATTATAACCCTAGTAGGGGATGCATTATCTAAACTATATTGGTATAATCTAAAATTTCATCAGGGCCTATGAGGTAATCAGCCAAATGTCTTATAACAAGAGCTATGTTGTAAGAGAGTAGCCAATTGTGGACTTTGTGGCACCATCCTTTGGGTAGATGGAACAAGAACATTTGATGATGGAGTAGGTACATTTGTGAGTAGATTGTTGGAATTGTCCAACATTATCATGATCCTTATGATAGGATCCTCAATCTATGAGTATGAGCCCTTGAAAGAGTGTCAAATTGTTTTCTCTTTACTTCAACAACCTAGATCTTTACCCATAATAATCTTCTTTTTGTGGCCTCTTTTTTTGTAGAGAAATTTTTGAATAAGTCTTCAACATTGCCAGACTCATGTAAAATGCAACCAATTTGAAACTAGTTATGTTATCATGGATGAAATGCTTTGGGTCACACCTTATGACCTTATCCATTCTCATCCTATAGAGTAGTTTTTTCAATAATAACTCCAATCCTTCCCATGTTGTATCTTGAAAATCTAAGAATACAATTGTGAAAGGGAGGATAGCATGCTTTTTATAATTCTTGAAATGAGTTTTGTCAGAATCATTCAATTGCCATATAATCTCCAAAAAGGAAATTATGTCTAGGATAGTCCTAAGGAGCACATGTGGTGCAACTGGGGAACCATACACCCTACTTATAGTTGCATCAAAGTAAAAAATCCAGTCACCCCAGTTGTGTTAGATCCTTGCCTCTGGGAGAAGATCCTTAGTTCTTAAAAATCTCCTCACTTCCTCCAAGATTCTCCATTCCATAGGTTGCCCAAAAAAATTTAGAATCTCTCTAACATAACATTCTTCAAAGACTAGATAATTAAATTTATCATAGTATCTATGCCATATGTAGGTCCATTCTTATACTTGTAATAGACTTTTTTGTTCATCCCAAGCTTTAATCTACATTTGGTGGGACCAAATTTCTATCCCATTAAACAAGATAACATGACACAACAAAGAGTACCATTTGAAGTAGACTATGTTATTGTCCTTCTTAGTAGATCTCAAAGCTCCGTGAATCTCATCAACAATATAGCTAGCATAATCATAAGGCTTGTTAACATATGTGATCTCAATACCAACAACCAACACCATCAAATTCAATGGCATATGAGTTTTGCAATCTAAGCCCAACACTTGATAGAGAGAAATATGTCCTTGTGAAATAGTCTTCAAATATGTCATAACTAAATGGTTCCAATTCTCCACTGGAAAATCTTCTCAATTCTCTATTCTCTATTTGTCCCTCTAGGTTTGAAACTTGGTAACCACTTTACCTTGTAGATATCTTTATGTCTTTGGTATTCTCTTGTTAATGCCCCCAAGTCTATTGGAGGTTGAGCATTAGGGTTTAAATTGAATACCTAAAAAATGTAAACCCTATTTTGATGCATTAAAAAATTACCATCTATAGTACATAATGCCCTCTTCTTGGGGTTGTAGGCTTGGGAAATTCCCCTGATTAGGTCAACATTAACAAACACATTCGACACCACCAATATTTTAAACCCTAGTCTACAGATGTTACAAATAGGTCTATCAACTAAGAATTTTCTAAAGGCATGTTTAAAAAGAGCATACCCTTGGACTAGAATAATGGGGTCCCTATAATTCTTATTCTTATTTAGAACCCTATTGACCAAAATTCATGAACCCTGCACCATTCTAGGACTTTTAGATGACCCAAACAACTAATCTATAATGTCATCATCCAAACCTGTTTTCACACCCCTTGATGCTCAAAATAGGGTTTACATTTTTTAGGTATTCAACTTAAACCCTAATTCTCAACTTCTAATAGACTTGGGGGCATTAACAAGAGAATACCAAAGACAAATATATCTACAAGGTAAAGTGGTTACCAAGTTTCAAACCTAGAGGGACAAATAGAGAATTGAGAAGATTTTCCAGTGGAGAATTGGAACCATTTAGTTATGACATATTTGAAGACTATTTCACAAGGACATATTTCTCTCTGTCAAGTGTTGGGCTTAGATTGCAAAAATTATATGCCATTGAATTTGATGGTGTTGGTTGTTGGTATTCAAATCACAGATGTTAACAAGCCTTATGATTATGCTAGCTATATTGTTGATAAGATTCATGGAGCTTTGAGCTCTACTAAGAAGGACAATAACATAGTCTACTTTAAATGGTACTCTTTGTTGTGTCATGTTATCTTGTTTAATGGGATAGAAATTTGGTCCCACCAAATGTAGATTAAAGCTTGGGATGAACAAAAAAGGCTATTACAAGTATAAGAATGGACCTACATATGGCATAAATACTATGATAAATCATCTAGTATAGGTGGTTACACACATGGAAACCATAAACTATAAAGTAGAGAAAATGGATTAAATATAGAACTATTGCTACAAGTACTTACAACTTAACAATGTGACTATTTAACTGTTAAAACTTGAATTCTGTAATTAACTAAACTTTATAACACCACTAACTTCACTTCTAAATACTTGTCTCACTCTAGAGGATAATGCATTGAGACAAAGTAGAACATAAATCATAAAATAGTATCTCATTCACATACAAGAAATGAAGAATCTAATTAAGATAAATGCAATAATGAAAGAAACTAATGCAACAACATAAATTAACGGTGGAGAACAATTACCTTGAGCAACCCTTGGTCAAGTCACTATATCCATAGAGTAAACCCAAATATAAACTCCTTAAATCAACCGAACATAATTATAAACTAAAAACATCTTCACTACATATAACTAGATTTCACAATCTAACAAGAATCTTCACAAATTTCTTCTTCATGAATGCATAACACGAAATTAACAAAATACTATCTGTGTATATGGAAAACTATATCAAAACAAATCCTCACACTATATCTACTCCTCAACAACTGATCCAACCATATAGGTTCGAGGGAGGTTTATTGGAATACAGACTTAAAACAAAAATATAAATGAAAATCGTCACTCTTCTATAAAATAGAGAGGGACTAAGTCTATGCAACTGAGATTATAACTGAAAAAATGGAAGAAAGAAAATAGGATTAGAAATTTGTCTTTAATGACATAACATAGACATGTACTATGAAAATAGTCATGTTGGATTCCTGACCATTACATGATTGTGTGGTTTGGTGATTCATAATTGTCCTCATCAATAAATGCTTCTATTTCAACAATTACCACATTCCCAATGTTTTGGAATCTCCCCTGCACTTTTGCCTAAAATCTTTTGGTTGTGGGTTGAGCCTCCCAATTTTTGTGGGTTACAATATGCTTACTTTGGCTTCTTGGTTGCAAAGAGTTAGTTCATCCAACATATACACAATACTAATAACCATAAATTAAACATAGATTCATATTGCATTTCATACACACTCACATTTAACCATGCAATTAGGAACATATCACAATCATATTTCCATACATCAAAACCTGGTTCAAGTTTCATGAAATATATAAAAAGGATGGATAAGTTCAACAATGTAAATGAAATAAGTAGTTTGAAATGTCTAAAAGAATGAACTAAACAAGAGAAAACTAGCTATTACTTAGTCTCATCACATGCGACCAATAGTATTTGTTCTCCATTTTTGAATGTAGACTGTCGATCTTATGGAAATCAATGGTGATTATAGAGATTTGAAATATTTTCCATGAAGAGAATGTACTTTCTTTATTTTCTTGAAATGAGACATGTGTCAGCATTTTGGGGACTCGTAGGAGTAAAATAAATACTTTATATGCTTCCTTGACAATTCTTTCCTTCATGAAACAACAAGAATGGGTAAGAGAAGATGTGGTGCAATTTTAGTTTGGGAAAATAGAGGCTTAACTTAACATTAATCTATGAAGGTTTAAGTTAGCATGAAAAGTAAATAACCCCTGCTTATTTCACAATACAAAGGTATTTCATACATTTGTAGAGAAAACCTTTTTAGAATAAAGCCCACCCCATGATGAATATGGCCAGAGCGACTTAAAGGTCTAAAATCCACATGTAGTAATTGGAACAACATATATCACTAGCAATAGGGGCCGATGACACATAATTAAAAGGACTTTCCTAGAAAACTTAAGTTACCGGGAATTGGAAAAGTAGATTACAAATCAAGGAGAATGTGACATAATTTAACAAAAGTTATGATTTGATTGGTTTAAGACCCATACACATAAATGATACTAGGAAGCATAAAATCATTTCACAAACTCATGGTAGGGAAATAGTAATGAAAAGATTTCATAAACTTAAGAGAACACATGAAATGAAGTTGTGTGTCTTGTGGGACAAGCTAAAGCACAAAAGATTATGTGGTAATTAAAAATGCATGAAGGTAATAGGCTCATGTGATGCTTAAATGAATGGGGACGATAAATAAATGAGACAAAAGCCTTGGAGATATAACTTAAAAGGTTAGGATATCAGAACCAATGGTCATCAACCAAAAATATGAAAAGTACAAGGGCTTGGGAAAAGCTTAGGGTTTTTCTGAGAATTTAGGGACTTTCCAAAGCCCTAATGCATTTTTTTATAAAGAAACCCTCACCAAACATAAGATTTTTAGGAATTTCAAAGGATCAAAATTTGAACAAGCACTAGTAGATTCCATGTGCGAAATAGAGAGGGAGGGAGGAAGGGAAAGGTAGAGATAAAGAGGTGCCTATCTCTCTCTTTACCTACCCCTAACTCCATCCCTCCCTCATTTCCCCTCTTCATCCCTTTATATATCTCTCTATATCTACTCTTTCTCTCTCTCTCTCTCTCTCTCTCTCTCCTCTCTACCTCACTTACCTTCCCTCTCCACTTCCCTCTATTTTCCTCTCTCACATTTTCTCTCTACTCTTTATAGGAGTGATAGGGAGAGAGAAGGAGAGAGGGATAGAAAGAGGGAGATATATATAGAGATAAATATGAATTGGGACCGATAGAGGGGAAGAGAAAGGGAGAGAGATAGGTAGAGAGAGAGGGAGAGGGAGAGGGAGAGAGGGAGAGGGAGAGAGCAAGGAGGGAGAAATAGATAAATATGTAAAGAGGGAGAGGTGGAGAGGGAGAGAGGAAAAATAAATCCAAAAGGTACACATACATTGAAAAAGTAGAATATTAATAATGTATCAAATGTGAAAATGAAACCTAATGTGGTTTCCAAGAACGAGTAGGGTAAGTAAAATTGATTTCACAATCAAGATAATAGAGAAAGATAGTGACAATATAAAATAAATGAAGAATTGGTCATGCAAAGAGTTTCAAATATAAAATTGAGATGTAAATATCATAAAATTATAGATCTAAGAAACCCTAATATGAATAAGAAACCACAAAATAAGACTAGGTTGTATATTATTTATTGAGTTTAATAAAATATAAAGAGGCCTAAAGAGGAAAAATGAGAGGAAATTAAGGGATAGGTAGAGAGATAGGTCTAGAGCTTGGGAGAGAGAGAGATAGAAAGATACGGAGGGAGGGAGAGGTAGAGAGATAGGTATAGAGAGAAATAGAGAGATATAAAGAGGGACAAAAAGAAAGAGGAGGGAGGGACATAGAGGTACATAAGTAGTTTAGAGCTCAAGGAGGGAGGGAGGGAGAGAGAAGTCTAGAGCTCAATAGATTGAGAGAGAGAAGTCTAGAGAGAGAGAGAGAGGTCTAGAGCTCAATAGATTGAGAGAGAGGTATAGAGCTTAATAGATTGAGAGAGGTCTAAAGAGGGAAAAAGAGAGAGTGAGGGAGAGAGAGAGAGAGATAGGTCGAGAGTTAGGTCTAGAGCTTAGGGGGAGAGAGTGAAATATAAATATATAGATAAAGGGATAGAGATATATGATAATTTATGAAGTTTTGTTCATCTCCTTACTACACAAAATAGAAATATTTCATTATTGATTACTCCTCTAATGTTTCAAGTATTTTGAGATGATTGTTTTAAAAAAATTATGAAAAAGGGACTTCATATGCATAAGTAGTGAATATTTGATGTTTCAAAAATGAAATATGAAGTTCAAATAATTATAATTATTTTTTTGTGTATAATATAAAAAAACTACCTATTCCATTGTGTAGAGCTCTGAATCGCCTTTCCAATGCCTATAAAAATCAAAATTTCAATAAGAAACACAAAAGTTATGCCTATTTTACTGAAGAGGGCTTTTTGGGCTTTTCAAAATGGATATTTGTTTTGCAATAACGGATATCCACTTTGTCCATTTTGAAAAACAAAAAATGGATATCTATTTTATTTTTCAAAATGGATATCCATTTTGAAGACATAAAAACACATACCTGTTTCTAAAAAATGGATATGTCATGTTTTGATTTTGTTCAAGTGTGTCAATCATTTTCTCAAGTGAATTTAGAGAAATTTGATGTTGTAGATTTTGTCCTTGATGGTGATTTTGAAACCGTTCATAAGAGTGATTTTGATATGGATGGGAATTTTGATTGAAATCTACCATGCGACAAGATGCTCTAAATCCTTGATTAGGGGAATCCATAGTTGATATATCATTGACATTTGTAGGATATGATGACCCCATGGGTGTATAGAGTGGAACTGGGTTTGGGTAATAGATCGACGTTGACATGTTTTGGGGATAGTTGGGTGATCAAGTATGATATTTGGATTGTAAGATTTTGCTACTCAACCTTATGATAAGGATATGAGCTGATTTTGGGTGTTGTTTGATGATAACGCTATGATGTTTTGGTGTTTGATTTGATGCTAGTTTTAAAACACAATAGTTCACAAGACTCAAATTGGTGTTTTTCTATGCTTAAATTCCCCCTTACATATAAGCATAAGGAAAAAACAATGAATCAATCAAATCAAAGAAAAAGTATAAATTCCAACCATACTCATGAAATAAACTGTAAAGCAATGAATTCAATCAATAAAGGTAAGCATAAGCAAGAACAATAAATGAATTCATGAAATACAACTATATAGTCTCATGTCGAAGTGTAATTCCGATTAATGTTGGATTGCATTTGAATCAATACAAAGCCTCCATTGTTTTTGCCAAAGCTTCAAGATGTGTGTTGATGGTGATCAAAGATGTATGCATTTTCTCTCAATAATTCGCATGTCAATTCAACACGACCTTTCCACACAAATTCTCTAGATTCCTTGATCATTTTTGAGAAGGAAGAAGGTTGTTTTTTAGATTTACAATTTTCAAAAACGATCGAGATGCAACAATGAAAGATCTCAATCAATGGTTGAGAACCATTGAGAGGAAATAGATTGATCAATTGACTCCTCTAATCGATCCAATTAAAGATTTTAATTGGATAATTAATGGGATTAGATAGAACGATTGGTGGGATTGAAGAAATCAAGTTGAGTGTTTAATGAGATTAGCATAATTGGTGGGATTGGGAAACAAATTGAGAAATCAATGGTCATGATTTATTCAATCAAGATATGTGAGGATGTATTAATTAATTTAATAATTAATTAATGTTGGAGATGAACGTGCAAGTTGTATTTGACTTTAATAAATAAATTATATTTATTTATTTGATCATGTTGAGTGATTTTGAGGAAATTGAATAATTGTTTTAATTATTCAAATTTGAAGAAGGGAAAGTAGCTTGATTAAATAATTAATGATAACTATTTTATTAATATAGATGAATAAGGTATGTTAATTAAATAATTTGTGTTTATTTAATTAATTAGGAGGAATAAAGTTAAATTAGGACATTTATTAAATAAATGAGATTTATTTAATTAGTTAGAAATGATGATTGAGGATGAATTAATTAAATAATGTTAAATTACTTAATTAATAGAAAAATATGAGAAATGATAATAATTAAATAATAATGTATTATTTAATCATTTAGGGAAGAAGGGTGAAAGTTAAATAGTGTTGTTCACCAGTTAGGACAATTTAGGGTATCTACAAAAAAATACCAAACTTCATGTCTCAAAGATGATGTTAGTCAAGATGTTTCTCTCATAAGGACTAGCAAGTTGCATTATGCCAAATCACTCATGAGTTGCATAGATCCATTGGCTAGCAAGCTACATTATGCTAGGTATCCATGCAATATGATGGGTTCCACAAGGCTAGTAAGTTGTTTTATGCTAGTTGACTCATGAAATGCTAGGTAGCCATGTTGAAATGTTCAAGTACATGAATCAACAAGTTGTGTTATGCGAAATCCATGTAAATTACGCCTCAGGGAGCACACAAAAGTTTAACATCATGGGGGACCATTTAACGTTATAGGGGAGAAAAATCACCTTAGGGGGTGCACAAAAGTTTAACATCATTGGCGATGATAATCACCTCAAGTGGTGCATAAGGTTTAATGTCACAGGGGAGAAAAATCACCTCAGGGGTGCACAAAAGTTTAATGTCATTGGGGATGATAATCACCTTAGGGGGTGCATAAGGTTTAACATCATGAGGGATGAAAAACATTGAAAATCCATGTATCAAGGGGCATTTTAAATAATGCCACCACAAAGGGGACTAGCCAACAAATAGATAATTATATTTCAAAAGTCATTGTTCAATGTATGGTAGGTCACACCTTAGGGAGTATCATACATCCCACTACAACTAAGAAGGGACAAATCATGGAATGAAAGGTCACACCTTAGGAGGTATTAGAAATAATATCATCACCAAGGGGACATGCACATGGCATGAAAATGTTACAATTTTAGTGGGTATCAAGCTTAATACCACCACAAAGGAGATACTAGCATAGATTGAGGAGTCCACACATTAGAGAATATCTTATAATATTACTACTAAGAGGGACATCAAGTTGAAATAAAGGCCACATCCTAGGGATATTATGTATAATATCACCAGTAGAGAGAGCCACATAACCATAATTATTATACATTTATCTAATATGTGGGGGTAATATGTCCCCCTTAAAATGTTAGTGTACTTGCTACACTAATTTTTTAAGGAGATAAAGGGATCCCTTATTCTAAGGAATACACCTAACACAAGGCTAACTATCCTTGTCTCCCAAGTGTAAGGGAAAAGGTGAGCCTAAATGGATGATATGACTTGATCCTTGTTTGTTGAATTATGATTGCACAACATTATTTTTGTGATCCCATTCATGATAATGAGTATCTAGAGATACTAAAACTACCATATAACAAGGATCAAAAAAATTATAGCTACTAGTATACTATCATATTGTAGGTGTCTTTATAAGGATCCAAATCTTCTAGCTTCTTTAAAGTACACCATTGATTAGTGGAATGACCAAATAATCTATGATATGCACAAAAGGATGAATTTTTATTCTTGCATTGAACATCTCTTCTTTCTAGCATAAGAGGTAATGTAATTAATCCCAATTGTAAAAGTGTGCATAAGGTACATTTAGCGCCGAACAAAGGATGCAGAGCGGGGAGGAAACCCTTTTTGTTATGACCATGAGGTTTACTTGATTTAGAGGATGGAGTAAATATTGTATGTAAAGGTGGAGGTCCTTGATAACCAATACCTTTTATATTATCAGATGGTGCTTATTCCAACAAAGTGTGAATTTCATGTTTGTTCTTTATATCAAAACCCTGCTTAACAAGAATCTTAAAACCTTGACCATAACATTGTTCCAAACTAATGGGTGTATCAGTCAATTTTTTTTTCTAGGATAGATGCTTGTTTATAGGCCCATCTTGGTTGAAATTAGAAAGGTTTATCATGCATGATGGACGCGGTATAAATTTTAAAGTACTCTCTCTATTAGAGGAGGAAAAAATATCTTATGCAGGTACTATAAGTCTTTTTGATTGGTAAGGATTGTGAGTAGGTACTCCCAAATAAATGAAAATATTACTTTTAAGAGTAGTTAATACATTATGTGTGGGATTTTTAAGCATTTCTTCATCTTGTTCCAATATAGCATCACTTGGAAGGTATGCATTGAGAGATACAAAAATTTGATTTTCATCAGTTGTAGGTGAAGCATTACCAAAGACATAGCTTGAAATATCAATCAAATATTTCAAAGAGGACATAATTTTTCCAAAAAATTCAACCACTATGATGATGTATTACTAGCAAGAAAGCTCACTAAAAATTGACTATTTAAAACACAAAAAAAATATAAATGAAAGCAGATCTAGACATGAGACCTTGAGAGGTTATTGTCATAGAAATATGAGCAAAAATGGGTTGGTCTAGGGCATGGCATGTCCTAGACCAATGAATTAATTTTTGAAATTTCAAAAACTAAACATGTAGTGTAGCGTCTAAAATTTTTGTTTTGTGACTATGCAAGTCTGAAAGTGAACAATTTTCTAGAAATGTGTAGATTTGTGATTTTGCAATGTGGAATGTAACTATGCAAGAAATTTTCAAAATTCCCATCAATAAATACAATTCAAAATACAATTTTTCAGATGATAAAGTACATAAATCTATTGGTCCTAACTTGTGAAATCTGGAAATTGAAATCTTTCTTTCTCTTTGACACAAAAACTATAATTTTAACTTTTTCACTATATGCAAAAGCCAAGAATGAAATGAATTCTTAAAACACATTCAATTTTGATTTCAGATAGGATATGACCTAATGTAGATTTATGAATGTAATTATGATGTAGATCTAGCCTATAATAATTGAAATTGACCTTAATTTGAATTTTGAATACAAAATGTTATGCAATTTTTTGAATTTTTAATGGCTTTTATGAAAATTATGAACTCAACACAACTTAATATTAAACTCAAAACTAAATGATATGCTTCAGATTTTAGAAGATTTAAAGTGTAAAATTAGTCAGGTTCACCAAAATGTTTGGTTGGGAAAAGGGATCTAGGGCATAAGCAACATTCTTCCTAACCATTATTGTGATTAAAAATGATCTCAAAATCCACTTGGCTAAAAACCCATTAAGGAAGAGCCAAAATGGTGGATCATTGTTTTAATCACATTTTGGGAGTTTTTTCTATTTTGGAGGTGGTGTGGATGCTTGGATAGTTTTGTTTTTGATATGATGCAACAATGTAACTAGGTCTATATGAATATGTAGCGAACCGTTACTAATTTTGAGAAACTAGTTGTGACAATGTAGAAATTGATTGTATAAATATAGAAGGCAGACATAGTGGTACCTATCTTTCAAATTTGGGGCAAAATTAACTAGTCTAGGGCATGGGTCATCTTAGACTGGGCATGTCCTTTTTGAGATATGATTTAACATGCATGAGATCCCTTGTTTATGACTTCTATTCCTTTGGAGTTGTTGTCAGGTCCGTCTATTGATGAGGAAATATATATTTTGTGGCTTGACAACGTGTAGGGTTTGAGTGCAAGAATGGTCAAACAACCTTCAATTTACCTCCAATTCTCCTTAGATCTACAACATACACACATAAACATAGGATAAGGGTTGTACCATATGGAGGCTTGTGTAACATGTCAACCATTCACTGAAGTAATTTTTCCTAAGTTTTCACTTTGCACGTAAATAAACTATGTAACTTAACCATTGCCATAAATTTTTTCTTTATTTTATAGAGAACAAATGAACATATATGTCTTAACAATAATCAACAATGATTCCATTCCAATATAATAATTCCACAAATTACTATATTTTAAAGAATGTGTACAAAGTACATACATAGCTCAATTGAGCTTCAAGCGATATATATAGATAGTCTAGGAACCTCCTTTCAAATCTTGGTTTGCTGTCATCTGTTGAGGAGGAGAAGCATCACTCAAGCGCTTTTCTACCAACCATAGACTCATATGCGGTCCCCCACACATCTATCATTCAATAGATGGCCCTAACCTTAGACGAAGAGATTGGTAGAGAAACCACATAATGACAACCAATCTGAGCTTAGTCTTGTGTCCTGCATGACTAGAAATTGTAAACCCACAATCTAGGACTAGCATGCATATAAATGGATCACAGTGAATTGACAGTGGAGCCAAAGGAAATCACACTACTTTGGCCAAAGTGTTCTCACCTTGTACTTCGAGTGATAGTCATCCTACTCACATACACTACTCAATCTTGATTTGACTTAATGATACTATATTCTATGTATGGGTTTTTCCTTCAATGGGTAGCCTTTAACCCTAGAGACAACCTATTCCCTTTTCTGATAAATTAATGGTATATCTACTCATAAAGCATACACACAAGTTACCCTCCCTTCAAAGGATAATCAAACCCTAGGTGTAACTTTATAAGCTATCTAATTTAATAAAATAACTTGGCTATGAATAACCCATAAGCTATCCTTGCTTAATCATATCTAGTATACTTATACTAATGACAAACAATACCTCCTATTAGGGAGGAAGTATAAGCACTTTCACAGATATCAATAATTTTTTTTTCCTTTCCGAAGAAAATACTATGATTCCCTAATGCAAGTAATTTCAAGCAGATCAAATAAATCATTCAAATCTCACTCTTTTCTAAATAAAGACAAATAAGAGAAGACTAGATCCTCATGCCTATATACACTTAATCTAGTTGACTGAATTGATGCACAACCTTCCCACAACATCTTGCTAGCTTCACTTTATCCTTCTAAAGCAACACTTCACTATGAATTATCTCTCAAGAACAATTTTCACTCACAAAGTATTTCACAACTCTCACACTATAACTCTCATCTCACAAAATAAACAACTCTCAAAATATTTCTAGCAGAATAAGTTTGTAGAAGAATGATGCATCCCAATGAGAGAACTCACTTCTCTATTTATACAGAAAATGGAGACTTTGCAACCTATAGAAAAGGCATGCAAATTGTCAACTCTCTCTATGCAAGTCGACTCACTTCAAACAACTTAAAGGTGGCAGCAAAATAAGTATAAACTCATCATAAAATGCTACAGATCAACCCTTCTATTTGACAACAACAAAAGAATAATTCAAATCTGCACATGTTTAAATGATGACAATCGAATTGTTACTCGGATAAAATTCTAAAAATTTAAGAGCTTCTATGTGTTGGCACCAAGTACTTAGCCAACTCCCTTATCTTTTGGCACGGTTATTATTATTGAAATAGTCCTTTGTTTACAAGCAACACCTATATCATGTTGACTTGGTCATAGTTTAACTGAGCAACAAAGCAGTGATGAGTTGCTCCTCAATAATAGTGTATTATTGGTGCTTTGACCATTTCATAACTTGCTGTGCACTTTTCCTATTATCTTGCACTTTATACTTTATATTGCAGCTTATAGATATTCCATCACTTTGTATAAAAATTTCCAAGTTGGAGTAATTTGTTGTTTAATAATGAAAAGATGTATTTCCAATAGTATCGACTATGGTTTCTCTTCCATATCAAGCTTTTTTGTTGTGCAATAATTTGCATGTGGTTCGACCTTTATCTAATGTCAACATATGTATTATTCGGCCTTTAAATACTTTGCATATCTTATATACAATTGACCTATATTTCATATATATATAAATTGGCCTCCAAGCATCACAATTATATACAAATATATATTTATATATGCACATATACATATATATATATATATATATATATATATATATATATATATGTCAATAAATAGCATTTAACGCTATATCGCACACACACACATATGTATATGTATATATATACTAATATATATATATGTATTCCAAGTTAATCAAGTATGTATACTTTCGATATATATAATTGACTATGATCAAGTTGATATTCACATAATGATAATAACTATATCAACTGTATATATATATATATATATATATATATATATATATATATATATATACATATATTATATATTCCTCTATGTGTACATGTATACATATGTTGATATATCCGTATGGAAATTTCCATTTTTCAAACATACACATGTATACATATAGATATATGCATATATCTTATATATATATACACACACACATTCAATTGCACAAACAAGCACATACACAATTACTATCATGTTGATAGGAAATAGACGTGTGGTGTATCAATACATATACACATTGATGATGTATTGTCCATCCGATAGCTCCATGCTCATAAGAAACCTGTTCAAAAGTGTGCATAGGTATGTCTACCTATGTACTCTCATGTACGTGTTCCTTCATGCATATGGTCTATCATCGACATGCATATGTATACATATACATACATTCCACATGTGTTCACCTCATCAATACAATCAGAATAATCTAAGGAAGAAATCTTAAGCTCTAAACATACAAGTATCATCCAAGCATGCATTCAACAGTAATCAAGACCCTTACTAATGCAAACAAATCATACTAAGGATGACTTACCAAATCCTAACATATTAACTTGACTCAACATTTCTACTGTGAGTGTGTGTGTAAGCTCAGTTAGGTTACATTACTGGTTGCCCGATCGAGTTCTTCTCCTGAGTGATACTTCCCCTCCACCTAGAGGATTGAACACATACTTGCATCCAACTAACACATTCCCACGGTAGTCAGCTGCTCAACAAAATATACTTTCACATAATATTTCTCCATAGTTAGAATATCCAATTCAACAACCATCTATTTCTCATGTATGCATTCCATCACATAACATTAAATAAAATAACATTCATTCACAATTCATTGATAAAAAAGTGCAACCACACATATATTCTCATTAAAAATTCAAAGTACATTCACACATGCAATATTTACCCTACATAGTAATAACAACTAGGTAATTACACAATTGGGGTATAACATACTCCCCCCCTTGTAAATCATCATCCTCGATGATTTTTGTGTATCAACATAAACCAATCAAACAAAAAAACAACATATTGTTTTCAAGTACTTTCAAATGCATTCAAAACATGAGGAAACTTTTGTTGTATCTCAACATAGTCTTCCCAAGTATTAGAGACTTCTGCATACTGGCCCCATTAAACTTTGCACTGCAGAACTTCTTTGTTATGCAAACGAAGCTTACGCATTCCAAGCACCTTGATAGGCTCGAGAGTTACCACTTCGAGGTCCTGTACCTATAACGCATTTCAATCAATCACATGATTATCCCTGACAGATACTTCTTTAGGTATGACACATGAAATACATTATGCATCTTGGCAAGAGCTAGTGGCAACACAATTTGATAAGCTACTAGATTCACTTCCTCAAGAATCTCAAAAAGTCCTACATATCATGGAGCTACTTTGGAAGACCTCCTAAATTTGATTGAACTCTTGTGAGGTTTCAGTCTCAACAACACCTTGTCACCTATTGCAAAATTTTGGGGTACTCTCTTTGCATCAACATAAATTTTCTGTCTATCATTAGCTTCAGCTAACCTTTGCTTAATAATCCTCACTCGCTCTTCCATTTCAGCCAACATATCTAGTCTAAGGCTCACTCTATCTTCAAGTCTATCCCAAATTATAGGAGTTCGACACTTCCAACCATATAATGCTTCAAAAGGAGCCATCTTTATTGAAGAATGGTAGGAATTGTTATAAGAAAACTCTACTAAAGGCAAGTAGTCTTCCCACTTAAATATTGCTGATCCATGTAGTACATTCTAAGTAGGTCTTCCAATACTTGATTCACCCTTTCAATTTTTCCATCCGTTTCTGGATGATATGCTGAGCTAATATTTAGTTCAGTCCCTAGTGCAAAAAATAAGGTTTTCCAAAACCTAGAAGTGACCCATGCATCCCTATCAAAGATTATCTTCTTAGGAATTCCATGTAGCCTAAACACTTCTTGCACAACTACAAGAATGTCATCGTGCTTATTTCTTGACATAGACAACCCTTGCACGAAGTCCATACTTATGACTTGCCAATTTCTCTCTGGTATATCATGTGGGTATAAAAACCTGTAGGATGATGATGCTCCGCTTTCACCCTTTGACATTCAAGACACCTTTCTACAAATCGAGCAACATCTCCTTTCACCCCTTTCCAAAAGTATAGTGGCTTTACATCTACCAACATTTTCATCACTCCAGGGTGTCCAGAGTACGATAATTCATGAACATACATTCCAAGCCATGTACATACATTCTGCCCTTATACCTAAGTAATCCATTAGGTTCAAAATAAAAACCTTTATACCTATAATCTTGCATATTTCTTGCGAGTTCTTGCTTAACATGCATATAATACTCATCCTATTTGCATTTTTGTAATACTTGACCTTTAATGTTAGTTTGAATTGTCACTATCGAGGCAATATGACATCTTTGACTCAAGGCATTGACAACTTGATTTTATTTCCCTTTAATATAACTAATATTGACGTCATAATTAACTATTAAATCCAACCATATTCTCTATCTTGCATTCATATTATGTTGAGTTAATAGATATTTCAATTCATGATGATCAATTTTCATTTCAAATGGGTACCCTAACAAGTAATGTCTCCACATTTGCAATGCGTGAACTATGACTGCTAACTCTAAATCACGCGACACATAAATTTTTCTCATAAGGTTTCAAATTTCTTGACTCACAAGCAATTACTTTCCCTTCTTGTATTAGAACACCTCCTTATCCCTTTCCTGATGCATCTGTGATAACAATGAAGTCACCCTCAGGATCTGGTACTTTCAAAATTGGTGCAGTTGTCAAATTTTCCTTAAGTAGGTCAAAGGATGCTTGGTATTTATCTATCCACTCATTCTTCTTCCCTTTCTTTTGCAAAGAAGTAATAGGAAAGTTTATCTTGGAGAAGTTTGCAACAAAATTTCTATAGTATCCCGCCAAACCCATAAAACTCCTAACCTCATATACATTCTTGGGTACTAGTCATTCTAGCACTGCCTTGATTTTAGATGGATCTATTGAAATACATTCTGTTGAGATCACATGTCCAAGATAATGTACCCTCTTCTGAAAGAAGGTACACTTAGAGAGTTTTCTATACAACTTCTGCTCTCTAAGTCATTGTATTACTATCTCTAAATGTCTACAATGTTCCTCCTCGTTCTTTGAATATTCCTCCTCGTTCTTTGAATATATCAAAATATCATCTAGGAATACCAAGACAAATTTATCTAGAAAATCCCTAAATACATTATCAATAAGGTTTATAAATGTTGTAGGTGCATTTGTTAAACAAAAGGGTAGAACTGTAAACTCATAATGTCCATATCTAGTTCTGAAAGCAATCTTAAAGATATCTTCAACCCTAACTCTCAACTGATGATATCTAGATCTTAGATCAATATTAGAAAATACAACTCCCCTCATTCGATCAAATAGATCATCAATGCATGGAAATTGATACTTATTCTTTACTGTAGCTTTGTTAAGCATGCGATAATCTATGCACAAACACAAAGAACCATCCTTATTTTTCACAAAGATTATTGGTGCTCCCCAAGGTGTTAAACTTGGTCTTATCAACCCTTTAGACACCAATTCATCCAATTGTGCCTTAAGCTCCATTAGTATAGTTGTCGTCATCCTATAAGGTACCTTGGAAATAGGTTCGGATCCTTGAACTATATCTATTGAGAAATCAAATATCCTTTTCGGTGGTAACCCAGGTAATTCATTTGAAAATACATCCGAAAAATTTCTTAGAATAGGATACCTCTCCATATCCGACATTCCAGTTTCTTCTATTTCTCCATCTTCCATCTCTTGGAAGTTCTATGATCCAAATTTATCAAGATTCTCTTGTGAATTTGATCCCTTATACTCTTCTAGCTTTTCCATCTTGACAAAAAAGAGTTTTCACCCTTTCTTCTTATCCCTTAACAATTGCATTGCAGAGATATGATGAATCTTGACCTCGCTAGGTACCCCTTGAAACTTCACTTGGTTACCAAGATCATCTAATCATTCTACTATTTTGGCATGGAAATTTACCTTGGCCCTATGTCTCCATAACCAGTTCATACCTAGGATAAAATCATAGGATCCTAAAGGTGCGACATATAGGTTCACTTGTGTGGAAAAACAAGGTAGCTCTATCCTAGCTTCGAACAAACATTGTTCCACTGTTGCTCTTGTCTGGTTTGCATATTATACAACCCAAGACTTTTCCATGTAACCAACCTTTCTAGATATTTGTTTAGGTACTCTAGGTGATAAATTTTTTAGTTGCTCTAGTATCTATAAGTATAGAAATGGGTAAGCCAAACAAATAACCTAAAGTCTCTATTAGAGTCACTTGATACTCTGCTTGGCGATCATCCACAACATCATGAATCTTTTATTGGAACATCGCTTGTTGGGTAGGAAGTGGATTACCATAAGATTGTGACCCTAAAGCCTTATTAGGACATTGATTGGCATAGTGGTCTCCTCCACAAGTGAAACCTATAGTAGCCGGTCCTTTCCTCCTTGTGGGCTCTCTAGATTTACTAGCATTTCCAACAACATTGTTGGTATTCCCATCACTGGAACCATTCTTCCTATGTTCCTTTCTTGACTCTTTTCTAGTATTACAGGACCATTTTTACCATTGCTTTGGCACATTTTGCACAACTTCAACCTTCCTTAGAATTGGTTTATCTTGAACTCCCACAACCTTCTTACAATTTCTATTTTCCTAGTGGATGGAGATAGCTTTGAGATTCTGCTCTGGTTTAACCACTTTCTCATACACAAGATCCATAGTAGCTGGACCATGAACATCTACCTCTCCTCCAATCTGACTATTAAATCCCATGATGAAATTTCTTATACAAAAGTGTTCATCCTTCTGGTACATAGGAACATAACATAGCAGACGAGTAAACTTCTCCCAATATTCATTAATCATCATCTCACCTTGTCTTAGATTCTGAAAATTTGTGATTTTTTTGTCAAAATAGAGTTGGGGTAACCATATTTTATGGAAAATTTCAACAAATTTGATCCATGTCAGTTTCAATGAGTTAAGATCAAGTTCCATCTTTTTATTCATCCACCAGTTAGAGGCTTCTCCTACTAATTGGTATACTCCCCATGCTGCTTTGGTGAGCTTAGTATAATTTTGAATCTTGAAATATTTCTCCATTTGGACCAACCAAGCCTCAACTTCATCTCTGCTAGCACTTCCTTCAAACTTATGTGGGGTGATTTTCTTCATATCTCTAGAGAGTTCATAAGGCATGTATGCTTCCTATTAGTCTTCTCAGATAGAGAAGGCGATTTCTCTCTCTCATGATCGTGGGTTTGATCATGTTTGTGAGAAGAGTCTAATCCTTCATTCTAATTGTTTTGAACTTCCCTCTCAACTCTATTCTTTACCCCTATTCCTTGCTCTAAGTTTCCCAATCTTGTCAAGATTTGATCCAATCTAGCTTCAACTCCTACTGGTCCTTGCCCAACTTCTTGGCTTATGTTGGGATTGGTTCATGTCCTCACCATCTTTGCAAGAATGGATTATACCTGAAGGTTCATCCATATTAGATTTAATCATGTTATCATTATCTTATGGAAAACATTTAGATGAGCATTCAATCACACATAAGGAATTCCACATAAGATGTAAGCACAATATTTTTGATAAACACATGATTTTATTAATTCACAAGGATTTCAATATACTTTTGATTACATCGAGTGACTATTTAGATAGTCTAGTGGAGATTATCCCTTGGATTCATTCTCAGACACCTAACTCAATGGGGTATACCCTACATATTGTGATTTTTCATCTCTCAATTGTTCATATATATCCTAGAATGGATAATAACATTTGGATTTGTCATCTAATACATAGTTGCGAGGTACATAATCCTTTGATTCTTTACTCAAGGAAATTACAATTACTTCCGCCATTGGAAGAACTCTAGGGTCCCTAAAGATAAATGTCAAATCGACACTCCCTTCTGAGGGCATATCCCTAAAAAAAGTGATAAAGAATCAAACTTCTCTGGTGAGACAGAAGGTAAATATTTGTATCGAGCCTCCATATTCATCTTTCTCTTTACATCACTAATTTGAGAAAGTGTGTGACTAAAGGTTTTAGTGTCATTTAACCAAATGGCATTTTCATAGTTGGTACCCTCAATTATTTGAATGATGGCCTCTCTTTCCCTCTTGGCCTTTGTTTGTGTAATTAGATGTTTTGTACCTTGTCCAAGGTCTTAATTACACCTTAGTTAAGTTTACTTAGGGACCACATAGGAGTTGTTGGATATTTTCCACCTTCGGTGAACTTATCATCTTATTACTTTATCACTTCCACCTTTTGTGGACATATCATGTGATTAGGTTTCCACCTTTTGTGGTGGTTATCACATTATCACTTTCCACTTTAGGTGGAGTAATAGATTTTCATTGTTTTATTATGTCATAAGATTATGACACTTGTCATAATCTTATGCACTCCTATGTTCTCACCTTGGCTATATAACCAAGGGGTCTCTCATTGTAAAATCATACATTGATCTCATATCATTTTGACATTGAATACAGTTTATTCTTGTCACATTATTTTCTCTCTTCTTTGTGCTTTCCATTTGGTCCATAGATCTTGGCATCCATAGCCAATTATAATAGCCTTCAAGTAGTGTTCATTCCTAATTATTGACTTTCTTGCAATTAACCAGAGACACACCATCCTGGCACAAGAATTTCTAATCATTAGATAACGCTGGACAAAAAGTATGATGAGATCATAGGTTCTAGAGCTAAACCTGGTAGCTTTGATACCACATGTAACATGTCAACCATTCACTGAAGTAATTTTTCATAAGTTTTCACTTTGCAAGTAAATAAACTATGTAACTTAACCATTGCCATATAAATTTTCTTTATTTTATAGAGAATAAATTAACATAGATGTCTTAACAATAATCAACAATGATTGCATTCCAATATAATAATTCCATAAATTATAATATTTGAAAGAATGTGCACAAAGTACATACATAACTCAATCGAGCTTCAAGAAATAGACATAGATAGTCCAGGAGCCACCTTTCAAATCTTGGTCTGCTTTCATTTGTTGGGGAGGAGAAGCATCACTCAAACACTTTTCCACCAACCACAGACTCATATGCGGTCCCCCACACATCTATCATTCAATAAATGGCCCTACCCTTTGACAAAGAGATTGGTAGAGTAACCATGTTTATGCGTCTAGTTTTTGGGCTAGTTATGGGTAGAATCTATAGTCTATTTGCTGAAGTTACCATGGACTTTGATATTATATGCTAATATTTTTATATAGTTTCTCTCAAACCATAAGACATTTGGGTTTAATTCCATTTATGCCAAGTTTAATGATATTAACCTATTATGTGGACTATCTATATTAATCTTGCATGTGGTTAATGAATGTTCTTTAAAGGTGGTTATAGCTATGCAATTATTATGCATACTGCAATTTCCATGCAAATATGATTGAGAATGCTAAGTTGAGAAATGCAGCTGCTAGCTGGAAACGCAGAGGAAACACACAAAGGTCAACTGAGGATGACGACGGGATATTCCTATGACAGCTGCATGTAACCGCCTTATGCCAATCTTTAATGATATTGAGCAATGCAGGCATTACTGCAGTGGTCGAGTCCACGTTTGGGCATGCATATCTGAACGGATTCCCCTGCATGCGTAATCGCTTTGCCATTCTCTTCTCTGCTTTCCCTAAATGGCGTCCTCTTAGTTAGTGGGAGTTGACTGCCATGTTTAGTTGATAAATAAGGTTGGATCCTCCTTCTCAAGGGGTTGTTGATCGCCAAGCTATTTTAAAATCTGATAATCAAACATACTTTTGTATTTGCTCTTTCCAATGAATGAAATAAGATTCTGAGTTGAGTATTTGAGTTTTGATTAGTTTTAGAGGATACTCATCCAAGGGGGCCCACTTGGTGAGTAATCCGTTCCTTTATTTTAGTTAAATTAGTATCAGCTTTTGTTTAGTCCTTAGTTAAGAATCTGGCACTGACTGTTCCTGCAACCACTAGAATTCCATTTTGTGATTGTTCCTGCAGCCAAAGTGGGCATAGCAGTTTCCTGTTTGCTGCTCAAATCTTCATTTTTGTTATGCATATTCAGTTTGAGTTTCATTTTTGAGTAGTGTTCAACATTTACTTTATTTATTTCCATGCAATTTACTTTTAGTATTTACTTATGCATAGAATGAAGATGACTACTTTGAAGTTCCTAATGCACATAACGTGTTGACCCATTTCAAGTTCACATCCCTGGGTTGACAATTTAAATGTACCTTCATGATGGTTACAATGGCTATTCAAGTTAGATGTCCAATCTCTAAATCATGGCTGTAAAGGCTTAGTTATTGAAATCATTGTAGGAGGCCGACATTTTTGGCATCATTGCCGGGGATGGTGTCAAACTAGGGAGTCCTTTGGAGTCATTGATAGTTTTTCTAAAGTATTTTTGGAATTTTCTCTTAGTATTAGAGTTATGATCCACTACTTTTCCCCACCAATTCTTTGTGTGAGTTGGATGATACTAAGTTGATACCACATGCATAGAAGAAGAAGAGATGCTTATGGGAGATTCCTTCCTAATAATCCAGAGCCATTTCAGCTAGTAGAGCTTTCAAATCTGCCCAGAAATGAATAAGAAGAAGAGCCACACCCCTTTGCTGATATATTTCCTGACTTGACTAGTTCTGAAGTTTCCCTTGAAGATCTAAATCCAGTTGAGGAACCCTTTATTCCGGAACTTCATCAAGTAGGTATGGCTGATGCAAATGGAGATAGTCCCAACAGACAGAACCAACCAACTTTTCCTTTTCCCATTGCTCAATAGAATGAAGTAGATAACCTCAAGAATATCCTTGCTTCAATCCTTCCTAAGTTCTATGGACTTGTCACAGAAGATCCTGATACATTCTTGTTTGAGTTTGACATACTCTGCAGAAGCTATGATTATACCACTGATGCCCATAGACTTAAGCTATTTACTACCACTTTGAAATAAGTTGCATTGAGATGGTTTATGGGCCTTGGAAGAAACACTATGGTGACTTGGGAAGATATGAAGACAAAGTTCCTTGAAAAATATAAGGATTATTACAAGGGTAGTGACATGAGAGGAGGTGACATTTTCGGAATGCAACAAAAGGAAGATGAGAGCTTGGAGGATTTCATTTCAAGGTTTCTGTTTTGTTTGCAGAAATCTCCACATCATACACTCAATGAAGACTCACAAAAGTTTCTTTTCCTAAGAGGAATTAGTAAAAACTGCACTGATGCCTTGGAATTGATGGCAGGAGGAGATATCACTCAAGTCCCTTGGGAGGATATCAAGAAGCTATGCCAAAACTATTCTAGGGCAACTTCAAAGAAAGGAAGAGTCTACCAATCCTCTATGGATAAGTCATCCGCCAGTGGAGTCTAAAAGATGGAGATTACTAATTTTTTGGAAGATTTCAAGCAGGATATCATCAACAATCTAGCTACTCAGCTGGATACACTTCAAGCTAAGAAGAAACATGAGGGGGTAGAGGCAATGCTGATATAATATTTCCCTTATTGTAGAAAGAAGAAGAAGGATTGCAGATGCAAGGTGATAGCTAACGTTGGAAACAAGAAGATTCCACCTGAGTTCAAACCAATTCAAACTAAGGAAGACCAAGTTTACTTTGTTGCACAGAAAAGGCCATGGGATTCAAGACAAGGTATGCCACTAGATCCATTATCTTTTGCTGGACCATATTTCAATTCTTATTCATCTGGTAACTAGTGGCAACCCCTCTATCCATCCAACTATGGAGGATATCCACCACATTCTTGGAGTAACCCTCCAAATGCTTGGTCCAATTATCAAAATTCCTCACCTAAGTGGCAACAACCTCAGGGGAATTGACAACAATTTCAAGGACCTTGGCAACCACCTCCAAGAAACTGGCAACAAACATCTCAATGGAGAGGTGGCTAGAAATGGCCAAACTAGACAACCAGCTACATGCAACCATATTCTCAACCCCAACAACCTACTATAATGCCTCCTCTTGATAATCCAAGTGAAAATATACCCAAACCCACTCATTTACCAACCCAACCCACACCCAACCCAAATAATAAATTACAACAAAAGCTTGTATATACTGCTAATCCAAATCAATTTCCTGCATATGTTGTGAGTTTAAGTGACATACATATGTATTTAGGAACTATCTTGTTAGTTCCTTCCACCCCCATTATCACCAAGATTCTTGTGGAAGAGCAAGAATAATCTTTGATTGATCCCGTTTAGCCTTCTGCACCTAAAAATCTTGAACAAGTTCCAGCCAAGCCAACAACACAAGAACCACCATTCCCCCAAAGATTGGAAGTTTCCAAACAAAGAGAAGACAAGGAGGAAAATAGTTTTGATATTATAGACCAGTTGAAGCATATATGTGTCCAAATACCTTTGTTCCAGGCCATAAAAGATGTTCCTATATATGGAAAGGCAATTAAGGAAGCATGTCTTAAGAAACCAGATAGGAAAAAGAAGGACCCAACTACAATTCATGTAGTGGGCCAATTGGCTGACATCATGCTTGAAAAGGTAATTGTCCCCAAGTATAATGATCCAGGTAGTCCTGTGGTTGAAGTTATTATAAATGGAATAAATATAAATAATTCTTTTATTGAATTAGGTGCAACAATCAATGTGATGACTAAGGACATCTTGCAACAACTAAACATTGCAAGCATGAGTCCACATCTACTGTCTTGTAGCTTGCTGATAGTTCTACTGTCAAGCCTGCCAACATAGTAGAAGACATTGTGGTAATTATAGAATCTTGGGAGTATCCAATTGACTTCATGGTTCTTTCTTCCAAAGCTACACTAGGCGGGTATCCCATTATCCTTGGTACCATGGTTAGAAACTACATATGCTTATATTGGATGTCGATCAAGTGACATGACCATTTCTGATGGCAAGAACACCAAAAAGCTTGTTCTTTATCCTCCTGCTCAGCCATCCCATGATGAGGATAATTATGTATGGCCGCATATTTGTGAAGAGGATGAGGAAGTTAGGTATGTGGCGTAGCTCATGATCCTAGGAAGAAGTCCTTTCCTATAGCTTCAAGATGAAGATGAAGTGTTATCTAATATTATTAAGAACCATTTTCAAATAGATGAGACATCACCCACTCATGCGTCTAGTTTTGATGACCTCGTGCAAACACTTCTGTCAGTTCTCCCTGATCTTCCTGCAACCACTCTTCCAACAGACAGACTTCCTGCAACCACTCTTCCAGCAAAAAAACTTCCTGTAACAACAGGTATGTTTCACATGATGTTACCACCTGAACTCAAGGTACCATGTATTAATGAAAGAGCTATGATAAAGTTAGTTACACAAGTACAGGTGTTCAAAGGATGATATCTGAATATCAACAATAAATTGAGTGAGGGACAACAATCGACATTAGAAAATTTACTGAAATCCCATCTAAAAGAATTTGCATGGGATTATCATGATATGAAGGGACTGGATCCGAATCTCTACACCCATAGGATATATATAAAATATGAATGTACACCTATAAGGCATCCACAAAGGAGAATCAACCCAACAATGAGAGAAATTGTCAAAATAGAGTTGCAAAAGTTACTAGATGCAGGATATATCCATCTTATTTCAGACAGCCAATGGGTGTCTCCATTGGTGATTGTGCCTAAGAAGGGAGGAAAATGGTGAGTTTGTGTTGACTATAGGGAGATCAATGCTACTACTAAGAAGGACCATTTTCCCTTGCCTTTTGTAGATCAAGTCCCAGACTCTCTTGCAGGCAAACAATACTTCTCTTTTCTTGATGGATTCAGTGGTTACAATTAGATTCAAATTGCACTAGAAGACCAAGAGAAGAAAAAATTCACATATCCATGGGGGACATATTCCTATTCAGTGCTTCCCTTTGGGTTATGCAATGCACTTGCAACTTTTCAAAGAGCAATCATCAACATATTTTTAGACATCTCCCTTGACTGCATGGAGATCTATATGGATGATTTTACCACTTATGGTGATGATTTTGATGAAGCATTGGAAAATTTGAAGAAGGTCCTACAATGATGTGAAGACCAAAATATATCCTGAAATAGTGATAAGTGCTTCATAATGATGCAGGAAGGTGTAGTTCTTGGCCACTACATTTCCCACCACATAATTCAAGTTGATCTTGGAAAAATTGAGGTAATTACTAATCTGCCTATACCTGCAAAATAAAAGGATGTTAGGATTTTCTTGGGACATGCAAGCTATTATAGGCATTTCATCAAATATTTTTAGCAAAATAGCAGCCCCACTATATAGTCTCCTGACTAAAGATGTTGAGTTCCACTAGACAGAAAGCTGTGATAAAGCATTTTCTGATTTAAAGAAAACTCTGACTCATGCTCCTGTACTTAAGGGACCAAATTTGGAATTTCCTTTTCACATCCATACTGATGCCTCAGATTATTCCATAGGATTAGTCCTAGGATAGAAAGAAGAAGCCATTGAGAATGCCATTTATTTTTTTGGTAAAAACTTGCAGGGAGATGAGTTCAATTACACAGTAATAGAGAAAGAAATGCTGACAGTGATCTATGCCTTGAAAAAATTCAAGCACTATATAACAGGCTATCAAATCTTTGTGCACACTGATCATGTAACCATTAGATATCTCATGAATAAATCCCTGATCTTAGGAAGGTTAGCTATATGGTTGTTGTTGATGCAGGAGTTGGACATAACTATTGTGGATAAACCAGGGAAGGCCAACGTTGTTGCAGATTTTCTTTCACGAATGACCACATCAGAAGATAGTCAAACCATAGATGACTCCTCTCTTGATGAAAATCTATTCTCCATTAGTGTGTAGACACCCTGGTATGTAGATATAGCTAATTACCTTGTGACAGGGAGAGTTCCTCCTCACTTTTCTCCAAAAGAGAGAAGAGTGTTGATTGAAAAATCTTTCCCTTTTTCATGGATAGCTGGATGCCCATTTTATACTGGACCAGATCATGTTATGAGAAGATGTGTTAGAGAAGATGAGACCTATGAAATTCTACATGCATGCCATGATGAACCATGTGGAGGCCATTTTGTAGTCAAAAGGACAATAGTGAAAATATTGAACACATGATACTATTGGCCAACACTCCACAAAGATGTTGGAAGATATACAAGGAAATGTGATAGATGCCAAAGGATGGGTAGGCCAACCAAATCAGATGAGATTCCACTCTATCCCCAAGTAGTAGTCACTCCCTTTGACAAGTGGGGATTGGATTTTGTGAGACCCATTGATCCCCCATCAAATGGTAAGTCTTATATTTTGGTATACATTGATTATGTAACTAAGTGGGTAGAAGTCAAAGCCATGAAACATGCAAGAGACAACAAGGTTGAAAAATTTCTTTATGAAGAAATTTTCACACTCTACGGAGTCCCTAGAGAAATAGTAACTGATCAAGGAGATCAGTTTACCTCAACACTTGTTGCGGCACTAGTTAATGAATATAACATAAGGTACAAAAAGTCTACTCCTTACCACCCTCAGGAAAATGGACAAGTTGAGGTGACAAACAAAGAGTTTGAGGCCATCCTAACCAAAACAATGAATATTCACAAAAAATATGGGGCAAACAGATTATCAGAAGTAGTTTGGATAGAACCACCTGGAAGACAACTATAGGCTTCAAATCATTTGAGCTACTGTATGAGAAGACAACCATGATTCCCATCGAATTCGAGCACAAGACTCTCAAAACTACAATAGAGTTGGGAATGCAAAATTTTGAGGCACATAATGAAAGGATCATGCAACTGAATGCATTAGATGAGATGAGGAAAACAATCTTGCACCATATAGAAGTTGTGCAGAGTCAACGAGTCAAATGGCATGACAAATTTATCAAAGAGAAGAAATTTCAGCCAGGTGACTGGGCACTACATTATGACTCACGGTATTAAGATAATGTAGGAAAATTGCAGACAAGGTGGCTAGGACCATATGAAGTTGTTGAGGTCTTTCCCAATGGAGTTGTGCAACTCACCACCATTGACCCTGTTAGATTCAAGTTACTTGTCAATGTGAATCGTCTCAGATTGTAGCCAGCTTCCAAAGAAGAGTTCCTACAATACTTCATCCAACATGCAACACCCGAGCACAATTCCTGCAGCCGAAGGTAGTGGACCTAGTGTCCTTCCTTCTAGCTAATTAAGGTACGTACTTTTCATAATAAAGACTTCTAATTTTGTAGAAGTCCATTTCTTCACCCATCCACCCATCCATCCATCTATACCACCTTTCTCTCTCTTCCATCCCTTCATTCCACCTCACACCATTCCACTTCATCATCATTAATTTCTCAATTATTTATTAAAAAGGTGAACGATACTTTCTCCACAAACATTGCAATGAATCCTCTATGAAATCATGTTTGTATACATTCAGGTATGTGTGCATTAATTGCATTCTTAATTATCTTTTAGAGCGTTTCATTTAATCACTGCACACTAGTATGGATGTTCACATAATTTTTATCACACCCCCACCAAATCATTGCTGCCATCTCGCATGTGTGGACACATGTCCAAATTTAGGTTGGGGGGAGGGGTAAGAAAGATGCAGATATATTGCCACATGTCAGTCCATGATTATTTGTGTCAACAAATCTTGTTGAGCTGATTTGAAATTTAAAATAAATGACGACTCGCATATGTGATGTGACACTAAACTGCCGCCACCATTTCCTTTCATCATAACTCCCTTTTATTACTATTTCTTGCCATTATTAACCCTGTCATAATCTTAAAATGTAAATGGTAAATGGTAAAATTAGAGTAAAAGAAAAAATCAGTCGACAATTCAGCTAGCAAGTGACTAGAAAGGAATTTGCTTGCAGACAAGAACTATAGAAGGAAATTTTGCAGAGTAACAAATTTATTACAGATAATGGGAGGAAGACTCATTCGAAATGAGCCCTCAGTTCATGATGCTTTGTTACAGGATGCATAGTGCCTGACCAAATTTCAAAATTGTGGTTGGTTGGACTATTTCTTGAAATTGGACGGTTTTGATGAAGGTATTGCATTGGAGTTTTCTCAGAAATTCTTAGATGGAAAGGCCACAGTAAAATGGCTGGAGGTCGTAGCAAATGAGGAAAAAAATGTAGAAGTTTTAGGGTTACTAGCTGACAACGAGCCTTACCCTGTTTCTAAGGACGCTAGGACAACCATGGCTATATTCACAATGCATGGCAATCCTCCACTCGCTATTGAAAAAATGGTGCTAAAAGACTCTCTCTGCCCGAGCCATGGAAGCAGGCAACTGTATACATTATTAGATATATCACTTGTGAGGGTCGACTGCTGAAATTGCATTCGGTGCATTTCAAACTATTGAGTCATATGAGGCACGAGAGGACGATGAAAGTGCCCAATGTCTTGTACAACCTTCTCTCAATCATGGTAACTGAAACTCAAAAAGGTAGGGACAACTATGTTTCCCACCATTGTCTCATTAAATTGTTGTTTGAAAAATATCTGCATGATGCAACACCTAGAATGGTCTAGAAGGATTTTATAAAAGTTGATCAATTTAGACCTGAGAAATTACAACCTAGGGTTTCACCTCAGACACATAGGTCTAGCAAAAAATTAAGCATGGCTGAAGACACCCCTGGTGCTGACTCTAGTGTGAATCCTTCTAATGAAGAAAAGACTATAGATGTTAGTTCCTCTGATACTGAGCATGAAAAAGAAAATTATTCATTAGATTCTGATGATGATGATGTTCCAATTAAAACTATAATAAGAACTAGGGCACAAAAGAGGGAAGCCGAAGCAAGGAAAGGAAAAACACAACCTGTGCAAAAAGAGGCACCAAGTCCTAAGAAAAGAAAGGCTGGCACTATTCATCATGCAACTAAAGAAAAACATAAGAGTCCTCTCAAGAAAGAGAAACCGGCTATTGATATGCCTTCGCAGAAAAACCATGAGCTTGGTGGGACATCGTGTGAAAGCACTGAAGCTCCAATGGAGTAGGAAAATGTAGAAGAATAAAATATATTCGATCAAGCAACAAAAATGACCCTAGAAGATCTTACTGCCCTTGCAAAAGAAGTTGAGATTCAAGAACACGAAGAAAGTTAGGTTTTCCTGTAGTAAGACCAAGACCAGGAGTTCTTGCAACAAAATGAGGGAATAGATTAGGAGTTCCTGCAGAAATTGCAAGAATGAGAAGAAGAGGCTTTACAACAAGAGGAATAAAGATAAATTGTACCTCTATAGCCTAAACTAGTGGGACATCTTGAATCTATGCAGATAGTTCTATATGGAGAGAAACCATCCACAAAAATCCTGGTAGGAATCCATAGCCCTCTTGATTTCTCAGTGCATCTAGAAATTTTGAATTTGTGGAAAGAGATACAAAGAAGAGAGGAGGAATGGAAAGAAGAAAAGAAAATATTGAAAAAGGAAATCCAAGAGAGGGATGAGATAATTGAAGAAAAGAATGAAGAGATTGTCTTTTTGAAGGAGAGGGTGAGCGAAATTGCAGCTCTGGTGCCACAAATCCTGGAACAGAACCCCTCCAAGGGTTTATGCTCTGCACCTAAAAGAGAAGTATCTATCCTCTAAGATGTCAAGAATTATATCAGGTTTGAACCCATCCATTGAAACTCCTGTTGAATTTTTCAATGCATACAAAATTGCCTCCCTTGAGATGAAAAATTTATTATGTGAATTTTATTTACACAACTTTACTATAACTAAAGACCAAGAATGGAACCCACCACTATGTGTGGGGGACATCCAATCGAGAGCATTCATGTATTGGGTACAAAATGAGATTACTTGGGGTGAACAATATAATGCTTATAAGGGGAAGGAATGCAATATTCCCCTAGCCATCAGAGCTGAATCAAAGAGCCCCAACGACATTTGCACAAACTGGAATATAATGTTTTTCAGACTGAGCTATGGTAACATGATTATGCCTTGGATTGAGGCAGTTTACTATGAGTATGAGGTGAAAACAACAACAAAAGAGGACACTATGAGAGGATACCTATCCCAAAGATGGAATGCATTAAGTGATGAGCTAAAACAAGCTAAACCACATTCCATCCACAACTATGCTATTACAATCAAAATAATTGAAAGGTATATCCAGATTGGGAGAACAAAGGGACGAGAATGGCTTCCCTCAACTTTTCAGTTGCCTATCCTCATGTGGCCTGTACCAAATTTCAGGTTCTTTCGGTATGACATTGCTGAGGAGTAGCGGAGATGGAGAAGACTTGACAGGTTGGGAGGATTCTATTGGAACCCTGATTCGCCCACAACATATACTGATGTTGGACAAATATCAATTGCAGATTTCAAAGTCTTGACCAAGCAAAAGCATTACTCTTCCCCTGCTGGAGGACCATCAAAACGTTAGGTTGGGGGGAGTGATGAGTCTAGTTTTTGGGATAGTTATGGGTAGAATCTATAGTCTATTTGCTGAAGTTACCATGGACTTCAATATTATATTCTAATAATTCTATATAGTTTCTCTCAAACCATAAGACATTTGGATTTAATTCCATTTCTACCAAGTTTAATGATATTAACCTATTATGTGAACTATCTATATTAATCTTGCATGTGGTTAATGAATGTTCAATAAAGGTGGTTATAGCTATGCAATTATTATGCATACTAAAATTGAAATGCATATATGATTGAGAATGCTAAGTTGAGAAACACAACCGCTAGCTAGACATGCAAAGGAAACACATGAAGGTCAATTGAGGACGACGATGAGAGATTCCTATGACAGCTACATGTAACCTCCTTATGCTGATCTTTAATGATATTGAGCAGTGTGGGAATTACTGCAGTGGTCGAGTCCACGTTTAGGCATGCATGTCTAAACAGATTCCCCTGCATGCGTAATTGATCTGCCACTCTCTTCTTTGATTTCCCTAAATGGAGTCCTCTCATTTAGAGGGATTTGACTGCCCTGTTTAGTTGATAAATAAGGTTGTATCCTCCTTCTCAAGGGGTTGTTGATCTCCAAGCTATTGTACAATCTGATAATCAGACATACTTTTGTATTTGCACTTTCTAATGAATGAAATAAGATTTTGAGTTGAGTATCTAAGTTTGTATTAGTTTTAGAGGATACTCATCCAAGGGGGCCCACTTGGTGAGTAATTTTTTCCTAGTTTAGTTAAATTAGTATTAGCTTCTGTTTAGTCCTTAGTTAATAATCTGACACCGACTGTTCCTGCAGCCACTAGAATTCCATTCTGTGATTGTTCTTGCAGCCAAAGCGGGTAGAGTAGTTTCCTATTTGTTGCTCAGATCTTCATTTTTGTTATGCATATTCAGTTTGAGTTTCATTGTTGAGTAGTGTTGAACATTTACTTTATTTCTTTCCATGCAATTTACTTTCAGTATTAAGTCTCTCTTAGTGTATAATGAAGATGACTACTTTGAAGTTCCTAGTGCACATAGCGTGTTGACCTATTTCAAGTTCACGTCCCTGGGTTGACAATTTAAATGCACCTTCATGATGGTTATAATGGCTATTTAGGTTAGATGTCCAATCTCTGAATCATGGATGTAAAGGCTTAGTTATTGAAATCATTGTAGGAGGCTAACACATGTAATGAAAAACAATTTGAGCTTAGTGCTATTCCCTACACGAATAGAACTTGTAAACCCACAATCTAGGACTAGCATGCGTATAAATGGATCACAGTGAATTGACAGTGGAGCCAAAGGCAATCACACTAATTTGGCCAAAGTGTTCTCACCTAGTACTTCAAGTGATAGTCATCCTACTCACATACACTACTCAAGCTCAATTTGACTTAAGGCCACTATATTCTATGCATAGGTTTTTCCTTCAATGGGTAGCCTTTAACCCTAGAGACAACCTATTCCCTTTTCCCATAACTTAATGGTATATCTACTCATAAAGCATAACCACAAGTTATCCTCCCTTCAAAGGATAATTAAACCCTAGGTGTAACTTTATAAGCTATCTAATTTAAACAAATAACCTAGCTATAAATAACCCATAAGCTATCCTTGCTTAATCATATATCTAGTAGACTTATACTAATTACAAACAATACCTCCTATTACAGAGTAAGTACACACACTTTCACATATATCATAAAACAACTTCTTTTTCCTTTCCAAAGCAAATACTATGATTCCCTAATGCAAGTAATTTCAAGTAGATCAAATAAAGCATTCAAATCTCAATCTTTCCTAAATAAAGACAAATAAGAGAAGAATAGATCCTCATGTTTGTACATGATTAATCTAGTTGACTGACTTGATGAACACCCTTCCAAAAAAAACTTGCTAGCTTCACTTAATCCTTCTAAAGAAACACTTCACTATGAATTCCCTCTCAAGAACAATTTGCACTCACAAAGTATTTCACAACTCTCACACTATAACTCTCAGCTCACAAAATAAATAGCTCTCTGAATAATTACAACAAAATAAGTTTACAAAAGAATGATGCATCCCAATGAGAGAACTAGCTTCTCTATTTATAAAAAAAATGGAGACTTTGCAACCTATAGAAAAGGCATGCAAATTGATAGCTCTCTCCATGCAAGTCGACTCACTACAAACAACTTAAAGGTGACAGAAAACTAAGTATAAACTCATCATAAAATACTATAGATTGACCCTTCTATTTGACAACAACAAAAGACATTAACATATGCACATTTTCAAATGATGACAATCGAATTGCAACTAAGATAAAATTCTAAAAATTTAAGAGCTTCTATGTGTTGGCACCAAGTACTTAGCCAACTCCCTTATCTTTTGGCGCAATTATTATTATTGAAACAAACCTTTGTTTACAAGCAACACCTATATCATGTCGACTTGGTCATATTTTAACTGAGCAACAAAGCAGTGATGAGTTTCTCCTCAATAATAGTGTATTATTGGTGCTTTGACCATTTCATATCTTGTTGTGTGCTTTACCTATTATCATGCACTTTATAATTTATATTGCAACTTATAGATATTCCATCGCTTTATATAAAAATGTGCAAGTTGGAGTAATTCATTGTTTAATAATGAAAATATGTATTTCCAATAGTATTGACTATGGTTTCTCTTCCATATCAACCTTTATTTTTGTGCAATACTTTGCATATGGTTCGACCTTTATCCAATGTCAACATATGTATTATTCATCCTTCAAATACTTTGCATATCTTATATAAAATCGGCCTATATTTCATATATATATAAATCAACCTCCATGCATCACATTTATATATAAATATATATTTATATATGCACATATACATATATATAAATGTCAATAAATATCATTTAACACTATATCACACACACACACACACATATATATATGTATCCCAATTTAATCGAGTATGTATACTGTCGATATATATAAATGAGTATGATCAAGTTGACATTCACATAATAATAATAACTATATCGATTGTATATATACATATATATTATATATATTCCTTTATGTACATGTATACGTATGTATACATATGTTGATATATCCATATGGACATTTTCGTCTGTCAAACATACACATGTATCGACACATGTATACATATGGATGTATGTATATATCTTTTATATATACACATACATTTGATTGCACAAACAAGCACATGCACAATTACTATCAAGTTGATAGGGAATAAAAGTGTGGTGTATTAATACATATACACATTCATGACGTATTGTCCATCCGATAGCTCCATGCTCATAAGCAACCCATTCATAAGTGTGCATAGGTATGTCCTATGTAATCTCATGTATGTGTTCATGTGTATGGTCTATCACCAACATGCATATGTATACATATACATACATTCCACATGAGTTCACCTCATCAATACAATCATAGTAATCTAAGGAAGAACTCTTAAGCTCTAAATATATAAACATCATCCAAGCACACATTCAATAGTAATCAAGACCCTTACTAATGCAAACACATCATACTATGGATGACTTACCAAATCCTAACATATTAACTTGACTCAACCTTTCTATTGTGAGTGTGTGTGTAATGTCAATTAGGTTATGTTACTGGTTACCCAACCAAGTTCTTCTCCTAAGTGATACTTCCCCTCCACCTGGAGGATTGAACATATACCTACATCCAACTAATACATTCCCACGGTAGCCAATTGTTCAACAAAATATGCTTTCACATAATATTTCTCCATAGTTAGAATATCCAATTCAACAACCATCTATTTCTCATATATGAATTCCATCACATAACATTAAATGAAATAACATTCATTCAAAATTAATTGATAAAAAGTGCAACCACACATATATTCTCATTCAAAATTGAAAGTACATTCACACATGCAATATTTACCCTATATAATAATAGTAACTAGGTAATTACATAATTGGGGTGTAACAACTTGCCTAAGTCAAACCATCATGTTGGTATTCCTACTCATATCTAATATCCTTGATGAAATAAAGTCATGCTCATCACCTTCAAGGAGCAATTGTTGCTTGATTTGATTTGATGACCAACAAGTGTTAGTGCTCAGAAAAAAAATGCAAAACATGAAAAAAACCTACATAACATATGCCATGATGCTTCAATGGTGAAATGTTGCAATAACCTTCATAATTCTACTCTTGATTTCTCTTGAATTATTTTTGGAAGTATATTGCTCAATAGGTTTACCTCTTTAATTTCTCAAATTGATCCAAGGGGATACTTTTTAGTGAAAATTGAAGTGCTCCATATGCTCCAGAATTTAGCGTAATCTTGAAGAGCTCAAAAATCTGAGTCCAACGTAACTTGAACATGAAAAAAAGGATCTCATACACTCAAGTTATGCCTGGTCAAATTTCGAGTCAAACCAGGTGTTAGAGGCCAGTCAAAAAGGTGAAAAAATTAATTATCTCAAAAATGGTCAAAAGAAGTATCATGTCGAAGATTTCATCACCATGATTTCAATGACATTCATGTCACGTCAAATTGAGTCCGTATGTGTGAGATACTGTCGGTCAAAGTTTTAGTCAAAATGGGTTGACCATGTTGACGTAAACATGACATCAGCATGGTGACATGGCAGCACAACTAGCATTGTATAGTGGTGTGGACCAATCAAGATCTAACACATGTCAATCCGTATAGTGACATGGTACCCTCCTCTGTTGACACGTGGCATTATTTTGGTCAATCAAATGATGACACGTGTCCATCTTGCAACGAATGAAACGTGCCATGTGGCACTCTCTGCTTACATCATCAGTTCGTTTGTTGCTATAAAAGAGGGGTAGGGAATTTGATCCCCTAACATCCCAAATTCAAGCCCACACCTCCACTATTCGGCCGCGAGATTCACTCATAACTATATTTGGCGGCAGATGCTTTTACCAACTTTAAGTTGAAATTGCTTTCTAAAAAATGTGGGGTGGGGGTCGAACTGCCAACCACCCCATCCCACGAAATACGCTTGACCACTATGTCACCGATGCCCTTGAGATTTATATGGGCTTGCTTTTGTTTTAAAGCGTATTGAAAGCCAAATATCCTAATTTGAAGGTTTTACCTCAAAATTTTAAACAAACTTAATCCTGGATAAATTATGAACTTGTAAACCCCGTGAATAGATAAAATTAAGGGGCTGAAAATAATATTAGAAGACAATTAAATATTTATAGGGGGATTAAAATAATTAAAGGGAGGATTATAAAGGATTCTTATGTAATTATGGGGAATTTTTAAAGATTTCATGTTGTAATTGGGAGATTTGTAAATCTTATGGTTTTAAACCATATTAGGTAATTTTTTTGTATAAAAGGGGGTGAGAATGGAAGAGATGGGATCTAGGTGATGGCTAAGGAGAGAATCATCCTGAAGACTCAAGTGTTCATTTATGTGCAACAAAGGAATGTTATGCTGCTGCATTGTAGAGAGACGAACTTGTAAACTTGGCAGTTGCCTTGTAATTCTTTGTGGAGCATAATCAAGGATCGGTCACTCTGTTGGAGAGGGCCCTAGAGATGTAGCCATATTGGTGAACTCTGTTATCAACTATTTTGTCTTCTCTTTGTCTTCTCTCTCTTTTCTGTTCATCACAGTTATTATGCTTTGTTCATTTTAAGCATTTTTCAATTATGTTAATTCAGTTTGAAAGCCTTAATTAATTGTTGTAATAGTTAAGCATTCATGGCAATTGTCATAGATCCTAATTCAGATCAAGTTTGGTATCAAAGTTTTGTGTGACTAGTATTGTAGAAGTGGATGCTAACACGTTCCAAGAAACAATGAGGTGAAGGCAAGCTAGAAGAATACAATCCTGAGATCAAAAAATGAAGGACTTTCCCAAAGATGGAAGAAACTGAAGTTGAGAAAAGTATTGAGCTTGACGAGAGGTCTTTTCAGTGAGCCTTCCTTGACATGAAGGCAATGGTGGAAGAGCTTTATGCGGACAAGAAGAAGCACAAAAAATGGAGATTCTTCAAAACAAGAAAATTAGGAAGATCGAAAGAGCAAAGAGAAAGAAACTTTGAAAATTCCCTCTCCTCCATCTACTCCCTCTTTTCCATCTCCCCCTTCTTCTCCTTCTTCTACTTCTATTGTTGTTAATCCTTTCAAGAGAAAGTCTAAGCCTATTATTAAATTGGATGTAAAATTTGAATTACCTAAGTACTATGGGGAGTTAAATGCCAAAAATTTAGATGATTGGATCCAACAGGTAGAAGTGTATTGTAGGATTCAAGGCCTAGCAGAAGATGCTTCTAGGATCTAGTTAGCCACTCTCCGATTGGGGGGTACAACTCTCACCTGGTGGGAGAGTAGGACTCAGGAGGAAAGTGCTTGCCATGGTACAGTTAATAGGACTTGGATGGAATTTTTCGATGCCCTTAAAAAATAGTTTTACCCTTTAGGTTATATGCAACAATTAACAATGAATTGGAAAACCTTTAGGCAAGGTAAGGGTCAGTCTATCCAAGATTACACCCATGAGTTTAGAAAATGGGCTATTTCTTTAAATGTTCCATTGTATACTCAGGATACATTACTTAAGTACATAGGTGGTTTGTATTCTTACCTGAGACAAACTATTCTAATGTTGAGTCCTAATAATTTGGATGAAGTGTCAGTCCAAGCCACTCATTTAGAGTCAAGGGTTAAGAACACTTTCAGTGATAATTTCTCAAAGAAACCATCTAAGTCTGAGGGTAAGTCTAAGGGTAAAGACAAAGACAAAGATAAAGGCAAAGGGAAGAAGACAGTTCTATAGTTAAGAAGGAGGGTGATAAGACCACATTCTTCCTTTGCAAGAAAGAGGGGCATGATGATTCAAAGTGTTGGAAGCTACATCCAAAGTTAAGGCCACAATGATATGCAAGCAATAAAGGCAAGCAAAATACTGCTACGGTGATTCAACAAGATCTTGGATTTGATTCTGGAGATGAAACATAGATTGTTGTTGTCAATGTCCAAGGTAAAGGAAAAGGTATAATTCTCTCTTCTGATGGAAATGTTTCTAATGCAAGTACAAGTAAAGTATTTTCTCCTCCTAAAGTTGATAAGAAATGGATGAACTATTTCACATTCAAGTTGTAACTAAGCACACTAAGATTGACACACTGTTTGATACGGGTTCTTAAGTCAACTTAATATCTAAAGAGGTGGTAAAGAAACTTAATTTAACTACAACACCTCATCCAAATCCATATCCGCTTGGATGGGTTTGCAATGATGCTCAACTGTAGGTAACGAAACAATGTAAATTAAGATTTTCTATCACTGCAAACTTTGTTGATGAGGTAGAGGTAGATTTTGTCCCTTTGGCTATTTGTGGGCTTTTGTTAGGGAGTCCTTATTTGTATGACAAAAAAACAATCTTTTATAGGGGGGAGAATAAGTATCATCTTTTTAAGGATGGGATAGAATACATTACACGTGCACACAAAGTTAAGACTAATCTCGCACTAATCGATGTTGGTCAAATGAAAAGGTTGGTAAATTCTAGTAAGAAATTGGTATTAATGCTTGTAAAACCCAAAGAGGATGAAAAAGTTGAAGCATTTAAGGGGTATGATCTAGAGCGTAAAACTGAGATGGTCAAAATAATTTCTACTCATGATGAATTATTTCAAGAGCCAAATGGGTTGCCACCTAAGAGAGAGATACAACATGAAATCCAGTTGCAACAGGATGTGCCTCTTCCAAACATCGACATGTACCATTTATTAGTTTTGCAAAATGAAGAAATCAAAAAGCAAGTTCAGGAGTTGGTTGAAAAAGGAGTTATCTATCCTAGTACATATCCTTGTGGTTCTCCAATTATGTTGGTTCCAAAGAAGGATGGGTCTTGGAGAATATGCATCGACTATCGAGCCCTGAACAAGATAACAGTAAAGAACATGTATCCTCTTCCTCAAATTGATGATTTACTTGATCAATTAAAACATGCAGTTTATTTCCCTAAGTTATACTTGCGTAGCGGATATCATCAGATAAGAATTGTAGAAGATAGCATTTGGAAAACTATATTTAAGACAAAACATGAATTGTTAGAGTGGTTGGTCATGCCCTTCGAGATTTGCAATGCACCAACTACATTTATGAGAGTCATGAATGATGTCTTTCATCCTTTTATTGATAATTTTTTCATAGTCTATTTAGATGATATTCTTGTATTCAGTCGAACTTGGGAAGATCATGTAAGTCATGTAATTTTTTTTTTATGTATTGAGAAAAGAAAAACTTTTTGTAAAGACATGTAAATGCGAATTTGTTAAGACATCTGTAGTGTACTTAGGCTATGGCATAGGAAATGGTCAATTGAAAGTAGACCCTACGAAGGTCAAAGTTATTGTAAAATGGCATAAGCCAAGTACAGTCACTGAAGTCAGAAGTTTCTTAGGTGCAATCCAGTACTGGAGAAAGTTCATTGCAAACTTCTCCTACATTGCATCACCATTGCATGCATTGACTAGTACAAAGATAAATTTTCAGTGGGGAGGTCCACAAAAGAAGGCCTTCAACACTTTGAAGGAAAATTTGAGAGCACAACACCAGTTCTGGCTTCACCATATTTACATCAATAGTTCGAGATCGAGACAAATGCGAGTGGATTTTCCATGGGAGCAGTGCTAATGCAAGGAGGTAAACCAATCTGCTATCACTCTGAGACCTTTACAAGTGCAATAATTAACTATCCTACTTATGATAAGGAACTTTATGCATTAGTTCAGAGTGTTAAAAAATGGAAACACTACTTAATGGGGAAAGAAACTGTAATCCACACCAATCACCAACCACTTCAGTACTTGCACCCACAGTCTAAACTACAACAAAGTAGGCACTTTAGGTGGATGGGTTTTCTTCAATAGTTTCATTTGTTAATTAAGTACAAGAAAGGTGTCCATAAAAAAATAGTAGATATGTTTTCTAGGCATCTTGTTATGAATGTTGTGATCATCCTTAAAGGTAGTTCCATGGTACATGAAATTTTCTAGGAATAGTATGTTAATGATGAAGACTTTAAGGAAATCTATTCAGCTCTAATCACAGGCAAACATGTAGAAGATAAAGATTACTATGTGCAAGATAACTTGTTGTATCATTTAGGGAAGTTATGTATTCCAAAAGGTGAACATGCACAGGAAATCATAGAAGCACACACATCATTGATTGCAGGACACTTTGGGGTAAGCAAAACAATGACTCAATTGAAAAATATTGTTATTGGCCTCACATGCAGGAAACTACATTCAAATATATTAAAGGATGTGTAATGTGTGCAACAAGTAAACCTAGCAATAGGAAATTGGGGTTGTACACACCTCTTCCTGTACCATATCGTCCATGGGAAAGTGTTTCAATGGATTTTGTCGGGGGGGGTACCAATGTCTAGGAAGGGACATGATTATCTATTTGTAGTAGTTGATTGGTTTAGAAAAATGTGTATTCTAATGCCTTGTAAAAAATAGGTCACAACTGAACTGACATATAATATGTACTTTCAATTTGTATGGGTTCATTTTGGGTTACCTACTTCTATTGTATCAAATCGAGATTCTCAATTCTTGGGGGAATTTAGGTCAGCATTGTGGGAACTCATGGACACTAGATTGAAGAAAAGTACAACCTTCCATCCACAGACCGATGAACAGACAGAGGTAGTGAAAAAGAAAATTTTGCATCTTCTTTGAGGCTACTGTAGTAAACATCCTAAGTTGTGGGATGAAAATCTTCATTATGTGCAACATGCATGCAACCATGCAACACACTCTTCTACAAAAATATCTCCTTTCGAGACTTGTTTCGGGTACCGGCCAAAAAAACCGATGCACTTTTCTTTTGGGAAGGATGATGTTGAAGATGGACATTGTGATGCAGAGAAGGCTTTGAATTTCATCTAGAAAGTCCAAGAAATTCATGAGGCAGTGGAAGCACAGTTGGAGAAGAGCTAAGCCAAATACAAGGCTCAACATGATAAACATCGCATCAATCATCATTTCTAGGTTGGAGATAGAGTTTGGTTACATATTAGAAAGGAAAGAATGCAAGGTGAAGGAAGGAAGATTAAGCTGGTTTGGTATGGTCCCTTTGAGATCTTGGAAAAGATTGGAATCAATGCCTTCCGCCTTAATCTTCCTCCATACATGCACATCTATTCAGTTGTCAATGTTGAGAATCTAAAGTTGTATGAGCCTCCAATGATACTAGATGAAGACACAAACATTCAGGTTCTATCAGTTGATGATCTTTCACTAGAGTACATGTCAGAGTTGCCAAAGGATGTCATCTTACAGGAAAATCAGGACTTCATGAAGAGGCGCAGTTGAGTACCTCAAAGTGGGACTGAAGGGGATGAATCCAAGCAAGAAAAAATGTATGGAGATTGGTAAAGTGAGGGAAATATACCCTCACTTTCTTTCCAAGTAATCAAGCTTTCAGAGGTCCAAAAGCTCTCTAGTGGGGAGGACTGATCCAAGGGGATACTTTTTAGTGAAAATTGAACTATTCTATATGCTCCATAATTTAGTGTCATCCTGAAGAGCTCAAAAATCTGAGTCCAACGCAACTTGAACAGGCAAAAAAGGAGCTTATACGCTCAAGCTATGCTTGGTCAAAGTTGGAGTCAAACTAGGTGTCAGAGGCTAGTTAGAAAGGCAAAAAAGTTCATCATCTCAAAAATGGTAAAAATTAGTATCATTTCGAAGAGATCATCGCCATTATTCTAATGACGTTCGTTTCACGTCAAATGGAGTTCGTATGTGTGAGATACAACCGATCAAAGTTTTAGTCAAAATGGATTGACCATGTTGACGTCAGAATGACATAGCATGGTGACATGGAAGCACAGTCAACACCGTACAGTGGCATGGACCAATCAGGATCTGACATGTTTCAGTCTATACAATGGCATGGCACCTTCCTCTATTGACACGTGGCATCCTTATGATAAATCAAATGATGACATGTGTCCATCTTACAGTGAATGAAAATGTGCCATGTGGCACTCTCGGTTTACATCGTCGGTTTGTTTGTTGCTATAAAAGAGGGGTATGGAATTTGATCCCCTAACCTCTCAAATGTAATCCCACACCTCCACTATTCAGCCATGAGATTCACTCATAACTATTTTTGGTGGCGGATGCTTTTACCAACTTCAAGTTGAAATTTCTTTCTAAAAAATGTGGGTTGGGGGTAGAACCGCTGATCACCCCGTCCCACAAAATATGCTTGACCACAACGCCACCGACGCCCTTGAGATTTATACGGGCCTACTTTTATTTTAAAGTGTATTGAAAGTGAAATCTCCTAATTTGAAGGTTTTACCTCCTCAAATTTCAAACAAACTTAATCCTAGATAAATTATGAACTTGTAAAGCCCATGAATAGATAAAATTAAGGGGCTAAAAATAATATTAGAAGATAATTAAAGATTTATAGGGGGATTAAAATAATTAAAGGGAGGATTATAAAGGATTCTTATGTAACTATGGGGAATTTTTAAAGATTTCATCCTGTAATTGGGAGATTTGTACATCTTATGGTTTTAAACCATATTAGGTATTTTTTTGTATAAAAGGGGGTGAGAATGGAAGAGATGGGATCCGGGTGATGGCTAAGGAAAGAATCGTCCTGAAGACTCAAGTGTTCATTTCTGTGCAACAGAGGAATTTTATGCTGTTGTGTTGTAGAGAGACGAACTTGTAAACTTGATAGTTTCCTTGTAATTCTTTGTGGAGCATAATCAAGGATCAGTCACTTTGTTGGAGAGGGGCCTAGAGATGTAACTATATTGGAAAACTTCGTTATCAATTGTTTTGTCTTCTCTCTCTTTTTTGTTCATCACAATTATTATGCTTTGTTCATTTTAAACATTTTTCAATAATGCTAATTCAATTTTAAAGCCTTAATTAATTGTTGTAATAGTTAAGCGTTCATAGCAATTTTCATAGATCCTAATTCAAATCACAAATTATTTAAAATTATGAAAAGACTATATATTTATATGCACTTGTGACACATTTAAAAAATTGGATCACATATAATTAGGGCTATTTTACATTTGAAATGGCACATACAATGCAAAGGATTGTGCATTAAATCAGGTTGTATTTGATTTGGTAAAATGGCACATTTGAAATATGGGGTCGCATATGAATCTATTTTGGTGCATTTGATTATAGAGCTAGTGGATTTAGGTTTTTTTCCCTAATTTTTGATAGATTGACATTATGTGTTATGTTTGCAAGATGTATTAGAGTCGATTATGTTGAGGGAGTGACATCCTACGGTGTTGTAGTAGATTGATAGTTTGGGAGAGTTGGATAGGTCATTTCTAGCAACAATCAACTTGTGGCATATAATATATATGCCAAATATTGGAGAACATAGGGAAATGATGACAACCCTCATGGATAGATGGCATAGAAAGAGGTTTTCTTTCATTTTACCTATTGGAGAGGCCACCATTACCTTGGAGGATGTTTGGAGGATCTTGAGGATCCCCATTCATGGTGCTAACGTGAGTTATGAGACTGAAACTGGGGAGGAGGCACTAGAGAGGGTCTTCGTCGATGATGATCTCGGTATCGAGGATGGTGAGATGAATTTGAGGAGAGATATGGGGAGGTTTGATGATCTCCCACTTGTGCTAACTGATTTTATTAGCATTTATGCTTGTCCATGATCAACGATCTTGAGGGTTCTCTATTGGATGGGTTCACGTCCTAGAGAGGATGTTTTTAAATGGAGTTGTATTCGCATGGGATTCATGTGTTTTGGCCCATTTGTATCATGATATACACTAGCTAGTTTACAGACATGGTGCTAGCCTATCTTGTAGGGTGACCCTGCTCCATGTTTGGGCATGGGATCACATTACAACTACTCATTCTCAAGAATATAGACCTCGACGAAGTGGATTTCGTTATTTTTATGTATATGATGAATTGACACATCATCATTTACATGATTTGGATTACTAGAGGAGATGTATTGATCACATGGACCAATTTATTTGGAGGTTGTGGATCCTATATGAGGCTTGGGATGACGATGCGAGACACTTGATACACTATAGAAAACCTAGATGGTTGATTGGGTGCACTCCACATATTATTGAGAGATACTTGCTTAAGCGAGTTAGGAATCAGTTTGGAGAGATAAAGGGTACACTAGTTGACTTGGCCATGCTTTCTCACACACAATGAGAGATTGGTGATTGGAGGGCTATGATAGTCGTAAAGATAGTTGTGGGTGTGTTTGCATCACTAAGACCCGTTCACTGGACATGAACATAATTAAAAACCATTTCCTATTTTCTTCATTCAAATAAATGTTAAAAAAATAAAAAGTATTTCTATTAATATCTATTAAATTTTATATATCAAGAATAGCCAAATTATAATAGAAAATACCATCAAAAAATTTAAGATTGAATAATTTTTTAGATTGTGAAATATAATTAAAAAATAGATTACAATATACATTATGAACTAATATTCATTTATTATGATCATCCCCATGCAAAATCAAACATTATACAATTAATAAAATATCAAGTATATGTAATTTGTCTATTTGCCAATGTAGTGCTAGGCCATTGCCATTTAAGACTTTAAGTTTGGTTTGGTTTGTAATGTTTGTGCAAAGGCCACTTTTGAAGAAGATAGAAGAATTCCAATCTCGCATAGTCCGGTCAATGGGAAAGTCAAAGGTGGAGATGGATTCCCATCGACTTCGAATGGATGAACACCCACTATCGGCCCCACAAAATGACTACTATTTTAGTATTGCTAGCAAGAGGTTTACATTTACCATAATTGGAATGAATTCTATGAATTTGATTCATATCATAATAGGAACAAATTCAAATACAAAATTCTTTCATCTTTTCATCATTATTATATTCAAATATGAACATTGAAAACAATAATTATAGAATTAAATAAAATGTTCAATGCCGGTGGCACGTGAATAAAATGGAAAAAGGTAAAACATTGAATGATTAGTTATAGCCTATTGGTAAAGACACAAATTAGACATAATTGATATTCTATTAGTTGTAAAGATGACTGATACCATAATTGGAACAAATTCTATGAATCTGACTCATGTCATAATTGAAACGAGTTCAAATACGAAGTTCTTTCATCTTCTCATCATTATTATATTCAAGTACGAACATTGAAAACAAAAATTATAGAATTAAATAAAGTGTTCAATGCTGGTGACATGTGAATAAAATGGAAAACGGTACAACTTTGAATGATTAGTTATAGCCCCTTGGTAAAGACACAAATTAGACATGATTGATATTCTATTAGTTGTAAAGATGATTGATACCATAATTGGAATGAATTCTATGAATCTGACTTTGTACCATAATTGGAATGAATTCTATGAATCTAACTCATATCATAATTGGAACAAATTCTATGAATCTTCTTCCATCTTCTCATCGTGATTATATTCAAACATGAACATTGAAAACAAAAATTATAGAATTAAATAAAGTCTTCAATGGTGATGGCATGTGAATAAAACCATAATTGGAACGAATTCTATGAATCTTCAAAGCATATGAAAAGAGAGTGGGATATAAAATTATTCCATCTTATCATCATGATTATATTCAAACACGAACATTGAGAACAAAATTATAAAATTAAAGTCTTCAATGGTGGTGGCATGTGAATAAAATGGAAAAGGGTAAAACTTTGAATGATTAGTTACATCATGTTGGTAAATAGACAAATTAGATATTTTATTAGTTGTATTATATTCAAATTTTTATGATTAAGTTTTATGTGTCTATAATAATTATCACAATAAATGATGATTAACTCTAACATATATTGATTTTCATATTTAATATAAGGTTAGATTACATTCTTTCTTAAAAATTCATATTCCATAACTTTCTAAACTTTTTTTAATTATATTTTACAATTTATAAATATAAATCTATTAAAGCTTCAATCTTTTGATGAGGTTTTGTATTATATTCTACCTAATCTTGGTACTCTAGTTTTATATATATCTATCATATGTAAGAATTTATTTAAAGAAAGATATTTCTATAAGAAATTGATTTTAATATTATGTAAATCTAAGGGCTTATTCTTATATATTGGATGCATATTTAGAATAGATGGAGTTGGAAACTAATTATAGGTGACTTGTCAACATCCTCTCCCTATTGAGATTTGGCATCAAACCCCTCCCATCATTTGTTGGTGTTTATGGAAAGAGAGGAACAACCGGATCTTTAGAGATATAGAGAAAATTCCCAAGGAGGTCTTTGACATTGGTTTCAGACTTATTTCTGAGAGTGTCCCCATTTACTCTTGGAAACCCCCAGACAAAGTCCCCATGGAGTGGGAGATCAAGATGGCAAACTCATGGAACAAAAAATTGGAGATCAACTCCTTTAATAACTTTAAATCTCTAGCTCTCAACATAATACAGTTTGGAAACCCCCGAACACTGGCTAGTACAAGTTTAATTTTAACGAGGCGACAAAGGGGAACCCAGGTATGGCTAATATTGGTCGCATTATCAGGGACTGCAAGGGCAACTTTGTAGTCGGGTATGCTAGCGGTATTGGTATACAAACTTCTATGACAGCAGAGGCACGGGCATTGCTCAAGGGCATCTTGATTGCTATCACTCTAGGTATAAAAAAATTTCATATAAAAAGGTGACTCCAAGACGGTGATTGACTCTATTAACCATGGTCGTAATCTTGGATGGAGTATTAAAGATATCCTTCAGGACACAATTTTTTTTATTTCTAAAAGGAAGAATCTGTCTCACATCTTCCATGAGGGAAATTAGGTGGCAGATGCTTTGGCTAACCTTGGCTCCTTGTGGATTCTATCCAAATGTTGGAGAAGACTTGAGACTCTCCTGGTGATATACAAGGATTTATCCTTGCAGAACAAAAAATTGTAACTACTAATGAAGGGGGACAACTATGTTGATTTGGGCGGGTACATGTGGCACTATACCTTTGGGCCTTGGATGATGTGGAATAAGCATGAGTACGTGGAGAGTTTTTCGTGAGGATTCAGGTGGAGTTTTGAATTAATGATAATGTATGGTAGGGTCCTCCAAAACCCGTTCAAATAGTCTTGTCAAATGTACCGTAACATTTTTCACATTTTCAAGAATTTTGAACTTTTTTATCTTCAATTTGATGGCTAATTCTTATCTACTAACTTTGATCATAGCTCTAAGCTTTGATATGTTGTGCTTAAGGAAATTTAAATATGACCTCATGGTCATTGTTCCTTGGAGTATGTGTTGGACCAAAGTTAGCTCTAGACCTTCGGTTTTTTAAAATCATAATCAAAATTTTCATGGCTTTTGGCTTAAGTATGTTGTACTTAAGAATGCCTTATTATGGCCCCGTGATGATCAATTTCTTGGAAATGACCACCGAATCGTGTGATATGTTGGATGCCTTAATTAGGCATGGTCATCCCTGGTTTGGGAATGATGATATTAGGGTGGGTCAGTTCATCAGTTGCCATTTCAAATATTTGCAAACTCTGTTGGTTTGGGGAAGCTTTTGGATTTAATGTGAAGAGATGGGAGGCGATAGAGTTAGGACTGAGTCTGACTCCTGTGATGAATTTTATAGGAACCCTATTTTATGACATATATGTGTTGAAGGTGGTTTAGCGCCTCTCATGAAGTGTCTAGTGGGTCACAATGAGAAGTTGTTAGCTCAATTTTCTTCCTCCTGGAATGATAGGAGAGTTACTATGGGAGTGTGATGCCCCGCCAAGTAACCTTAAAGGAAGTTGCAATTAACATCATAAGCGAACCAATTTTTTTTATAAAGTGCATTTAACATACACATTCACTTACTTATTAACAACAACCTCTAAGGCTACAAGGTTAGGATTACTTAAACCCACACATACATATTACATATAATCATAGCCTTATGAACTTTATGAAATCACCATCATACATCATAAGAATATCACATAACATAATAAGATAATCAACCGAGATACAATCTCATAAACATTATCTTAATCCAATAGTTACATCACTCATTCTCAGAATGAGGCAATAGTACAAAAGATTACAATTACAAAATTCCACCTCATAAACATAAGAGGGATAAAATAACTTATACAAGTTAAAATATTACAATGCAAGAAATTACAACACGAACCGCGAGCTGTCCATCTGGATGTCTCGCCACCAAGTACTGAAAATAGATGGGGACCCAACGGTTTTGGTGCATGTTCCACCCAACCAATGTGGTACCCGAAGGCCCACCCCCCATGCTAGGAGATAGTAACAAAGTAACATGGACTAAGATCTACAACCACTAACCAAAGGCAGACTCATACTGACTCATACTGTTATAACAAACCAAATGAATTAACAAGTACAACTCATTCATTATACAAGTACGAATCAAATACAACTCATTCACCATACAAGTACGAATCAAATACAATGCACGTACAAATTTAGTACAATACAAGTACAACTCCAACATCACTGACATAGGTCACATTGCTTCCAAACACAAAGTAGATGAAGTATGTTCAAATAACCATACACATAAAATAATTAACAACAGTTGTCATAGATAGAGTGTCATCGCAAGGTTTGTCATGAGATCTCCTCTGGGCATTCTTCATAGGCTCCGGCACAAGTAATCCTGGTGGCCTCAACCGAATCCCGGCACTCATACTCACTCATGCGGAATCAACTACCTCTCGCAAGAACTAGATAGTTGATCTTGCCATTCCAGGCCTTCTCACTCATCCCAAGTCTAAACAAGCCCTTGCATCTATGAGTGAGGAATAAATTATCTTGATTAGTGAGAAGTTAGTCCTAATCTTCTAAGTACATTATTTTAATTATCACTTGTTTAAATCACTCCTGAAGGTTATCCAGTTTACCTCTTTGGGTTCTGGCGCCTAACAGAAGCCACTCTTCTATTCGACAACACACATCCAAACAATCCACCAAGGAACCACAAGTGCATACCAACTAGGCATCATAATCCACTCCAACACAAGGAAGATACAAATAATAGAAACTCACTCCAAACATCTTGGAGGAAACAATCACATAATCCACTCCTTTCATAGGAGGTACAAAAGATCCCACTCCAACCATCTTGGAGGCAATAACACATAGTCCACTCCTTTCATAGGAGGTAACAAAAGATCCCACTCCAAACATCTTGGAGGCAACAACACATAGTCCACTCCTTTCACAGGAGGTAACAAAAGATCCCACTCCAAACATCTTGGAGGCAACAACACATAGTCCACTCCTTTCACAGGAGGCAACAAGATGAAACCACATAACAAGGTCACTCCATACAAGGAGACACAGATCCCATAATTCGCTCCTAAACTAAGGAGGTGCAAACATCCCTGTTCATGAAAATCGGGTAAAACTGAAAAGACGCCATGCACTACCCAAGGGAAAACAACTGGATGGCATAAAGATTCAATAACCCTTATCCTCTAAGTTCTTCTGGAAGACTTATAATTTAGGACTAACACTAAATCCCAAAACCAACAATGCACTTGACGACATAGCAACAAAAACATTCAAGTCATCAATCAAATCTAATATTTGGATTTCCTAAATCTATATTCATTCAATAGGTAGTGTAGAACAGTCAAAGTCATGATAACTAGATCATCTAAAATAATCATAACCCCTATTTCCCTTTCACAGGAGGTAACAAAAGATCCCACTCCAAACATCTTGGAGGCAACAACACATAGTCCACTCCTTTCACAGGAGGCAACAAGATGAAACCACATAACAAGGTCACTCCATACAAGGAGACACAGATCCCATAATCCGCTCCTAAACTAAGGAGGTGCAAACATCCCCGTTCATGAAAATCGGGTAAAACTGAAAAGACGCCATGCACTACCCAAGGGAAAACAACTAGATGGCATAAAGATTCAATAACCCTTATCCTCTAAGTTCTTCTGGAAGACTTATAATTTAGGACTAACACTAAATCCCAAAACCAACAATGCACTTGACGACATAGCAACAAAAGCATTCAAGTCATCAATCAAATCTAATATTTGGATTTCCTAAATCTATATTCATTCAATAGGTAGTGTAGAACAGTCAAAGTCATGATAACTAGATCATCTAAAATAATCATAACCCCTATTTCCCTTTTCATTATTGAAAATCTAAAATAATTAAACTTACTTCCCTTTACTGAATACAAAGAATTAAATCCTTTAAGATAATCATGAGAAAGATGCTACTTTTGGATATACTAAATCCATATCTCTTTCATAATCTGATCACAATGATTCAATTAATCTAAATAGAAATCAATAAATAACATAATTGATTGTCTCATCAATAACACTTCTTAATTTACTTTTGAATCGACATAAATCCATGCAAGTAACTCTTTCCATTTCTTAACCAAATCTTATATCTCATTCAATTTTCTATTTAAAACATTCAATCACTTTAATATAATAACATATTGATTCTCTATCCATTTTCCATATACACTAATCAATCCATTTTTAAATCTCTATTCAATAATACATTGCATACATCTTATAAAAACGAAATACGATAATGAATTTACCCTTGACATATTTTACATGCTCCATATTATATCTACACCAAACATATATATTAATAAACTCAATTATATAGATTCTTTAATATTCCAATCACAACGATTAATTTGTTCTATGGAAATAAAACATAATAACTATTTGCCTTTTTCAATAGAGATAGTTCCTAAATTTACTTTTAATGCAAACTAACACTATTGCAAACAATCTTTTCAATTTTCTATCCGGAATCTGTCTCATCAACTATCCATTTAAAACATGCAATTTCATCAATGTATAAAAACATCTTTTGGCTTATCTTTTTTACTACGCATTCAAAACTTATCTTTTAAATTCTTCATGCAAAACTAAATCACACGCACTTAAATAAAACAAGGTAAATACTGATTGAAAATACTCATGGATATATATATACATCACAATATATTTTCTTCAACCATATTAACAAAATAAATATTTCCTTTTAAATCAATTAATTACTTCTATTAAAAAAACATCTTTCTCTACATATTTTCTACACATACTAATCATTTCTTTTAGAACACTAATAATACCCAATTTACAAACAACAAAATAAAATAATATAAAATATTATTTATTCTCTCAAATGGATATATACCTTCAATATATATATATACTAAATATAAATTAATATATTTAAATATATTTAATCATTAACATTTCTTCTATTTTTTACAGAATATTAAATTGTTTAATTCAAAATAAAATATCCCTTATCACTAATTTTCCAAAATATAAATATATATTTTTCCAATTAAATCAAATTAATAAGTGGACCTTTCACACATGAATTTAAATTCCACAACTAAATTTTAAATTATGCATTATCTAAATCAAAGATTTAACTCCTTCAATTAAACTTTAACATGCCATTTTAAAATAAACAATAATTTCCCCATACGTTTATAATATTAATTCCACTAATCTAATATACAAATTTTATTTAAAATAATATAAATAAATATAATACTTTAGTATTATAGATTATAATATAAAATATTATTAAATAATATTTTAATATTATAATAACAATACATAAAATATTAATATTTATAAATATCAATTTATTATTATTTTATTTTTAGAACAGCCATGAGAAAATAACTTAACAGCAGTCTCATATTTCAAGCATAACTCAAAAACTACGATCTGGGTATTTGAGATTTTTGGACATGGGTTAGAAAATTGCAAAATGCAAAAACCCTTTAAATTTCTTGAAAACCCAGTTTGTAAAAGTGAAGTTATAGGTGACGCAATCAGACCATTTTACCATGAAAATATAACTATACTGCAGATTTTAAAATTCGTTTTTTGATAATAAACAGAAAATTTCATTTTCTAAAAACATTCTAAATGCATTGTTCAATCTCTATGTTTGATTTCAATAACAATAAAATCAATTTCTCCAAATAATTTAAATTCAACTAAGGTTTTCACAATTTTCACTCAAGAATTTTCACAAGCAAGGGCTGTAACTTTGTTCAATTCTTTTCTTCTAATATCAAATTTATTTTTTAAAACAGATTTAACAAACAAATCTTTAATCATTACCATTTTAAAGAAAACAATCAAGAACAATAAAACACAAAGAAGAAAACCTGGTACAAGAAGCTACAGGAAGAGATGAATTTCTGATGCAAGCCTCCTCCAAAGATTTCTTGAATTTTCTTCAATCCTCCAATGAATCCAATCCAAAATCCAACAAATGCAAACAATCTTTCCTTCAATCAATTCTATAATCAAACTTTCTTCAAACCCTTGTGCAAATTTTTTAAAATTTCTTCCCTGCTGTAAAAATGTATTTTTTTCTTTCTAAAAGATTTTTCTGCCCTAAAATTAAAACATGTATTCTTATAAATCAAAAATACCTAATACAACCCTAATTCACATTACATGCAAATTAGATATTTCAATTTCAATATTTACAACCCTAATTCACATTACATGCAAATTAGATATTTCAATTTCAATTTCAATTTCAATTTCACTTTTCCAAAAACCCACTTTCAATTTAAAATGAAATTTCAAATAATAAATTAATTTCCAAAGTTGCAACCAATTTCTCAAATAAACATTTAATTACAATTTCCAATTTAATTCCCACACGTCTAAATTAAATTCCAAAATTAATTTCAATTCTTTTATTTCCTTCCATTCTCTTGCATCACGTTTAATCAATTAATTTAATTATTTAATAACTAAATTCAACCCTTTGGATTAAATTTAATTAATTAAATAAATTAAATATAATTAATTAATTTAAATATAAACTTTTATCCACATTGCATTATTTAAATTAAATAACCATCAGCATGATTTAAATGCAATTATTCTAAATATCTATTTCCAAATCAAGAATGCTTCAGAATTAAATAACATCAAAGCAAGACAGACAATGACTCGACACACACAACTGATGACACACTAAGGCTAGGTATAGACTTGACACATGTTACCTAGCTACTATCTCCCGTTCAACTTAACCGTTGGATCGACACGCTCAAACCTGTGAAACTAGGTGGAGTCGATGTCATGTACCTGCAATCATGCAACCAAGTAAACAACATCATACAATATATGCAGCATATAATACACACCGTGAAGAAGAAATTACGGATTCATAGGGCGCTCGCAAGCGAGTGATGCGAAACCGTCCTCTTCACCAATACACTCATCGAAACTGACACTTCCATCATAATCCAGTAATCTCATAATAACATCTCATGTTAACTCTACAACAACATTAATCTATAATGCATGTGAAACAATAATCAGATAACTACATCTCACAATAATAGTTGTCGCTCAATGGTAGCGATCAAAACATTATAACAAAATGTATCCAATATCAAAGTAATTGCAACCAAACATAGCATAAAGCAACTTGAATAAGAAGCAAAACGGAGGGGTATTACAGGGAGGAATTTCATTTGAAGTTAATGAAGATGTTATTAGCAAGGCGATGAGTCTTTCTTGCACTGGTAAGAAACTTAAGAAGCACACCAAAGTCCAAGACTTAGAGAGCCTTAATTCCATCTTCAAAGAGAATGAGAAGTTGGTCAAGAAGCAAGCGGGTTTTGAAAGGGAGGCATTTCTTAAACTGTGGGATCAGGTTTGTCTTGCTCTCATGAAGTATGTTACTCTTGAGGGAAGATTTAAGGTATTTTACTTTTATCATTTGTCTTTACTCAATCACCTTAGGCACAAAATGCTCTTAACTTTTCCTTTTTCTTGCTAACTTCCTTGGAAAGCTCGGTAAAAGAAACCCTTGAAGCTGCTACCCAAAACCTGGATAAACTGCCTCCACTGCCTTTACACTAGGGCCTAATTCTTCGGCTCTACCATTTCCATTTGGCCCTTTGTCCTCCCAAACCCGTTTTTGTTGTTCGTGTTGAAGAGTTGGGATCACCCGACCACTCCCCTAATAAACCGTCCCCTGCTACTTCTATCGGTCCCAAGAGGAAAATCCCCACTATGGAAAGCCAACCCGAAAATGCTCCTAGACCAAAAACCTTCACACAAAAGAAGAAAGGTGGAGTGGCACATGCCTAGTCTAAGGTGGTTGTTGGGCTGTGTGAGTTAAAAAATTCTCCTACCAAGAAGGACAACAAACCGTCGACAAAGACTAAAGGTAAGAAGGAGACTCCGTGCCAGGTGGAGATGTCGACTTTAGACAATGAGGGAAAGAGCACTGAGGACCGAGACTCTAAAAGGGATATTGTTGTGGTGGCTACTGTGGATGTGGAAATGGAGCAAACCAACGTTGGGAGGTCCCATAAGCTAGCTAAAAACAAGATGGAGGTTTCGATGGATGAGATATATCACAACTCGGAGGATACTAGAGGCAAAGAGGGGGGTACTAGCGGCAAAGAGGAGTACATTAAGGACATTGTCGAGGAAACAAAGGAATTTGTTGAAGGACCTAGCCACTTCTCGGATATGAAGAAAATGATCAATGTAGACTCCACCACCCAGTCTTTAGACCCAATTGCTAGTGAGGAAGAGACTATTAAGAGGAAAAATGACATGATGGTGGATTTCAATAAGCTACATGCGCGGGTGGAAAAATTGGAACATAAGTTCACTCGGCTTACACGATTCACCATTAAGATTATTCAAAGGTCTGCTACCACTCTCTTAAAGGTTCTCAAGGAAGAGGTGAAGAAGGAAAAAGTGGGAGAGGAACCTAATTGGGTGGATGATGATGTTTTAAATCTTCTCTTTGAGAAGTGGGATGGGATTACTATGTAATGTGTGGGTTTGTGTTTTAGGCTATTAGTTCTTTTCTGTAGTCGATCTCTTGTTCCTGTTTCTTTTGTTTCCTGTTGTTACTGGTCTTTTGATGTAACTTTGGACTTCGTCTCTTTTTGGCCTTTGGGGGTCATTGTTTAAAGGGTACTGCACCCTGTAAATGTAGCTTACCTTATCAAAAACATTTGATCTTATGTATATAGAGTGAATTCATTTGATGTTACATATGAAGTTAAAAACTAATATTTTTATAATAAATTTGCTTCACTTTTTTATATAGGATGATGTATGTGAATTCTAAGGCCAACCACACAAATTAAATCCTCAAAGATGGCCCCTAGTTTTTCTATGCATATTTTCTTATTTTCACACCCTAGACATGAGAATTTGTCATCTTAGTGGAGAGATCTCTATGTCTTGAAGGTTGGGTGAAGTTTCTTAGGTTTCCTTTTCCATATTAGTATTTCCTACCCAAAATAGTAGACTCACTAGGAAAATTCCATTTATGTTGAGGTAGTTAAATAGTTCTAAGCTTGTTCATAAAAATGTGTTTGTGTCGAGATTGATATTTCCAAGGACATGAAGGAGACTATTGACATATAATATTATCCATATGAGGCACACACAACATGTTATTTACCTCAAATTTCCTAACACATGTTGTAAGTGTCAATCTTTTGATCATAAGATCAAAGATTACACCCTAATGTATGATCTGTTTATTTAGTTTTGAAAGATATCAAATCATGTTGTAAAGGATACTGAGCCTACAATTTCCTACTTATATCAGCCTTAGAATGGGTAAGGGTGAATGTTGTCATTGCTAAAAGTCTACTTATTTTGGACATCAACATGTTCAACTAATTAAGATTAACTTGAGTCTGGAATCCATTGGAGTTACTGTGCTTATAAATACAATTAAATTTAGAGGCTCTATGTAGTTCTGGGTAGATCGCTACTTGTTATGGAAACTTGAAATAATTTTTAGTTTTTACCATGAAAGCAATTAACACAACATATTCTCCTTAAAATAAAATATAGATCTGTTAATGTTTTAGTCCAAGCTTTAACTCAAAATTACTATGGTAATTTTTTTTTATCAATGATAACAACTGTAAGAGATAAGCAACGATACAAACGAACTACAAAAGTGCATTTGAATACAACAACAAAATCAAGTTAAAAATTGAAATTATGTACAACGAGTAAAAGACAAAAATGAAAGGAATGACTATTAAATAAATAAATATATATACTCTGCATTTGCCAAAATGGCATTTAAGTATCAAATTGAAATTCATATGGTAGAGTTGATGCCTGAAATGGCCGATCTTGATAGTGTAAATTAGCAGGAGTGAAAGCCAAGTAAAATATTAATTATTTTCTTGAGGTTCTTAGAAAATCAAAGTTTCTTGTTTCCATTTCCTTATAACTTTAGGCTAGAAGCTTTGTAAAATATGAAATATACACCGAGTTCATTCTCCATGACCAGAGGAATAAAAATTTATTTACCTCAAGGAAAAATGAAATATTGAAATGTAAGGTGCATTTAACATGAAAGTTCTGCATTCACAAGGCTAGTAAGTAGGAAATCTTGTATAAAACAATGTAAAATTTCATAGCGAGTTGAGGAGGACAAGGACAGAGTGGTCTATCTTTTTTTAAATAACATGATGTGTATGTAAAGGCGATGTGGGCATCACATTCATTCCAGGTGCTATTGATTGTATCTACTGCTATTGTATCCATTGGAAATAGAGGAATAGTTTGATTCTATAAGTACCCACAAAGACCCATTGGCCCATATTGGTGCATCAGTAAACTAGAGGGAGGACTTAAGGGGACGTGGGCCACTTAATGCATGAGCATTGGTTCCATGGCTTGCATTGTTATAGCATGTCTCTTAACCATTTGAAGGAGGTTAAAACACCATTTGAAGTTAATAATTTTCTTTGAACACCAAGGATTACAATTTTTTTTTGTAAGGCTTGATGTTTATATTTGGACGTTGCATAGTAGCCATCCTTACTCAATTATACCATGCAATTTATGGCCAGAATGAGACAGGTGTAATTCTGATGTTGGGTGTTCTGCCCTTTGTTGTATCCCAGACTGTCATGTTAATAGCTCGACCCATTGAAGTCTTTGTAGAGAAGAAAGAACAAAAACACTTCTACAATTTCCTTTGCATATTCTTGGCCCTAGCTAGGTTTCTGATGGCCATGATTGTGGTTGAGAATCGAGGGAAGAATTTTCCACAATCAGGCTACCAAATTGTAGCTGCATTAGCTATTCTTTTCCTTATGTTTAACATTGTTGTGGTTGTTAATGCAGAGATGGACAAAATGAAGCTACAAAAGTTGTCATCTAAGACCCAAAATGGGTCTCAGTAGACTGTATAGATTGATGTTGCTGAAAATGATATGAAGACCCAAAATGAGGAAAAGACCAAAACTGAGATCAATTTGTCAAATTGGATCAATGAAACTATTGTGAAGAAATAGGAAAGCAAAAACAGAGAATATGGGAAACCCTTAAGAACCCGTTTGTACCAAATGTTCAAAATGTTCAAAATCCCCCAAAGGAGAGGACTACACCAATTCCCAGCAAGTGGGTGCACAGCTTGGATGTGATAATTGAAATATGCAACGATTCATCTTGTTGGTTTCAATCCCACTGCTTTATCCACCTTACAATCACATGATGCAATGAGTGTGACTGAGTAGTAAGATGGAGCATTACCACCACGAAGACCCAGGTTTAGTTTCCCCTTGAAATTGTTGGGCAAGCTCCTGTGAATTAAACAACTCTAAAAGTGCAGGCATTCCTAGGCCCCTATTTGTATCTCATGGCCTGAGATTCATATAATATAAAAATTATATGCATTAAAATTAAACTAAATAAAAATAACTCCAATGGTTGTCACTGAGTGGTAAGCTAGAGAAATGCAACTATTTATAAATCTCTATGTAAAGGAAGCTGAGAAAACAAGCTTCAACGACAAACTCCCAATTTGTACATACTCTTTCCTACAACCCCCACCTTAACACAAGTATAATGATCATAACATACACACTTCAATTTTTTTCTACCCCCACCTTAACGCAAGTATAATGATCATAACATACACACTTCACTTTTTTTCTTTAAAAATAAATATTAAAACCAAAATAACAACTTGGAATTTATGTTCAGTACCTCAAATCTAGCCAGCTGCATTTTCTTGCAGTCTACTCGAGCATATACACTGAAAATGTTCATAAACCCTAGCTGGAAAAATTTCTTCACAAACCCTAACATGAAAATTTTTTCAACATGGCATTTGTTGAAAGGATTGAGGAAAACTAACCAAAAATAACAAAAACAAAACAAAGAAAATTGGCCCTAGTTTTTGTTGATCTGTGGATCTATTCTCTCTTGTTTTTCATTGCAATTGTTTAGTAAGCAAGTTAGAAATGTTGTAATAGCAAAGAAAAGTAAGGAGAAATTACAGGCATGTAGTCATCAAACTATTGAGACTGCACCATTTTGGCGATTCTGAAGGCGTCTTTCTCCATTAGCTATGCCATCACAGAAGCTTGAAAAACTAGTGCCAATTGAATCGATTATTCTGAACTGTGGCTTACAAGTTGTAATCCTCATGTTTTGATTCTGGTAGGTCTGGTGTTCGAGCCGAACAAAGATTAAAGATTGTAAAAACAAGGACTTGTGGGCTTGGCTTTGGGTTTTTGTTAGCAGCATTAGTGATAGAAGCAGGTGTCTCTCTGCATGCGTCGACTCTACCCTAATCGTCAACTGTCAGAGCCTCCTTCAAAATTTGTGCTCTCTCTTGCCTCGTGAAACTAAAACCATGTGCAGCCGTTGATCCAGGTCAATAAAAGGCAACCAAATTGCAGAGTAGTTAATTAGTGAGCACATTTGCATCCTCGACTAAGCATTGCTGAATAAAACATGGAAAAATCTGAATCCTGATTGAATAAAACATGGAAAAATCTGAATCCCGATTGACCAGTATCAAATGCATTAATCACCGTTTAAGGTTTGAAGGCTCCTCCCCAGAGGAACTAATAAGTAACCTCATGTCCCATGCGGCTGTTTAATTCCATTTTCTGCTTAAATTTAAGTAGTGAGAGTGTTCCCATGCATAAATTTTATTGTTGAGAAAGGATATTTTGGAATCTTTTCCTATTTTAATGGAGAACTACTATTTAGGAATTGAAAATAAACCGTGGAAAAAAAAAGGGGGGCTGGAAATAAGTAGCAACTGCATATTGTTAAAAATCCACGTGACTCCACAAATTTTTTTCCCTCTTTTTTAAAATTTGTTTTCTTTTTTCTTTTTCTATTTTTTTTTGGTACAAATTATTATTAATACTGTTAATACAAATTTAAGCTAGCTGTTAAAAAATAAGCAGAAAAATTAAGCATTCATGAGGCCAAAGCTCCACAAATAACTCCTAAATAAGTTGAGCAGTGACTGCTAGCCAAAATAAGCTAAGCAGCCACATGGAGACATGAGGTAAGAATATTTTTATTCTTATCTTCTTACACAAAGTTTGATCAATTTTTTGATTGAAATAATCTTTGATCACTATTTTTTTTAATGATATTAATCCCACTTGTGCCCTTCGGAGTCTCAGTAATTATCTTAAAATTCTGCCTTCTATCATATCTATGATTAACATTCTATCTTAAATCTTAACTCCTTAATTGTCCGTATAATTGTTTTTACTGCTTATAGTAATGTAAACTTCATCTCCCTGCTTTAATACTCTGGTGCCATATCAAATAATAGAATTAGTTGATTTGAGACTTGTTAGAATTATCTACTAAAATAGATGTAGATGGATTCTATTGTGCATATGTTCCAACTATAGAAACGTAGGCTTTCCACTGTAACTTTGACAACTTCACTATTAAATTATTGGATTTCTTGAACCACTGAAATTAAACATACAGAGACATTAAATATCCTAAAAGTCGCTTCATTTCTTGCTGTTTTGCAGCCATTTGTCAATGGCGTGGCTTTCTAATAGTGTGTTGATCAGCGCTGTAGTCCTGAGTAGCATGATCCTACAGCTTGTCTTGGCATTTGGGGTTTCATTCAGACATCGCAGTCCATACAAAGTTTTGCAGTTCGTTATGTGGTTGTCTTATAATCGCTATTGAGCTGCTCAGCAAGCTTCGAAGATTGCGGGGACGTCAGTATTGGAAGGAATCGATCCAGCCATACTCAGTGATAGATACTTGCTCTTCCATCTCTTCTTACAAATGGGTCTGGTACTTGGCTAAAAAGCTGAACCTCAGAGACCGTGTTATGGACTGGTACGTCAAATCAGAGGCCATTGAAGACGAATTGAAACAATTCATCATTGATCAAGTTAAAGCTAAATCTTCTAGTGAAGACCATCAGACTTGCATTCACAAGATACAGTCCTATAATGATAATTTGAGGAAGACCTGAGGTCCCGGACAGACGACGAACATTTAATTCTACAATGGCATATAGCCACAACAATTTGCGAAATATTGAAGTCTGAGAGTATAAGATCCGTACCTCATTCGGTTGACCATGAGGCCGGGAACTGCTCTAGTGAAAATGAAGAGATAGAGAAGTGTGTTCGTCGCGGCAGGATGCTCTCCAACTATTGTGCTTATTTGCTGGTTTCAAGACGTGACTTTTAGCCTATCCATCCCGACATTGGGAGAAAGGTTTGCATAGACCTCCACTCTGAGCTTCTTAAATTTCTCTCCAATAAGGATATTAAAGGCTTGAAGGATTGCAAGGAAGAAGGCTCCTCAACTTTTCGGAAAAAACTAGTAGGAAAGCTGCTCGACATGGAAACTGCGAAACATGGCTTCTTAATTTTTGGGACAAAACTAGCAAGGGAACTGCTCAACATGCAAACTGAAGATCGATGGAGGATGTTATCAAATTTTTGGACTGGCTGCTCATTCATCATGCCTTTACAAACAGGAAGCCAACGGTTCATGCAGAGCACTTAGCTATTGGAGGGGAATTTATTACACACCTATGGGCGTTGTTGGGTCATATGGGACTGGGAGAGCAATAGGCATGGCTCATGAGTACATGTCTACAAGAGAGATTACTCCCGAAAGCCTGTCACTCTATGCAACCTTCAGTTCATTCCAATTGTTGCTGCTTTTCCCCGTAGGTTTGTAGAGTAATAGATGCTATTTTTAAATTATCCAATTCGCTTTTCTAATTGTCTAACTTTGATATGCATCCATCAGTTTGAGGCTGCATATTATTGTTGGAATATATGTTCCAACAGAAGTATACAGGTGTCAATAAAGGTTGCATGTTTGTTAGTCATTCCAGTTTGTTGTCAATTATTTCAGTTTGGTGTCAATCATTTCAGTAAGGTGTCAAATGTATTAGCTATTTTGTAGGAAAACTGTTGAGTCTTCTACATCTACAAAATTGTAACCTGCTGTTGAATAAATCAAGTTTTCGATTTTGTTATCTTCTGTTTTTCTCAATCTATTTTTTATTTTTTAATTTGGTATCAAAATCATGTGCTCCTTCATTTTTTCTATTTGAATAGTGTGAGAGTTAGCTTCTAGCAGTTTCAAAGCAGGATCAAAGCCCAACAATAGAGGACATAACCTGTGATGCATTCTATATATAGTGTTGCAAGAACAACATAGATTTGGAGAAAAGGTGAAAATACAAATGCAATTGATGAACACAAATTTATGGGATGAATGGCGTAGAAGTATACCTATAGATGCTAAAAAGAAGATTGATTGGGAAAGTACACAGATGAAAAAGACAAGTCCATAGTTGGTCTTGCTCTTTCAGATTCGGAATTACATCATGTTGATCTGGAAAAATCACCTAAAAGAATCTAGGATGAATTAAATAAGTTGTTTGGAGCAAAAGCAACAAATGTAAAGTTCTTTTTGAAGCTGCAATTATTTAGATTCAAAATGTCTAAAGATATTACGATGTCTAACCACATAAACAATCTTTGATCTCTCATTAAACAACTAGCAGAAGTTGGTGTTGTGGTAGATAAAGAGGATTCTAAAGCTATTTTGTTAAATAGTTTTCCTTCAAAACATAGCAATGTTGTCTTTACTCTTAGTCAGATGTCTTCACAAACTTTAGAAGACGTGATTTTTGTGCTCTTATTTGAAGAAAAGAGAGCAACTACAATAGATTCAAGAGAATATACTCAATAAGAGCTTGCATTATACTCAAAAAAAGGATGGGAAAGAGAATGTCAAGAAAGAATGAGATTGAGTGTTAGTACTATAAGAAAATAGGTCATATTGCAATTAATTATAAAATTCATGCAAGTGACTTTGTCAAAGGGAAAATTAAAGAATCAATAACTATAGTTGTTGTTGAAAAACCACCAGATGATAGTGATGATGACTTCATTGAAGATGATCCAATTGTTCTATTCTGAAGAGGCTAACACTTTGAAGACAAAAAGGGATGTAGTAGAGGACAAAGAGATGCTCAATATTCTAAGGTGCTAGTGGATCAAAGAAACTATACCTCATTAGAATTATGAGACATACATGTGAGGATTTATGTTCAATAGTTTAGAGGGGGATCCAAAATTTGGAAGTTCAACATTGTACCTTTATGAGGGTAATGAGACACTTCATGCGCAAATAGTGTTCAATTATGTTGGGAACTTGGATTATAGCTAGTGACTATACTTGGGAGCAACTTGAAGAATTCCTACCAGTCCAAGAACTGTTTTCAAAGAATAACTTCTATAATGTATTTCCTATTGTTTTGTTCTTATTTAGTCTAATGTTGTGGCATTAAGAGGGGGTGGTGGAATATACACTCTAATAGAAGTGTAGAGATGTCAATAAAGGCTTCATGTTAGCTAATCATTCTAGTTTGTTGTCAATCATTCTATTTTGTTTTCAATCATTTCAATTAGGTGTCAAATGTATTAGTTGTTTTGTAGGAAGACAATTGAGACTTCTACACATATAAAATTGTAACTTTGATGAATAAATCAAGTTTTTTATATTGTTAGCTTTCATTCTTCTCTATTCTTCTCTATTTGTTTAATAATTATATGTGTTATCATCGGCTGTGTTACTATTTTTCCAGCTAAACCTTGAAATCCCTCTAAAGGATAGCTAGCCCTTATGTTTGAGAACTTCAAGATTACAGGCCAACAAATGGGAGATGGATTTTACACTTTTCTCTCCTGCACTTTAGGCTCTGCAAAACCTAGGAGGGTGATCCTATGTGACACTAGATGCATATGTTCAACCTATGGTGCAAAATAGTGTAAAGCAGATAAACTTCATACAATACAACAAGGATGTGTATGGTTGGCTCCAATAATGGTACACCTCTTGTTCTCATTCCATTACAAGCATGAAGTTGAGGTACAAAATAAACATAAAACTAAAGCATTTAAAGGTTGTTTGAATTTAAAGATTGTTTCTGAGAATGGGGAAAGACAACTATGCAAGACCATTTCCTGCCTTGGGCTATAGAGTCATATATCATACACATCATATCATAATACTATAACATAATCATGATGACCTTCAAGCTTTTACCACATTATGATAGAAAGGTTTGCTTAAGCCTATCATGAAATCATACTTAGTAATCCACTTAAAAATATAATACCTTTGTTACCTACTTGCAACCATTTACACCACTCCTTGAATGGAAAGAAAACAAACAAACAACTCAAACATCAAATATGTTTGAAACACCTCAATAACTTTGTTATTTCAATTCAAAAGGTGTTATGTCCCAGACATGGAGAAAATCACATTACAATATGCATTCAAGTTATGTAAGAGTATTACAATATATGGATTTACAGCATATGGACCTTTATCCTTAGCATTCAATAATTATAGTACATAGCATCTTTCATGGCCAAAGCCTAGAACTAAGAGCCTTCCAAGAAATAAAAACCCCTTACAATGAAACTAGCTTCTCATTTTAAGAGAAATGAGAAGAAGGTAGAAAATCCCTAAACTTAATCCATTGTTGACACATGGCACATCTGAGCTCCACTGATCAACAACAAACTGGCATTTAAAGAATGCCTCCTTACTTCATTTTTCCTCTCTTTTCAACTTGTCTTCACTTGAAAAATCTTGTGCAAATATTTTACTTGGTTGAAATAACCCACTTACTAGCCTCATTTTCACTTAACAATGAAAATATTTAATTTTGGCTCAAAACCCATTTACTTAGCTGTTAAAAATGCTTTTCCAACTTGCATTTTAACCCCTTTTTCTCTGTAAGTCAAAATTTTTGCCCATGTGTAGTTTTTCAAGTATTAAAAACATTTAAATACATGATTTTAATCTTGCATTTTATCCCATCTGAGGCCCTCATTTCAATCTGCATATAGTTTGACACTTTGTCAAACAATTGGCTTGAAATCTTTTTATCTGTGTATTCTGCTTGCAACCATCTTATTTCACCTGCTCACACCAATATAATAACTCCTTTGTTTAGAATGGTCTCATGATCTACCCCAAAAGCACATAAAGAAATATCAACACATTCATGAAGCTGCAGGAAAATTCTTTGATGTGGTTGAGGCACTTGAATAATCATGGAGGTGTTTTCAGCCATATAGGGTTTTTGCAGCATCTATGGGCACTTCAAAACAATTCAAACATTGCCAAAAAAGCTACCCAAGCATGAGGAATACTGTTGGCTATGATTTGGATGTGAAAACAATAGAAAATCATGCATTTTAACATTTGAAACCCAGCTCTATGCACAAAAACGCGATTACATTTACATGTTCAGCCATTCACCAATTCAAAATCTTGTCTCAAATGCACCTCCCTATGGCAGAAATTGATTGCAATATGAACAATAAGTGACCAATAAAAAACCATCATTGGGAGGACGACCATCACTTCTTTCAATATGTGCATCCCCTCCTCATATGCGTTGAGCGATGGAGTTAAAAAATTGCACATTGAAAAATTATGAAAATGTATTTATTTCGCCTTTGCATTGCAACTTTTAATTAAAACCTACCCAATGGAGTGGCATCGCTAAACTCCAATTTATCTTGCTTTTTATTTTCTCCTCCCATCCAAAATGAAGATGAGTGATACTATTGTTGCCATGAAAATAAGTGAATTTTCAAAAGTTTGCCTGCAACCATCACTCGATTTATATTATTGTTGCTTTGTGAAAATGAATGGAGTCTCAATCATCGATGGGTGATGTGATTTGAGCCATCGTTGCCTTCATTATCATTGATGATTGCCTCCTCCCTCTCCATTTCAATCTGGCGATGCATGATGCAGCTACCATGAGAACTTGTCATGAACCTCCTCAGCCAATGGGAAACATGAATTAAACTTGCCATTTTTACAATGAACATTTGAAAATGTTTTATTTATTTAAACTTCTGCTCACGTGCCAAATAAAAGCCATCACTTCAAGAAGGCCATTGTATATTTTCTTGGAAATAAAGGTTACCAATTAGTGATGGGCGATGGACATTGCAGCCATTGCTCGTCGTTGATTTCAACTCAACACTTCTCATGAAAGGAGAGATGTGTGATGGACCATTCTTTTAATGATTTTCATAAAGTTTAAAGTTGCCTCAAACTCATACAATGAAAACCATCGGGCATCGCTAGTTTGTATCAGCTTAATCATTTTCACAACAGATGGGCGATGAAGTTTTGTGTTGTCATGTCTTGCCTACCATGCTTCGACTAGTTAGAAGCAAGAATTAAACTTGCTTTCCATCATAAACATTTAAAATTGTGCTTTATCTTTTCCCTAAATTCATTTTCACCCTTAGCACAATATTTAAAATATTTTAAACATTAGCATTTGAAACATTAAAAAATTGCAAATTCTAATTTTGCTTGTAGGCCAAATGGAGAAATTTCACTGCACATAAACGGTGACCCCTAGAGTCGAGATTTTTTGTGTGTGGCCATAATCAATTATTTAAAACATGGGTTTTTAATCAAATTTCGCCTAGCCATCAAAATTCAGGCACCTCTTTTGTAAACTAGCACATCGGAACATCAAATTTGGCCTGATCGTAGTCAACAACACATTAATTAACCAATCAGAACTCATCCAGGAGGTGTGAAATTGAACAAACACACTAACATATGTACCAAGAAACATCCTACCATACAAATTTGTAAGATGACCTCCGAGTTGAAAAATATTAATCAGCTAAGAGGGCCTCTAGGGAAGATTTAGTAGGATGTGGGCCTAGGCTCCATTGTCAAACTGAAAGGGCATAGACACTTCAAAATTGAAAAAATTGAAGCTATCATCAATGTCTCATGTTTGAGGACGCATTCCCCTTGTAGGAATGGCGAGATTACAGATCTCTAGGGAGTAGATCAAGTGCCAAAATCCTTTGGGTGGCTCTACAACTTCCCCCCTATGCTACATTGAAACCATTCTTCAAACTTCATTTGGTGGCACTAGGCCCCCAAAAACAAAGAACCAATATTTACCTATGTCAAACACATTGTTCTCTGTTGTCTACACTAGGCCAATGAAAACACTGCCATTGTATATCTGAAAACCACAATCACCACTAGCATGCTTAACCACATCAATGTACTTTCCAATGCCACCATTAATTCTGTCAATCTGATATTGGCAATCAAACATTAACTGAAATCCATAACCATTGTGGCATTTTACCATATCTAGCTCATTGTCATATTCCACTAAATGCTCATCCATCTAAGCTGAAAATCAAAAGTGTTCATAGTCCATTTAGCAATTGGCATTATAAACGTTGACATCATATTACATTTGCATATCAAACATGAAACTATCATAAACACTTTGCTCAATAGTCCTATCCAAAATCATATGCCCTAATTTTTTGAAGTCAAATTGTAGCTCCAAGTCTAAAAAATCAGATTGAATAGAAGACTCATAAAACCATGGAGTGATCCTTTGATATTTGTCTCATATCTGACATGCACTTATTGTGTGTTATTAAAAAAAGTGTTCGTACACGGGCATATGCTCAAACTGGTTTACATCATACTGACATTCACATTCATTTGAGTGTTGCAAATCAGTTATACTATTACATACTCGAGTGGTCTGAAAATAATATTCATCAAAATCCATAACATCATTGTCATCATTCAAATCAGGGTTATCACAAAAAATATCAGTACTATCAACATCCCAAAATTGGGTAAATGCACTCATCTCAAGTTCAGTAACATAGTTTGATTCATTCTTCAAATCATTATTTAGCTCAATGCAAAATGCTTCAAAGGAACGCTCAAATAATTCAGAACTAATAGGGTTAGCAGAAAGATACTCATGTGCGCTAGTAACTTCATGTACATCATCAATTGATAGGTATCTTGACCCAGATGTGGGAGATTCATCACAATCTGAATGTTGTTCATTAGCAATTGAACAAGCATCTTCGTTCTCTTTCACATCAATGCATTCCTTAGTGAATGAAAACATGTCCATTTCTACAAATAAACAAGCATATTCCATCTCATTATTGATTTCATGAGCTATTGGTTCCACAAATAGATTTGAATCAATACATTTTTGAATGTTATGCACATCAACATTCTCTTCATTTATAGTTGACATTTCCATCTCTACTTCACATAAGCAGTCACAAGCAATAGAGACATAATCATGTTCACTAGCATCATAGTCATCATCATCAACATCCTTATCATCTCTAACACTGTGCTTAGGATCAAGATACTGAACACACATTTTTATCTCCAAAGTCATCATCAACCACAGAGTTAGTATGCTCTATTGATGACAAACCCGAACTACATTCCAAGTATTCATTGAATGAAATTTGTCCGTTCACTTGTGAATAGGCGACTTCTTCATCATCCATTTCATTGCATCCTTCATATGAAGAAAACATCTCTAGATCATCCTCATAGGAGCATTCATAATCCTCAAAAACTTAATCAGGAACTTCATTGTCATCATGATCTTCATCACTAGAAAACTCATCACTGCATAAACCATGCTCAAAATTTTCATAATGAATGCTTAAATTTTTATTTTCAATATCATGACCATTGCTTTGCAATGAGATCTCTTTAACACTTGCACATGTATTTTTATCTTCATCACTGATATATGGATCTGCATATATGTTGCTTGTGAGCTGATTACAATCATTATCCTCATCCATACAACAAGATGGATGTTCATTTTTTGATAAACCTTTTCAGTTGTGTGCACAGTGTTCTAATTTTTTTCAATAGGACAGCTACTACTAGCATTTTAAAACATCATATTTTGTGCATAATCATATTGGGCTCTTTCAACAATCTTTATCCAATTAGGTACCTGATCAACACTACGAGGTTTCAATTCTTTGGGCATAGTACTCAACCCTGGCTCATAGATTTCACAAAACAAATCAATGCACATTGAATCTTCAAGTCTGAAATTTTTAGGGACCTCCAACAAGGCATCCAAAAACCTTGAAAACAAATCATATGGTGATTCTCCCTTGTGTCTCTTCATGTCATAAAATTCCTAAACAAGAGACATAGGATCAATATTGCTCAAATTTTGTTGATGTTCAACTTGGAGCTCACTATGATTCGTGTGTTATAATGATGGACAAATCAGAACAACAAAAGCATTATCATCTTGACAATCATTTCTATTTTCTAATCCATGAATTCCATTTACATGAGGTGTGCTAGGATAACCAACACTTGCATCCATGTATCCCTTCATTATTGAATATTTTAAGTTGTTTTCAATACCCATGAAAATTTGATCTTCCTAATGAAGTGTTGTAGGATCTTTATCTCTTAAAAGATAGCTCATTTATTCATCAAATGCGCCAAGGTAAACAAACAAGCATAATGCATCATTTGGTCTTATATTTTCTGGAATATCCCTTATTGCTTTTGTAAATCTGAGATTGAAGGCAGGAACCGACTCATCTTCTTCAATCTGGATGTTCAAAAAAAATTGTCTCACTAAACTTGGATCAATTCTCTCACCAAAATTTTCAATGAATACTGCCATGAACTCATTACATGAAGATATAGAACATACTGGAAAATAGGAAAACCAATCTCTGGCATCTTCCTTCAAAGATTGAACAAAGAAATTCATGACAACATCTTCATGGCTTATCTCATAATCTCCCATCAAATCAGAAAACTCTTTTAAATGTCGAGATGTTGATTATGAACTTTGGAAAGTGTTCCCTAACATCATTAGGAACAAAGTTTGGGAAACCTTGAATACCATTAAAATTTAATGGTCTATAACTTCCCATAGAGAATGTCCTTCTTTGATGACATGGCTAGAATTATGGTTATTGCATTGTAGGATTTAAAAATATAGAAAGAAAGTCACAATAACAATCCTTATACAAATATTGATGTGATCCATGCTTAACCTACTTACAACCATTAACTCTCGGCTTTCTCAACTCCCTTTCTATTGGTACTAACACTGAATGAATAAGGGAACACATTTTTTTCTAGGACATTCAAACATGGTGTTCATACATAAGATTATCCTTCTTGAAAACCAAAATATGAAAAATACCTAGATATGTTGTAGCTGATGCAAATTCTTCTTCCTGAATGGAAATCTTTATAGATCTAAAACTTTCTTCATATCTTCATTGGGTTCTTTTGATAGAGTCACCACCTCTCTTCATAGAGGACTAAACTTCAACAGTATGAAGTTCTTTCAAAGATGAATTTCATTTTGGGTCTCCTTCAACAACAGAGTCACATAAATTCTTTTAAATCTATTGCAACAAAACCTCTTCCAGGTCTACAAACTTTAATATCTAAACCAAATGTTTAGATTCATCAAATTCTTGACTCTTTCCAAATGGATACTCCTCTGATCTACCTAGCGGAGTTGCCAATCTATTGGTGTTTTTCCTAGCTAAACCTTGAAATCCGTCTAAAGGATAGCCAACCCTTATGTTTGAGAACTTCAAGTTTAGTGACTAATGAATGAGAGATGGATTTTACACTTTTCTCCCTTGCACTTCAGGCTCTGCAAAACCTAGGAGGGTGATCCTATGTGACACTAGATGCATATGTTCAACCTATGGTGAAAAATAGTGTAAAGTAGATAGACTTCATACAATACAACAAGGATGTGTATGGTTGGCTCCAATAATGGTACACCCCTTGTTCTCATTCCACTATAGGCATGAAGTTAAGGTACAAAATAAACATAAAACTAAAGCATTGAAAGGTTGCTTGAATTTAAAAATTATTTCTGAGAATGGGGAAAGACAACCATGCAATACCATTGTATGCCTTGAGCTACAGAGTCACATACCATACACATCACATCCTAATACTATAACATAATCTTGCTGACCTTAAAGCTTCTACCACATTATGACAAAAAGGATTGCTTAAGCTTGTCATGAAATCATACTTAGTAATTCACCTTAAAATATAATATTTATGTTACCTACTTGCAAGAATTTACACCACTCCTTGAATGGAAAACAAACAAACAGACAACTCAAACAACAAATGTGTTTGAAGCACCTCAATAACTTTGTTATTTCAATTCAAAATTTGTTATGTCCCAGACATGGAGACAATCACATAACAATATGAATTCATATATGTACATTCAAATTACAAGAGCATTACAATAAATGGATTTACAACATATGGACCTTTACCCTTAGCATTCAACAATTACAGTACATAGCCTCTTTCATGGCCAAGGCCTAAAACTAAGAGCCTTCCTAGAAATCAGAACCCCTTACAATGAAACCAACTTCTCATTTTAAGAGAAATGAGAAGAAAGTAGAAAAACCCTAAAATTAATCCATTGTTGACACGTGGCACATCTGAGCTCCAGTGATCAACAACAAACTCACATTTAGAGAATGCCTCCTTACCTCATTTTCCCTCTCTTTTCAACTTGTCTTCACTTGAAAAATCTCTTGTAAATCTTTTATCTGGCTGTAATAACCCACTTACTAGCCTCATTTTCGTTTAACAGTGAAAATATTTACTTCTAGGTCAAAACCCATTTACCCAACTGTTAAAAATTATTTTCCAACTTGTATTTTAACCCCTTTTTCTCTGTAGGTCGAATTTTTTTCCCATATGTAATTTTTCAAGTATTACAGACATTTAAATACATGATTTTAATCATGCATTTTATCCCATCTGAGGCCCTCATTTCAATTTGCATATAGTTTGATACTTTGTCAAATAGTTGGCTTGAAATCTTTTTATCTATGTATTCTGCTTGCAACCATCTTCTTTCACCTGCTCACATCAATCTGATAAATCCTTTGTTTAGAATGGACTCATGATCTACCCTAGAAGCACATACAGAAATATCAACACATTCGTGAAGCTGCATGAAAATTCTTTGATGTGGTTGAGGCACTTGAGTAATCATGGAGGCTTTTTCAACCATACAAGGTGTTTGCAACATCTATGGGCACTTCAAAATAGTTCAAATGTTGCCAAAAAAGCTACCCAAGAATGAGGAATACTGTTGGCCATGATTTGGAGGTGAAAACAATAGAAAATCATGCATTTTAACATCAACAAACCCAACTCTATGCACAAAAACATCATTACATTTACATTTGCAATCATTCACCAGTTCAAAATCTTGTCTAAAATGCACTTCTCCATGGCAGAAATTAATTGCAATCGTTGCTTTGAATATGTGCAGCCCCTCCTCATATGCGTCGAGCAATGGAGTTAAAAAAAATTTACATTGAGAAATTTGGAAAATGTATTTATTTCGCCTTTGCAATGCAACTTTTAATTAAAACTTGCCCAATAGAGTGGCATCACTCAACCCCAATGTATCGTTGCTTTGCATTTGCTCCTCCCATCCAAAACGAAGATGACCAATGCTACTATTTCTATGAAAAATAAACGAATTTTCAAAAGTTTTCTTGCAACCATCACTTGATTTATATTATCGCTGCTCTATGAAAATGAATGGACTCTCAATCAACGATGGGTGATGGGATTTGAGTCATCGTTTCCTTCATTACCATCGTTGATTGCCTCCTCCCTCTCCATTTCAATCTAGTGATGCATGCAACTGTCGTGAGAACTTTTCGTGAACCTCCCTGGCCAATGGGAAACATGAATTAAACTTTCCCATTTTACAATAAACATTTGAAAATGTTTTATTTATTTAAACCTTCTACTCACATGCCAAATAAAAGCCATCGCTTCAAGAATTCTATTTCATATTTTGTTGGAAAGAAAGGTTACCAATTAGCGATGGGCGATGGACACTAGAGCCACCGCTCATCACTAATTTAAACTTAGCACTTCTTGTGAAAGGAGAGAAGTGCGGTGGAGCATTCTTTTAATGATTTTCATAAAGTCTAAAGTTGCCTCAAACTCATACAATGCCAACCATCGAGCATTGCTATTTTGTATCAGCTCAATCATTTTCAAAGCTAGATGGGTGATGGACTTTTGTGCTATCATGCGCTCTACCGTGCCTTGACCAATTAGAGGGTATGTGCAGGATCATGATAGGCCAAAAAGTGGCAATGAGAAAAAATTACGTTTTGGATCGACTCAAAAACGCGGAAATGCCGAGTTGACTTTTCTAGGTTCGGGTGTCAATAGATTTACTCGAACCAAAAACCAAACCTAGTTTCCACAAATCGGATATCCGATTTCTGGAAACAGTATATAAAAAAATAGTCGACTTTTTCAACTTCATCTCTCACAGTTTGACGCGAGCGCAAAAGGAAAAACCCAAATCCGATATCTGCTTCAATCAAATATCCAATTTCAAAGGTATGTATTTGGTTTTTTCAATCTTTTAATCGATTTTTCAAGTAGATTCTCTTAAGTTTAAGTAGGTTTTATTAAAAAAAATTCAAAAATAGGGTTTTCTATTGATTTTTAAAAAAAACTAGAGTTTACAAATTGATTTTTTATTAAAAATTAATGTTTTGAAATGGATCTTGATTAAAAATTAGTGTTGTTGATGTATTTTTATCAAAAATAAGAATTTGTTATTGATTTTTGTGAAAAAGTATGGTTTTATTTTTATTTTTATTAAAAACTAGGGTTTTTTACAATAATTTCATTTATATTGTGTAATTTCAATTAGTTTGATTAGTTTTTTACTTTAATAAGGTATTATGGCTGCGAATGAAAATCCACAAATGCCAAATGCTCCACCACCTCCATAGCCAAATGCTCCACCACCTCCGCAGCCACCAATTGAAGACTTAATTGGTGAAAAATTGGGGCAATTGAAGGGCATTTGTGAAATTTATCAGACAATGCCTCGATTGAGAGATATGACAAACACATTGAAAGAAATAATTAAAAATATAGAAACCCTCTCCACCCAACATAATTCCTTTTATTTGTGGCGAGAAGACATGAGGGAATATTATCGATGTGGATTGTCTTACGATGATGTGAAAGATCTCCAAATAACCAAAGCCCAAATAGCCTCTTTATTCATTGACCCCCACACCAGTTTGCCAGTGAATGTTAATAAAACAAAACTTGCCATAAAATGGTGCATGCATAGGGACATTGTAGCTAACTTTTGGGATCATTGGTGTATGTTTTTTGATAAACCACCGAACAATAATTTCGACATACCATTTTACTTTATTAAAAAGTTATATGTTGAGTTTGTGTTAGGGCATCATGTCAATTACTTTGACATTAAACCCATCCAAGGCGTCGGTGGAGGTATGCCCCAGGATAGACCAGGGGCAGTTAGAGTAGTCCCATGCCCAAATGTTCCCCTTCCTGCCCTTCCTTCGCCACCTCCAATATATTATCCAGAGATTATCCAGGATGCATCCACACAGACTATTCGGGTTATTCACTCTTTGACTGGTCATTTGGTTTCGCATGCTTCTACAATAGCTTAGCCACATTTTGGTGATGTTGGCAAAGGCTCGAGTGTTGCTGCATCATCCTCCTTAGGTCCACATATTTGTGTGCCACATACTTGCACTATGTGCCGCCAGATATGCTTGGGTCCTCTTGTACAGCCCACTGAGCATCCCTTGGACACTTTTGATTATGACCTCCATGATGTGGACATTATAGATTAGTTGCAGGGGAGTGGAGCGCACCCTACAGAGTCCTCTCTTGCTAGAGAGGGAGATGCTGGAATAGTGACACAAGTAAGATTTAAGTTGTAATTTCATAACTTGCATTTGTTTTTAAATGAATATTAATGAGATAGTATCAAGTACTAATATTTATTTACATGGTCTATTTAATAGTTGATGTCTGAGGAGGAGCTCACATGGGTGACTGATAGCACCGCTAGGGCCATTTCATTTGGCTTGGACACACACGCAGTATATATTTTCACACTCACTCGTTTATATTTTATATTATATACTTGCTTGTCATTTGAATTGTCATTAATGAAATTATATAATAACTTATATGTTTATCTTGTTTTCCTCCTGTAGGAAATACCTAGTACGAGTGAGGTGCAACATCGTCCAGACTATGGAGGCGCAAATCTAGATAAGGGGAAGGTAATTGAACTCAAATTGGATTGAATTAATATTTTTAAGATCTTCTATTGATTATACATACGTCGACATAGATTGGTAGTTTCATATGTACTTGTCAAATTTATGTACAGGCAATTATGAGCTATACAGATATGATGACAAGGGACACACCACCTAAAGGAGTAGTTATTGGAACACCTCAAAGAGTAGGTGTTGAAACACCTCAAGGAGGAGGTGTCAAAACACCTGAAGGAGATAAAGAAAAAGATCAACCTAAAGAGGTATGTGCTAATTTTATTTTGTGTTTGGTAAATAAGTTCCTATTACCAATAATCGTATGCTAACTTGGATCAATTTTATGTTTTTGTTCACATATATAGATTGGCATTTCAAAAGTTGATTTGGTATATTCTAGGACTCCTGACCCTTTGAAGAGACGTATATTTCAGGTAATCAAGATTTCAATTTTAGAGTTCAATTAAAATTCAATGTATATTTAAAATTCAAAATTATATAGTATAACTAATCTCAATTGTGGTTTGATTTTTTCTTGTGCAGCTACCTTCAAAGCCAACAAGTGCTTCAAAGAGGCTCCATTTTGATGATCCACCAATAGTTTAGGATGAGATAGACATTTTGGCATGTAAATTTTGAATACATATTGAGATGACATATGCCACATTTTGTAAAACTTTGTTTGAGTTGGCGTTGATGCCATTTTTGTATATGGACATACACTTGATTATTGGATAATTTGATATATAGAAGTTGGCAATCGAAATTTAATTTGTTCCTCATGTGCATGATTAAACTCTTTGAAAATTTTATCTTGAGCAATGGTTAAATATCAATGTACAATAGCTTAAAACTGAATGGTTATATTATGTAGTTTATATTTATATCGCTGATTACATTGCATTACACATCTTTCAAACTCAAATCATTAATTCACATTGCATAACTAACAACTAGATGTTCATAGATGAAAAATTTTCAATTACAATATAGTTCTTACAAAGTCAACCTAAGCAGTTATGCAATTACTTCACATTGCATAACTAAAAACTATGAGTAGTTGTCAATTGCATTTGTTTGTCATTGAATTCTATGAGACCACATTTCTTTGAAGTTTTTTTTCAAATAGTCCACTGCCTTGTCTATTCAGCATAATTTACAATCCAAGCAAAATTTTTCACTTGAGCAGCAACGCTTCATCTTGCAGCAGCAGATCGATTTCAAGGAGAAGCATATTTGATTGTATCTTTGCATCTATGAGAGGTGCTATTATTTATTGTATCAAATTCAGCCATGAGCTGGGCCTGAGTTGTAAGAAAATTTCTTGTTGTGTTTATTGTCTTATCCGTTTCATTTTTTGAGTGCTTTCAGTTGTATTATCTAACCTCTAAGTTGAAGACAGCGAGAAAAATGGTCATATTGTTGATGACAAAGATTTGACCATGTTGGCTCTTAATGGTCTTCCTTCATCTTGGGAGTCTTACATTCAAGGAATCGACGTGAGATTGAAACTTCCCAAGTTTGATCAGTTGAGGGCTAACTGTATTCAAGAGGATTCAAGGTTGGTTGCGAGAGGTATTGGACAAAGCCCTACAAATGAAGACATTCATGTTCTTTCTGCTCAATCCTCAAAGAAGGAAGGAAAAGGAGGAAAGAAAAGATGCTTCAGAGGAATGGAGATAAAGGGTCAGATGGTGCTCTTGCATTTAAGAAGAAGTGGGACCTCTATCATGTTTATTGGGATACGATTTGCTCAAAGTCTGTCAACTTGGATTTAACATTGGTAGCTCCGCAAACCTATTCAGAATAGAGTGATCTGAAGAGGACATCCCTAAATCTCTACAGAGGTGTAAAGTTGCAAAGTGGTGCAACTTTCATTCTCTAACTTGTACGACCCAACAGACTGTTCCAACACGTCTGGATGGGTACGTTTACGCTAGGTATGGTTCTCTTTTGCACCCAAATACGTCGAATCGCTCTGAGCTGCATTGGAGCGGCGTTTTCCCTTAAGAGTCCAAAGTGCTAAAAGACAACAATCTTTGACAGACTATTTCTTGGAAACCATGATGCTTACAGACTCTTCGTCTGAGGATATGGGATCATGTTGAGACCATCTGCAATAACCTCTCTCGGTTTTTGCTATCTCGAAGGCGTTTTCCCGTGGTGATGAGTTTTCAGTTGAGGGAAAACTTGCCAGATGCAAGTAGTGTAAAATTGCAAAGAGGTGCAACTTTCATTCTCGAACTCGTATGACCCAACGGATTGTTCCAACATGTCTAAATGGGTATGTTTACGCTAGGTATGGTTCTCTTTTGTACCCAAATACGTCGAATCGCTCTGAGCTGCATTGGAGTGGCGTTTTCCCTTAAGAGTCCAAAGTGCTAAAAGGCAGCAAACTTTGACGGACTATTTCTCGGAAACTGTGATGTTTACAGACTCTTCGTCTGAGGATATGGGATCGTGTTGAGACCATCTACAATAATCTCTCTCGGTTTTTGCTATCTCGAAGGGGTTTTCCCGTGGTGATTAGTTTTCAGTTGAGGGAAAAGTTGTCAGATGCAAGTAGTGTAAAGTTGCAAAGTGGCGCAACTTTCATTCTCGAACTCGTACGAACCAACGGACTATTCCAACACGTCCAAATGGGTACGTTTACGCTAGGTATGGTTCTCTTTTGCACCCAAATACGCTGAATCGCTCTGAGCTGCATTGGAGCAACGTTTTCCCTCAAGAGTCCAAAGTGCTAAAAGGCAACAATCTTTGAAGGATTATTTTTCAAAAACCATGATGCTTACAAAATCTTCGTCTAAGGATATGGGATCATGTTGAGACCATCTACAATAACCTCTCTTGGTTTTTTCTATCTCGAAGGCGTTTTCCCGTGGTGATGCGTTTTCAGTTGAGGGAAAAGTTGCCAAATGCAAGCAGTGTAAAGTTGCAAAGTGGTGCAACTTTCATTCTCGAACTCATACAACCCAACGGACTATTCCAACACGTCTGTATGGGTATTTTTACGCTAGGTATGGTTCTCTTTTGCACCCAAATACACCGAATCACTCTGAGCTGCATTGGAGCGGCGTTTTCCCTTAAGAGTCCAAAGTGCTAAAAGGCAGATGACGGACTATTTCTTGAAAATTGTGATACTTACAGACTCTTCATCTGATGGGATCATGTTGAGACCATCTACAATAAGCTCTCTCTATTTTTGCTATCTCGAAGGCATTTTCCAGTGGTGATGAGTTTTCAGTTGAGGGAAAAGTTGCTAGATGCAAGTAGTGTAAAGTTGCAAAGTGGTGCAACTTTCATTCTCGAACTCGTACGACCCAACAGACTGTTCCAACATGTTCGGATGGGTACGTTTACGCTTGGTATGGTTCTCTTTTGCACCCAAATACACCAAATCATTCTAAGTTGCATTGGAGCGGCGTTTTCCCTTAAGAGTCCAAAGTGCTAAAAGACAGCAAACTTTGACGGACTTTTTCTTGGAAACCATGATGCTTATAGACTCTTCATCTGAGGATATGGCATAGTGTTGAGACCATCTACAATAACCTCTCTCGAGTGCATTTTTCCGTAGTGATGAGTTTTCAGTTGAGGGAAAAGTTGCCATATGCAAGTAGTGTAAAGTTGCAAAGTGGTGCAACTTACATTCTCGAACTCGTACGACCCAACGGATTGTTCCAACACGTCTAGATGGGTAAGTTTATGCTATGTATGGTTATCTTTTGCACCCAAATATGTCGAATCGCTATGAGTTGCATTGGAGCGGCGTTTTCCCTTAAGAGTCCAAAGTGCTAATGTCAATGAAATGTGGGGGCAAAAATATTTAAGGTTGGATCAAGATTCTGCAAGTCCTAGCTTTTGCATCAGAAAACTCTTACCTAATCAACTTGAATCAATTACATGGAAAATGAAATTCACAATGAACTTTTTACTTTTTTGTTTTTTGAAAAAGTGGCAAGCCACTGTAATTTGTTATATATAAATAGGAGATATTACAAAACCTGGTTCAAACGAGCATACCGACAGGAAAGAACCAGGAAGAAAACCTCTGGTTGTAGCTCGATTAAGTACAAAAATATTTTTACATTTTAAACATACCCTTTATACAATGACAGAAATTTGAACCGTATTTCAAAAAACATCACTGGATATAGATTATGCCTATACACAGTTATGACCTTTTTACATTGTTTCACATTTCAAAATTCAATTTTTACAAAATTTGCCTATTTGAGGCATTCAGGGCACAGTCTTCCACAAGAGTAGTATGTTGGCGTTTTGGAGTGACAAGATCCTATACAAACCATCAAGGTAGCAGTTAAACTACATACAATAGAAAATATGCTTAATAACCAATCGATATTATTGTAATTTATCACATACCTCTCTGAAAGGATCAGAGTTGTCTATTGTTGTAGCAGGTCCATGATCAATCGTGCCAAGAATATTGCAAAATTTTTCAAATGATAAATCTATATTGTAACAACAAAAAATATGTTTAGACTAACAAATCTATATTAATCTAAACAACCTGAATGATTATGAATTGGTAATGCAAACTATAAAAGATGCTTTGAATAACCAATCTATATTATTGTAATATGTCGCATACCTCTTTGAAAGGATTAGAGTTGGCTATTGTTGCAGCAGGTCCATGATCAATCGTGCCAAGAATATCACAAAATTTGTCAAATGATATATCTATATTGTCACAACAAAAAAGAGGCTTAAGCATTGTACTTTCCATTCTTGAATATGCTATTCAAGTGTGCCTAAAGGGTCATCTCTTTGCTTAAGAGTACCCAATATTGCTTCATGATCAGCATTACTAAGTGTCCATAGTTGTTTTGTCTTTGGTTTGGCATGATGCTTCAACAACTTAACATTTGTTGCTATAACAAGTTGTGAATACATGAGAATGGTTTTGTGTTTCTTGTAGTCTTCAAATGTAGGTATGCCATTCTTTCTAATCATGTATGTTCGCAACCAAGTTCCTACAACCACAACTGAACCTGTATGATACACGAACCCATCATCATCTTCCATCGATTGTGTTAGCTTGTGCTTTACTCGCACACATCGAACCAACCAATATTCAGATCTCTCTTCATTCCCCTGCGGTGCAACAACTACAAAAACATGTCCTAAATGTAGTAGATCTGAAAGCCGGTCGTAATCAAGTGAAATTTCCATTGTGTAATTTGTCATGGATATAGTTTGAGATAAAGGAGTTAGATACTGTGGAACCCATGTATCCACCCACTCACTTGACTCACATTGATCCCACTCGCACTGAATACAACTCTGACAAAAACAAGCCGACTGTCATGTCCAAATGGTCCATGTGCTTGCATCTGAGCTTCGAAATGAATGCATATTTGAAGAATCTTTCATTGTATGACAATCCATTCTGCCTCCCATTGTACCCTCCTCAACCAACCAAAAGAATCTGTGCACTGTTGAATCAAGTGTCCCTCCCTATGACAATGCTGAATTACACCAATCAACAATAGAACGTGCATCACTAAATTTTGCTCTTGAAATATTCAATTGCTCCTTAACTAGAGCTCTCTTTACACATGCACCTGCTCCATCATGCTCCCCTTTCCCATACCCAGCTTCAAAAAAACTCCAAATATTAGGTACACCCCTCTCTACATGCATTCTACTCAACCAATAAAACATACGAGCATTCTTCAATTGACCTATACAGTTATCTGACCAAATGAGATGTCGGCCCAATGCTATATTATGCTCCTGCAAGAACTCAAAAAAATTCTCGAAACAATGTTGGACATACTCGGACGAGTGAGATCTATCATCACTCATATAAAAATGATACTCTCTGATTATCTTTCGATCCTCCTCTGTATTATCAGGTGCATGTCTAAACGTTATGTGGATAAAAATAGCAATCTGAATGGAATTGTAATACTGAGATTGTACCTCGTTTTGTGGTTGCAATGTGTAATTTTCAGCAAAATCAACCACTGATATAATAGTGCAAATTGAAAAAGAGTCCTTACATATCCTGAATTGTTGATCCAACCACTGAGACCTATGACTATGCCTTGCATATTTGTAGAAAAGATTGTCCTTAAAATCTAAACTAAAATCAGCAACACTGCATTCTTTTGTAACCGACTCGCATCTAGAACCTTCACCTTCACTTTGCAAAGTATATTTGACTATCTCATATCTCTTTTTCTCAACAAGATTCTTTCCAAATTCATGTTCGGAACCCTCATGAAAACATTGAACAAACTTTGACAAGCCACCACATTGTGAGCACTTCGCATTTAAACAATCATTTCTATAGAAAAAGGAACCATCATCCCTAGAACATAAAAATAGATCTAGCAAGTCCCTTGATGATTTCAGAAGACGCATTGCACCACACTCTTGCAACATTTCATTAGTATGCAAAGTAGAACGAATATAGCATAATAGTTCATGGTACATTGAAAACTCCACATGGTATTTGCAACAAGTATTACAAATCTTAAGAGGCACACAATAAAATGGCTTCAAACCTTCAAAAGTTCTTTGTGAGATTTCCATATTTGGATGTGTTTGAATAAATTTGTTGAACAACATTGTTTGGCTTGATTCCAAGAAATGTTTAGGATGCGGTGTACGGTCTCGACTGCCAATTCTTAACTTTAAAACATCCTTTGCATTGGGTGATACTCTAGAGTTATCATGCCAAAATTGTTGAATTGCCTGCTTTACATTATCGGTTAGCTTCTTATCAACACGTGTAAGCCTTCCGGAAAAAGCCCATGTATCATTTTGAAGAGGATCATCTATTCTTTCTCTTCTTGCAATTGCTCTATCCAAGTTTTTACGATTTAAGTCAAAATCAATACAAGTTTGTCTCATAAAGCGAGCCTTTTTCAATTGATGGCTTACTAGGGAAGTGGTAATGACTCTCTGAGCAACTCTCTTATCTTTTTCCTTGTTATTTTTTCCAATAGACTTGAGAGCATTAAAAATATTTTTGACAATAATAGAATTTTTTTCGGTCCTCTTGTTCAAACGAATCTTCAATTTGGCTAGCAAAGGTCTCATCTTTTGCATCTTTAGCAATTGTACAAAAATTTGGCATTGTTTGGTCAATGTCTTATCACTAAAATATTGGTTGAAAAGTATTCTAGCCCACAACCGAATAGTTCGTGTTGACCTCTTGCCTTCAAAATTGTTTATAATGTTATCATCAATTTCAACTAACCATTTAGGGGTCCTTGAAGGTCTTGAATTTGGAATACCTCTTTCTTCCACACAAGGTTCTTCATTTCTCGTGTAATCTGGTGAAACATAATTTACACTTGCTTCAATATTATGTTCAACATCTTCATTTCCAACATTTTCACCTTGAACATTTTCAATATCAATTTGAACAATTTCATTCCCAATTTCAATATCATGTTCAACATCTTCAATTCCAACATTTTCATTATCAATTTCAATATTTTCATTCCCAATTTCAATATCATGTTCAACATCTTCAATTCCAACATTTTCATTATCAATTTCAATATTTTCATTCCCAATTTCAATATCATGTTCAACATCTTCAATTCCAACATTTTCACTTTGAAAATTTTCAATATCAATTTGAACATTTTCATTCCCAATTTCAATATCATGTTCTACATTTTCACCTTGAACATATTCAATTTCCTCTTCACTTGAAAGACCATAGGGCTTAGGTTCACCAATATTAACATACCTTGTCTTTTCTTTCTATGACCTTCTCTATCTCTTTGTCTATATCCTTCAATTTGTTCTTTTGTCAGTTTTCTCTTACGTTTTTGCTTTCGACGACTGCTGCTCCCCATTATACCAAATAAAAGATGCTAAAAAATCATTATGTATGACAAATTTGAGTACAAGATGCTCCAAAATTTTTATCTTTGTCTCTTCTTGTTTGAAACCATGCATTTGTCACCTGCAAAGTGTTGCAAACAGAATGCAGGGTCCGTTGGAATGCACAAAAATGGCCCATGGCCTACAAATCCGATATTTGATATAATCGAGTATCCGATTTGTAAAACATGTTCTGCAACGCTAAGATTTCACCTCTGCACAATGAAGTTTCACAAATCGGATATCCAATTCAAATCAGATATCCGATTTGTACACACATAGACCAAAGGGAGAGGGAGAGGGAGAGTGGGAGAGGGAGAGGGAGAGAGGGAGATGGAGAGAGAGGAGAGGGAGAGAGGGAG